>OY754877.1:10231314-10845413 GCA_963576445.1 Lithosia quadra | reverse complement strand
GTATGATGTATCCAGTAATTAAAACACGGGGTTACATAAAAACTATCATCATATTATATTAAATAGAGGTAGATATGGCACTCAATACAAAATAAGGGGTCAAAAAAGTTGAATGCCTAATAAGCACAAGCATGACTTCCAACAAAGTATGTCTCATGCAGTACATACACTTTCATATTGCAATAGTAGTGAGATAGTGATATAATGTCTATGACCAACATTCATGATCTTTAATAATCATGTGAAATATTAAACAGGTATTGTTTTGACATCAGTAAGTGAGAGGTTAGTTAGAGATTAGATGGAAGCACCTGGGATTAGACAGACTGGAGGCCTAAATAAACTGAAGGTGGAACAGATGATCAGATTTTCTGCAACTGCATCAACCACACTATCCCCAAGGGAAGATGGACGAAATTGCCCTCAAGCATGCAATCTGCAATTTTAACCTGGCTTGCCTTAATTGACAGTCTGTAACCAGCTAGTTTCAAGCTACAGGCTGTTTTGTAAGACAGGCTGTTTTGTAATTTAAAATTTATGTAGGGCAAACTACAACAAGAGAAGTCAAACTAACCTAGTGCTGGCGTTCCAATATTTTCATCCCATAGTGTGACATATTGGTCCATAGAGCCAGTGGCAAAGGTTGTAGTAGATTTTGGTTTCACAGATACTGCATAGATGATTGAGTTGTGGGCAGCGGAGTAATTCCTGACACAAATCAAGTCATTTATGTCCCACACCTGGAAATTTTTTATGTATGTTATTAATATCAAATGGAGAGAACTATTCATGAATGTTAGAAATTACAAATAAAGAACTAATACACTATTAAGCCAGGGTTTGCTGTGCAATTAATTTATTAAAGCTTACCTTCATAAAGATACCTTTAGTGGCCTAGACACGTGATAAAGGATTTTCGAAATTTCAACATTTAAGGGTGTAAAATAGAGCTTGTTTTGTAATGGAACACATGCTGACATGTTGTATATGAAACTCTTGAAATACATGCTGTGAAATTTCTCAGGGTGTTGTTTGCTCCACGGGAGACGCTGCTGCCTGCGGCCAATCGGGCTGGGGTGGTAGTGGCCCTCTAGAGGGCTGCTTCGAGGCTCTCCACGTGTCCCTCTAACTAGCAGAGGGCACAGTGGGGAGCGAGCGGGGGGCGTGCTGAATGTCTGCGCGCCGACGGTTGGGTGACAGGACGGCCGCCTGTCACCCTACACCCCACCGTCGGCGAAGTGGCGCGATGCTCGCCCAACCCCCCCTTTTGTGGGGGTCGAGGGGGCCATCTTAAAACCGTAGATGGCCCGGGGTCAGCTGGGGCGCGAGGGATATGCCTATTGGGTAACCTTACACCCCGGTAATTAAGACCCGAGACGGCGTGCGGTTTTAGTCGGTTCGATCGCGACATAATCACCCCCCATGGCCGAAAAGTCATGGTATTGAATAGCAAAATATGCAAAACATTTAGTAATAATAATATACCTTAGCATGTCCATCAGCTCCAACAGTAACATAGTGTTGCCCAGGATCGAGACAGTCCACAGCCAGTGCCATGTCATCATGTTCTGCTACTGAAATTTGCTCTGTCCACTGGTTCCAAGCATTTTGTCGATTTCCACGGATCCATATACTCACTGCTCCACTGTCTTCACACAATAGCACCTTATGAAAACAAAAGTTAAGAAATAGCTTTTTTAATTCAATTAATTATTTAATGGTTATGCAATTTAGTAATAAGACATTTGTTGATTTGAATAGAATGATAGAATGGTTGACTGTTTTTTTAAAAATACTTATTGATTTGAAAAAAGAAAAAGAAAAAAAATTCAAATTCCATTTGAAAATATTCATGAACTAGCTTCCGCCCGCGGCTTCGCCCGCGTGGAATTCGGTATTGCCACCAAGTCTATTTGAATGAAACGGCTCTCCACTTGACTTTCCACTCCGCTGTTCACTCCACTATCCACTCCAAACTCCACTCCACTGTTCACTCCACTCTCCACACAACTCTCGACCTCCACTCTACTGTCCAATCCCGTCACCCGACTTCACCCTACATTCCACTCTCCACTTCAATCTCCACTCCACTCCACTCTCCACTCCACTTTCCACTCCACTCTCCAGACCACTCCCCACTCCACTCTCCACACTACTCCCACTCCGCTCCACTCTCCACTCCACTGGTCTCCACTCGTCTAGCCAAAACCTTTCGGATAAAAAGCACTAAACGGATTTTAGTGCGGTTTTCTTGGTTAGACCTAAAATTTGGAGATATGACCAAAAGTTTTTTTTTTTCCTTATTTATTGGTTTCACTTTACACCATCTTTACAGGGTTCACCTAAGGCGACGGTGTGAACATATATATCCCTTTATAACAGTACTTTTAGTTGTAATAATCGATATTTAAAAAAAAAGATTTGGTTATGTTGACCACAAATATCTATTTTTTTGCAATCCTTGTCTGTTTGTTCGTGATGGACACAAAAACTGCTGAACAAATTTTGATGTCGCCTTTTTATTAGAAAGGTCTTGGTTTTACATAAAATCTGCCGTATGTTTGATTGCATTTGGTTAAGTAGAACCGGGGATATGACCAAAAAACGATTACCAACCAATCGACTCCCACGGGCAGAGCCGCGGGTATTAGCTTGTATAAAAAGTAGCCTATATATTACTCCAGACTATAATCTATCTCTGTACCCAATTTCAACCCGATCTATTCAGCCGTTTTTACGTGAAAGAGTAACAAACATACATCCAGATATCCCGACTGATCAACTCCATGGGCGAAGCCGCGGGTATTAGCTTGTATAAAAATTAGCCTATAATTATGTTATTTCACACTACACTCTATCTCGGTACCAAATTTCAGCCAGATCCATTCAGCCGTTTTTACGTGAAATAGCAACAAACATAATATTTGGACATCCCGACCGATCGACTTTGCGAGCGGAGCCGCGGTATTAGCTTGTATAAAAAGTAGCCTATATGTTATTCCAGACTATAATCTATCTCTGTACCAAATTTCAACCTGATCTATTCAGCCGTTTTTACGTGAAAGAGTAACAAACATACATCCAGATATCCCGACTGATCTACTCCGTGGGTCGACTGATCGACTCCGTGAGCAGAGTCGCGGGTATAAGCTTGTATAAAAAGTAGCCTATATGTTATTCCACACTTTAATCTATCTCGTTACCAAATTTCAGTCAGATCTATTCAGCCGTTTTTACGTGAAAGAGTAACAAAGATATATCTAGAAATCCCGACCGATCGACTTTGCGAGCGGAGCCGCGGTATTAGCTTGTATAAAAAGTAGCCTATATGTTATTCCAGACTATAATCTATCTCTGTACCAAATTTTAGCCAGATCCATCAAGCCGTTTTTGTGTGGCAGAGTAACAAACATACATCCAGACATCCAGACATCCAGACATACATTCTTACAAACTTTCGCGTTTATAATATTAGTAGGAAGTAGGATTTAGGACAGGTCTAGATTGACTGATTTTATATAAGTAGCATTTACAGTCATTTGTGCATATCTAGGAATCCACAAAGGTCTAGGGGCTCCAGTCAACTTCACCTGCTAGTTTTTTTCAAAGAGAAATAGTCATACCTGTCTAATAAAAAAACCACAAGACAGGGTGCCCAAGATAGAGGGCACCTACCTATTAATGGAAGGAAGGAGGAATAGGCACTTATTTACATACCTTATCAGGCGATTTAATGAAACAACCATCTGCTGTACCACTGGTTAAGGAAATGCTTATTTTGTCTTCTGTTTGAATTCTTTGAGCATCTGTTATGTTTCTATATACACTAGCCCCACCATTCCAATAACGTCCAGTTAATTCCGAAGCCCCTACTAAAACGCTGCCATCTGAAATTCAAATGTGCAAAATTATTCCTCAACAATAGATCTATAGGCACTATTATAAAATTGCAAAGTAGCTGTGTTTGTACATTGAAAATATTTAAAAGAAACACTTGGATTATGTTGTACTAACTTCGGCCTGCAGCTTTGCGCGCCTGGAGGTCGGCATTGCCACCAAATCTATTTTAATAAAACAATTACTCTCCATTGCACTCTACTCTCCACTTTTTTGTAGATATTAATATGTTCTTTAATGCTGCAGAACATTTTTTTGTAATTACATTCATAGTTTCTGCAGCCCATGCGATAAAAGACATTTTATGGCAAGTTTTTTTATACCTTGGTTTACAATACTGAAGTTTTAATAGGGGTCAGTACTATTTTCCAATAAAATATTTAGCCTATGACACTCACAAATGACTTGGCTTTCTATATTGGTAAAAGAATTTTTAAAATTGGTTTAGTAGCCCAGAGATTACACCCTACAATGTCTCACGAACTTTTCCTCTTTCTAATATTAGTATAGATGAAAAAATTCTGGATAAAAAAAAACATATTTTTAGAAATACTTCGTCTGTTTGTTTAAGATGGATGCATAAACTACTAAACGGAATTTGATGAGTTTTTTGTTTTGCTTGAAAGGTTTAGGTCAGAATTAAATTCTCTTCTCACAATGTTTGATAACAATCGGTTGGGTAGAACCGGTGATATAGTTAAAAACGAGAAAAGCGACGCCCACGTGGGTAGAGCCGCGGGCAAAATCTAGTAAGTAAATTTAAGAATTTCAAAAATGTATAACTACATAAATTATACTGCTAAAATTATACCTGAATGAATACGGATGAAATCTAAATATGAAAGCGTGCTTGTGCCGGTTGTATCCGTTCTGTAAATCTCTGCATTGAGATGCGGTGGTACTATTTTGTTGCTAATGTCCATTATTGTAACTTATAGTTTATTCGTTTTGAGTAAGAATCGTTAGAGAGTCACTTGTAAAAATTAAATAATTAGGAAAAACAAAATGAAACAAAACAACGAGACGATAATAATATTATGCAATGGGGATTGTTTTTTTTTTTTTAATTGTTATAAAATGAAAACCATTTCGAGGAATAGGCTTACTGATCACTACCTATTACTTAGAAATGATAAAAAATCAAGGATTATTAGTATTTCAGGCTATATATAAATAACCTTTATTTAACCTTCAAATGACGTCATATTAGACGAGATGGAATGAATGCCTTAGCTTTAAATATGAACATAGAGAAAATTTTTGTGACATTTAAAGGTACAAATGTCATAAACGTCAAACACACAATAATAAACATAAACATAACCTCACTCAAACTCAATCCTTGCGGCGTTTCTTTTCTTTTATTTCGATTCGATTGCAGCAGCCATTAACGTAAACAACGTTTATAAGAAGAATAACCTCAATCTGATCAATCATAACATCGTCAAACTCAAGAGTGATTTCGACTGTATAATTTGGATTATTTTATTAACTGCTATTAACAATGGTATACAGAAAGTGCTTTGTTCCTACTTGCAAGAACGATACTAATAATAGTCCAGACAAAATTTTTGTTCGTATTCGAGAAGACTTGCGAGAAAAGTGGTGTCGTGAAGTCAAGGCGGAATATTTTAAGGTTTACACAATGTATTGTTGTGAAGACCATTTAGAGGTAAGGATTTCGAGATTAGGTTACCTATGGATACTGTTTTTATTCTCATGGCCTGCCATTAATAGTTACAATAATTTGTTTGTTTATTGTAGCCCTCGGAAGATTTAACAAACTATTACCAGTGTAAATTAATGCATCAAGAACCCAGGCTAAAAAGTACGGCTTCACTACGCAATATCACCCAGGATACAAGAGAAGATTCATCAGTATTACAGAAGTTACTGTTACAACCTGCAAGCACCAGTAACCCATTGAAAAGAAAATGTGAGGAGATTATGATGCCTAGTACATCTGGTGCAATGACGCCTAGTACATCTACGTGTTCTACATTACCAATAAAGGTATAATATCTTAATAATCTATGTCTTACGCCTTTATTTCGTCGTATAGAACAGAAACAACAGCCTGCCATCTGCTTCTTGTCCTTACATATGAAACAAGCTTCCTCTACTGTTATTAAACCTTTCATGCAATCATACCTACTTGTTTTGACTGCATTTACATTTTAATTTGATCAGTACAAATGCACTCTGCATTCAAAAACCTGCAAATGTACTGCAGTAGGTACATTAGACATGAATTACTCCGGACAGCAACTTTTTATTATTACATTTAAGTGTAATAAGTAGTTGTGTGTTTTTAGACCATAAGAAGCAGTTTGGATAGGTCTTTTGATGTTCTATTATTACACTGCCCTAATAAACTTATTTTATTATTTTTCAGATAAATGCTGCAACCCAGTGTGAAATACAGATGGTAGACAAAAGCACAAACTATAAAATTAGAAAACATGCTACTAATGTTACTACAGTTGATGTGCAGTCTTCACAAGAAACATCTTCAGGAGCTACCCCTTCTTTATTTGGTTGTACGTCAGAGACAGAGGAATCCACAGTATGTGATTCTAGTAGCAATATGTTTAAAAGCAGGAAAATCATGTTAGACATAATTTTAAACAAGCCAAAGATGTATTTGGGTTTACCTAAACAATATTTTTGGCTTATAGATTATATTGTTGAAAAAAACACACAAAAAATTGAATCGCTTCAACTTATTATAACATTACTAAAAATAAAGCAAAATGACTCTTTAGAGAGAATAAGTGATCACTTTAATATATCCAGATCAAAGTTATCATCAATGATATTAACTGGCATTGAAGCATTGGGTAACTTTTTTCAAAATTTTGTTTTTTGTCCACAACCCAAACAAATAAAAGAAAATTTACCGTTAGTTTTCAAAATAAGATATTCAGATGTACAGATGATTATTGATTGCTTTGAAATTCAAATTTCTAAACCCTCCAATCCCCTGAAGCAAGCTCAGACCTGGTCGCAGTATAAAAACTGTAATACAGTAAAATATTTAATAGGCTGCACTCCTAATGGGTTCATAAGTTTTATATCAAAAGGTTATGGAGGTAGAATCTCTGACAAAGCCATTGTGGAAAAAAGTCAGTTATTAAATGCATTAAATCCGAACTCTGTCATCTTAGCTGATAGAGGATTTAAAGAAATAGAGTCTCTATTAAATACACATGCCATGAAACTTTTAAGGCCACCAAGTGTATTTTCAGGTATTAAACAAACCACTTCTGAAGCACTTGAGAGTAAAGTGATTGCAAGCTTAAGAGTACATGTTGAAAGGGTTATCAGACGTGTGAGAGAGTATGCTCTACTGAAACCTCACTCCGTTGTAAACTATAAATATGTACCATATTTGGATGAAATTGTTTTAATTGTTTGTGGGCTAATTAATTTACAAGGGGAAATAATAAAGAGTTATTAAAATATAACAGTATTTTATTTTAATATAAATACCTACACATTCTATACAGTGCTATCTACACCTAAAGCACAGCTTATTTTGCTTGTATTATGGATGGGTTTTAGATTGAGTACAAACATACTTACATAGTTCTTTTTGTAAATATATACACATTCTACATAGAAATGCAAATATAGATATTCATGCACATAAATATTTGCACCGCACAAGAATCGAAAACGTCACCTCTGACTTAGCTGTTGAATGTTTCACTTTGTCACTTATTTAGCACTTTTCAGGAGTTTTGGAAATACATATAAACTCCAAAAATTTTCTGCCTGCTTTATTTTATTCTTAATAAATACGTCATCATAATCCACCCAAACAACATGAATATTTTGGGAAGTTTCAAATAATGGATCCGCAACACAGAACAATCCTTTCTTCTTTTTGCAAGCCAACATTTGACACAATATCTGTGTCTTGAATTTTTCAGTGACTTCATCATTTTTAATATAAGTTAGGACAGCTTTCTCTGACGTTGGACATTTTACTTCTACTACAAAGTCCTCACCTACTCCATCAGGCGATGCTCCCAAAATTCCATTAATCAGAGTAAATCCAGACTTTTCTATTCTTAGGTTTAATTTTTCCTCTACTGCTTGGAGTACTCTACTTTCCAATCTCTTTCCCCGTTGTATGGCTTTAGTTTCGGGAACTTTGTATCCGCCTAATATCTGTTGAACTAAAGCTCCATCTGTACTGCAATGGGCAGCTTCATATAGTTTAGAAGCTGTTAACCTTCCCTGACGTATACTGTGCCAATACTTACTTTCAGCTTGGTTGACTGTTTTTGTACTGATTTCTTGAATGACATCATTGTTAAAAATATTATCTAAATATTTTGTGAAGTTATCATAATCATGCACAGTTTCATGACTAACAAATGCTAACATGATGTCGAAGATATTCTTTGAATTCGATTGGTTTCCTTGTGTAAATTTTAAAATTAGCGAGTTACTTAAATTTCTACTTCCACATTCTTCTTGAAATTCACGTAGAACAGTACTAGATTTTGGAATCAGTTTCGGAATCTTAGCTTTCGGAAATATTTCTTTGCTAAGAACATGTTCTTTACTGGCACTAGAAAGCGTTGGTTTGATCCAATAACATTCAACCGCAGTTGATGAAGGTTCTGAACTTTTCTTTGCTAGCCAGAAAAGGAGTAGAAGCGAATGTTTGCAACCACCTGTAAAGAAAGAGATATTGTTATAAGATCACTACTAGTTATTGTTATAGGTATGTATATATAATATCAAACTGCCTTTTTAGGTTTTACAAATAGGTACCTGCAGATGCTGCACAGTCTTCACAGGCTGCATGAGTAATGGTATTGGTCTGTTCGTCAATTTTACATGTGACCGTGTATAGTTTTTGACCTATTCTATGCTCAGGAACTACTTTGGCAGTAACTACACAATCACTTCCTGTTCGTTTTACTTTAACATATCCCACAGCGGTGTTGATATAAGAATCTCGAGATGACCTAAAACACAGAGAAGAGACACTTTGTCATTAGAAAGTAGATAGATAGGTACTTATTACATTTCCTTACAAAACAAGTCAACAGTTTAAAAAACAAATAATGATATGAAACACAAATGCAGTGATAATCACTTAATAATAGTTAAGAACGAGTTGGTACCCTAGATACCAAAGTAAAAAATAAACTTACATTAAAATCTTTGCTCCTCTTATTTCAGCCACGTTATGCTGGTTGCTCGTAGTTACATATTCTAGTATCATGATATTTTCAACTTTCGGAAGGTTCCGTGAGTCTGCTTTGATAAAAACATCACTCATGGTGTTTGTTTAGTTGTATGTAGTAATATGAGACTTTATTTTATCAGGTGTAAGGTCGAAAGTTTGCAACAAAGAGAATACAATAGTTACTACGTTTGCAAAAGCGCAAGCGCAAGGATGGTAATCCAATGCAATCCAATATTATGTCAGCTCAGCAATGTGTGATTTTTAAAGAGGTTATGTTATTAGGGCTTTGCTCTTGAGACAAAAAAAAACCGGAAAAATCTCCGGAGATTATAGCCGTATAGCTGATCATAACTTAAATGAATAAATCACCGGTAATTTATTCATTTAAGTTATCAATCTAAAGGAAATAATAGTAATGTAAGACATTTCAAATAATAAAAATTTTGACGGATATGAGCTGACTTTGGTTGAAGGTTAAGAAAACGTTACATTCGTTACTGGACAATTTCTGTACCATGTTTTATAAATAATTGGCGTAGAATAAAGTATATTTACAACAAAAATTATCGAAAAGTATCGCCGGATATTCTCCGCAGATTTTTGGAAACCGGTGAAAAATTTCCGGAGACTAAAATCGTCTCCGAAGCAAAGCCCTAGGCTATGTTTTTTTTTATGATTGACATTTTTGACAACTGACAGCATTGATACAATTTTTAACTGTTAAAATTGAAGCAAAGGCACAATATTTCTATGCCATCAATGACGTCATCGCACTTGAATGATTAAGATTTTTAAATATTTAATTTAAAAAGAAATACGATGAATATAACAAAAATATTCAAATTAGTTTCTTATATTGCTCTATTTTTTCAAGATTTAAAATAAAAAAGTAAGGTAATTTATTTTGGTCAATCCCCATTTTCATATCGTCGACGGCGGACCTGGGACAAAGTGACAAACTGACAAGTCTGACAACTGACAATAGTGAAGTGACCAAAACAGACCAAAACAAAAACGACATTAGGGAATAGGGATGAGCTGTGACAGTCACTCAGACTGTGCTGACTGAGTGCAGACTGTGCCTCAGTTCTTTAATCGACCATAAAGTACGGTGAAACCGACTGTCGTGGTAGTGGTATGGACATGTTATGAGAAGAGATGAAAGTAATGTTGTTAAAAAGGTTCAAAGTATGAATGTGGAGGGCTTCAGGGGCAGAGGTAGGCCTAAGAAAAGATGGATGGAATGCGTGAAAGACGATATGGAAAGGAAGGGAGTGACTGAGGAGATGACATCGGACAGGAATGTATGGCGGAGAATGACATGTTGCGCCGACCCCAAATAATTGGGACAAGGGCAGGAAGATGATGATGAAAGTACGGTGAAACCTAGAACTTTCTGTGTTTACGCCTAAAATAACTAAATATTTTTATAACATTCTAGACAGAGCCGTTAAGGCGCTCCTTATGCGCTCGTTCTTCGTGTTTTTCGATGATTTTGAACTTGATTGATTTTTATTTTATTAATGAGGATCAGTCACATAACAGAACTTTTAATTTTTAATTAATGAAACGTATGCGCTACAACTTTCTAAGCATTTTGTTTTTTAAATGATTGAAATCCGACAAGAAATGACGAATTTATCGAAGATTTAAAAACGGCTATTTTAAAACGCACACTATCGCTGGATTTTTGTCGATGACGTCATCGCTCACATCGTGTACGATGCCCTTTGATAAACAGACCGATACATCAACGAAGAGCCTAAACCGCTGGACCTACAAACTTGAAATTTTGACAGTAGATGCTTTTTATGTTGTAGGAATCCACTAAGGACGGATTTTTAGAATTTTTACTCCTAAGGTGGCAAAATAAGGAATGAACACTTACATGAAAGTTCTTCATTTTCAATGTTAGACGCATTAAATTTCATATACCTACTTCTGATTAGAAATAAATACCTATACACGTATATCAGCGTGGCGTATAGGCGATGGCTGGTTGCATGGAAAGTCCGTTATTTTGAAAGTAAGGAGCACGAAATTTGATACAGCTGCTTCTGGTTAAAAATAAACGTACCCCGTGAATCGCGGTTAAGGGGGCAAATAAGGGTAGAGTGATTGTATAGACATCCGTTATTTGGGAAAGTGTTCAAGTTTTGATGGAATGATGTCCATTACTTTTAGGACTGCACTTCAGCTTACCATCAGGCGGGGTGCAATCAATCCACCTCCGCAAATAAATTATCTTTCTCTATCTCTATCTCTATCTCTATCTCTATCTCTATCTCTATCTCTATCTCTATCTCTATCTCTATCTCTATCTCTATCTCTATCTCTATCTCTATCTCTATCTCTATCTCTATCTCTATCTCTATCTCTATCTCTATCTCTATCTCTATCTCTATCTCTATCTCTATCTCTATCTCTATCTCTATCTCTATCTCTATCTCTATCTCTATCTCTATCTCTATCTCTATCTCTATCTCTATCTCTATCTATATCTCTATCTCTATCTCTATCTCTATCTCTATCTCTATCTCTATCTCTATCTCTATCTCTATCTCTATCTCTATCTCTATCTCTATCTCTATCTCTATCTCTATCTCTATCTCTATCTTTATCTTCGTGGGATTTCCGCACGGGTTATATAAGTATTTGATTTCCAACATTTCTTAAAATGCTATCGATAATCGAACCACTACAAATGAAAGAATAAATATTTCATATTCTTAATACTATAATAATACCTACGTGGGAGCCGACGGTATCTCCCGTCCGAACTGAGCAGTACGACTGTGGTAGTACCTCCGCCCTACAGAACACCGCGGCTATAATAACCATAGTGTTGTGTTCCCCAAGGTAAGTAGGGTAGCCAGAGCTCACTGTACCCCTCCTCCCCCCCCCCCCCCTCTTCCTAGCCTCTCCATCCCTTCCTAGCCGCCTCCCCCCTTCCCTTCAGGGTAGGCAGAACCCTGGTGACACCCCGTGTGACACACCTGGTATTGCACACGTCTATAGGCCACGATGACAGCTTCCCATCAGGTGGGCCGTGTGCTTGTCCGCCACCTACATAGTATAAAAAAAGAAAAATACTTAATTCTATAATTTAAAAAAAAATTCACGAAATGTTTTATCCGAAAGCCCTATATTCTCCATAGCGGCGCGGCCGCGACGCGCGACGATGAGAGCTATGACGTCACAGGGTATATCTACGCGGTGGCGAGCGTTTTTGAGATTACCGCACTAAAATGGCTATAACTTCGTCATTTTTGATCCGATTCTAATAATTTTTTTACAGAATTTATTGTTTTTTATAGGTCTATAAAACTGCATACTCAGCTAAAAAAGTGACTGATCCTCATTAACATACCTAGGTCTGTACTAATTACATACGACATTCTAATACAACAGAGCTTAGTATCTGTATCGTCTCGCAGCTCGTTCGCGTCAATTCTCGTCTCACAGACCGACTGACCATGCGTCGCATGCGTGTCGCGTCGTCGCGTGACGCGTCGCAGACGTCGTTCTTATTTTTTCCATATTATGGCAACACCGCAGACTGGTCGTCTAGACCTCTACTGTTACCAACTGACAAGACGAGTAACAGTTGGCAACTGTTACTGTTACTCGTCTTGTGTCTTGTCATTGTTAGAAGTCGATTGTCAAATTTGTCAAACACATGTGATCAGTCGGATTGGTGTAGGTCGGTGTATAATTGATTTGATTAACGTTATTGTTTCGTAATTTTATTAAACACGATATTCTTGCAAGTAAGTGAAATCTACCATTCTTTTTGATATAACTTTTTTCGATTTCTTATATCATATACTTGCTTATCACGTCCGTCCATAACCCAAATACCCAATGTTTTGGTAAAATTGTAGGTCTTTAATAATCACTATAAAGTTAGTGTTATCTTCTTTGTAGTTAGTACAGTGCAACTATTAATAGTTACCTCATTATATATTTAAGTGTTGTAATGTTTAAAGTGATAAATATTCTTATTTGAAGACATGCCGAAATTGGATCTGATTCAAACATTGACTGGCCATAAAGGCATTGTATGGAATGTATCCTGGCATCCTCAAGGAAAAATATTTGGATCCTGTGGTGAAGACAAAACCATCAAGCTATGGAGCAAAGAAGGTCAAGAGTGGGCAATAAAAACAATGCTTGTGGATGGTCACCAACGAACTATTAGAGAAGTTGCGTGGTCGCCTTGTGGAAACTATTTGGCCTCGGCTAGTTTTGATGCTACTACTGCTATCTGGGACAAAAAAAGTGGTCTGTAATATTTGTGAAATATGTGGAGTTAGGTAATGGTTTGGTGATAGACACTAACTTATTGGTGGCATGTTAACAGGTCAGTTTGAGTGCAATGCAACTTTAGAAGGCCACGAGAACGAAGTTAAAGGTGTGGCATGGTCTCCATCTGGTCAACTGCTTGCAACCTGCGGCCGAGACAAGTCTGTGTGGGTGTGGGAAGTCGCTGGAGACGATGAATATGAATGTGAATCTGTACTTAATGCACATAATCAAGATGTAAAGAAAGTATGTCCAACAATTTTATACAAATTTAGTTACATGGCAGTAAATGACACCTAATGTGTTATTCTTTTTGTAGGTAGCTTGGCACCCTACATTAGACATCTTGGCTTCTGCATCATATGATAATACAGTTAAACTGTATAAAGAAGACCCAGCAGACAATGATTGGAGCTGTTTTGCAACATTACAGTCACATGAATCAACAGTTTGGAGCTTAGCTTTTGACAAAACAGGAGAAAGACTTGCCACTTGTAGTGATGATAGAACAGTCAAAATATGGAAAGAGTTTAAGGCTGATAACCAGGAAGGTGTTATAGTTGCTGATAGAGAATCAGTTTGGAAATGTATTTGTACATTATCAGGGTTCCATACAAGATGCGTATATGATGTGGCATGGTGTCACCACACTGGTCTCCTAGCTACAGCCTGTGGTGATGATATTATAAGGATCTTCAAAGAGGCTGATGATTCTGATCCCAATGCACCAACCTTTGAGCTAGTGTGCACCAAACTAGATGCTCATTCTCAAGATGTAAACTGTGTTACATGGAATCCCACAGGCAATCAGGAATTGCTATCTTGTAGCGATGATGGTGAAATAAGAATATGGAATCTTACTTCTGATTAATTGCTAATCATTATTTTTCACATAGTTAATAAGTCTGACTTGTATGATTAAGCTAAACTATAATATTATTTAGTTTTGAATGTATCAAATAATAGAATTTTTCTATTTTATATGAGATCAAAATATCAAAAGTTGTATAACGGTTATTATTAGGTTATTTATGTTATCAACATAAATGGGGTTATATTAAATAATATAAATGCCAGTTATATTTTATTTTGTAACAAATTCCATTTATCTGTATTCTTGTGTCCCTTCCACCTAGTTGAATTTTTGTAATAGGAGTAACAGGCTGTCTTTAGGGAAGCTAAAAGTGGTTGGGTATGGGCACTATAGGCAGCTTGTTGCAAATTTATTTATAGTATGTTTTATACCTAATGTGAATAAGGCCTTGACTAAGCTCCTGGTATGCTGCACCAGGGAGCTGGTCAGACTCATGCAGGATTTGTGTCATGTTCTGGGTTTTTGTACACTTGTGCAACATGTAAGATATGGCCAGGGCCTCAATTCTGCTAAAGACAAACCACTGATATACCACTGACACTCTAAAAAATGCCATTTCATTTTAGACTTTATTGTTATCAGCTTAAAGCCTAAAGTCAAATGATATTTTGTAGAGCGAATGAAAAAGTTAAAGGAATTCTTTTCATTTGATTTTAGACTTTAACTGTATAACGGTAAAGTCTACAATTAAATAGCATTTTCAAAGTGTCAGAGGTATTACAGTGGTTTGCCTTTAGCAGAATCGAGGCCCAGGTGTTACTTAGAGTCTTCCTTATGGCAGAAGTAGCCCTCTAATTCCAACATTTACTTTGTACTTTGTGGAAGTGTGCCATGCAGTAAAATCACTGACAGTGTGCCTAAATTGGAGTTATGTATAACTAGAACTAGTCAACCGTCAGAAATGGTTAACATACATTTTGCAGTTCACATTAATAAAACTTGTATGATTTTATTTTTAGTTCTCATCTGATGATTATTAAACTTGGAAGGCAAGTCTTTCAGAAGGTAAATCTCACTAGGCTGTACACATCTACTGTCACCAAAATGTCTACAGGGAATAGTGGAGTGCCCTTACAAAAAGTGACATCCACTCTTGAGGATTTTGCTCCTCAGCAGTTATCGGAGAAATGGGACAATACTGGTCTATTGGTTGAACCATATACCTCAAGGTACAGTTAAAAGTATAAATATGCTATTATATATAGATGCAAAAGCTTTTATGGATAGGTATGTCAGAATTATCGAACAGATATGAATAAAACTTGCCACAGATATACAGGAAATAGCACATAGGTAACTTATTATCAAGACAATAGTTTGGAAGTTCAGATCAGTATTCCGAGCGGGCAAAGCCGCGGGTATAAGCTAGTATTGAAATATTTTTATAGATCGCCTATCGCCTACCACTAAGCTACTACTATACCTACCAGTAATTGCTTGTGCAACGGATCGGAAATTATGTAACCCAGCGCGCAAAAACTGCACAACATCAAGGTATCTACCTATCAGTTATTTAAGCAAGTTGAATGAATATTTCTCAATTTTGTTTCAGAAATATAACAAAAATTTTGTTAACTAACGACCTTACTGAAGATGTGGCTCTTGAAGCGCATACTCATGGATGCGAAATGATTGTCTCCTATCATCCTCCAATATTTGCTCCAATGAAATCCGTCGTTCAGAGGTAATGATCAAGTCATCTATCTATCTATGTTATTATAAAATAAAAGTCAAAAAATGGCGAAAACACGTCCAAGCGGGCGGGCCCGCAGGCACAGGCTAGTTTGTCATTTACACTAGGCGTACACTGGGCGACACGCGACAGCGACAGCTCGGCGACTAGACGCGACGAAAGGCTGCGGCTGAGAATTTCACATATTTTTTTCTAAGCTTCGTACACTTGGCGACAGAGACGTAGAGTCGCCGCGTCTAGTGGCGCTATGAAATTGTCGGCCGCAGCCTGTCGTCGCGTCTGTCGCCAAGTGTGCGCCTAGGGATATACTGCACCAATGACTAACATGAAAAGCTTGAGAATTATTTTTATACTTGTTTCTCGTTGCAGTGTCTGGAAAGAACGCATTGTATCATTTCTATTAGAGAAGCGCATATCTTTATATTCTCCACATACAAGTTGGGATAGTGTTAACGGCGGTGTCAACGACTGGCTGGCGTCTGCGTTTTCTGCTGCAGAATCGAATCCGATATTAATTGGAGCAGACCCACAAGTTGGAGCTGGAAGGTAAACATTCAAGTACCTACCTATATATATATATATATTTAAACTTATTACGATTGAAGGAATTCTTTAACAATAACATTTTACAAACATACAGTCACGCCTCTTTCTCATTGTGGTAGGCAGAGACCACATGTTTCTGTTTGCTAAGATCCTGGTATACCTTTCGCTTTTACTTTCATATTGCTTTCATACATCATGTATGTCTATCAAGACAACGAAACATGTAGGTAGGTTGACATGTAAAAAAATGTAGGTAGGTTCAATCTCAAAACCTCTCTAGCTACGTCTATGGCCACAATAACGTGTTGATGCGACTACTACAGCGAACTACACGCGATCTTAATCCAGTTATAGTTTGGCCGCTGAGACTATGCGTTCCTGACACATGTCAATTCGTCATGACTAGTTATGTACAATAAATAACTTGTACCTAGAACCGTTCTCTAAACCTGTTCCCAACTTACAATAACATAATAATAATCACAGTCAGCAATTGTGACAACGTGATTTCATTTTAATTTTAATTTTATTCTAATTTGGCTATCTATCCGCCCTATTTGTTTTTCCAATTTTATATTTTTAATTTTGTTTCATTCTTATTTAATTTTATGTGATTATTAATTGTAATGATGGGTTATTGCCTGAAATAATAAAAAAAATCATATTCATTTCATTCATTATAAAAATATGATTCATTCTTTCTCTAAGCTAGGGTAGGGGCTTATTACAAAATTACATTTTTTTTTTTACATTAACACACATTAACAAAAATACAAAATAACGTTCTATTTTATATTTTTCAACCAACAGATTATTATTATTAAGATTACTAAAATACGCGGTTACAATTGCCTTGTTATTTTGTCTCATCACTATGAAAGCCGTATGAAAGCGAACATTTGACATAACCTTGAAACAGCGCAGTTTGACGTGTATGACTTTTAAAAACTATTGATTTTATATTTTTAATTAATTAATTGTTAATCATTTTAGCCCAAAATTAATCTGTGTATTGTAAATTGGCACAGTAATTAAATTTTTAATGTTATCACTCGTTAATAAGGTCAATAAACGATATTTAAAATTTTGCCGTAAATTATACACCAGTTCAAAGTTACATCGCCCGTTCGCTCACAACCTGTCAGGAACGCATTCTTTCAGCGATTCTATAATAGTTTCCTAGATTACTTAGTAGCTCCACCTACCGGCTAACGATTGTACTTTCGATGTAGTATACCCCGGGTAAAATTTGCGGCTGCGCAGACCTTTAGAATAATTATTGCTGAATTTCGTAGTTTTTAGCAGTAAGAGAAGTTGCTAGTTGCTAATGACTGAATCTAAAAACCAGATTATACGTATTTCACAAAATAATACGTCACATTAGTCACAAGGATTTCGTATAATTGTGAAGGCGTCAATAACGCGTCACACCTATAGGCCGATACCGATACATGTTTCAAATGTATTTGAAGTAAATGCCAAAATTTGTTAAATCAATTATGTTACTTAACTAACCCATGGAAATGTTAACAGTAAGATAAATTGAAGAGGTATAATTATATTATTATTTCACGCACCGCTAATCAACTAACCTTGCGTAAATAAACCTTGACGTAAATCTACATAAGATTAAAATACTGCTTCAGCGTGAGCATTGTTGCTTATGGCTAATATTTTGATCAGGTCTGAGAAGCATGTTGTGGAGATTGTTGTGTTTCTCGACTTGTCGATTACTATTGGAATGGTAACCATTAACCATATCCGAACATTTGAATGGTACTTGCCAACTTGCTCTGAAGGATGCGGTTAGTGATGTAAGTGGCTCAGTTGAGACACTGAGTGAGCGCACTGCTCCCGTCTAAGAGAATCTCTGTGTACCAGTGCTAAAACTGGGCCTCTTTATTTAAGCCATATTTGACCCAAGTGAAACAGTTGAGGCACCTGCCCAACCCAACCTGCGTACCGTGATTCAATATATTCAAAATAATACAATATTGCATGCTTGCCTCTAGGATATCTACCTTTTTACCCGCACTCGTATAATGTGAACTCTGACCCGTAAGACTTAACCAGTAAAACTGAAAGAAATCAAGAGATAAGAAGCGGAACCCGTTCAAAGTAGTAGACACCCTAAAATGACAGTTTTCTGAAATAATTAAAAAAATGTTTATTGTTATAGGCTGTTACAATTAAAATCAAGCATCGCCTTATCGGACGCTGTCTCGAAAGTTAAACTGCTTACTGGATTAAAGTATGTGCGGTTTGCTTTAGGAAAAGGAAAGGACTTGTCGTCAGAGGTCAAAATAGTGGCACTCTGCGCTGGTTCCGGCAGTTCGGTTTTGAAAGGAGTGTCTGCAGACCTATACTTAACAGGTGAAAAGCTTAGATTTGAATTTAGATTACAGTCCAACATTTGTTGTAGCAAACAGATTTGGATGTACTTATTTTAGAAATCTCTAAATTGTACATGATAACATTATAAATACATGAATATTATGCATAATATTTATGTATTTATAAAATGTGTTGTCTGTAAACAGCGAACATTTAAATATTATAAATATATATTATAAAATTTATTTATCCTGGTAAGTTCTTTTCTTTGCCACATCTGTGTGTGGCATACTTCCAAACTGTGATACTATTTTCTAAACTACATTAAATTTAATTTAAAGAAGTCATTGTAGTAGATAGGTAGATAGGTAGATAGGTAGATAATAGATACGTAAAACATAAAATGATTGTGGGATCGCTTTTATCCGACTTAGGTTGGTATTGATAATAACGATAAAAAGCGTCTGTTAATGTTTGAGACAATAATTAGGTCTATGAATTTTAAGTACAATGTTTACTTGCAGGTGAGATGCTTCATCATGACGTACTGGACGCAGCGCAGAAGGGAATAAGCGTTATTCTAACCAATCATTCGGATTCTGAAAGAGGATTTCTGACTGTCTTTTCATCCAATCTTGCGAATAGGCTTAATAATGAAGTAGAGGTTATTGTCAGTAAAGTTGACAAGGATCCTCTTGTGACATTGTAATTACGTTATTTCTTAAGATTAAAATAAAACAAGTCACGAGTTCACAACCGACTGCATATTTATTGAAACGCACCTTTTTTTAAACTGATTACATTAAAGTTAGAATAGATTGAGTAAAATAATATTGAACATTCTTAAATAACCGTATGTGAGATCATCGTTACCTAAATCTACTTACTACAGAACAGGAAAGCACACATACCGTAAATAGGATCCACATTTTTGATAAATACTATTAATAAGATTATGAAAACGTTAACTACAATAATTGGCAAGACCTTTTTACATGTACTTTAGTCTTCCATTTCCTATCTGCGTAAATCAGTCCGTTTGGATTCCCCCGATGATCTTCTAACTGCACTGAAATATGTCCATTCTTTAATGATGTCATTAATATTGTATAATTGTTGTTAGATTTCATTAGAGCATGCACACGACTTACTTACGCAAGGCTATTTTGTCTACAGTTTTAGTTTTTAATTGATTGTCTTTGTGATTATCTTTCAACATTTCTTTGGACGTTTTCTTTCGTCTAGGTGTCCCAAGACCTGGTTTTATTTTACATATTGATGAAACAGTTCCATTTTTGTCATCATAATTAATAACGTATTCTCGATGTTTATTGCTCCTGTGGTGATGATTTGAACCGAATTCCTTTGCTTTTTCACCGGTTTTTGTTTGTGCTGTCGCAAATCGTTCCGTTGAATCCGAATCTAGTTTTGGAGACGATTTTGAACTTTCAAGTACAGCGCTTATTTTGTCTTTAGATGAATTTCTTTTCCGATGACTTCTTGTATCTCGGTGCATGATACTGGGATCGTGATTCAAATCTCTAGATTCTTCAGGAGTAGTTTTAACTACAGCCTTTGGCAAATATCGACTATTTTTATGGTCAACTGTATTGGTATGTAGATTTTTGAGTTTATTGTTCTGACTTTTTTCGTGTTTCGTTTCACTTATTTCACCACAGTCTTTTTTCCGAGTATCATCGCAATTTTGCGATTTACTAATTCTTTCACCGCGTGGTGACTTTAGCTCTCTTTTTAGTGAACTAGAAAAGGTGTCTTTATTAACTGAATCCTTTTTTCGAATACTACCATCTGACCCAGAGTCTGGTCGGTGTTCCTTTATTTTGTGACTGCCATTGAAATCAGAAACAGATTCATTTACGGTCCTTATAATTTTGGTTTTGGTAGCATTTGCCCTTTGCTTTTCATTTTGCCGCGAAGGTGACACTCTGTTAGACTTTTCAATTATTGGGCTTGATTTACCGGTGTCGATATTTAGATTGGCGTAGATCGGGATATCCTCTTCTAATACTTTATTTTCGATAGACTTGTGGTTGAAATCCATTGACTTTTCTTGTATAAGCTGATATTTGTTGGAGCTGTAAGCAAAAACATTAATTCAAAATATTTCTTATAAGATATTCGTAGGTAGGTCTGAAGCACTCGAAACCGGTGGGCTAGCATGAAAGATTAAATAATAATAAACGAAGAAGTGCGTAAAGACAAGCAGATGGTGGGTTGCAGTTTCTGCCTACCCTGGAGTTAGAATGTAGGTATGTATTTCTTAAGGTATGGCTGACTATTTCATTTAATCTGTGATTTTTAACCAAAAAGATGACTGTTATATTTTATGTGTAAATATATATAAAAATGGACTAAAATCTATACAACGTACCTTATACTCTGATCTTTAGACCGTCGCGATCTTTCCAATGAAGCGTGTTTCTTCGGTGGTTCAGAAAGACTCCGACTTGCTTTAACTTCTTCATGTCTACGAACTTTACTTCGTCGGCTATATGGTTTCATGATTTCCCCTGTTTCATCATCATATTTTTCAATTATTGGTTTTAGCCCAGCTCTCACCACTGCTATTTCGTTAGGCTTATCATATTTTGAACGCGATCTAGGTGTGGGTACAGGGGAAAAGTCCATATTCAGTGGAATGTTCTGATATTCAGGCGATTCTTCGGATTCTGGTTCACTGTTACATACGCTGTTACTGACACTGTTAGAAACTTGTTGTATCAATTTAACAGACTGGAAAATATTCTCCAGAATATTGTCGGTACTGATTTTAGTTTCGATTGATTTTGTCCTATCTTTGTGTGCCTTCCGATCATTATCAATGCCGAAATACGTTAAGTCGCTGTCACGTAGTTGTCTCGTTTTAGGCTTAATTTGAGTGGGTGAATCTTTTATGGAATTAACTTTGTTTTTAATATTCTCAGCTTTGTCATCCTTAGCCTTTTCAATTTTTATGTTCGTGATCACGTGTTTTTCATGTTTTAGGCTGTTATTTTTTGTTGGACCTGTAAAATTTACATATGCCATGATTAAATACAACATTATATTTTACTAGCGGTACGGTGTGATGGCGTTTATTATTTTTGAAGCAAATGATGTATTTTTATTGGAGATTCCCTAGTAAGAGACAGTGAGGGTGAGAAGGTATATAATCTACTAGCTGTTGCCCGCGGCTCCGCCCGCGTGGATGTCGGTTATGATTTTCCCGCTTTTCTGTTGAAATTTTTCCTGAATTTTCTTTGCTATAAACCTCACGGAGCCCGAGACCTTTCCAACGAATGCAAAACCATGGTAATCGGTTCGTGCGTTCTGGAGTTATAGCGTCAGGAAGGAAAACCCGACTTATTTTTATATAGTAGATTAGTACAAAAATCTACCTCATAACCACTATAAATGCAAATTTATAGTGATATCATCAGATATCATATGATATTTATTAGTACTTGGGCGATCGATCTACAATCGGTGTTTTTCGTTTCATGTATTATGTTATTCTATTTTTATTATTTCAAATCACGTTTTTACAATATATCTTAACCTAAGAATACAGAGCTCACTGTAGGTATCACCTGTTTTTTAAAATGTGTACGCGTATTTGCACTGAGTGGGAATCTCTGCGACCACTACACCACAGACGAGGT
The DNA here is from genome assembly GCA_963576445.1 of Lithosia quadra. Lineage (NCBI taxonomy): Eukaryota > Metazoa > Arthropoda > Insecta > Lepidoptera > Erebidae > Lithosia > Lithosia quadra. Next base: position 10,822,893 of record OY754877.1, on the reverse strand, counting down.
CATCAAATTCAAATATATGTAATAAATAAATAGAATTGGTCGTTTAAGGATAAGAGGTAAGATCATACTTAAATAATACTTATCTCACCTGCATTAATTGTCCGAAAAATATTATTATTAATAACACTTTTCTCTGATTCCTTTGAGAAGGTAGATTTGATTTCGCCTTTGTACCGTTTTTCTGACTCCATCTGCTGATTTACCAAAGAAACTGCTGTAAGCACAGATTTGCCGGTAGTATTATATGAAGATTCAGCTGAAAGCCCAAAATCCATGTTCTCTCCTAAAAGATATGGTTTGGGTTTCGGAATTTTATTTTTGAGAATACTCTTTGTAGCTGCTGTATTCTCATCGGGTTCACCAAAATCAATACTGCTTTGATTCGGAGTAGTTTGTACCCCATTGGATGTTAAGAAATCTGTTTTTTCACCGAACAACGTAATCGGTCTTTCTATCATATCTTGCATAGGAACAAAAGCACTTCTCCGTTTCCTAAAATCATTTGAAGGAGGAGGTTTCTCATCTGTTGCAATTATGTTAACTTTTCCAGATTCCGCGGCAAAATGTACTTCTGTTTTACAAAACTCTACTTTTTTAACTCTTCTATCGAAATCTTCACTAGATTGGTCCTTTTTGGAATTGCTGTCATGATCTACTTCAATGGTGATGGGTAAGGTTATTGATACTTTGCCAGCCGATTGTAGTGCGATGTTGTTTTCCTTTGGATCTTCAATAACAATGTCGTGTTCTCGATATGTTTTAAATTTAGTTCCCATATATTGAGAATTCTGTCTATTTTTTGTTAGCCAGTCTTTAAATGATTCTTCTTTATCGTACGCCTTATGGTCACTTTTTTTAAAATATTTTATATGAGAATTGTCATCAACTTGATCATTCACAATTTCTGTTGATTTGCAAATACCGCTGTCTGTAGAAGAATCCATGGCCAGTGTTTCATTATTATGTAAAATAGTTTCATTTAGAGGTGATGTATCTTCAAAGCTGTAGCTTTTTCTTCTCGTATTCCATTCATTACTACTGTTCAAAAGTGACTTATATTTTAGGGTGCTTAAAGTTGTGGGGGTTTCTAGGAGTTGCGATGTTCTACTATTACTTCTACTACGAAATTGTACATCACTACTTTCAGAATCGTATGAGTATTTTCTGTGAAGATTTTTACTGTTTCTTGAATCAAGGTCGATAATACTGGTATTATCTGTAGATGACGATTCTTCACTTGGCATTCGGATCGAGCTTCCCCTAGCAGAGCCACGCCATTTCGATGGTTCTGAGATTTCTAAATCATCTGGTTCAGTAACTTTGTAATTTTCTGACTCTCCATTCGAGTCATGTGTTAGTTCTAAAGGAGTGGATGAAATCTCTAAAGGCCTTGTAGGAAGTGACGGAGGCTCTAAAAAGTTGAAGCCGGAAGATATCACCTGAAAAATAAAGAAATAAGAAATATATTGAAAAACAGTAGGAATTAGATGAAATTAGGTAGATGTAACTTTCAATGCTTTTCTTTCTTTTTTATAGGGTTTCCTTGACTTATACTCTTTCTGAAGAAATGTCACTTTCAGGCTTAATATCGAAGTTAAGAATTAGGTTGTATGCTATATTCATTCATTCATTGTTGCTTGGACTGTATTTCGAAGTAGCAATTAGGGGATGGACTGACCGAATCCATAACATTTGAAATTATGGTGTATAGACCGCTTTTCATCAGGCCCATGATGTGATTGGTGAACACACACTTAAAAAAAAGGATTCCCTCCCTTATCGACTGAATGGTGTCGAATTGCAACGCAGAAAGGAAAAATGTTTCCCATTCAACTGAGAAATTTTGATTTCTATCAGATATGGCAGTGTCTGAAGTACCTAATCAGACAGATTGCCAATTGATCCAGTCTAAGTATAATATAAATATAATATTTAAAGTATATTTACTCTTCGTGATGAATGAAGCATGAAGGACTCTGCTGGAGCTCCAGGGCCTGCAGAGGAGTGGTATGCAGCACGCATGACGCGTACGCGCGCGCCTGGTCCGCTAGCGTGCAGTACCTCCATGGCCCGGGCTACGCGACGTGTCACGCCACCTTCCGTGACCTGTATTAAGGTAAGAAATCGTTTAGCATGACCAAAGCAACTCCTCGATAAAACCAACCTCCTGAATGAATAAATTGTAACAGAAAAGCAAAAGATAATATGGGCGCCTGAGCAATAGCAGTTTCTGGTGCGTGGCGGGTGCGGGCTTCAGGTAAATAGCACTTTGTTATAATAATTTCAAATAGACATTCATAAGAAGTTATTCCAAACTGTAATAGTTTGACATTGAAACAATGTAAAGAACTCAATTTCACATAAATCGTGTTTTACTGTGTATTCGGCTCGGACAATTACTTAGTTCCATCAATAAGAAGTAAGCAGTACGGAATTATATAACTAACATGTCGCGTGGTCACGTCGTACGACTGTTTCTTTTGTTTGTCAATTGAACTATATTACGTGTTAAATTACTACATAATTGATTTAAGTAAAGCTTTCACATTTTTGTCAGACAAAGAAACGCGGACACCTACTGAAGTAGCAACTCATAGTATTAGGTAGGTATGAGTGTATGACTAATCGAGTTAAACCAGTTAGCTTATCTACTTACAATAAAATGGAAATGTACCTAGTAGGTATACTCAAATATTTAATATCAACTTGTATGTAAAGTTTGCACCTATACCGTTGTTTTTAGCAATTGAGCTTTCGAAGTAGTTTGTAGTACCTATATGAAATATTCATGACCAGACAAATGATGATCTCAACTGTTTTTATAACTGTTCGCCAAGTTGTTGGTACAATATTCCGTAGGCTACCTACGTGTTCTTGTATGTAGGCAGTGTAGATAACATATCACTGTTAAAATGCAGCTTGTGCCTGCCCGCGATCTTTTGCCTGTAGTGGTACAATTAGGTAAGTACTTAGGTACCAACCTAAATATATACCTACATACTAAAAACACTACAGAAAACAAAAAAAACATGTTCTGTTGATATGGTTATTGTTCAATAAAGATAAAAATTATAAAATTATAGATAGATAGATGTTTCTAGACTTGCGTTGAGAAGACCTACTTACGATTAAATATGACATACCTACCTAGGTACAAATTCAAATTAAATAATAACCTTGCAGCTGACTTCCGTATTATAGCTCTACGGTCTTTTTGTCGAAACAATAGATATTATGATTAGGTAAAGTAAACAATGAATTGCTCGACTAAAACCAAAACGGCTCTAGAATTTCAATAGGTATTTGGTTGTAAATTGAGCAATAGCTTGATAATATTCTTATCAGTAGATACCTTTTCTTTGTTCTGTGGTACTCGTAGATACCTACTTATATTAGGTAAGGTAAGTAACTAAATAGTTAGGTACTACATACATTCTTCTTACATTCTTTGTAATATTCATTCATTATTGGAAAGCGTCTGAGACAATGGGCTAGAGAAGTTTCAAAACACTTCGATTGCGACAACTTGAGCAGCGTCATTTCTTTCGTCTCTTGAAAGTATTTTCGATATTTTTTGTCACCTACGTGGACTCCTAAAATTGCTATCTATAGACAAATGAATAATGTCCTTATATATTATACTAGGACATCGCCGTTCTGGTTTAGTTTTCGACTTTTCACCCATTCGGTTTTACCTGAATACTAAAATATACTCGTAAGTGTTAACGTCTTTTCGTAGCAAGTGTAGCAACTGGGAGACAAATGGGCAAAACAGGCAATAGCTTATATTATGGTAGGACTTCCGATGTTATAAAAAGCTCTCCGCAAATACTATACTCCCATAGTAACTATAGGGGGGTAGTTAGATCATATATTTAAAGGTAGAATCGAGCCTTAAATACCTACTAGTGGTGCTGCTGCACACCTCCACTATCTCTATCTTTAATTGAAATGTTTATCATACTAGTTTCATAGTATTTTCAAATATATCGTGTTTTCGTAGGAACCGCTACCGTATACCTATACTTGTCTGACTGGTCACTGAAAACACTCACACGCGCTTTACTGAAAACGACGAAATCAGGAGCAATCAAGACTTCCATTATATCTGATCTCGGCAATGTTTCTCAACGCCGCCGTTGGACATTAAAATGGCACTATCCTATCCTTACAATGTATGCGGGCTTATATTCTCAAATACGTCGTAATTTTAGTGTTATATGTAAGTAAAATATGTTACGCATAGTTGTTATGGCCTTCATAGGCATTAAAGTGTGTATTTATTTCTTGATAGTGACGTGATCCACGCTGCGTGCGGGGGCGAAATGAAATTGCGGTGTATCGTGATTGCGATCTTTTCAATGATCAACTCACTTTTGAATAATAAAGTGGGTGTCAGACATTAAAATACGTATTTGCATTGTAGATGTAAAGATACATAGCTAGACACAACGGCTAAGTTAAATAATTTTGAAGTTTAAGTTAGTATTGTGATCATATCACAAATGTTGTCTGAACATGTAATTATCCTTGACTCTGATTTGCAGCACAAAAGGTAGTATTTAATAATTAGATTTGAACGTCTATTCTCAACACTGTAAAATATTTAATGGGACACGTACCTACGCTTTGTTCACGCTTAGATATTTATCAAGCTTCTTCATTGCCTATCTTTGCGGTTTCAAATTGAAGTACCTAAGTGCTTTATTTATGGGTACCCACCTAACTATATTACACCCGAAGGCCTATATCCTTTAGCATTAGATACCTATGCATGATTATCATCCGCTTCTTCTTAAAAATCTTGTTTAATAGATAAGATCTTTTCGAACAAGATTTTCTTGAAAATGATAATGTAGCTCTACCTATAGGTACCTATAGGTCTGTCTACATTAATGCAAATAATGATTCCTTCCTTATATTAACAAAAGCTTCCTAATTTGCATATTAAATGGATCTAGAATTCGTGTTTTATGTGGTAGGAAAGTTTTTTGTTCCATTTAAGGAAATAGATAATATCGGACAATCAAACAGCCCTGTTAGCAGTTAGGAACTGCGCAGCCTTTTACTTAATCAAGGCAATTTATTTTTGTTTGTAATTTGTAACATGTAATGACGTCAGCTGTTGGCAGACACCTATGTACCTAGAATCGAACAAGAGCTTAAGTCTAAGTATGTACCTATGTAGTTGCGGACTGCGGCCCACTACCAGAACTGAACATCTCTTATTTAGGTGTATATTTACCGTTAGCTTTTGAACATGAATGATGGGTTCTTGATTGAATTAATTAAAATACATTCATAATACGCGACTAGTTTACTAATAAAGAATCATTCATGTTAATTACTGTACGGCATAATCTAACCGGTTCTGTTGCTATCGCGGCCTGGTTTTGATATAAATGGGGACCTATAAAAGAGTAACATAACATAACAGATCACCATGGAAAATTTAACAACGGCGATCATTTTGATCTCTGTGAATGACGTGGCGGTAGAGCGTTCGACTGCTACGTCAGAAATCGTTGATTTTTCCCGCTCAGTGGGAATCCGTTTATTTGCATGGTTTTGGGTATTTCTATGTATAAATAGGTAGGTGTATAAGTTATAATCATTGTCTCAGTGTTAAGTCCCGGTCGCTTCCGAGGTTTCTACCTCGGAGCCAAGGATGCAGGCAGACACATTCCGTAAAAACAAAATAAACCAATCCTTACTGCATGCGATTGGTTTTGTCGCTACAGGTGGTCGCATAGAAACCGGGACAAACGTCCTAACATGCTCTCCGAGAGACGAAAGGGTCTTACTGTGTTAGGAAGGGTTACTTATTCGAAGACTGAATTGGCTAGTATTGCTTAAAGCTGGTAATGTGCTAAGCTAAGCGGCTTAGTCACCACTTGGCCGTAAGTCACATTCGGGTTTAATCTTAGTTGTTTCTTTTTCGAGTGTTAGTTTCATTTTGTATACCTAATTCAAGTACAACAGCAACTCAAGGTTCAAAAATATCAAATACGGATAAACATTTCAGGAAGGCACATTTCCCTTTATTATAGTTTTAATATTAAATGGTAGGTAGTGTCTTTAATTAGTAGGTAGGTAGGTACTAGATACAGAACAATGGTTTAGGTTTTCTATAATCCTCCTTTTTCTTTTTTAAATTTCAAAGTCGGTCAATTTGTGTTTTATTAGGTATCTATAGTAACTATTTATTAATCTGTGTCTATACTTTCCTTGCATTCCAAATTCAAAAGCAGTGTTCACCTCTTATGTATCTAAGTACTCTTTGGGGCTTACCTTGGGTCAAAGAACTATTTAGTCCTCGCTACACTTGTGCCCTAAACCATCTTGTGCCTAAATATATGTTACTTTCTATTCTTGTGTAACAATTTAGATAGGTACTACCTACTTAATAAGAAATTTTTTAAATAACTTTTGCCTACAATTAATGTAAGCGATGGTGCTATATTATAGCGTAGGTAGGTACTTAGATTGTGAGAGGCCTATGTCCAGAAGCAACTGCAATAGGTTAATTGATTGATTAAATGCTTTAAAGCAATCATGGTATAGGTCATTGGTCCCTACTTTACTACTACTAGGTTCCGTTAAATTGCCTAAAATTACCTAAAAATTAGCATGATAATGGTTCAATAAATTGTAATCAAAGTTCAAAGGTAGTTCAATAGAGCCAACTAAGTCATAAAACATCATTATAATTAAGAACCATAAGTTACTTTTGCTCAAAACTACTGTGCAGAATCTGAAAATGATCATTGACGCTGACTGTACAATACAATCTGTAGGTACATGGTAAGTTTGTACCAAATGTAATGCATCAACACTCTCATTCGATAACGGTAAACTTGTTACTGTAATTAGTATTAAATTAATCAAAACGCGAGAATTTGAATTTAGCAAATGATCATTTGAATAGCGAGACCGAGAATGTTTCCGAATGGAAAACGGAAGATTGACTCTGGCTACAGGGAGGGGGATGGGTGGCTGACGGCTCCGGTCGTCGACTCTCGCGCGGGCGGCATCACGCAATATCGATATTTTACGAGAAATGCTAAAGGAAATACCGCGCGCCACATCATCTTATTTACCAGTGATTCATCTGAATTAAGATGCAGAATAATTATAATATTTTTACATAGCAGGCACTCATAGAAATTTTCGCAGAAATTAAATCTTTGTTGGGTCATATTTTGAATCGTTGACCATGGCAAGCTGGGCTTCCATTGAAGGAAAGTTCAGTAGGTTACCGAAACCTAAGTAGGTAGGTATGACCTTTTAAACTGAAATCACTTTTATAACTCAGCTGCTCTAGACTCTAACTACTACCGACATAGCCATATGGCCGTTATAATGGTGCATTTAATTGTAATGGCCCAAAGTGACCTACCACTAAATAAATTCTTGCAATTTATTTTTTGTACATTGTTGTTTTTATCATTAACGGTGAAAACAAAAATGCTAAGATTTCAGCTGTGCTGTTTGAAGTATACTTACTGCTCCACATGTTTCCTAAATCATTCGTAGGTATCAAAAATGTAATAAATTTGAATTAAATTCAAAGTTATCTTTCATACAAAGGTTTTGTACCTACTGTAGGACCTAGTCAATTTGATTTAAGACAAGCATCTACTTCCGTACGTGTTGTATTAGGTAAGTACCTACATTAAATAAACTTTGTGTAACAGATGGGTAATGACGACATTAAATTCGTATTTGTGAATTGCTAGTGCGTGCGCAGGTGCGTACATAGGCATTAAGTATAAGCTTGACATTCACGCAATGATGACAAGTTGGCTTGCACAAATATTACGAGACAAACAGCGGATAGCGCAGTGCTGCACAGCCTCGCAAACCGCGGCCTTTGCGCAGGATTTCCGGCAGCCTGCACACGAACCCGAGTTCAGCTAACAACGGTTCGTTAACCATATTACCTACGACTTAATAAGTGTGCTGTTGTAGCAAATAATAATTATCTTCCACAAAAGAATGAAGCAGTGGGCAAGAAGGCCTATACCTAATGTAGGAGTTGAGTTAAAGTGCGATTTCACTACTTAGTCTCATTCTTCCACACTATAATTCCTAGATATTACCTATCTATCTACTAAATAGGTAGATACCTATATAACTGAAAGGTGTGACATTAGTCCCAAAGAGTTTACAAAACAAAGACAGACTTCTTATCATATAGGTACCTACCTAGCTATCTCATTTCCTGATTGTAGATAATGTAAAGGAAATGGGTTAACTCCAAACGATCGGTAGCTTCCTCACGTACGTTTATTAGCACTTTCACTATTCGACAACGTGTTGGTGGAACTGAGATTACCATTGTTTTCACATCAGAATCGATAATGGCGTTAGATTACGTTATACTTATCATGCAATTATTACCTAACGCTTGTAGATTGCGGAATGAATTTAAAACATCTAATTTTTTAATGTTTACGTTAACATCACAATGTTAATGAAATACAGTTTCTTTAACCGTTTTGGATAATAATAGATAGTACTTACTCATTCTTTTTTGGGCAATATTCATGAGGAAACTAAAATATTGAAATTTATTTAGATGCAAACTTATAAACACATTAAGTTCATCAGCCCGGATACATATGTTGTAGGGTCATTTCGCCTGTTCGCGTCCACTTAGCGCAGTTGGCAAGTTTGACGGAGAAAATAAAAATGTACCAGTACTAATTTCAATTAAAAGTTTATTTAATCTGTTCATAATATTAGTCTAGTTTAAGGTAACCTTTAGTTTTATTCGAAATATCTTGTAGTTTTTTTTCTAAAAATACAAACTTCAGAAATAGGCGATTTACCCAGTTCGCGTCCATAAAATCCAATTTGCGTCCACCTGCTGGACCAGTTTGCGTCCACTGGAAATTTGAATTTTTCACAGGAAATTTGAATTTTTCACTGGAAATTCACATTTGAAAATGTTAAGAAGCCATTTAACAACCTTGTTTTTTACCATCTACTCCTATTTTTCACGCGGAAATCTCTACGGTTACCACCCACCAGTGGGGGCGTTATGTTGGAATCGAACTGATTAAAACCGTACGCCATCTCGGGTTTTCTAACGCCAGGGTGTCGCCACCGCCACCTCAGCCTGCTTCTGCTAGGTTGACAGGTGGCTCCACGCGTCATCCCCAACCCTGCACTCATGGAGGACAAAGTTCGTTGAACGACCTCTGACGCCTGAGTCGCCTGCGCCTGTTGTGGTCGCCTCTCCCAGACCTTTTCCGTCGCCTCCTTCTCGAGCATGACTTACTCGCAAAGTGAGGCAGCGGCATCGCCCGCCCGCTCTGCAGCATCGCTGTGAGTCAGACTCTCAGTGAGAGGACTCGCACTTCGAGGGCCACCACGAGGGCTCGCCTCGACACCTCCTACGCCCTGCATTCTGCCAGTGTGTGCATCCCTAAGTTTTAACTTGCATCACAGTGATGACATTCAGCCGTTGGCAGGAGCCAACGGCTTCCTGATCAGACACAAGTGATCCCCGAAGTATGTGTTCATGGAGATCACCTGCGTCAGGTGTAACGAGAGGCTCCCGTATGGGCTCTCTAGCCAGTCCTTATGATGGTCACCTACTAAACCTAGCGCAGGTTCTGTGCCCGGTTTCTTTACTCCATCTGGTCTGCGCCCACTGATTTTGTCTTGTCCATATTGTCGTTTTGGGAATAGCATATTTGTCTTACCGATTTCTGCTTCTCTCGAATTTCACTCAATGCTTTCCTTAAATCGTCTTCTGTGTATGTTCTTTATCCTTCTTTCTTATATTAGCAGTAGGAAATTAATTTTAATAATGGACGCGATTTGTTCTTGTCATTATTCCCTGCAGGTATAGTTTGCGTCCATTGCGGACGCAATCTGGAAGTTCTATAAATTCAGTGTAGTAATTCGCGTCCACCTTATTTTAATTGGTAATTATAAAAAAAAATTGCAAATTCATAATGAATATAATTCCTTTTATCATTATCGACGTCTAGAAACAGCTATGTATTCAAAATACACATAAAACAATAAAAGACTTGCCTTCAAACGCACCGCTGTCCACTACCTTTTTTCTTAAAATTTCGCGGATTCGCGCTCTCTCGTTGAACAGCCGTCACTAACTATTTTTTTACACAGGATTGGTTGGGCGCACAGAACTTTTACCTATGCGTACGTGGCTCTTATACAATGAGGTATTGTTGGTAATGACTTTTCGACTAATTGATGTGTTAGTATACTTAATTTCGAGAGTTTTCAAAGAGAGGTCCGTAAAATGGACGCGAATAGGGCGATGGACGCGAACAGGCGAACTTACCCTACTTAGCCTTACTTAGGTCATTATAACGAAATCTATTATAGACCGTGTCTAACTCAAAAGTTTGAATAACTAACAATAATTTGAATTCTTACGAAAGATGCCATGTTTTGTTTTTTTTTTAGTTCTTAACTTCCAGCGTAGTATTAAAAAGGAACGGATCTAAAAAAACTTACTGAACTAGCTCAGACAGGTTTGCAATAACTTCCCACACAATAATAAGCTTTATGTTGATAACCACAGATCTCATTTTTTTAAATGTAATAAAATATGTAGCTCGGTCGTCTCGTCGTCCTGAGTTTTAACACCGTAAATGGAACTGACCACTTTAGTCTTTTGGCAATGACCTCTTGTAAATCGAAATGTCACAATCTTATCTGATTTACATATGTACAATAAATTAGCAGGAAAAACGTAATGTACCTACTAATACCTACTTATAACAATTGAAAAAGTGACCACGCGCTTATTTCATGTAGCATATTTATATGTATTTAAGTAAATTGGAGAGCTTGCACACATTCACATTAATAGGTATTTATTAAGATACTATGCTCACAGCTTTATGCCGTTAAAATTATTTCGAGTGGCAAGTTTTCAGTTATTCAGGCAAAGCTCTACTAAACTTGTTCATGTGTCTGTAAGTGTAAGCTTAGCTAGGTGAGATCTGTGACCTTACCTTGCCATATTCGGCAGTTCCTGCCCACTGCCTCCGCCATTGATCTGCAACTTCCATGTCAATGTGTTGGTGTGTGTCGTTTTCGATATTGCAGCTACACTCGAGAGCAAAACGCTCGTTCGCAAAAGCGCGTAAGCACGTTCACACTACGCGCCGGCACGAAGCCTACTGCCAGTTACCTCTACTACCTCGAGTTAACGAGACGCGATACAGCCTCAACCCACTAAATAAATTTAAATATCGCCAATTCGTCATTGCCTTCCGTTGACAAAAACCGTACCTACTTAATGTCAACGCCCACCATGAGTATAAGGTACCACTCACGTAGGATGCTGCGGTGCCTACGCTTTAGAGTAGAGATAGGTAGACACAGTAGACACTACAACATGGAAGCAAATGTTTCACAAAAAAACAAACTTCTACGTCATGTATAAGTAAATGTACCGATATGTCAAAAAGCTCTTTAATACTCATTAATCAATCTTGTTTGTCATCTAAATATTTTTTTTTGGAAATAATGAATATCCTCAGTTAGTAGATATTATCGTCGTTATAAATAGTAGGTACCATATGTTTTATGGTTAGATACCAAAACGAGCAAACGCGTCTAAGGTAGGTTAATATGGTAAAGCGCACAGCTGCCAGCTGGTGTTCACATTTTATGCTACGTAAGTTAATAAATTAATAGGATACTTTTAGTAACAAACAAACTAACGATTAAGTATATTAGGGAATCACATCCAAATATATTCGCAACTTATCACTTGATCAGGTCTACGTGGCTTTGCCTCGCGCGTCGCCTTGATAACTACTCGGCGATCTGGGATACAGAGCTCTCACAAATCCTGACTACCTACCATTTGCTGGGGTGGCGGACCCCACTTTAGAACTCCCTTCTCCTGGAGAACCAGCTGTGCAGCTAATATGCCAACCGGTTGTGAAAATCACTGAAGATAGAAACTAAAGCGATATAAATTTAGACGTCAAGGACTCCTACAAGGGAGTATTTTAGGCTCCACTTTAAACCAGCTAGGTGCTTATAAGAAACTAAAGCGATAAAAATTTAAGACGTCAAGGACTCCTGCAAGGGAGTATTTTGAACTCCACTTTAAACCAGCTAGGTGTAAGGTGCTTATAAGAAACTAAAGCGATATAAATTTAAGACGTCAATGACTCCTACAAGGGAGTATTTTAGGCCCCACTTTAAACCAGCTAGGTGCTTATAAGAAACTAAAGAGATATAAATTTAAGACGTCAAGGTCTCCTGCAAGGGAGTATTTTAGGCCCACTTTAAACCAGCTAGGTGCTTATAATATAAATGTACTATCACTCACATTACTAAATGCATATACGTATGTAATATACAACAATCGAAGTCGCAGGTCCAAATTCGCAATCAGTCAAGAAAATTTGCAAAGCAAATTTGTGAAAAATAAATAAAATTATTGTAAGTATTTTTTCTTCCTACAGGTATCTAATTATGCATTGGTGAAACAAAATTTCCTTATCCAAAAATTTTCAATTACTTTTCTGTTCATGAAATCAAAGACCATGATAAATCAAATCATCAAGGTCTTTGATGGAATCTTCTGCACTTAAAACTTGTGAGATTCAGACTGACTATCATTCTGGAATACAGGCCATAATAATAAGAACTGGTGCTATGGCTTTCATTGGGAGAGGCCAAGTCCAACAATGGACTTCAATAGGGTAATTGATGGTAAAATGTTACCAATTCAGTTTCACATAATCCACACCATCAACATATAAAACCTACTGTGACAGACTGTCACTAACCATGTGTAAGTAGATTTTGAGTTGTAAATGATCCACAACACCTTAATGCTGGATTTAGGCATTACCAATAATGAGCAAATTGAAATATGAACACCATTTAATGCAGTTTAATTAGATTTATACATGATTTAGGTATTTCAACATTACATAATTTCTATAAACAATGCTAAAAAACAGAATTATTATACAAAAATTTTATTGAATCGCAGTTCAAATTTAACCTTATGTATAATAGGTTAAAACATTTCATTCAATTTAAATTTAGAACATTCAGATCCTAGTGCTTATAGGTTAAAACATTTCATTCAATTTAAATTTAGAACATTCAGATCCTAGTGCTTATTACATAGCAATTTCATTATCATAATTTATTCTTAGCTTGTCTATATAAATATCTAGTAAGCTATTATCACATTTTTTCAACTGTATAACTTCTAATAATGCATCACTTTTGAACTTATTTCTTGTATTAGCACACCTACGAAACCTACCAACTAGTACATCATGCTTTTGATTACTGAGGCAAAAGTTATAAAACATTTGTTGTTCAATGCTAAAACTATTATTTAGGCCGTTTTTGAAAAACCTATAAAATAACTGCTCTTTGGAGTTGCACATTCCTTGGATTTCGATCCATTCTTCACTTGTTAATCCAAATAAAAGTCCTATAAACGGTCCCTTGACAACACATGTCACCTGTCCTGATGTATCTGCAATTCTTATAGTAGCAGTAGATGATATTCGGCCTTTGGAGTTAGTGATCTTCACAGACTCAAGATAATATTCCGTCAGCAGTCCCCAGCATTCTGTATGTAGCTTAAGTTTTCGTCCTTCAGTTATTTTAATAGGCACGTTATTCTTATAAAAACTATCAGTTCGTTGCTTATTCATAGGAGTCTTCCAATGTTATTTGCATTACATTTAAAATGTACTCTGCTCTGCAGTTGTAGAATTTATACACGTGCATTCGCAAAAATGAAGCGCATTTCCACATATAATACCAAAAGAATTAAAATACTGTCTTTTTCTTTTTGCTTTGATTTTTTTTTCAATTTTTTCTTTCCTGTTCCTTACATGTGTAGTGGTGTACACAAGACAACAAGACAAGAATGACATCAATGTCAAAACTCTCAATTTGTCAATCAAAGTTGAGAGCGTAGCGTAGACAGAGAAGTGTCTGTCTACGGTTGAGAGTTTTTTTTCACAATTTTTTTTTGTATGTAACGTACGTTATGAATTTACCTGTGCGTAAGTGGTAGACTTGGCCGTATAACAACAGACACAACAGCGAATTAGAGAATACATCACTTAAGTTGTTCTCTAATTTCATGTTATAAAAATAAAATACGAAAATTTGAGACATTAGAGATTTGAGATCTAGTTCTAGCATGCTTCATGAACCCCCTATGTTATTCTTAACCTAATGTCAATGTCAAATAAAAGTTATAGGTTATATAGTTTATCGTTTGCTCCTGCATTCTATTATTTTTTGCTTATATAATAATCATTATATTAATCCCTGTATCGACTTTTAACAGAAACTGTGATAAATTAAATATTTTTCAATGAGAATAGGCTGGATTCATAAATTAGTGAACAAATGGCCCGGAAAAAGGACATTTGGAATGTATAGATTCTTGCCGTTGTTTTTCGTTCTTGGATCTGCTTTGGAGTTTTCTATGATTAACTGGAGAGTCGGCGAGGTAAACTTTTACAACACGTTTAAAAAACGACAAGCCCACGACATCGTAGACGAAAAGATCAGAAAATACGCTGCCGCTTCATAAAATGCCAGCCGGAGTAACTTGGGGTCAATATCTAGCATTTTCAGCTGCAGCTATGTTGTCTATGCTAGCTGGATCACAAATTGTGCATCAATACTATAGACCACTGCAAGATTTGAATAAGTATATCAATAAAGAACTTCAGAGTCTCCCAGAACATATTCAAAGTCAAATTAAAAAGGAACTTCAGGATGAAGGTGTCTTAAATAAAAATTAGTATTACTATATAGACTTTAATTATTAAACTTGTAAATAAAATGATATAATCACAAGTGTTCGTTTTGGAATTTAGTAGTAACCATGAACCTTCTGACCCTTTTTTTATCGTGCGGAAATCCCCATGGATACTACCCCCGTCGGCCATCGGTGGTTATGTCGGGATAATATGCTGCCAAAAAGCTGGGTATCTTGTTGAAGGTTTGACAGTACTTCACGCCGAAACAGCTTGTCAAGTTATATCAAGCGCAAGTTAGGTTGTGCATGGAGTACACCATCTGGAAGCGCTTGATACAATTGAAAGACGAGCCGAGAGGCTCATCATCAACTGTGCAATGGTGCGATCGACCAGACGTACGGCGATGCGCCATCATTATATGGTGTACATTCCGCTGATACATATGAATCACTTCAGTAATTTATAAATAAATAAATAATAAATAAATATTCTACGACATTCTACACAACGCTCCCTAGACCCAAAGTAAGCATAGTTTAACTAGCTTGTGTTATGGGTTCTAGAATGCTGATAAACATACTTATTATACTTTTTTTTTGTAAATACATACTTATTATACATAGGAACACCCAGACCAATGCAAATAGACATTCATGCATACAAAAATTTGCACTGAGCGGGAATCGAACCCGCGCCCCCTGCGTAGCGGTCGCATGCACTACCGCTACGCCACAGAGGCCGTCTGTCCGTCGATATATATGTTCATTATGCATACTGCTAATAGACTAAGATCCCACTGCAAAATCATGCATGAATCGAATATTTGGTAAGAACCAAATTTTACGCATATTTATGATTAGGAGAACATTTATTTACTAGGTTGCCTATCACAATCTGGCCGCTATATGTTTAATTCAATTTTTGCTAATTCATTTTTCGGAAAAAAAATCCATCACATGGTTTTTAAATAAAATATCATCCACGTCACGGCAATACACAAAAGGACTCTGAAAAATCACGGTTGCCGTTGCGCACTTCGCCGTACCTCTTCGCAGCCAGGTGTAAACAGGTATGATTTTGATACATTTATGCAATCATAACGGACATTTATTATTTTTACATCAAATTAAAGCTATTTTTTTTCTGTTTACTATAATATACGGTTGCCTAATTAAATCTGGCTGCAAATAAGGGTTGCTGGCTGTTAAAGATGGTAAATATTTAAGATAGAGTGAACGAGAGCTAGCGCGTAGCCTCACTAGTCAGACGAGGATAGCGATTGCCAGCTGTATGACGCTTTGAAACCATTGCGCATGCGTCGGATGCTAGGGTTCTCAACCACCGGTTCAAACAGTAATAGGGACTACTGAATAAATACTCCAAAAGAAATGTCTTCTTTTTCAAAATGACAAAGAAAATTACAAAAGAAAATAATATCGGTGAAAAATAAAACCAAGGTTACTTATATAAAAGAAAATTTTATTGAACAAGACAAGTGCTGTTTGAAAAAATTAAACATTGAAGCAAATAAAAATTAAAAAATGTATTATATTTTCGTAACTTATGAGTTTATGTTAACTCTTATTTAAAATTCTGAATCAATGGAGCTTTCACTTATACTATCATCGCTGCTATCACTTTCATCGCTACAAATATCTAAATCGTCGTCATTATCGGAGGATTTGTTCATTGACTCGCATAGCACACTCTCAACTTGCGTTGAGTTGAGTCTCCCAGGTACCATGTTGGTTTTAGAAAACCATCTAATAGTAGCCAGCCAGATTAAAATTATTACTGCTATTTATATACTTACTAGATCGCAGCTTAAAACAAGAATACTTTGTTCATGAAGATCTGAAGGGAAACTTGGAATCTGTAAATTATAATAAATACGGGGTTACAGTTTCATTGTATTTCATATAATTAAATGAAAATATTAAGTCAATCTAAAAGAAAGAATTAAAAAAAAATCCTCAAAGTTAGCACTGTATTATTTATATCGTAACTATAACCTATATTATTCTTAAGTTCAATTGAAATTTTACTTACGGTTTGTGTTTTGCAAAATTTTTTGTATTCTTCTTTATCTTTTTGTTTTAGAACTGTAATTTTTTTTAGACACTTAGTATGATATCCAAAATCATCAGAAGATTCAATTGTCAATAAAATGTCATGATATTTATATTTTTTCTTACGACGAAATAATAACATTAGTGAACACTTTTTGAATGATGCATTATTGAAATCAAGTACATTGGATTTTTTTTCACACAGAAAACACGCCTTCATCTTTATAATAATTATTTGTTAGTTCTTAGAAATAAAACAACAATATACTACCCGCTCGCCCTAAGTTTGCCGCTGTTAGGGTTACCATTTAGGAATTTGATAAGTCCTGACAAAAAGCCGGACGTTTCGATGAAAGTCCGGACACCTCGTTGCAAGTAGCACGGGGGGGGGGGGGGGGTAGGATGCGAGGGCGGATTTGACTTGAAACGCCTGTCACATCGATAATATTTCATCGATCCTATGTGTACTACAAAAATTATTCGGGGTCATAAGTCAAGGATTTTGAAGTTTTGTCAAAAACGGAAATTTAATAAAAACAAACATCAGACCAAATGATTTTATTTTTTTTTTGCTTTTCATTTCATTCATTTTCATGCAATTGCTTAAAATTTCATTCAATCAGACCAAAGTTGTAGATCTTAAAATTATCTACAAAAATAGTCTCCATGTTTTTTTGAGTTACCATTCCTGAGATATCGCGATTCTAAGAGGTGTTTTTTCGTCCATCGCTTCTCGCGACGACGACTGAAAACTACCGAACGGATTTTGATGCGGTTTTTTATTAGAAAGGTCTTGCTTAGACTCAAAATTTACCGTATGTTTGGTTGTAATTGCCGTAATTGGTTAAGTAGAACCAGAGATATGGCCAAAAACGACCTAAAAACTAATACGGCCGAAGTCACGGGTATAAGTTTGTATAAAAAGTAGTTACAGTGTCCATACTTCTGGGTAATATAATATATTATAGGCCCAGAAGTATGAACACTATAATCGTACCAAGTTTGATCAAAATCCCTCCAGTAGTTTCTGATTCATGCGTGCACATACAGACAGACAGAAAGACAAACAACTTACTGATTTTATTTTTTGCATTAGTATTGTATCGATCACCATCAATCCCCCAATAGTTATTTTGTACATTTATATTTAATGTACAGAATTGACCTTTCTGCAGTTTTAGAAGAATATATACCTACCATCTAATTAAAAAAGTCCGGACAAATTAAAAAGCCGGACAAAGTCCGGACAAGTGCCTAAAAGTCCGGACAAGTGCCTAAAAGTCCGGACATGTCCGGATTAATCCGGACGGATGGTAACCCTAGCCGCTGTCAACTGTCACGCGTTTGGCGTTGTCTCACTCACTCAATTCTAGCTCCAGTGAGATAACGCTATACTGACGTTATTTAGTCGCTATCCTCGTCTGACTAGTGAAGCTACGCGCTAGCTCTCGTTCACTCTATCTTAAATATTTACCATCTTTAACAGCCAGCAACCCTTATTTGCAGCCAGATTTAATTAGGCAACCGTATATTATAGTAAACAGAAAAAAAATAGCTTTAATTTGATGTAAAAATAATAAATGTCCGTTATGATTGCATAAATGTATCAAAATCATACCTGTTTACACCTGGCTGCGAAGAGGTACGGCGAAGTGAGCAACGGCAACCGTGATTTTTCAGAGTCCTTTTGTGTATTGCCGTGACGTGGATAATATTTTATTTAAAAACCATGTGATGGATTTTTTTTCCGGAAAATGAATTAGCAAAAATTGAATTAAACATATAGCGGCCACATTGTGATAGGCAACCTAGTAAATAAATGTTCTCTTAATCATAAATATGCGTAAAATTTGGTTCTTACCAAATATTCGATTCATGCATGATTTTGCAGTGGGATCTCGTACTATAAGGTGTGGGATGCCCTGAGTCTGTGTTTCTGGAACGCTATAACCTGGGAGTCTAAGTCAAAAGTAAATAGGTTGCTGCTAGGCAAGCATGCTCCATCGTCGACCACATCATCACTTACCATCAGGCGAGATTTTGGTCAAACTGTAAAAAAAAAATTAAGTAAGTCTTGATTCTAACATCTGATAGGTAAATCTTGCTTTTTTATAGTGTGCCAAATAAATGTATACCACTGCACTGCACTTACAGGAATTGATCAGTTAAAACCAGCTCCGAAATTATAAAACCAGTCAGTGTGGTGGTTACTTTAAAAAAAACACATCTATGATTTTTATTTCAATCAATATTTTCTTATAGGTACTTTTAAACACTGTATGAAAAAGTATATTGCATTATTATGGCTGTCAAACTTTATAATTGCTAGCATCTTGAACTATGATAGTATTCAGCAGTTGAATGAATCAAGCTTGCCATTAGGTGAACTGAAGTCAACTTGAAGGCCCAACAGTTCCAACACAAAAAAAGAAAAGGAAATCAAACAGTCAATCTATCTTTATAAAATATATTGAGTACTTACAAATTTTGGCTCCACTCTTAAATTAATATTTACAATCGCTAGGTAAATTATTGCAATAACAATAAACATATATTTTCAATAAATTATCTTATTTTTTATATATTAACTATATAAGTAGGCACTTAAAAATATAAAATAAAATATTCAACAGCTTACGATTTTTTACAAAATAATTAACTTAATTACATCTGGATTGCAGTATTTCGAGTATTGTTAGTTTAGTGAACTGATCACTCATGTTTTATACTTAGATATAAGTTGAAGAACTTATTATTCTGACTAAAATATTCTTGGATCCAATCCCTTTGTTTCAACACTTAACCACTGACGCAACACTTTATGGGCAGTAAAAATATGACTATATTTAAAGAGATTCCTATATTATATTATGAATGTAGTCTATGATATATTATTATGTCCAACAAAGGTTTATGAGATATTAACACTTAAACGAACAAAGAAACATTATGCAAAATTGTATGTACCTGCCTAATAAGTAATAGCAAGTAAATAGGTGAATGGTATTTGTTAGAAATCCCTTTTTAAGGATGACATGCTTTAGGATATTGGTACTTAGTGGTTTTATGGGCCACCTGTGGTCATCGGGCTAATGGACGCCGGCGCCGGGGTGTACCCGGCGTCTATAGACCCAAGACGCCGGCGTGCAGTTTTAGTCGGTTCAAGCCTGAATGTGCTTAGGGGTTTGAGCCATCAATTATCAATAGATATACGTACCTACATACCTACCTAATATAGGTTATCAAAAACGTATGCGATAGAAGTCACATCGTCTGGTAAGATCGTGTGTCAGGTCCTCAGTCATAGGTAAATAGGTAGGTACCTATTATTAAAATCGTATAATCATTCATTAAAAAAAACGTTAATTTTATTATGGCTAAAATTATAAAAAGAATGAGGAGTAATCAGTAGGCACTGTTACAAATTGGTATTCCTTAGGGATCCACCCCTCTTCTGACTTCAGTCAATACCTATAACCTGCCTACCTACTTCTTATAAATAGGTAGGTATATTCCTAACACGTATGTACCTAACATGATATGCGTAACATTGATATAAACATTAGGTATAAACCCTCGTAACACAGGACCTATCTTCTAAATTTTGGCGTAGATAAGTATTAAGCTCTTTATGAATTGTACTTTCCAAAGTAATACCTCAACCATGGCAATTAAATTTAAAATTAAATAATGTAACTATGCATAAAATCTAACAAAATGTGAACACGTCAGTGGGTAAAGGATAAAATATTAATACAAAAACCTTCATCTCTGATACTTAAGAGTTATCGAACGCTGTCCCATAATATGTTGTCATTAATTTTGTTAACTCTTTACAGACTACTATATACTTCCAAGGCATCAAATGCAGTCTTCACAAATATATAATTTGGTGAAAAGGTCACCTAGCCGAGTTTGAAATTGTCCGTCGTATCCAGTCGACATGTGAACTGATTGAGTCATATATACGGGGTCGTCCCAGTCCTATCTTTGTACACGCAATGCGCCATCCGCTAACCCCTTCTAGCGACCATTGTTTTGTTTTCTCGTTAAAACACATCATAGAACTTCCAGCATATTCTTCTTCCTGCAAGGAAAATAAATCTTAATTCAATGTACTGAATACCTACCTTTAGGCTTTTACCCTAATTGAAGTAGGTACGTACAACTTAAAAATGGTTAATCACTTAGTAATATCTAAGTAATATACCAATTTTGTAATTTTATTTACTAAGAATTAAGTAAATCTAAACTGTTAGATTCAAGTGCATGGCAAGTAGGTGGGTTGTATTTAGTTGTAGATTCATGCTTTTCTTAGCGTAAATGGGCTGCATGAACTGAGAAAGCGTCAATCTCTCGCTTAATCCGTTTCGAAGGCCCATTGAAGGCTTCACCTATCCTTTCATTTCTTATTCATTTTCCTCTACCCACCTTTGCTGGTGGCAATGCTGTAACTTCTTTGATGTAACACAAAAAGACAATGACATTACTTCGTTTACGATCGGTTGTCCCTATATCTACACGTAGGAAATATATCATATATAGGTGTACTTACGTCACAGTCATCCTGATCATATAAAGGTTCAGCGCAAATTCCGTTCACAGTCGCAATGCTGACGTTTTCGCATGTGTTCATTGGACTTGTCACTAAGTGCACTCTTTGCAGCTGGTCTCTATTTCTGGTCCAACCTAATGTGTTACACACATTCCGTGTAGCAGGTTCAACACCGTTTTCAGATAAGCAAATTGGCCTCACAAAATCCGTCATCTCTACCGGTTCCTCTAATCGCACTAATGCTAGCATACTTCCCTCCACGGGGGATCGTATCATACCAACTATTCTTCTTTCTTGTTGCCAAGGCGTCGTGCTTTGAACACGGACTGTACCGAACCTAGCTGTCCATTCCGCCTTGGGTTGTCCCTGAAAATAAATAATGAAGAAATTAGGGAATTAAAACAATAAACGTTTTCAAATAGATTCTAGAGTTTAGAATGAAAGATACCTGAAAGCAAGATGCCGTGGTAATGAGCCAAGATGGGTGTATAAGAGCAGCATCACAAGCGTGTATGTAAGACCGCAGTAACGCTGCATGCCACGGCCAGTCGCCCGGTAGGGAGGAGCGTGGCAACCCCTCTACGCCACTTATGGCACTAGCTGTTCGGGCTGATGGTACTCCACATTCTGCAAGAAGCGAACAAGTTATATTTATAAAACTTACATTCTACTACATAAAAGTAGAACGTCAAAACAAAGATAGCGAGGTGCTGTGACAAACGGAATGGTCGACCGCTGTTATAGCAGTGCAGTACAATGCACCGTTATGAAGCTCTGGTGACCCTACATACCCAATGATTATTTAAGGGGATAGCCCTTAAATAATCAACGGCGATGTTGTGATAGCCTGATAGTATTGAAGCAGTCTAATCAATATCGGGGGTTCCATGATGTGTTATAAATATAGCACCATCCCCCTTTCTCGCCCAGAAAAATAACACTTATGTATTGTCATGGTAGGTGCACAAAAAAAGCACATGCCATAGGTATACTTAGTTGTATAAAACTTACGTAATTGATCACAAATTACTCGTATGACTTTTCTTTCTGGACATTCACTTTTAACGAAAGAAATTTCCGCAGCAAATGGGTCTACTATTTCGACATATTCTGGTTTTTCTTTCACGTCATCGGAATCCTTAATGCTGTCATTTAGCAGTTCCTCTTCGGAATCTGGAACTACCTCTGCATTCAATGCTGCCCTGTAAGAATGACATCAATTATTTTTTACCCGACTGCGCAACGCAAAGGAGTGGTATTGTGTTTAATAGCCTATGTATGTATGTATGTATGTTTGTATGTTCCTTTGAAGCACTATACAGACCAAACGCCTGGGCCGATTTTCATGATTCACACGTCAATCGATTCCTCTTAGTCCAGCGAGTGTCACTAAAGACATGACGTCAGTGAAAATTCAATATGGCGACTACTGGCCGCCATATTGTGAAAATTAAAAAAATGAAAGTCAGCAAACTATGTCAAGTGGGGTATCGTTGAATAGGTATTTAAAAATCATTTTTAGTTTCCTTTCAACATTTTTCGATTCCTTTGACCATTTAGGATCTATAGCGATTTAAAGTTGCGTAACAACAATTCATAGGTTTTTATTAGACAGTAGAAAGTCCAATCGGGTAAATATCTGGTTAGTACACTTATAACTAAAAAGTATAAAATAAAAAAATATAATTTAGAATTTAAAAAACCCGACTGCGTAAAAAACTAAAAAGAAAAAAAAACAAGCACTCAGATGTCCGGTGGTCTAGAAACATAACAACTTAACAGTCGGGATCCATTGAAAAATAAGATTGGCTGTTGTTTTTTTAAATAAAAGATCAGTTTGCCAGTCACACATGAATGTTAGGCATAAAAAGAGTGAAACTGGTATGTGGTATCTGGCTTCAGCCAGATACTTATTTCGAAAGCTATTTGAAATGAAAACATTTCATTAGAGCAATATATACAATAGTGGATTGAATCTAACACTGAATCATGAAATCAATCTTATTTTGAGTAGGTAGGTAGGTAGGTAGGGTACCTGAGTATAGATAAATAAAATCAAATATCAAATCTAGTAAAATTTAATTAGTACCTTTACGATGTTACGATGTGTGTTACGATGTTTGTAGCGTTAAGTGAACAAAAATTTGACAAAAAGACTTACTTGAACGTCAAAGATCTGCAGAGCGATGTTGCAACGCTAGTCAAAGCTCGTTTATCTTGCTCGTAGGGCGCCGCACATATCTTGCCAATGCGTCCTCTCTCCGACCACACGGCGTATCCAACGCGACTGCGAATAGCACCCAATGTCGTTTCACTGTTCTCTCTTCGCCATGAAGTCAGCGAGCGTGCAATCCATACTAGAATATTAAATAATTTATGTATCAGGTTATGACATGACGTGAATATGAGCGCTCATCTCAATGCACCATAAGTTGGTAGATAGGTATATGCTTGCTAATGTTCTACAATGCTTAATTTACCTACAAGTCGTATAAAATCTTGATGTTGATCACAATTTGACAATATTTAAATATCTAATTAAAAAAACTCAAGATGTAGAGACAGTGGTAGGTATCTACTTATTTGTTTGAAAACTGTGCTAATAAATTATTATTCATACGCACTATTAAACAATTTGACATGACTGTGACTCTCAGAGTTAACTGTAGCAGTTCCGGGTATCAATTGTAGTCTGACATCGTGAATAGAAGTAAGCAAATGTAAAACTCACAACACCCAACTTCGTCGCTTCCGTCAGGGCAATCAGGCGTGCCATCACAGCGCAAGTGTGAGGGCAGGCAGCGCGTCTGCAGCGCGCACCGCAAACCGCTGCCTCCGCCCACCGAGCAATGAGAGCAGCCGCGCTCGTCCTCCGCACCAGCACAGTCGGGGATTCCGTCGCATTCACGCCGAGACAAAGCGAGTCGCTGTAGACTGTAGATGCAATCTGTAGACGTAACAGTTATGTCTATAAAAGTTATACATAGCATAGGATACTCATTTAAATAGTATCCCATACCTCCACTCGTAACACAAGGGGTAAAAAATCGTAACATAACTATTCTTGGTTGTTGAATTAAAACGGTTAGGTAGGCATTTACGAGAGCCAATATTGAATAACATTGAAGTTTACCTATTTCTGTAATAACATTAACCCGTGTTTCGAATCTAGGTTCGTTAAATATAAGGGCCGTCGCTGAATAACGGTAGCTCAAAAGAGAAAATTTCTCAAAATCAAAACAAAAATCATCATCTTTTTTCCCCGTAGAAGCGTACATTAGGGCTCTTGGTTAGTCTGGTAGACAAATATTTATGCCTAAAGTGGGATACGGGATAACATTGTTATTGATAAAGAAAAACTATAAACAACAACTTAAGCGATAGATAACTGAACAAGCGACCTACGTAGCTAGGTACCTACGCTACGTCGTAGCTTGTTGCTGCTTGCTCTACAATATTTTTAATACTTAGTAGAACGGTAGTACCTTTACCTGGTTCAGGCACACAGGATCCTATACCAAAGTAGTCGGGGAATCGAGCGCAGTCGAAGTGCGGGCGCAGTCGTTCGGGTAAGCGAGCACCGCAACCAGCGTGGAACGCGCGGCAATATGCGCGACATGGACGGATCAAGCGATCTTTCTGACATCTTGGTTGAAGCATTTGACATACGAAATCCTGGAAATATAAAGATAGAAATAATAAGATGAGATCGTTGCCGAATATTTAGTTATTTGTGTCTCAATCTCAGTTATTTATCTGCATCCTACTCTCATTATTCTAACTACTTACCACTGCAATCCCTAGTCATAGATAAGTAATATATATAAATAATACTTATACATAATATAAATAACATTTAGTGCCAGTCGTCTATTATTTAAATTAAAAGTACCTACCTAATAATTAAAATGCTACTTTACAATACCTACTAAAATACTGGATACCTATAATAATATAGTAGGCGTATCCACAGCCAAGGAGTGGAACTCCCTACCCGAGTCCGGAATGCATACTGACCTGGGAATCTACAAATTTCTCTCGAGTGAATTCTTTCTAGGTAAACGTATTTATCATCACTTGTTATGGCAGCTGAGATAGAGGTCAAACATGAGCCTACCAATGATAAAGAAATAAACGCTAGGTAGGTATTCCTCGCTGGAGATTCTAAGAATGTATATAGGTAAGTATAATTCACTATTTAACACAAGACAGACATAGTTTATTATGTGACGACAGTAGCTAATTCATTTGTATATAAAAGGTAATAGTGATCAAATAAGTTACCTGCGCAAGACTGGAGCATTCTGCATCTAATAGTTCCCTGAACGCGACTAGGTCTCGCATTAGTGCATCCTTAGAGGAGTGCCCCACGAGGTTAGGGTATGACGTGCTGTTGTAAGGCAGGTGAGAACACAGGGGAAGAGATACTGGCAAGCATTCCCGTATCTCTTCTGCGGCCTCTGGAGGCACTGCTTCCGTGGTAGGCGCCTCAATAGGAGTGGTTTCAGTCTCCTTAAGCTCGAGCGAAGATATTACAGAACTTTCCTATAAAAAGCAAGAGTGTAAGTTTATCATAATGAAGCTAAAAACCATAATTTACTCTAATTGTGGCCACTTGCTAAGAAGAAAATTATTCGTTAGGTAGATATGTTTAAATTATGTTAATCAGTACCCAATTTATTACACGCATATTCTACTAAACGCATTAATATACGGCAACACTGTTTTTTTTGCCTCCTACCCGTTACAATACGCGCCAGTACCTACATATCTAGTCAAGAACAAAGGAGTGAACCAGAGTGAACAAATATAAAACTTCTTCTTAGGTGCTTTCTACGCAAAATAATTTAAAACTTATAGGTACGAGTAGGAACTCTAAAAGACTTTAAGTGAAGTGAAGTGCTTCCTGTGAATATCCTATAAAATACATAAACACAAAACTGGGGAAGTCTTCCTACATAGAGGTACGTACTGGTTTCTTAATTTTTAATGCTGTCAATTTACTTTTGATTAATTTCGATGTGGGTTCCAGGCAAACATCCTCGGGTCTTGCCTTAGGGCTGGTCGAGATACAATATCATGTTCGGTGTGTTCGTAAGTTGTAGCAACGGAACGGTAGTATGGGTGTGGCTAGTACCATAGTAAAAAGACCCTAACATTTTACTTAAAACACAGTTAACCAGTTATCTAGATCCAACCTACGTGACATATTCTGGATTAATAAAAATATTTTGTTCTTCAAGGTTATAAGTAAACTTTATCACAAACAATAGTCTTCTATATTTATACATAAGTACCTACATACAATACAATATGTAATTCATTAGGTAGGTACCTACTCAGATATATTATTATAATTTCATATTATGCTCTAGAAACCTTGACGCTTATGAACAGAACAAGTAACTACATTAATATCTCTATTTTATAACATAATTGCATAAGAAGATTATGGTACTGGCACCAGAATCTCCATCGAGTCTTACAGGGTACCTAACTCAGTGGTAGTTTACTATACGATAGTGCATACACTCCGGTAGTACCTACTAAGGTGCAAGTAACTGAATCAGTTATAGATAGCTTCGAGAGCTTAAGTACTTACTCCAAACAAAAATCCTTGCATTGGAAGCTTTGATTGGAAGGCAATATTTGTGCAAAAATAAGAAAACCTATACTTAGAAATTCCAAACAACTGTGGTGGTTAATTCGCAGTGTATAAACTCGCTCTAGCTCTAGGGGATAAAAAGAGCAACTGAAGGTTATGTTACTTTCATTTGGGGACTCATTATGGGCCTTACAACTAGATCAGCCGGTTTAAGTTATAGAGACGCGTAATTTCACACTTTCCCAAATCCTACCGTAAAAGTGATAACGTAGTATGTCCCCTTCGATGTCTTACCATTTTCATTATCCACTAAACTTGTCCTTACCACCTAGTAGGTACTCATATGGTCCTACATACCATATAACAGTCTAAATACACCTCTGCCTATTCTTCGAGGAATATATAAGCGTGAGTATGTGTAATATAGAAAGAAGATTAACATATTCAGTCATTCACCTAGGACAACACTGAGACTACAAATTACGTTTTGGTTCGTTGCCCAACATTCAAGATTTAACATTGCATTTAATTCATACCAACGAAATGGTTAAAGTTCATTGTTCTCTCAGCAATTTGCAAAGCAATGACTTCTATTAAATACTGAGTTAAAGAAAAATTTACAACATCTGATTTATGCGTTTGAAATCCCATGAAACTGGATTTACACATTATAAACAAAAGTGTTAAGGTTAGTCATAACCGCGATGTAGTTGCGTGTTGATTGATAAGTAAGATAAGGATGCCCAGGTACGGATATTCCTATGTTTATTTATTTTATTATGTACCCATTGTTGTAATCAATAGCTTTAGAAAATAGAAAATGATTAGCAAAGAAGCTAGATAGACAAAATTATGAGCATGTAGAGTGGGAGAACACACCTCGGGCTCCGAAGCAAGTTTTGTATATACTGGTATTGACGCTCAGGCTTTATGAGTTTTACGATCTTTAAACATTGAAATATGTACTCGTAATACGCAGCAGATTTTGTTGTGGTTATCACTATCATTCAGATAATTTCTTACGGATGATGATGAAACTTGTCGAAATATGCTATTGCGTATAACTATAATAACTTTGAGCCGTACGAAGCCGGGATGGGTTAGCTAGTAATTAGATAAAAAATACAGCAACCATGTAATGTGGGAAGCTAATGAAGATCATCCGAAAGGCACGGCACTTGTCTCATTAGAAATTTTCTACGTAGGTATAGAGAAGTGAATGGAATACCAATGACTTAAGTACTGATACAACTATTGTGTTATGTTCGAACTAGAATGAACGATTTCAGAGTGGAGTCCAACTCCCCCCCCCCCCCGTTAGCACCACGTTAGTAACCTATTCAGTAAATCTTTTAAACCATAAAATAACCAAGATCTTATGGAGTCATAATAAGTAAGTAGTGTTGATGCGATAGTACGTACCTACTTAAAGTTCAATTGTAACTCACCTCAATGTGCAGCGTCTCCGGTAGCACAGTAATAGTCCTGAAATAGGCGGTGGGTACGGCCAGTGCTCTCGCAAGTACTGCTGTCACCTCTGCCGTGCTCACCGCCGTGAAGATTGGCTCGAAAGATACCTCGAAGTGCACGCGAATGGCTTCCTCTGAACTGTAAACAAAACTAATTAGTAAATTATTTCGGATTGCCTTTTTTAGGGTTCCGTAGTCACCCCTATAGTTACGTTATGCCCGTCTGGCATCTTTCCACAACTTAGTTAGAGACCCTTAGTCCTAGGAAGCTGTCATGGATATTAATACGGCGATAAAGTGGCAGAAGTCTTGAAAGATATTTTATATCGTATCTCGCCTACACATAAAGCGAGGACTATTATTTTAGGTCTCGTAAATTATTATGCGTTACGAATTTACTGTTTGGTATTATTGGCTCGTACAACATAATTATAAAATATGATGCATTATTATGATAGGGAAGTATAGAACTCTACATTATCTGCTACCAGTAACGCACTTGGCCGATTTATCTAATTAATATTACATTGGTAGTTAGCTACATAATAATAAATTATTGCGCTTGTTGCGTAGAATAAGCTGACTAAAATAATTAGGAAAAATAAATGCAATAATTACGACTTATTACGACGACGATTAGTCTACTGTCATTTCAAAAATAAACAGAATGATGATAGAGTCGATTTTGTTATTCTACGTTAGTTATGATTGTAGTAGTAGGTACCCATAATTTTTACTTATTTTATTTGTGTAGTTAAGAGTATTATTGTCAAATCGCTATTTCCCGAGCCGCCTGAGCAGTCCTAAGTACCTTAGAATTATGAGGTCCCCTTGATTAGCTACGTGGTGAGGGAGAACTAAATACTTACTTACAAGTATTTACCTACTCAGATAAAGCAGCTAGGTTGGGTTTATAAATGTAAATACTTATACATAGTTACATAATATAGTTATTTTTTTTACAAATAAAAATATTTTCGACAAAATCGGCTCATGATCTACGAGTATTAGGGACTAGGACCGTGGGGGTCTAACTGGAAAGAGGCATTATGATTAGTTACTATTTCAGTAGGTATCCATGTGTAAAATTATTTATCTAGATATCAATTTTTGACAAGCTATTGATAACAAGAGTAAAAAGTGCATATAATTATAATAAGTAGATATTGAATAATAATTATGTTACGTGAGCTTTAATGTTTGTCATGTAACGTTGTGTAATGAATAAGTAATTCGGTACAAAAAATACTAGGAAATAATTATTCAATAACATTGAAGTCACGTAATATATTATACTAGTTAATTAAAATTTTAAAAACTAGGACAATCATTTGATTTGATAAACTAATTTTACTCCTTATAAGTCGTCAAATAAAAGGGGTTAAATTTTTATTGGAAACCACTGTAGATCAGTGTATCTAATCATTAATCTAAGGATTAGATTAGTTTCCTTCCGTTGAAAATACAAGGCATTGGAATGGACACCCCGCCGCACATTCCAAAAGAACTAGGGGTGGAATACACGAATAATACCTATGGACGTAGTACAACGGCTAGTGGTCACCTACTTAACTACCGATGATACTGGATGTAGGGCATAATTTACTTCCCGTCCGAATTTCGACCGCTTACGTTCTTGTCCGAAGATGAAAGTCCTAGTAGTACCTACCTCTGCCCTATGAAAAGCATCTTAGCTAAAAAATTCTAGCGGAGTATTTCGCCTAGAGAGTGATAGGTCTGATTACTTTTCGAGTTTAGTGCACTTAGGCCAGGCTTCGGTAGGTATCTGCTTGTTTGCTACCTTAGTACAGTAAAAATAATATTTGCATCTAAGACATGTAGGTGGCCAATTATTCCGCCTCCACTAATATTATTATTAGCAATCCAGGCCAGTTGCCGGTGGTTTAAAACGGTGGAATTGCAATATCTTACCGTAAAACGCATTATAATACCTACCGGTAATAGGAGGTCAAATGTTAGCATTATACCGGGTAGTCTTATAGTTACTACAGAGGTTAATTGGCAGGAACCCATTGACGCTTTGCAGACCAATCTCACGTTCGACAAACATGACGTCAATATTGCATTCATACTTATTGTTTCACTAACTCTAATTTCGTAACTGAATGAAACACTTACCTAGAATAATATGTACCGGTTTCTGTTTAGTCTAGATGAGTATAGCAAAGTATTTGCTGTCAGTAGGAAGCAAATTAATGTTGGCGAACTCTAACAGTGATTGAAATCGAAAAATAGAAACCACTAATGAGGATCGTTTCTTCCAAAACCAGCTAAACGAGTCCTAATTGAGTTCATTGACATTACTTATGTCTTCATATGTAGGTCTTGTTGCTAGCTTAACGCCTGATAATCATGTAGGTACTAATGAAGTTCATTGGATTCATATACCTATATAATCATTTCAATAAAGTATGCGTTATGCGCTTTTGTGGACACCGCCTTTACCCTGATATTTCATATACTCGTAGATATGTGACTAAGATACTTATTAGAGAAACCGGATGTCGTATATTACCATTGTTGCATACAATTTTCCATTTTCTATGTCCTTGATTTGTATTCCTGTCGCGAAAGGAAAGGGCCGATATATATATATCAACGGGAAACAACCTCCAATGTGGATTACCTACATTACAATATCGTGCACGGCATAGAAAGTATTACAAAGCTCCCAAACAAAGCACGTATTATACTTTCTCGCGTCATACATACAACATTGTACAGACTTGATATATCTTTGATGATAGTATTATAGTATCCGTGATAGCCATAAGTATGTTTATAGATCGACAACTTTTTATAGTTCACAAAAAGTAAAAGTTGTTTGGTACAAAATGATTTTGATTTCTATGTTGCATCGGTCAGGGTCATAGTGTAGCCATAATTTTGTCGTATATCGTTTTTGTAGCTACGTAAGAAAAACTTCCTCTTGTAGGCATATATTGGTATCTGATTTTATGCGGTAATGGGGTCATATCACTTCCGCATCCAGGGACAGTTACCGTGTATAACTTAAACATAATGTTGCATCGTATGTGGTACCTACCTACATAAACAGTGCCTTGTAGTTGGTTGTGATTACTTATCGTATAATTTATAATATTTCTCTACCCACTTCCCCAGTTTAAGGCTTTCACCAAAGAATAGGTATTAAACGCATTTATTGAATAGAACGCAAAAGTTCAGTTAAACCGATTTCCACTGGTCCATCGCAAGTCCAATAATTAATAAACACGCGTATGTAGTTAATCTCGTAGCTATGATGTTGATCCGTTGTACAAACTATACGGTTCAGAAAAATTAACTGTAGGAATTAATTAACGGTCACATAAATATTTTTGCATTCTAGGAATAGAACCCACAATACTTCGATTCAAATTATGATATGAGGTCGGCTCGGGTAATATGTAATGTCAAAAGGTAAGTTTCAAGTAGATTTATGGAACATTCTTGTTAATGTCAGATTGATGAAGTTAATTAGAGCAGAAACACGACGAAAGTACAAAAAATAAAAGTGATCGAAGTCACTGAAGTTCTTTTTTGTTGTTGTTACGGTTTTGGTACTAACAAATCCGTGAAAGTGACAAGTTTGTAATTAGCGAATAATATTTATTTCAGTCATATCATCATTCTCCCAGCCTGTTATCACCTCAGTTGGGTCGGGTTGTTAGTCTAACTACGAAACGGCCGAACTTCCATATTTTTCGTGTTCCTGTCCAGTTATCCACAAACCCTTGGTGACATCGATGTTTGGCCACTACTTTTTGGACTTCCCCTTAACTTAAAATCAGGCGGGGTGTAGTTAAATTGACGGAATAAATAGCTATAAAAACATGCTATGGGTGGCGGCCTTGACCACCGAGAATAGGGCCCAGTTATAGCGCCCTCAGAGGTTTGTGGCGGTCAAGGTCATATGCGAATATCGCACCGTATCAAAGGTACCTCCTTTGATACGGTGCGATATTCGCGTGCGCGTTGGCCGGAACTCCCCCGTAGGACTTCGAGGCGAAGTTACTAGCCGAAGCTGAACCTGACCTATCCGTTTTGGCACGTGCTGTTATGTGATTGCTACCTACCGTCGTCGCAGTGAAAAAACGATGTCTTCAAAGGGCAGAACTAAATTAAAATCACTTGACTGAGTCTTTGTAAGTCATCTTCAATGGGCTAACTTTCAATAAGTATACCAGTTTTTAAACTTTAGCGATTCTTGTTTTATTAACTCTCGTGCTTTGATCGTATGTCGACGTTTCAAGAGCGATCTAGGCATCCAATAAATGGGTTGATTCAACTAGATGAAGCTGACGTAATTGATATCATAAGAGTGTATCATCTACGAGTATGCAAATGGATTTATTGTATAACAATTTAACTAGGCTTGAAATTATTTTAACGTATTTTTGAATTTGCTAAATGTAGCATTCACACGCTCGATTACAGATCTTAGAGATTTCTAGAAAGTGATACTTTCTCTATGACGAATACACTAGTCAACCTCCATTAGCATTTTAATAAAGAAAGGCAACTTATGGAATTTTGGACGAAGATAACATTTTTTTTATTTAAAATATAAATTTCTCTTAGTATAAAGTACGTACAGAAGTTGCATTCCTTTGAATGCCTTTGATCTTGAAGAAACCAGCCGTTTTAATGTCCTACAGATTATGTCGGTAACTCGAGTGTTACCTGTTATTACTCCGATTGATCGGTTTATGGAAATACCTAATATGCATCGTCGACATTATTAGCTTGCCAATGCCGAGGACTTTCCAAGGTCTTTCATATAGGTGGGTACTGATTTTATGAAGTATATGAAAATTACGAAGCTATCAATATATCTTGTAAGAGTTATTTCTAACTAGCTGCTGCCCGCGGCACCCGCATGAAATACTGTTCCCCCTTTCGCGGCACACATAAAATCTATTACCGCACCGCTATAAAAAGTAGCATATAACTACACGTATACTATTCCAAGGACTATTTTGTGCCAAACTTATCCAGGTCTAACAATAAATGTCAGTATGCTTACTGCGGCCACATCATTAATCAGGAAACAAAACAACTTTTATAGCGACTATTTTTTCGTTCTTCAATGGGTCGGCACGAACGACGTCAGGAATTGAAACGTCGCAAAAAATAAAACACGACTTACCTGTCCAAGGCTAATATGTCTGCAGATACGAAGCAAGATTTCAGCTCAGAATTTAGATATGTGTTGAACAGTGCCTGTTGTAGTTCAGTTTCCCGTGTCCGATTGACCTTGGGTTCAGGGTCGTTGAGATTTTCACCCTCACTCTCGTTAGTGCTCCACGAAGAGACAACGAATGAACCGAGGAATGTTTGCCGATTCAATGGGTCTCCAAACAGGTACATATCTGTAAAGAAAATGTTAAGCTTTAGGTAATGGTAGGTATTTTGTACTTACATTTTATTATTACTTTGAAGTTGAATCCTCCCTATATAAAGTGATTTTGAAAAATACTCAAAATGTATTTATCCAATGTATGCCTGAGATACAGAGTTTTTATAGGGACATATTTTATGCCCTGTGCTTTGCAAATTTGTAGAATTGAACTAAAAAATTCTAGGTTGGTAGGTATTTATATATTTGCTACGTAGATACCTGCAAGTTCATAATGCTTACATAATTGCCATAACACTGAAACCGATAGATATAGCGTGAATAGTTCCTATAAGTAACGAATTTACAAATCATAGAACACGCGGAAGTAAAATCACCGAACTGTAGCGATTGATCTCTATTTAAATTGAGGTGATCAACTTCATTTCTCGTGACTATTGTCAATATATCTATCGATACATGCGTTTTATTGACGGTGTTAGTTCTGAAGATTATATCATTTAAGCGGAACTACTAAAAGTTACATAAGTAGCAAAAATAATTACGAATTAATGAGATTGATAAGTTATTCAGAATGCGGTCATTTTATAGACTGTCCCAGAATTATAAGAGTGTTGGTATACTATGTATAGCATGCACTTGTCTCCTCGGTGCGAGGTACAGCAAGGCCACTCTACTCACTGGCCTTAGTACGGTGACGGGCAAATGTCGTTCAGTCTATGCCTATATTAAAGCACTGATACCCACTGTTTAGTGTTTACTAACAAAAGAAATACTTGAAGTGCTTGTTTGATTGTTATGATACTTGCAGATTAAAAAACAGAACATTGCAACATCAGGTACCTACCTACCTTTCATCTCAAAATAAATATAATTGACTTTTGTGATTAGAGTTCGATACTGATTTAATTGTGATAAGTTATGATCATGTAACATTTTTCATTTATGCTATTAATACTCAGGTACGTACTCATATTTTGTACCTATTAAAGATGTCATATAGTAGATTGAATAAACTGGGTCGGTAGCTAGCATATTTTCCACTAAGGTGTTTTGCAACAGTCCTTTAGGTCAGGCGTTGAGTAATGTCACTATTTATGGTATAACATGTAGACTCAAAATTGCTTGAGAAATGTCTAATAAAATTGCTTTGCGAATACCGTGCCAGCCCGTTCACTTCAATTTGTCTGTGTATAACAATGTTATTGATGAATGAAGCCGCATATATCATTGTATTGAAGCAGTCATGTGTAAATACACACATGTAATGTTGTATCTATGATTTATCATCACTCATGCATTTCAAAAGATTGTTAAATATCTTTACTGAGTGAATAAAATATGAAAAGCTAATGAGATAACTCTCGTTAATCACGTTATCTAAAACTAAGGGGGATCTGAAAAGAGGTTATTATTTACTAAATGTTATATAGCAATTTTTATGGTATTTTACTGCTAAATTTTACATACTATTTCAGAAGTAATCAATAAGGTAGTGATCAGAAATACCTACTGATAAACTGATATGAAAAATGTTGAGAAGCTGAGACTGCCAAGGCGACTTGGTACATTCGCTTGTAGCTACACTGTATTGTTCAATAATTGATCAGATTTCCAGCCTACTGTGATCATTTAACTTAACATTATTTAGTAGTTAGTAAAATGTATTCTTCATACATAAAGAGTTTGTCCATAAAGGTGAAAAATTTAAGCTCGCGACTCCAATGCTGAGTCACCATGATCACTGTGAATAGAGAACTATTTCAAATTCCCACGAAAATAATAGAACAAAATAAAATTACAGCTAACTTTAACAGACATGAAACAAAAAATATATAACCATATCAGAAAATTCATATCTATTTTATGACATTTTTTGTTACTTTTTCGTGTGAAAGCCCCCTTTTCATTACTATACTTCGCTAAAGTCACGAAAGGAGCTTATGTAAAAGTAGAATAGCACTGAGATAAAACACCTACTCGATCGCTTTTTTAGAACGTCCGGTTCATTTTCATAAACTTCCATTTGATATGCTGGGATCACCCGGGCAGGGTAGCTTCTGATCTCCCTTCATTGATCAAGTTGATCAAGTTAAATGTATAAGAAACATGAACCGCTTCAACCGGTTGATGACGAGCAGTGAGCCTGCCACCATCATGGGGTATATTAACATAGGGATTATAGTTCAGTCAGGACGGGCCAGTATAACTGCTGATTGACAGGTGAGGTTCTCCACTGTGCCTTCTGTTTAAGTGAATGGAATACACCAAAATCAGTTTCACTTTATCAAATAGGTAATTGTATCATTTAGCACATCATTTCTTACTCAGGTTTTGCGCCTCAATGTTTTCTGAGATAGCTATTCTAGATACTTCAATTTTATTTTAAAACAGATTATTTAATGAGTAATGCAATGGTTAATAACTCATAAATCCATCAAGTGCTTAGCCGAGCCCTAATTATAACCTCTTTATGGTTTTATTGGTTTCGTAGTATAGTTCCTCTTTGTATTCCATAGGTCTCTGTTTTATAAAGCCTTCGGTGCTTTCAATTTATTTAATAAACCAGGTCAGAGTCAGATATTTGTGCTAAAGTATTTAGGTTAAGTATAAATAACAGAATAACTAACGTTCCACAAACCAGCTCACCATTAATTAACTATACAACTATTTTCATTCAGTTGGTAATCAATTGTACTTTCTGTTTTAATTGATTCATTATGTAAGAAATCCATACATTTTTCTTTAGTTTTTCAACAACTTGCGTTCAACAAAATGTTAATTAACTATCCTGTAGAATAAGCCATTTCCTATTTTCTTTATTCTTTCCGTGTAATTTTTTTAGCGTTATGGTACCCACTTCTCCGCTCTCGTTCATGGCAAAATATTGAGTTGAAGTTACAGCATAACTCTATTTGACATATTTCAAGCACCTACCTATATAGCTATCCATTACGGCTAACTGAGACAGTGACATCATACTCCATAACGTTTTATTAGGTATCATGGAGAGCTATGTGGATTAAGTAGTGGTAGGCACTTACGTCCAAAATATACGGCGACTGCTGCGAGGAGTAGCAGCACTAGCAGTGAGGCGAGAGCAGCACAGCATCCGCGGCATGGCCTGCTGAGTTTACGCCGCGTGAATCTGATATCGCTGCTCACTGACATCGTTGACTCCGGTGCGCGATGCCGCACACAGCGCTGACCACTGCGTGACCAGCCATACTCTAACTGAAAGAAAAAGACAAATACACATGCATATAAATTAAGGTTATTGTACCATAGAACAGAACCGAAGGAAGTTGACCCTATGGTCCACCCTGGATTTTGGGGACTTGAGCTAACCTCACCTACAAGCCTGCTGATTGACGGACGAAGCGCAGTCGTCGGTTTCCAAAGTGCAGTTATACTTATTGCTCATAAAGTGAGACTCCCGAAGAATTAATTTTGCACATTAACTTGACTTATAACCTTAGCTGATACATGTAGCTTAGCTTTATGTAGAGGCGATATTAAAAAACAATCTGTATTTGATGTTTAAAAAAAATATGCTTGTGTGCGTGCTCTTACTTTTTATTTGGCTGCAATAAATTTATCGGTGTGCTATTGTGCGCATATCTGAGAAGGCCTACAAAAGGGGCATTGCATCGCATGCTTGCCATTAGCTATTCAATATTTTAAAAGTAATAATCATTATATATCAAGATTATACTGTACGCGTAATTTAAAGCTGGGCGTGGCTGTAAAATGGCCTTACCAATAAAATGGTAATACCTACTTCGAACGATAGCTTACAATAGTAAAAGTATCTAGGTACTATCACAGATTAGCTGATGACGTATTTGGATAAATGGGGTTAGTCATATTATTTGGGTTATGACTCTTTGTTTCCTAAATAAAAACTGTATTGATGGAGGTAACTGTGGTTACTGAGCTCCTTGGGGAAGTGAGATAGGGTCAGTACTCCACTATTAAGAGGTGTTTATATTGGTAGGTAGCTGGTGCCGACCGAAAAAGGTATATTTTAAAAATTTGGTCATTATTTATATTGATTTTACAATAACAAAGAATTTAATATAATTCTGAAGCACACAATAATGCTAACTTTTTTTTTCCTATAAATTAAATTGAAAAAATTCAACGTCCAATCGCTGCAATTCTCCTACACACATGGTGTAGGAGAATTTCGAATATCCAGGCTGTATCCAGGTAGGTCAGTTAGTGAGGAGACTTATAGAATGGGACTGCTCTCGGGTTCAGGTCTTTTCCTGAATGTTGTCTTTTTCGAATTTAAAAAACTAAAAGAAATTAAAGTCCTCCTTACTACATCTTAGAAACAAAGTTCACGTTTACCTCTCTGAATAAGGTAATGGACCAATATCGTATAGAGAGTAGCGATACATGGCTGTCAGAGTGTTAAAAGATACACCTATGTAATTAATTAGTAACGGTTGTCTTACAGCACATACAATTTCAAGGTGAAGCGCCTGAAAAGTTTCAACACCTCATAGCGAATGTTTGATTGTTCTGAGATTTAAATGAATGTCGCACCAAGTACTCCATTAAACAACCGCCGACCATAACGTATTGAATCTTAGTGAATCGTAAACAAGCCAGACGCGTAGTTATAAGTTTGGTTGAGTGTCATAATGACTTTTATATTTTATTGCTAAGCTAATTACGAGTAGATAATACCTGCCATGCGGTGTAATGCTTCTAATAACGTTAAAGCTGCGTACTGATTATTATTATTCAGTGCTCGCTTAATCCTAATCTTAATCCCGGTTGCATCCATAGCTTGCACCTTGAATAAAAATTGTTGTAGGTATAGCTGAATTTTCGAAAGCGAAGACCGTCGCATTGTTTATCAGCTAACATTAGGACTAGGTACTATGAATACACGAAGACTACAACCATGCTGGAAAACAAAGTATATTTCCATTTTTTGTTATTATTTGCTAGAATTCAAATATTTATACAAATATATAGGTATATGACAAAATACATGTCACGCCGAGACCGATAGCCGTCGAGGGATCGACACTCGAGGTTGTTCACCAATATGTCTACCTTGGGCAGATTATCCAGCTCGGTAGAAACAACTTCGAGAAAGAAGTCACTAAGAGGATTCAGTTGGGCTGGGCAGCATTTGGAAACTACGTCGGGTTTTCTCCTCCCCTTTACCGCAATGCCTGAAAACGAATGTCTTCAATCAGTGAGTCCTACCTGTTATGACCTACGGTGCCGAAACGTGGACACTGACGGTAAGACTAGTCCACGACTTAAAAGTCGCGCAGCGGGCTATGGAGCGAGCTATGCTTGGAGTGTCTTTGATGGATAGAATTCGTAATGAGGTCATCCGCCAAAGAACCAAAGTCACAGACATAGCTCGCAGAATAAGCAAGCTGAAGTGGCAATGGGCTGGTCACATCTGCCGAAGGACCGATGGCCGGTGGAGCAAACGAGTCCTAGAGTGGAGACCGCGAACCGGCAAACGTAAAGTAGGACGCCCCCCAGCACGATGGACGGACGACCTGAAAAGGGTAGCTGGGATGGACTGGATGCGCAAGGCGGAGGATCGGGTGCTATGGCGTACATTGGGAGAGGCCTATGTCCAGCAGTGGACTGCGATAGGCTGATTGATTGATTGATTGATGACAAAATAATATTAGACTTCTGCTAAGCAAGTAATATAACTTATGACTATTATTTTAATAAACAATAGGCTGATGATGAAACGCTTAACACACTTGCCTAACAACATAATTGACTCTAGACTTGAACACTCCCAAGTGATAGCTTTCCGGAAACAGACTCAAGCAGGGCATTCCACTCCACAGTAGATATAACTTTGACAATAGAGTAATTAACTAGTTTTAATAAAATTCTAATAACTGTATTATAGAATGACTATTCATTATATCCAAATGTACTTTTCCACGACTATAATATGCAAACGAAAGATATTACTTATGTAGATACAAATTACAGGTAGCTGTATGCCATTAATTTTGCGTATTATCTATCACATCTCAAGATCTTGAATATATTTTTTAATTGAGCTCTAGCCGTATGAAAGACAGCTAAAAACGTAATATACCGTCATCCCTTGTTGTGTTGTGTCGCAGAAGACTAAATTGTTATGTTGTAGGGTTACGTGGTAGACTATACATACGTAATTGTCTGGTATAGTGTAACACGGCAGGCGAAAAATAACAATGGCTTAAGTAATTCTCTAAAGTCACCTACTGTGTTAGCTTATCACACGGAAGTACATCAATACCGTGAGTTCAGTAGTTAGGTGTATCTAATACCATTGTGATACCTAATTGTCACTAATTAAAGAGAGGACGTGCACCTACAGTTGATTTAACTTAAAAAAAAATACATACAAAAAATTAATGATAGGTACACGGGTTTAGCCATGTTTTTTTAGATTTGGATAGACGAAAGGAGACGAAGGTAGAGGCGGTAGTGTGCTTTTAAGAAAACAAAACAACAAAATTCTCATGAAATGACAATGTAAAAAATAGCAGAAGGTTGATTTATTAGTAGATACTAAGTATTTTGAATTTCGAGGGGGCACGTTTGAACAGTAGGTACTCGTGGCCGCAACTAGGGGGAGGGGGCGCGGGGCCTGGCTACGGCTATTGATGTAGCATGTAAAAACTACAATAACATTATTTAAACTTATTTATTCACTATTATGCTGTAATATTCTACAAAGTTAATAAATACTTACCATTTAATGATAATGCAAACATGAAATAATTTTATGTACCTACATTAATATAAACATTTCGAACAGAATATAAACACACATCACTAATTTATTTAAATCATATGTGCCACTTAATAAATACGTCTATTTTGATGATATAATACATAAAACAAAAAAAGAATGTCATTAAATAATATTGTGTCAGTAAAAAAAGGTTAAGGAATACTACTTATGTCAGATAATTATTACAATGTTAATAATATGGAATCACATTTTGGGTATACTTAATTAATTTAAAAAAAATATTTAATTTGTATTTCTAAAGTAGT
The DNA here is from genome assembly GCA_963576445.1 of Lithosia quadra. Classification (NCBI taxonomy): domain Eukaryota; kingdom Metazoa; phylum Arthropoda; class Insecta; order Lepidoptera; family Erebidae; genus Lithosia; species Lithosia quadra. The sequence goes on along the minus strand of OY754877.1, from coordinate 10,782,003 downwards.
TTGTCAAAGTCCTTAACGCTAATATTCTGCATTTATCATTAAGTATAATTTTACATTCTTAAAATTCTTGTGCAGAGAATAAAATATTTTTCATTCAGCCATATGCAATTCTGAATTACCTCAGGGTTCCATAGATTCTAGAAAAACAACGTTAGGTTATAGACTTACTCGTATTTATGACTGCAACACGGATGTGTAGGTAAATTAATAAATTTTCGAGTGTTAAATGCATAATTGCGAAACATGGTCACAACTGACGACTGTACCTACGACGTAGTATGCATGATTCCGCGCATTATCCAAAGATATTATATTAGAAGAAAATAACCGTTAAACGTTCATGTTGCATGACCATAGTTTTTATGTTAACGTGAACTAACATCGGGCAGTTCAAAAGTACTTTTAATGGTATTTATACCGTTGCGTTATTATTGGCCTATAATATACCTTCCCTCTGCTTCATCCGAGTGCCAATTCTGATAGCATCCTCCAATACTTGCGCTTTGGAGCCAGGGGTCCGCTCTCCTACTTCTTCTTTCCATTATTTGCTTATTTGTTACTGTTTCATAGCAATCTGTTCTAGGAATAATAAGCCACTCGTTTGTCTGACTTCTAGTCTTAGTATATATAATTATAGTCCTATTTTTTTATTAAGAACCCTCCATTTTTAGAGGTCATCCCAATTTGACGCTCTAATTGGGACATCTAATTGGGAGTCTGGAAACACTATTTGTGTGTCTAGACCGTGGATGTCGCTTCGCTTCAACTTCATAATGATGTAACTAACATGTCACGGTGTCAACCAGTTTCCAACTTTAATCCTTTCCTTTATCTAATTAGTATAAGTGTAAATTAGGTATTAGGCTAGTGTTATTACTGATTACAGATCATAATTCAGCATACCCAACCCCAAGAAATGTACAGCTCTACTTGACATTCTGTACAAGTACGATTCGAGCTAAAGATTAAATGATACGCTTCATCACCTTTTGTGTACTACACAATACCTACTGAACGAGAGGATTTCAGTCATTCTTTGTTAAGTAAATTACGTAAATAATCTAACAGCGTTTTGGCCTCTTGCTCGATATCCGAGTTTTATCGATAATCGGAGGCGACTGAAAAGTATTTATATGAGGCGATTAGTTATATAGGTAGCAGAACGACAAGGAAAAGGGAATATCACTCTAGCATTGTAAATAATACGTACAGTAGGTAGGTACTCTGAAGAGTAATAACCATCTTTGACCTCAAAGAAAACAGGCCTGAGGGCGAAGAGTAAGATTTCTGATATCCGTGCAGAAGCAGGGCATCGAGCAGGGCAATTTAAATGCCCATTTCAATTTAAGATTTCACCAATGATAGAATCGCGATCAATACTATTTAAAATTGATGAAATTTAAAAACGAATTTTCACTGGTATAATCTAACTTATGTTTGTCCACCTATTGAGATTTTTTGAATATTTATCGAGGTAGGTGAATATACTGAAAAATTGTAGCGGATGCAATTAATCTTTTTTTAATAGTAAGAAAGTTCATTGATATATGCATAACTGTGATCGCACACTATACCCGCAGAAGATCGCTCAAGCCTAACATACTAGTTTGCCATTTCCTAATGTAATTGACATTACATCATCTATACTACTATTGGGTAATCATTTATTGTTTCGTTAGTTCTTGATAATTTAAGTGTATGACTGCAACGTCGTTCTAAGGCGTTGGAGAATTAATATGTATGTATTACATGTCTAGGCAGCTCAGTTGGTCAGAGTTTGCCCCTAGATAGAAACTGGCCGTGGGTTCTCCTAGAATGTTAAAGGATATTGTAGGTTCCAATTTAAAAAATTAACACATCTTTTCATTTTCTAACTATTTTAAGTCATCATCCCAGTGATTATCCAGGCTGCATTCAAAACTTTTGAACTATGGACTCCAAAGATTTTCTGTGCTTTTTTCTCCAGATATGGCCTATAGCCACTTTTACGGGAGTCACTGCCGCCTGATCACCTGCGTTCCAGAGGAAAACCTGCACCGGAGCATCATGTGTTCATCAGCTTGTGCACCGGCTCGCAGATATGCTTGGTTTGGCTCCTATACACTCATTTTCTAATTCCTTTTATCATCATCTACATTTTAACATTGTTCCTGGTTGCATTCGAGGCTTCCATCCTATTTTTTTTATTTTCCTTATTAATATACAGATTTTATGTAGGTAAGTGACCGCTGGTTAGCTGGGTAGGTTAGCTTGGGCCATTATACATTCCTCTTAATTCTAAGTAATACAAATACTAAGTAAATATGTAATAATAACTAACACTGTATCTACTTAAATTTCTTCTATTATCACATGAACAATGCAGTTTCATACTCGTGCTAATTTTTACAAAACGACAAGCCATTATACGACTAGTCATATTTTGAAAGTGGAAAACATCGCTTTCATTTTTGTTAGAAGTTTAAGGAAACCTCATACGTCAAAAGTGGAACGACACTTAAAATATAAAGACAGACTTAAAATTCCATAGCCATATCATCAACAAAGGTAACACGGGAATTTGAAAACCCTTTTTAAATAAATTCACCATAACGCGTTGATGTCTTTTTATTTATTTTTTCGTAGAGCTAACAGAATTTCCGTGGACTTATTTTCCTTGTACCCCTGATAACAACAACTTTTGGTTTTTAAGAGTCCAATTATAATGCTTTCTTATCATTTTAATGGCTTCTGCGGTTCTGCTGCAATATCTGACATTCTTGACATCAAGAATATCAGATATCTCAAATCATTTTCCTATCGAGTAGGTATCAAATTTGGCCATGTCAAATTTAAATTTCACTGAAAGTGGTCATGAATGTCAGTTTATTTTCTACAATTCAAACTTATGCATTTGGTCTCGGTGATGGTATCCGTAAGGATAACATTACTACCACACAAAAAGTCACTATCAGGATTATCATTTCGTAAATTTTTAATTTCATTTTTATAAGTTAAAAAATATATCTAATGTTAAAGAAACATTTTGCAACTAGTTAATAATAATACAGATTACCGACAATGTTGTTTCGTATAATGTCGTAAGTCACTATTTCTCTGCAGTCTCGAGCTCTAGATTTCAAATAGCGGGAAATAGTTCAGTTGCGTCAACAAAATATACTGCAGGTTACTATTCGAACTTTTGTATGCCATTTCGGTATGAGGCAGGTACCAACAGATAACCACCTATTGTGCTTATTTTAAAGGTTAGATTCTTAGTAAACGTGCTTTATAATTAACTTTATGGACCTACTAGTCAATAGGCGCGGCTCTAGAATACTGTTCAAGCGATTATTATGTAGCTGGCTGTCTCTTTAATTGTATGCTTCATGTACTATATATGATATTGAATAAATATGTAAACTGAATTGGGCTTTTGAATTTCTTTGTACTTGAAGCTAATGATGAAGCCGGAATGTAAATGATTGAATTATTTAACAGCTTCTTATTAACAGCATGAATTGAAGCTTGTTTGATTAATTTTACTAAGTCCTATACATTAGCGATAAGTATATATGTATTGTAATTTTAAGTTTACGAACTATAATTATTATTTCTTTTCAAGCATTGAAAAAACAATAACAATCACTAGAGTGTACTAGTAATTACGAATGCAAAATATAACAAAAAACGATCCAAGTGTATTATCCAATCCCAATGATTTCATAACCGATAAAGAATAAAAATCTGAATATTATTATGCAACATCGAATTTATGGATACATAACTCTTTGCGAAATAACGATTATGACAGCGAAATTATCCTAAATTGAGAGTAAACCTAAGTTGTACCGGTATGGTGCTTAGGACTCGACCACAAAAGCGTGACGCGGCTGACATACAAATGGTATTTGGACATAAACGTGGCGAACAAAGAGAATATTTGGAAGCATTTTAAGCGAACAGTTCCTTCTCTCGAACCTACGTGGCAAGGTCAAGCCCAGTCGATGTGGAGATGAAAAAGCTCGATATGATGAAATTCTAAAAACAAATAACCGCGGCATTTGAATTTCAGTTCACTTACAATACCGTCTATAATTATCAGCATACTTATATGTAAGTTTAGCTAATAGTTTTAACAACATATAAGTAGTGCGTGTAGTTTAACAAGTCTATTTTACATTAACCACTCTATTGTAACGGCTGGTGGCTTCTTTTAAGGGCCGATGGAACTATGGCAGATGGATAGTCTCTTAAATCTTTCATCGTCAAATTATTATGGTTTTAGGCGGTCGACTGAGACATAACCATCTTTCGTTTCACTTTCTCTTTTCGTCGTGCCCTGGGTGGAGTAGTAGGTACCTGGAGGTTTCCGCATGAAACTTAAAAAGGGGGTCGACGATCGCAGGCTCGTGTTTGTGCAAACAATTTACATTCTTTGTTCTGTGGGTATAATAGACCATTCGACACAAAAAAGATTCCAAATCTACCATATTTGTTATCCTCGTATTCTGTGGCTCTATCTTACATCGAGGCATTAACATCGCAAAGTACCTTAATATCTCTGGAATAACTTGACTTGGACATAATACCGAGTGAGAACCTAAGTAAAATTAATTTATGAGCTTTGAAAAGCTCACGTGAAAAGAGCAAACCTGGTACTCAAAATAAAAAAAAATATGCTAAGTGTAACCAATAAGTAGGTATAGGCAAATACAACACGTAATGTTTGGCCACTCGACCTACATCTTTTACCGATTCATTACCACCTTCAGTTTTTCAAATGACTTCCTTTGCCTACGAAGATTGTTCAATGCACGGACATATGCGACAGAGAGGTCAGGCGGCAGTCAATCATGCAAAAGTCAGTAAACCAATCAGAAAAAATAAAGGGACCCTGGAATCCAATGTAAAAACTTTGGAAACCACTGGGAAATAGCTAGAAGGATTTTCCCTTCCGGCAAAATAGTTCGAAATCAGATGATAGAGACATGACATGCCTTTCTCAGAATTAATGGTCACTTGGGAAAACACCACTTTCTCATTTTCTTTACTGACTACATCATACAGTTTGCGTGAGTGCTGTGAGCCTTACTCCTTTACTTTCCTTTTACCCATTTTCCCCTTCCCTTCCTTACTATAGGTAGCAACGTAACGGATCCTATGGTGTTGCTGACTTCCATACGTCACGGTAACCGTTTCTCATCTGGGGAGTCGTGTGCTTTTTAGCCATTTTGGCAAATAGATAAGAGAAATTTAAATGCAGATGCAGTTAACCGCAGTTTACTGCGGTATATGCTTATTTATGGGGCTAGATAACCCTGTGTAGTATATATTACAATATTTTTTATTGAGCGTGCAACTACAGCGTACTTGTAAAGTATGCAACCAATTAAATGAGGCTTTTTTAAACCTACTAACAACCAATATAAGCATCAAACGCATAAGCTTAATTATTGTCATAACTGAAGGAACTGATGCTCAGTCCTAGTGGATTGTTATTGGACGATTTCCACATTGGTACTGGCAGAATTTGCAAACAAATTTATATAGTCATATAAGGGTCTACCGAAAAGACAGATATCGAAAATACCTATCACATTATTAAATTTTAAACGTATGTTTTTAACGGTAGCTCTTAAAGTTAACAGGTGAATAAGCCCACCTAACGTTTATAAAATTATCTGCTCGATGACCTCATTACGAGTGAGCAGAACGTTACGCCTTTTGCACTTAGGGTCCTGAGTACCTAATTGTGAGTTCGCGACTTCAAACATCGACCCACCTACATACCGAAGTTATTTAATTTTGGTTTCCGTTACTTGCAAATAAAGTTATAAGTATCTAAAACCAGTAACACCACAGATTACTTTATTTGAAAATTTTACTTAGAAATGTATTTATGTCTGTACGCGCTATTACCTAAATGGTTAAGCACATATCTATAGACATAAATAAATATGCTCACGCCTTTTCCCTCAGATAAGTAGAGACATCAGCCTGCCATCTGCTTCTGTCCTTACATATTTCACGAGTTTTCTCTACTGTCATTAAACCTTTCATGTAAGCCCGCCGCCGCGCCGGCCGGTTTCGTGTGCTTTTGAGCAGCCCGTTTTTCAATAGTTCATTAATTTGGTCAGCATATGTTCTGCGAGGTTATTAGAAATATCGTAAACAATTATTTGAAAAAATATAATGAGAAGTAACAGTATTGATACAGAAATCAAAATTGATGTGTACATCTTGTACACATCAATTTTGATAAAGAATAATAAGAAATATAAAAAACGGACTACAGATAATACGAAACAAATAGCTAACATTAACATTCGTTTTAATTTATTGAAATAAATGGATACTATAATGAGTTTTCTTTGTGGAGTGATTACGTACATACTCAACTGTTACGTCGTCGTTTATACTTACAGATCACACTAATAATATTATAAACGTAAAGGTTTGTATGGATGTATGGATGTTTGTTACTCTTTCATGCAAAAAGTACTGATCGGATTTGGATGAAATTTGGCACAGAGATAGATTTTATCCCAGGAATATGTTTCTTCTTTTCTTCGAGATCATGGGAACGGGATCAGTATTTCACGCGGGTGGAGCCGCATGTTACAGTTAGTACATCACATTATGGCTATACATACTTATTTATTAATCGCAGAGTAGTCCGACTGGGGTAGTACCTCTACCCTACAGAAGACTGCGGCCATAATAACCATCATGTTGTGTTCCCGCCGGTAAGTAGGGTAGCCAGAGCTCACAACTCTCCCCCCTCCCCACATCTCCCCAATCACCTCTTCCAATCCCGCCCAAACACCTTAAACTAATCCTCCCTCCCTCTCCTCCTCCAGGGCCGGCAGTGTGCGTGTGACACTTCTAATATTGCAAACGTCAATAGGCCACGGTGACCGCTTCCCATCAGGTGAGCCGTGTGCTTGTCTGCCACCTAAGTAGTATAAAAAAAATCCTACCGAAGTATGACCGGGGCTTATGCACAGTAGGTACCTACTTAATGTATGAACTGATCACGGTTTTGTTGTTTTTATGGAAGCCTGTTTAGATTGTACGTGCATAATACGTGGGACTGCGCACAATGCGCGTGCAGCTTGCAGCGTGCACTTGTGGCGGCCTACATCCCGGCTTGCCTCACGTTTTTGCTCGGCACTACAACAAAGCCGAAGCGAGCTCAGCCTTTTCGCTGGTTTCTATTAAGATCTCTAACTTTAACAATGCGGACGCCCTCACTTTCGTTCGGTACGTGCTCATTTGCAATAATAGAACTTGGTTTTTCTACAACCGCTCAATTACCCTAAGTACTTATACACCTACCGCTCGAAGCAACACAACACCTTGTTGACAGAAGAAAATTACAAATCTTATTCTTTTTTTTCCTTACCTACTTCAATATTATCTCGGAACCCGCTATGATGATTTAGATGTTTTCCTGGTGTTTCTATGTATAATAAGTATGAATTTACAAAAAAAAAAGTATATAAGTATGTTTATCAGCATTCTAGAACCCATAACACAAGCTAGTTAAACTATGCTTACTTTGGGTCTAGGGAGCGCTGTGTAGAATGTCGTAGAATATTTATTTATTTATTTATTTATAGGTATTTTTCTCTAAAAAACCAAGCGAAGCTCGGTCACTACGGCGTTAACGGAAATGACGGCTTAAATATGTGATTGTTTTTTAATATCTGGCTCATAGACAGCGTTATTTATATTACTTTGAGTTTTACGGTCCATTCGTAATCGTGAATATGACATTTCTCGCACAAACGAAATGGTCACCACCGACCAAGAAAGCCGCAATTAAAACAGACAGGTACCGGTTGACGAGAAAGTTAAATTTGTCAACACCTGCAAATGCTTACACCTGAAGTTCGCGTTGTGTTTCTAAATGTTTAACTATTTATTTAATCATTCGTGTAGCATCAATATTCAATAAACGACAAAGTAGGAAGACAATTTCGAAGGCGGTAAAGCACCATATTTATGTTATGGAGCATCTAGAAAACTTTCTAATGTCCAATACGTTAGGTATATTAATTATTATTATTGGTTAAAATAGAATAACCCAGTGTCGATCAAAAGCCAATTTACTGCCTACATATATTATGAATATCATAAATTTACGAGAATATAATATACCGTTTACTAACTTGGAAAATCAAATGGGTTATACCTAGTATACCTACGGTACGGCTAATGGTAGCTCGTTGATAGCCTACTACCTATACCATAGGAAATTGTGATCACTGTAATTAGAGCATCCGCGTAAGAATCTTTTTGGAACTGTGCAGTAAAGTACGGTTACATTCTGGTTTTGAAGTGTCAAGGTGGACTACAGATGGCAAGTTGTACTACGACGACGCGTCAGAAAGGCGCTAAGTATAGGCATCTTGAAAAATATTACAAACGTGAAAGTATCTTACAAATAGAAGAACGCGCTGATCGGAATCATAGGTAGTGAAATATCGATATAACTATACCTCTCAGAGTAAAGTAGCTCTATTTTCAGTGTATCTTATCAACAGGGACCTTTCTTTTCATTTTATTTATTTATGTTTCCCTTTATTGTAAAACAAGAATAGGGTTTAACATAAACAGCTGGTGGGTGAGTACAATTGGCGGTCTTATCGCGCTGTGGAGACCTTTTCTAGGCGACAGAAGGGACGAAGAACGATTCGGAAGGTATACCTACTTTAAAACGGTTCATACTGAATATGGAATTATAATTATGATCCTGATGCGTATCTATCCACTTAGATATTATGTACAAAATGTCTCATAAATGATTACAGTATTTTTCAAGATGATCTTCATAATTAAGGCCATTATGAATGTGTGTAATGATAGTATAAGTAAGTATATCATATTATTGAAAATAGGTATAAAATGACACTTAAATGGATGTGAATTTGTTTTATTATGTGAGATAAGTCCTGGGCACTGTTCAGACTGGGTCAAAGTAACAATAAAACTTTCTTTTGGAACGGAAAGGTATAAAATGTTATTAAACTTTTATTATGTGGTTTTTTTCATAAGCACGATTGTACAGGCTGTCTACGCAAAGAGTACATGACTCAATGTGAGATGGGTCTACAAACTAGGTCAAAACATATTAATCGAGGCCAAGATTTTAAAATCTATTACCTTATCGTTAGCCAATACATCTGACCAATTACTAATACTTAGATAGAAGGGTATGACAACTACTCAATAATTAGGTACTTCTCTTTGCCGCTGCCTACATCCTGAAGCGTGATAATATCTACATCAGGAGTATTAGGACACTTCTCTTTCATTGTCATGTTAATTACCTACATATTTGCACGAATAGGTCTAGATATATTTTATACATACAAAAAATGTTGTGTTCATTACGATCGCTGTCTTATATATTTAAGTACTTATCCTGATTAACTGGTTGATGTACAGTACAGAGAGCTCGGACTCCGATCCGAACGGAGTAAAATACCTGCCTAAAAATCAAGATTTTTCCCGTGCGAAGGCAGGACGCATCGCTATTTTTTGTCTATGAAATCCTACCACTTAAGTCGAAACAAAAAGTACTATTACTGATTGTAACATTGTTTGTCTTAATTCCACGAGTTGTAATGGAAGCACTCTTGTCTTGACAAATCACGTAACAAACACTACCTACAGTGGATAACCAGAACAGTGATCTACTTAGGTATACTTATAGTTCATACGACGTCAGGTATGCAAAAACTAAGTAACAATATGCAAATATCACCTAGTTCTCAGTAAGTAATACTAGTGAAGCTGAGACTAGCTCTACAGTATTATATTTCGTAAACCTATGACAGTCACAATTATGTTTTCCTCAGTTACAATCTATTCATTCCGATGAACTTCGTGACACTCGGAACGCAGAAGGTCGTGAACTTTTAGAATTTGTTCACCTTGCTTATTTTTCTGAGATGTCGTAAGATAACTTACAGTGACGTGCTATATAAAAAAACAACTTTGTACACCACTTCATTACACTCATTTTAGCATTTTTAGACATGGTAAGGTCAGCAATGAAAATTACTGAACACTCCTAAATTTACAGACCACTTTTAACACTGATACCTTCTTGACCCAGCGAGCGAAGCGTCTCTATGTCGACAACAGGTGAATTCACTTTTCTCTGTTAGTCAGTAGTAGGTATGCTGTTTGTAAACTCGCGTGCATCTTAATCTTTGACTGCACTTCACAAAACTTAGTCTAGGTATATTGACTCTACGCTTTTTAATGAAGTACTGGTATAAATTCATCATAACTTCGTGGAGATTGATTTACAGGAATCATGCGATAAGGGTTGTGTTATGATCAGTTAAAGGAAGACGTTTCAATGATGACGTAGAAACAACTTCCTTTCGACGCAGGTACTTCAAAGAGCAACGCGCCTTTCAACTTTGAGACTCTTCAGGAATCTCGAAGATAGAGTTCGGTGTAATGAAAGTTGATCCCCTTTCGATTTAAAATAATTCATTCGTCCATCGCGATCAGCGATGGTCGTAAAAACTACTGAACGGATTTTGATGCGGTTTTTTTATTAGAAAGGTTTTGGTTAGACGAGTGGAGACCAGTAGAGTGAAGAGTGGAGTGGAGAGCGATACCGACCTCCACGCGGGCAAAGCCGCGGGTGGAAGCTAGTGTATTAATAAATTAATTGGAACTTAAATATAAATTTCTTTATCATATATATATAACATCATCATCATCATCATCAAATTTTATGATTTTGGAGGTAAATTAGCTGTGATACGACATGGGTAGTTATCTCAACAAAACAAAATGCTCATTTGTAATGTGAACGTGCGGTCGGCGGTCGGTCAGCAGGCGGCGACCCGGATCACGGATGACATCGCGGTGTCTGAGCCGTTAACATCAACACTGAGTACACTGGCACACTTAGCTTGCGCATTCAATTCACATCATAAGTTAAAAAGTCAAGAAAATCACCATTATTACAGGCATCTTTGAATCCATTCTGTGCCTACTATTTTGACATTTTAATACAATGATGTCTAGCTATATTATTAAAGTAACTTTCAATATCTTAAACAATGTACTTTTACGATCTATGAAGATTGCAGCGTATCAGTAGAGTGAGTAGAGTATTCAACTGCTAAGCCAGAGGTTGCGGGTTAGATTCCCACTCAGTGCAAATATTTGTATCTATGCGTGGATATGGATATTTGCATTGATCTGATAGTTTGTATATTTTAAAAATAATCTAATAATGTTTATATGCATTCTGGAATACATAATGCATGCTAGTCAAGTTTATGCTTACTACGGGTCTAGATAGAGCTACCTATAATATATAAAATGTCCTAGAATATATATTTATTACGTGGTAGGTACCTACCTTCATTCAGGTAGATACGATCAATAATAATTAACCGATTAATCTCAGCATTAGGTGCTTCCTCTTGGAAAGCTTGTGGTCAATATAAATACATCATTTTAAATTACCTATTTGTTAAGAAAATCGACACATTTTCAGTTCTTTTAACGTTATTGATTGAATTTGCGTTCGGCCTTACGACCTTTGTTTCGAAACTAAATATTTGACGTTTCAAACATTTTATCTTGGTATATCTAATGTTTCGCTGTAGTTAAATAATTACTTATATTATGAAAACCGGTAAGTAAGTGAATCGGATGTTTCTAGTCATTTCAATGTCAATTCTAATTTCCTCTCAGGAACCAGGTTAACACGCTGTTCATCATTAACTTTAACTTGAAAACATTACATTAGGTAGATGTTGCTACTGATTGATACAAGACCGCGCTTACTTAGATAACAGTTTCTCGTACAATACCTTACACATGCCTTACACGTACACCTAACAGTACCAAAACCAGGAAACTATATTAGCACTGATTGAAAAATAACAATAAGTAATATCTTATAAAATGAGTGTCCAAACAAATTTAATCCAGTCTACCTATTTTAGATAGAGTACTCGTCAATTATTAACTGAAATGGCAATCAAAATTCTTTAGATATTCCTTCTACGCAACTTGGGGGCTTTATGAGACCACGAGGAAGAAACCCCTGTAGAGAAGGGAGAGTAGAAAAGTTAAATCAAGCTGTTTGTTACATCACTTTATGAAGTATACTCATAAAGAGGAGTACCTAACTAACAGCCTCTCACGATCATCATTCATCATTCTCTGAACCTTTTCCCAACTCAGTTGGGGTCGGCTTTCCAGTCTAACTGTGATGCGGCTGAACTTAGATATTTTACGTGGAGCGACTCACGATAATAAAATAAAATTATCCTAATAAAATATTATAGGTAGTAGGTAGGGTAAGTTCGCCTGTTCGCGTCCATCGCCCTATTCGCGTCCATTTTACGGACCTCTCTTTGAAAACTCTCGAAATTAAGTATACTAACACATCAATTAGTCGAAAAGTCATTACCACCAATACCTCATTGTATAAGAGCCACGTACGCATAGGTAAAAGTTCTGTGCGCCCAACCAATCCTGTGTAAAAAAATAGTTAGTGACGGCTGTTCAACGAGAGAGCGCGAATCCGCGAAATTTTAAGAAAAAAGGTAGTGGACAGCGGTGCGTTTGAAGGCAAGTCTTTTATTGTTTTATGTGTATTTTGAATACATAGCTGTTTCTAGACGTCGATAATGATAAAAGGAATTATATTCATTATGAATTTGCAATTTTTTTTTATAATTACCAATTAAAATAAGGTGGACGCGAATTACTACACTGAATTTATAGAACTTCCAGATTGCGTCCGCAATGGACGCAAACTATACCTGCAGGGAATAATGACAAGAACAAATCGCGTCCATTATTAAAATTAATTTCCTACTGCTAATATAAGAAAGAAGGATAAAGAACATACACAGAAGACGATTTAAGGAAAGCATTGAGTGAAATTCGAGAGAAGCAGAAATCGGTAAGACAAATATGCTATTCCCAAAACGACAATATGGACAAGACAAAATCAGTGGGCGCAGACCAGATGGAGTAAAGAAACCGGGCACAGAACCTGCGCTAGGTTTAGTAGGTGACCATCATAAGGACTGGCTAGAGAGCCCATACGGGAGCCTCTCGTTACACCTGACGCAGGTGATCTCCATGAACACATACTTCGGGGATCACTTGTGTCTGATCAGGAAGCCGTTGGCTCCTGCCAACGGCTGAATGTCATCACTGTGATGCAAGTTAGAACTTAGGGATGCACACACTGGCAGAATGCAGGGCGTAGGAGTGTCGAGGCGAGCCCTCGTGGTGGCCCTCGAAGTGGGAGTCCTCTCACTGAGAGTCTGACTCACAGCGATGCTGCAGAGCGGGCGGGCGATGCCGCTGCCTCACTTTGCGAGTAAGTCATGCTCGAGAAGGAGGCGACGGAAAAGGTCTGGGAGAGGCGACCACAACAGGCGCAGGCGACTCAGGCGTCAGAGGTCGTTCAACGAACTTTGTCCTCCATGAGTGCAGGGTTGGGGATGACGCGTGGAGCCACCTGTCAACCTAGCAGAAGCAGGCTGAGGTGGCGGTGGCGACACCCTGGCGTTAGAAAACCCGAGATGGCGTAGGGTTTTAATCAGTTCGATTCCAACATAACGCCCCCACTGGTGGGTGGTAACCGTAGAGATTTCCACGTGAAAAATAGGAGTAGATGGTAAAAAACAAGGTTGTTAAATGGCTTCTTAACATTTTCAAATGTGAATTTCCAGTGAAAAAGTCAAATTTCCTGTGAAAAATTCAAATTTCCAGTGGACGCAAACTGGTCCAGCAGGTGGACGCAAATTGGATTTTATGGACGCGAACTGGGTAAATCGCCTATTTCTGAAGTTTGTATTTTTAGAAAAAAAACTACAAGATATTTCGAATAAAACTAAAGGTTACCTTAAACTAGACTAATATTATGAACAGATTAAATAAACTTTTAATTGGAATTAGTACTGGTACATTTTTATTTTCTCCGTCAAACTTGCCAACTGCGCTAAGTGGACGCGAACAGGCGAAATGACCCTATTAAAAATTCAGTTCCGATCTCATCTCGATCTTGATCAAACTTGACGCATAATCTAAAGAGGAAAGAGAATACAAAATACCTACGTTTCATTTGCCTTTCTTGCAATAAATACTTTGTTACTATATAAGGAGAGCTGGGAAGGGGTGGGGAGGTTAGGAAGGGGAGGGGGAGGAGGGATACAGTGAGCTCTGGCTACCCTACTTACCGGCGGGAACACAATACTTAGAATACTTTTGATACATGTGAGATCAAGATTTTATTACGATTATTTGATCCTCTGATCCCGGTGAAGCGATATGATTTTATTTGATTCCACTTCGACGTAGATAGACGTAGTCAGAGTAGGTATAGAACACAGGTTTCGCCGTTAGGTACAAGTGCGTACAAGCTGAACATAAACATAGAAATGACTCATGTAGTACCCAATCCCAATCATTGATAATATGAAAGTAAATGTCAAGGCTTTCAAATTAACATACATTATTTGTTAGTTTTTGAATAAGTATTGATTATGAGTAGTCAACAGAAATAAAATTTATGACGCATTTAAGGATTTAACAGAGCTGCAGGACCATTATTAATACCTAAGTACAACCTATCTATACATCAGTAATATAAATGAGTAGGTGATCTCAACTAGAAAGAACCCATAGCGAAGCTTACTTTGGGTCTAGATCGCGTAGGGTAACATATAAAAAAGGCCCGTTGATATGTTTAAACATAAATTATCTTAGTGTCTCACTATACCAAGTGCTGCTGCTGGCGTTGCTTTAACGAACGATGCTCAACTTCTTATAAAAACAATCTCACTTTATAAGAAATGACAGATTCCATTAACACTAGTTACCGAGTTATAATTAGGTACAATTAGATAAATTACATAAATCCGACGCTGCCAGGCAATACAGCCACGGTTAAACGCTATCTCTTATCGCACAAAGCGTCAAAGAATAACAAAAATTAAGTTGAGCCACAAGTGAAAAAAAAGCCTTATTCGAAAATTTTAAGTATTTCAAAGTAACTGTTTAGAGATTTGCTGTTAACTCTTCATTTATTACGTGAAGCAAATTATATACGCTTCTGGCTATTACTGAACGCAAAATACATGTTCATATACGTTATGGAATAGCACTTTTCATGTAAATTGATAGGTATATCAAATTGTTTTAACGCATTTTACACGTATTTATGTGGGCCAGCTGCTTTTGTAGGTACTAGATACTGATCAATTACGGTAAAATAATGATTTATTCTAAATATGATAAGAAGCTTCAACAATAGGTATTATTTAGACTGGCTTCAATAATACTGAAAGCGCTGAAATTATATTATACTTATTTATTTTAGTCGCCAATATAAAGGGCACACATAGACGTAGATATTATAATGAAGCTCATTTATAGTGAACCAGTTATGTCTATTTTACGGTTAATGTATCCATTTTTTAATGCATGCGTAAACTTGTTTCTTATAGAATTTAGCATAAATAATCCTTCATAGCTATCTTGAAGCGTATTCCACTTACAAGCTACCTGGAGATAATTATCAGTTAGCTTTACAGAAAAGAGAAAGTGACGACTATATTCCTGTCACACGGATAATAATTAACTGATATGAAATCTTTACCATAACAATACCCTTGTTTGTCCCACGCGTGTCAATATAATTACAAAGCTGCGACACAAACATGAGAATTTAGAAACTATGGTGCTCTAGACTCACCTCCGACTCCCATGTGTCTTTCCCAGGTCGCGGTTTACTCTCCTTCATATTCCCAGAGAATGTCATCGCAATGATCCTTTGTTTCGGCCGTTGCACTTTCACACCGTGACCCCTCGGACAGGACTCATCAACCAAGGTCACACACTACACACCGTATTTCGAGCTAAAGGATAACGGACGTTTATTATTGAACACTGTCGCTTTCTGTTATGTTTTTACCGAATGGTCGAGTGGATGGTAAACATAGCGGGCTAGTGCGCGGGAGTGCGCGGTCACCTGGCTCGGTTGCCGGCGCGGACTGGCGGCTCGTCTCGGCGGTAACGGGCACGCACTACAGTTAACTTTCTCTCAGTCCAGTCGCACGACCATAAGTTAGCGCCATCGAAAGTCGACACGGCAGGCCTCGCGGGTCAAAGCCTTCATTAATATTCCATTATAAAACCCATAGATGTACAATTGCTCGACTCGTAAACAGTCCTTTTTAATAATTTCTAATAAAATATTCTCTAATTTATACATATATAAAATTTAATAAGTATATATTCAATAAATTCTCGGGCTTCAAAGTGCAATATTTGGATGTACCAGGGATTGTCGATCGCATGATGATGGTAAGAAGGTCCTAGAGTTCAGCAAGGATTTTTTAATAAGTTGTGAGTAAGGGTGAGGCAATAAACAAAACGATCGTGTATAAAACTTAATGTATAATTATGATATTTACAGACTTACTTTATATAAAACAAGTAATTTTATAGCTATCAATATATACTCACAAGTCATTAATAATTTACATGATGATTAAAATAAAAGCAACAGTATACAGATTACTGAAGATTAGCAATTATAAATCGTGATAGTACAAAAACAATATACTCACGATACCATTGGAAATGAGAGATTCCATCATTTACATTACAATAAAATTATATATACAGACATAATTTTAAAAGAATGTTTATCGATATAATTTCTTTAAAATCACTAATGAAACATAGACCGTGTCGCAGGACGTTTTGGCACCTGCTGCTGATTTGACTTCAAAAATACGTTTTTAATTCATCTTTAAGTGCCTACATAATGTAAACAATGAACATAATTAACGCGATAGGCGACTTTTGAGAAAAGAAACAAATAAAATTTGGCACAGATTTGATTTGAAAATTATGAATAATTTGTTATTATACGTATTTTTGGACATACATATTTTTCTCCACTTTTGAACACATAACTTCTCACCGTATAAGTAATAGACATAGTTAACTTATAAGTCTCAAAGAAGAAGCATGCAGGGATCAATTCTAGGGATTCTTCGAACTGAGTTACTTCAGGTACCAAACATAAGTAAGTATTCAGGATAAATGTAATTATTGCTCTGTTGATCGGATTTGTAAGAAACTCTTTTAGAATGATAACGAGAATCTGTACAACACAATACCTATAGACTTCTCTGTTTAGACTTATACACTTTTCGTACAATTTATACACCTGATATATTCTGTGTTTGAATGCAGATAACATTTTTCGTGTCCCAAAAAATGTCCATCCAATTATTCAATATTACATATCAATATTTGTGCCAAACTGCATCGGCTCGTTTTTTCTAGCTCTCTTTAACTAATTATGGATTATGTTAAACCAAACAAAGGCTCCAAGAGCTCGCATCATTGGTTGATCAGTCCTTTTATTGGCTTTTTGTAAGTTCGTATGCGCGAACTTTTGAGTGTTTTTTTTTTCAGATATTGGCCGGTCCTAATGCTAGTCACACGCGTTCTGGTGACTTGCGCAAGTCACTGGTATGTGTGTGGCCAGCATTATACAGCGCGAGTGCACAGAGCACATTAGTCGTGTAACTAGTTTTAAGTAGACTTTTTACGAACAACTGTAGTCATCATTATGTACATACAAATCAATAATAAGGTATTTCCCAAAGTGAAATCAGCACCATGTGTCCTCAACAGATTCGGCGACATGTGTCCATGCACATGTATTAACTATAACAATCTCAATCGACGTTATTCCTACCACCTTGTACGTGTATAATTCGCATCGCATATGATATTTTATGAATACTTTGTAAGTCATCAACTTAGGTTATTAAATGGTCATCACATTGAAATTTGTGAATACAAAGTAAAAAGTAATTGGATTTTTTATGTGATTTAGGGTACTTTTATTTTAGTATCGTATGTCTTAGCGTTTATAAGATATCTAAATGATATTATAATTTACAATTACAATACGACTGAAGGAAAGAAAATGTGTACAATGTAAAGTACTAGAAATTAAAATATCACATTTGATTTGATGAAAGCTAATATCGCAATATATTTAATACACCTGTGGATACATCGCCTAACGTAGGCTGTGGTACATTCGAAACTCGATAGTTCGTTAAATTACTCGTACAATACGAACAGAGACAATGTAGTACATAATTTATACAATTGATTTCAGTACGAAAGCTAAAACAATTTAGTAGTTGAGCCTTAGATCTTTGGAAAATCTGAATGTCTTATTTATATTATATATCGATAAACACTACGTTTTACCTTAATATTTTAATTGCAAATCTAACAAAATCGTTTAGAAAAATAAGTCGTCATTTTGGCTTCCACTTTACACTAAATGGAATGGTCTCAAGAATAACCATTATATTAACATTTTTGTAGATCGCTATCGTAATCTTGTATAGTGTACTGTGATTACGCATTGCCTTAACATAACAGGATTATTATTATATAGAACACGTGTAAAGAAACATTCTACAGACTGATGCGAAATGTATGTCAACAACTTGTCTTTGAGTACTGATTGCACTAAAAGCGATTACACACTGCGACGATTTGCAGCGATTCAGTAGTATGGCTAATTGTCTACGCACATATTCACGCGATTATCAACCGTGATATTTTGCGATACTGTCACTGACCGCTTATACAAACGGTAGCGACCGTAATAACGCTGTGAAGTCGTTACAATCGATTATTAATTATATAAAATCCCTAGTTCCACAAACGCCAGTTTGTATAGCAACAAAAAGTCGCAGTGTCTAACAGCACTAACTTCGTAGTTCGTTTAGTACTAATATTACGTTAACTCCTCGCCAGCTATCCACAACCGCTCCGCTCCAACCTTGCAATCAGAACCGGCATGACTTTATCATGAAAACACATCACACGAAATGGCACCGCTACTGAACAATATATGGTTTTAAAAAATATTTATAACTGATTCCTATCTATTAGTAACACTAAGAAGAATTAATCTATACGGTAATATAAAAAGGTTTCAACGCTAATTTTAAATAATTTCATTATTCAGCCGAACATACCAATAGCAGATTATTGCTAACTATCAAGTCGATCAGTAAATACAAAGGTCTCAACGAGAAACCAAACATACAAACACATCGTCAAATAATCACCGTAATCTCAGAAGGCGTTTATTTATGTTTTTAACAGCTACAGCTTTATAATAGCTTAATCAACCATTAAGTTAGTCAATAGTTCGTTCAACGTTTGAATAACTTATACTAGAGCTAGGCTAGAGCGACAAGATGATAACAAGTTGTTCCCGCCGAGGTCTCTGCTGTCGTACAGGATGGACCTTAGTCCGTTCACATTGAGCTCAATATCAGTTTGCTGTGTTACTATGTTAACGACATATTTGTCAATGTTACATTCACTGAAATATTCCCTGTACTGACTGTCCTTATTAAATTATTACAAATAAACAATTGCTTCTTTGTATAGGTAACAAATACTATTGTATGTTTACATTATATTTGTATTCGAAGTATAACTTGATTTTATCGGTTCATGAATTTATTTATTTGTTATTTTCTTGGTAATATTGAGTATAAAAATGAAAGTAAAAAAACAGTTAATATTTAACATGAAGAGACGATAGTAGGTGGTATATTAGTGTTAGATTTATACAATTTAGCTTTTTATCTATGATTGAGCAAATTAACACAGGCTGTGTTGCCAATCGTATATCGATTTCATGTAATACTAATATCGAGCTACACATTACGTTTTTGTTTTTTGCACAACATTATTTTGGAAGCACTTTAGAATCTTCAAATAAATGGACAAAAGTTATTTAATTATCTATACCGCGTCAACATTAATCGTTGGTTACCAATATAACACCTATTACCTTATTTCAACAATAGTACAACATTTTTATATAATATCAAACCATTTTACAATAAAAATTACGTCATCTCGTTAAATTTTCTAAGAAGAAGTTGCACAAACAATATTTGAAAATCTGTGGTAGTATCTCATACAACTAACGCCAAAAAAATGTCTCAAATTGTAAACATGATAAGAACAATATAACGTCTTCGAGATGTACGAACGAGTACTGGCATTTACCGCCAAACCGACTATACTGATTGCGAGCTTGTTTATAGTAAGTCAAACACAAAGAAGGTATATTCAAATAATTGTGACCGTGACTTATCACTGTATCAATTCAACACCAAACAAATAATCAAAGTTGAAATCTAGCTTAACTACTACGGAGCTAAAAGCTAGCAATATAAAAAAATCACAAGTTTGCAAAAAAGTACAATATTGTTGGATACGTCTCACATATCTAAATAAGTCACTTGTAAACGTTACATACAATCATATAGATCGAAGCGCATACTCTTCGCCACATAAACAGTATCACTAACCTTTCTCGAAGGTCAATTCAAAGAATGTATAGTTATGCTTACAATACGTCAACTTAATAATAATAAACGATACCATAATGATAGTAATTGTACTCGGCTCTAACTACGATACAAATTAGGTAAATCAAAAAACAAAATTGCACTTTCGGTACCCATGTATAAAATGTAACGTCAAAACAACGGTACAACGCAACTTTAGAATATTCAACACTTTACCGATGCGTTCTGGTAAGTTACTGCATACTAATCTTCCAGAAAACGGAAGAAGTCAATATAAATAACATTAAAAATCACAGGTGCGGCCACACGGTTCGAGGAAAGTTGCGTGGCTCGCCGTGAGCGCGCCGCAGTTGCGCCACTGTCGAGCTACAGTCGCGCCACACGCGCCGCTGTGCCACTGGGCCACTCGCCGGGCGCGCTCAGCCGCGCCCCCGGGCGCTGCACTCCTCTCCGGCTCTAAGGCACAGCCGTCATGGTCTGTGGAATCTGTGGACAATAGTTTGGAGAACATTCAAAACAATGCAGTGAAGACAGTAGAAGTTTCGGCCGGGGTAAGGTAAGGTGTAAAGAAAGGTAAGGCCGGCCCATAGATCAATTCCCTCGACACTTTTTTTTATCGTGCGGAAATCCCCATGGATACCACCCCCGTCGGTCATCGGGGGTGGTTATATCGGGATCGAACCGACTGAAACCGCACGCCTTCTCGGGTTTAATTACCGAACTGTAAGGTTACCCAATAGGCATATCCCCTCGCACCCCAGCTGACCCCGGGCCAACCCGACGGTGGGGTGTAGGGTGACAGGCGGCCATCCTGTCACTCAACCATCAGCGCGCGGACAATCAGCACGCTCTCCGCTCGCTCCCCACTGTGCCCTCTGCTACTCAGAGGGACACGTGGAGAGCCTCGGAGCAGCCCTCTAGAGGGCCACTCCCACCCCGGCCGGATTGGCCGCAGGCAGCAGCGTCTCCCGTGTCGAGTGGGAGGCGCTGCCTGCCTCCGTTGCTCGGGTGCAATTTCCCTCGCGCCTCGGTTTGACCCAGGTCTCCGGATTCGAGAACGCCCCCTCGGGTTTGGGAACCGCATTGTCCCATCATCTCGTGGGGGTTTCCGCGTAGAAAAAAAAAGCACGTAAAATACAATAGATTCAATAGAATATCATGAATATATGAATGTATGTAGAAAATAAATGTACCTAGTCAGATGCTTGCTTTCTTCGTGCACGGCCATTTCTGAACTCTTAAATTCGTTGAGCTCTCGTCTGATGGCAGCCTTGTCTCTCGGAGTCAGACGAGTCCAAGGCTTATCTGCGCGACGGTCGTAATCGTGCGCCTGTAGGAAAATACACCATAATATGTAAAATTATATAAAAAAACATAATTATGTAAAAAATATTTTAAGTCAAACGCTTTCTTTTATGCAAATTATATAATTGTATAATGGATTTGATTTTTTTTCACAGTGAACTTTAATCTACTAGTCAAGCCCTTTCAATTGATATCCATATTGCGATAGTTGTGGAAAAATACGTAAGTAAGCCGTCATTTTGTAGCGGCAGCCATTTAGCATTTACAATGATACAGAATAGATTATCTTGTATTGTCACCACAACTAACGAATGTGGCAGATTTTAGAACAATCCGTCCACAGGAAGGGGGTCAATTTTTAATTACTAGATTTGACCCAAACAAACAGGTCAACTTAAATAAAAGCGTTTAATTACATGCTATAAAGTCCATATTCCCATTAGGCATTGTTCCAAGTAGGCATACATATTCTCTAAGTCCGTTAGAGTCTGCTAAATATTCAATTTGAAATAACAATCTGGTAGGAGAAACTTAGAAGGTAAAAGCTCTTTTATGGGGATAACGGTATGAACTCAGACATTGCTAGGTTTTTTATGTCATTTATAGCTTTAGGATAGATCTTTTGTAACACTTTCACCGTAATGCTTATACTAGCTGTCCGCTTGGCTTCGTCCGTGACATACTTCAATACCTCGTGGCATACATGCCCGTAATTTGTTAGTTTTACAGTAACATACTGATGCTAATTTGCCCGATTTGTTGATAATGTATGATTACTGCTCCGTTTTCCTGGGTAATAGCGTGATGATATATATAGCCAATAATCTTCCTCGAAGAATTGTTTTTGAATTGGAATCAGCAGTTCCTGATTAGCGCGTTCAACCAAACAAACGAACTCTTCAGATTAAAAAAATATAGATAAAAAAATATATAACTACATTCTTGAACCAGATATGCTAAGGTAACATTATTATACATACTAATATTATAAATGCGAAAGTAACTCTGTCTGTCTGTCTGTTACCCTTTCACGCCTGAACCGCTGAACCGATTTTGATGAAATTTGGTATAGGGGTAGATTAGATTAGACCTCGAGACATGGCTATGTTTGGTCGCGATAACCGACATCCACGCGGGCGAAGCCGCGGGTAAAAGCTATACCTAATATATTATAGCAAATTTTAAGTCTGTCCTATATAAGTCACGGTGGACATTATAATGTTGATGTCCCCGCCTACAACTAACACTTCAAAGTCTATTCATCCAGCAATAACCTACTTTTGTGGCCTCGACTATAAAAACGTACTGTATAGTCTGTATAGTCTACTGTATCTGTATACAATCTATACTTCTATACTAATATTATAACGCTGAGGAGTCTGTTAAATTGAAGCTCTAATCTAAGGAACTACTGGTTGAAAGTGAAAATATTTGTGTTGAATATTTTATCGAGGAAGGTTATATATCATCACGCTACTACCCAGGGGAGCGGAGCAGTAATCATGTATGTCAACAAATCTGCCAAATTTCTATCTTTACATTATTCCAAACTAATAAATTACGAACATAATAAGGGTTAGATAAGTGCCACGTGGACGAAGTTAGTCACGGGAGAAGCCTCGGGGGACAGCTAGAATTTGGTAAATACTTGAAAACACAATACCTGTGTAACTTCGATGTAATCGCTGAAGCGTATGATTTTCTTCTCTTTGAGCTCATCGACGGTGGGTCGGAAGCTGAGCTTGCGTAACAAGTATCGCTTCTTCTCCTCCTTTTGTTTCTTCTCCTCCGCAGGTGACTGGCCTGGGAAGGTCAATGGTAGTTTAGTTAGAGTTAGTTAGAAATAGTCTTTTTATATTCTATGGTGTATGAGAACCCTACTAACATATTTGGAGCTAGAAACGACTTTATCTGCAAGCCGGTATACGTCTATGATAACACACGGACCAGGTTCTGGCGCTGGCTTTCCTCTAACGGTTAGGGGGTCAGACGACACTCCCGTTCAAGCCAAGTCATATCAAGAGATAGTAAGGGAGTAGACCCGAACGATTCGTCCAAGCACCGCACCGGCAGGATAACCCTATACCTATATACGGTCGAATTATACTAGTGCAATGTACTCAAAGTGTATTAATACTTCAACTAGGTATCTATATAGTCACACAAATCGTTGCTGTGACACAAAGATAAGCACTTAACTGCTACACTACTGATGAAGTTTGTTGTACTGTAAAAAATATTTACTGTCACACTACCAGACTGTGAGCCAGGTTAGTGTTAGACCACTAAGTTGCAAACAATGAGACTTACTTTTGAGTATATTTCTCTCGACAAGCTCTTCAGCAGTGGGCCGCATGGACAAGCGACGTATAAGGCGGGCGCCTATGGCCTCCCACGACTCTTGCCTTTCGTGCTCACTTTGTACCACCAGAATGTTCCTGCAGACACACCACACTCACATTTAATTATTTACATAATGAACGGGACTTCGTACGCTGTGCACTGATGCAACTTTCTCTCTGAGACTACGGACACCAACAGAAATTACTCTGGGCACTTGTTATTGGCAAGCGACTGACAACAGAATTTTGCCAAAGCTTACGCGACGCTGAAATGTTTTCATAATATCCGATTAATGTGCACTGTTGGCTAATATCCAGGACCCGTAATCTAGCTCGCAGCCTTTAATTAACTGAAACACTCGTGCCTCTAAACCTCCAATTAAGCCGGCTGACTGGTAGAGCGTAGTACCATAAATGAGGTTCCACGAGTGATTACTGTCCATCATCGCATACATTTTAATAGTTATTGTAATAAATTACAACATGCCTGTTACATTGTTCATAGACCTAAATAGCGAAGTATTGACATTTAAAAAAATATTAGTCATTAGAACAAGAATGCCAATGCCAAGTACGAACTCTCAGAAGCAGGAAGAAGTGAAACATCGATAACAATGACTTTGAATAGTGACTAAAATAACAGTACGAGTCCGGGTCGAGAAATGTTGCCAGAGCGCACTTAGTGAGTGACTATTACTGGGTCGGACGGAACATTACGTAACACAGCACGTGCACAACGATAATGTATCGTTCGTAAAAAATATAAATACGTTGAGCTGCCAAATTTACCTAGATTGGGTAGCTAGTAGATATATTCACGTATCGGAATTCATTCATAAAGAGTCATGTCTCTTATGGTTGAAATTAATATGCACTGACTTGACAAGGCAGTCGTGAACGTTAATTAAGGGTTTTGCTCCACTGTACCCCTGAAGGGAACCATGGAGCATACCAATTTTACCCGTTCTACCACCGGGGGTATAAACCAGGGGTACAGTGGAGCAAAACCCATTTTGTCAATCTTCGTCAGAACGCGGCAAAAGAGAACGAAATGGAAGTTTTACCTGTTGATCAGCTCCTGTCGATCAGGACGCAGCGCCAGCTTGATGTTGAGGCTCTCTTTACGCGCAAGCTTGGCCGCGACACGATCCGATTCGTTCGCATAGTCGTTGCTATCATACTCCCACGGCCGGGCGTTCTCCTTATTCTCCATACCGTTGCCCACACGCACCGGACGATTACTACTAATGTTAGAAACAAAAGCTTAATATCCAAACGTTTAAATCAGAATAAAGAGTCAAAACATGTGACGCGCATTCTTAAATTAGCAATGGAATATGGACGTTAGCACATCTGCCGAACGTAAATAATACCTTAAGAGGACTGCCGCTTTGCGGTGTTGCGCGGAACCGCGACGCGGCAATGATGGACCTTAATAGAATTGTTGACGTCGATATTTAATTGCTAATATAAAACTATGAGTCGAGTTATCCAGCCACTATTTTTTGACCATTTTGTGCTATGAAAGCTAGTAATGCAAACAAAAAAATAACTTTATGGGTTATTGTGTAACAGATCCTGTTCAAGTGGCTGTAAATATTATGGAAATGCAAACAGTACAACTTGTTCGTATAAGGATAAATTAGCCACGTTTAATGAATCAATGAATAAATCAATTCTAAACCTAGAGGATAATTTCGTACTTAACGGAAAATTGTTACTCAAACACATTGGCTATGGAAGTATAAAACAAACAACTATGTATTGTTAGAAAATCAATCTGAAAACTAATGAATTAAAAATAAACAAAATTAACGAACGGAAACGCATTATGTTTATAATCTATAACGTAACACATACATGCAACATAACAACGACGAGAGCAAGAGTACACTATAATAAACAGCCATATTTTAACCACAGTACACAGTCGAATGTAGGTTATGGATACAAAATCGTAAATTCTGTTTTTAAACTTAGAATTTTTGTGGATTACTTTCAATGTACTAGTTTTTTTTTTCATCCGTTCAAAGCATCACAATGTTATCTTTAGAATATGCAACTATAGTGACGTTAGTGTAAATAGACAGAAACATCAACAGTAATTAGAGAGAGATGAGTTGGAAGCGTGCACAGCACGATGCATGGGCTAAAGGCGAAGCGGACCGTCGGGAGGTCTCTGGGCGAGTGGCGAGGTGGCGTGGTTAACACTGGCATAACGTATGGGACTGTTACCATATGCGGATCCTCGGTTTAGGCGGCGGCCGCCTGCTCGCCAGCGCATGGTGGAAACAAACGTACAACTTTCACAATCACGCCCAACATTTATGACAATCATGAACATTAATGACCTGCAGTTATACACCACTATCTTTTTGACATTCACTTCTATTTATTTATGCAAAGAAGGACGCCCGCTGTTAGTGTAGTATAGTGAATTGTTTCGTTACCTAAGGTACCTAATGTTTACCCGACTGCGGCGCAAGAGCGTCTTTGAAAACATTGATTTTGTGTGATGCATGTATCCCCTATCTGTAACTATAAAACGGCTGAACCGATTTTGATGAATTATTTACAATTATAAAAAATCTGAATGTCATTTTTTTCGCGGCAAATATGCATTTAAGAAGTATCTACCGCAGTCGGCATTAAGTTTTCCTATTATGTTAAAGAGTGTAACTGCAGGAAACGAATGGACCATTTTGAGTGTATTCATTCAAGTTTAGATACAGTAGAGGATAGATACTGACTTGAAGCTGGTGTGATGGTGGTCTTGGCGTGGCGCTAGTGGGGTGGCGAGTGGTGTAGAGGCTGGAGAGGCGGTGGGGCGCGGTTTTTTGAGCGCAGATTTAAGAGGCATCGCCCCAAAAATAGGCTCCTTTGGCGGAATCTCTTCGACACGCGTTGTATCCGCCAGCGTCAAAGGTTCCACTTCTTCTTCCTCAGGTTCGTCCTCCTCTTCGGCTAGTAAAATTTTAACAGTACAGTTATAAATAGATCGATTTTAATTACATAGAATGTTCGATCAAATTTGTATTTAAAAAACGTTTGAGTAAATAAAGTTTGCCCAAAAACGTTCATAGATCTAATTTAAAAATAATAAAAAACATATACGGTACGTAAATGAGAGAAATTGTATTGTAAAAGAACTGCTCTAGCATTTTCCGCCTGAACTGAATTCAATCTATCACGTTACGTAGATGATAATTTCAGCTAGCCAGGATATGTCCAGGTAGGCCAGTTGGACAGAGACAGGGACTGTCGGTACAAGTCCAGTCCTTGATTTTAACTTTTAAAAGTAAGCTTTTCTATAAATAAAATTTTCACAGAACAAAAAAAAACATCTACAAGTAGAAGTAGCAAGAGGGCGGGGTTGCGTCGCCAAAAAGTTAAGTGTAGATACACATAACTGAAGCAATCGCTCACTTGAAGGGGTTCATATATTATATACATAGATTAATACTTATCAAAAATAAGTTTGTT
Organism: Lithosia quadra; assembly: GCA_963576445.1. Taxonomy (NCBI): domain Eukaryota; kingdom Metazoa; phylum Arthropoda; class Insecta; order Lepidoptera; family Erebidae; genus Lithosia; species Lithosia quadra. The sequence continues at coordinate 10,754,441 of OY754877.1, read as the reverse complement.
TCAGTAAAATAAGGTGTGTAATTATACTTTTCCTATATTTATGGTACAATATATGCATCCAATGAGTAGTATTAGAAATCTGTGTGAGTGTATTTTTTGGCGACAACGATTTCTTTGTGTTTTTACTTAGATACTAATTCTACTGTGTTTTAATGTTCTGTGAAAATGTCTATAAAGTAGGTACATCAATTTATATTATTAGTTTTACTATGGAAGCTTACAGTCAGAGAGAGGATGTTGGGCCAGCGCGTGCTGGTGTTGGTGTTGGTGTGGGTGTGGGTGTTGATGTTGATGTTGATGTTGATGTTGATGGTGGTGACGCGTTGGACTCGGCGAGCTGAACATAGGCGGCGGTGGTATAGGCCCGATTTCCGACAGGGCAATCGGCGGTTCTGGCAGCTCCGATAGCATTAGTTGCTCTTCGGGGTTGCCACTGCTGCTCTCCGCCGTGGACCCGTAGCCACCTACTGTAATACATGTGTACATATTGCAATTAACAATTTACCTTGGTTATGAATGGATCATTGAAGATATATAATATGTGAGGGTTAGGGTTTATGGACCATTACAGACTTAAGTATGAGTCCAGCCCCTTTCAAATTCTTACAATTTTCCTCCCTTTTCACCGATATCATATGAGAACTGAATGGCACTTGAGTTGAACACATACCTATCCACCGTAATAATTATTACATATCTAATTTAGTTAATACGGTACAATTTCAATTGTGAACAGGAAAAACAATACACATAAAAGTGGAGCGAACTATTGTTATGAAATATACCTACCTACTGACACTTTTATATTGTATATCCCCGAGGGGGAGCACTCACGTTTCGTGAACTATATTATATTCAACACCACGCGATAGGAGACGGCCCTATTACCTACCATAAACCGGGCACTTTTTCATAGGAATGATAATGGTAGGCTAGTGATTACTGTCGAATGGAGAATAACCATAATCTTTAATAGCCTTGTATGATGGCATGGCACCCATGAGGTAGGTAGTCTTCGTAAGGTACCTGTCCAATCCAAAAAACAAAATTCTTAGACTCACCAACATCGCCTTGATAGCATATTCTACGTGGTAATTTTCCTGCTGTCAGGGAGTTGGGCCGCTCGGGCCTCATCAGCTCGCCACCATTTTCCAATTTGTCTTTCTTTGGTTCTGAAAATAAAGAAAATACCTTGATAATAACCGCTTGAATTTGACCAACTAGGTTATTCACTCGACACTTTAAAGAGGACAGAAAAACATTATACATCAACCAGTAGCGTTCACCGAAATTAGTTAGGTATCAATCAAGTGGCTGTTTATCTTAGTGTTTCACAAAATTGTGTTAAGTACATACAAATGTGACATCAGGAATTTGAAGAGGGGCCAAGAAATCAAATAACTACTGAGAGTATAGTAGGTGTAAACTTTTAAATGGAGTTATGATTATTGAGGCGTTAGTAGATAGATAACGTTTTTATTATATAACTTTTTATATAGAGGAACAATGCCATGCACGAGCGTTTATGATGATAAACATTATAGAATTCCGCGGTACAGTAGACTATGGGTACATAATGGTCTATTATTAGAAGATAAACGACGGACACGTGGCACGCGCTTCCATTCACCTAGCTAGTCGGTCGACAACGAGCATTGGCGTCGGCCTTGGCCTCGCCATGGAACTGTGTTATTGACGCATCTCTGCCGTTATAATGTGCAATAAATAATTTCAAATATTAATTATATTGATTGATGAATTAGTTGAAGAAGCAAGAACCTATATTAAACTGATGGAAAGTGGTCACCGTGGCCTACGGACGTGACAACCCCAGAGGCGTCACACTCGCGCTGCCAACCCTGTAAAAACTTGGGTGATCTCTCAAAAAGAAGAAATCTTCTTTTTTAAAGTAACTCAATATGGCAAAGTGAAACGTAGTTGTAGCAGTTAAATTAGGTATCTACCATGTACCTTACCTACCCACTGTAGGTAGGTACTTGTATATTTTTAGAAGATAAAAATTTGAATTTTATTATTATTTAAATTATATTGTTATCTTACTGGCATAGATAGTACATGTGATATGGAAATGAATGCAAAAAGAGCAGCCGAACTTGTATTACCCGACAGGTAAACAAATATCGTGTCCAGCAGGGACAGGACATTATAAATGACATCTATGCCTAAATGTAGGTAAATTATTGTCGCTTAAAGACCATGACAGCTGCCCAGGGATCCACTTATATGCTTCACTTTCATGCCGTCGATTAAGTAAAGATGCTATTTGAAAGAGTGTTTTCGAGGTACTCTGACTGGTATCATAGACCCCGTCAGAGTGTACACCAAAAATCTATACATATATATACCTAACTAGCTGTTGCCCGCGGCTCCACCCGCGTGGAATTCGGATTTTGTTCCAACATTTTTTCGTGCTATTAGTAAAGATGTATGGAAATCTGCCCGATTTATTGACATTAATGCTCACTGCTCCGCTCCCTTTGGTAGTAGCGTGATGATATATAGCCTATATTACTCCCAGATAGTGTAGCTTTCTATAAGTGAAAGAATTATTGAAATCGGTCCAGTAGTTTCGGAGCCTATTCATTACAAACATACAAAAATAGGTACAAATCTTTCCTCTTTAGATATAGATTAAATGATAGGAAAGTCAAAACTGTATATGTGAATACTTGGTATGTTATCTGTATTCGATACCGAAGCCAAAAATATAGTTTTTAGAATTTTTGTGTTTGTCTGCATGTCCGGAATAAACTCAAAAAGTACTGCATGGATTTACTTCAAATTTGGCACGAATATTATTAAGAAGTCGGGTCAACACATAGGCTACATATAATCACGCTATCACCTACGGAGAACCGGGGGAACGAGCAGTGAACCTTTATTTCTTCAACACATTCTGTAACAACGTGTAATCTAACGACTCATACTTGAATGTTGTTAGGTCAAAACCATGCTATAAGCTAGCTGCACACTATAAATAAACTTGGTGGCGATAACGACCTCCACGCGGGCGAAGCCGCGGGCGGAAGCTAGTAGGTACACAATAAGTCAAAACCATCTGTCAAAACTATGTCAGTTAAAATTATAATTTCGCCGTCTGAAATCAGCTGAAGCAATGTGTCCATTATTGTTGGCTTTTATTCTCGCCTTTTCAATTTTATTCTAAAAATTTCAAGATATCCTACCTACGTATCTCGTTCAAAATTCGGAAGACACAAACAAACAAAAACAACTAGAGTTTTCGGATTCTGCGGGCATGGGACCCTAATAGATCAATTACCTACAGTTATCGGAATTCCCACAAAACATGTGCTAAAGCTAAAGAATAATATTTTTAAATAAAATTAGACCTATAAAACCCGTAATTGATTATACGCATTGTTATCTTTATAATAGCTGTATTTGTATATCTATATGTCAGTAGGTAATGTATTCACGTAATTTATGGAATATAGAATGAGGATAACTATTAGTTGCCCAAGTGAGGCAACATTTTGACGCAGCACACCTGGCACCGCCACGCCAGCCTTACAATTTTCGTATCCATGGACACATTCCATGCTGAGATTGCTACATCACCTACTAACGCAAAAATATGAGTTACCAGTTAGGTACCACAGATTTAACTCAGATGTCTTACCTATTGTTGTTGACATCCATTTCGAAAAGAACCTATAATGTTAAAGGACGAACGTTAAAATATGTACATATTTATGTTAGAAACAAAACAAACATTAGTCACACCTTTTATGGTTTGTACAAATAATATTTAAATCTTGATCGCTAGTAACCTGTTACCGTCATTGTGTACCTAAATATTTTCAAGTTAAACTAATTTTATTCCTGGTCATGGTCACGTTGGCCTATAGTTTACTATTCCAACTAGGGCCCGGCTTTATTGTATATCAGGTAACTTGTTGGTTCTCAACTGTTTATACCGTATCTATTGATTACTAAAATTTATGATATGCTTATTTTAGTACAATTTAAAGTGAAGCGTACAGCTTATCACAATTACATTAAAATGTGTAGCTGTAGCTATCCATACCATGCTTTGGAGTTTGTCAATATATACCTAGGTATAATCAACATTGCATTTTATATATGTATCATACTTTTTTAGATTTAAAAGCCGTGACAGAAACAAGGTGAGAATATAGGTCGTCTTTGCACGAGTCAATACAGCAACGTTACGTTAGTTAATTAGTAATGGTTTATAAACTATAACCATAAACACGTCAACTGTTTATAGCCATAACATGTGTTATTGCAACACTCGTAAGACCATTTACTCTAGTCTCAGTCATAGTCATAAGTAACGGTTAGGTTCAAGCGGTAAAGTGTAAAGCTAACAATCTTTACAAACACCATCTGCCTTGTTTGAATTTATGTTCGATAGTGCTCGTAGCACATTGTGTAAACGTTCACGCCTCATTTACTACTACTATTACTATGAATAATCACAATTGATTTCGCTTGAATTAAGATGTAAAGTTAATTCAACAGGCGTCGAATCCATAGTAGCAGAGGGGCGAAAAGTTGCGCTGGCGCGCTTGGATCGGTAAGCGGCGCGGCACAGACTCCGCGGCGATCGATATGGCGCCCTTGGCCGAGCCGCCCGCCCTCGCACCGAGGACGTCGCTCGCTGCAGCATTATGTAATCTCCCATCGTCCTTCAGCTCACTCCTACGTAGCTAAGTAAACTACAGCCAATCACGACACCTGTGCTTATCACATTATCAAATTACAGAAACTTTTCCCTTCCACAATTATTATTTGGTGTTACGAGTTTTCTGCTAAATTCAATTTAGTATTAAGATACCGAATTGAATTAAGCCAAAATATAATTAATACGTAAGCGTATTCAACATTTAGAAAATAAGTACAAGCGTACCTATGAGCTATTATTATTTCTAACGAGGACATTAACGATCGGATGATCTACCCTTTGGGTCATTTCACCCATTTCCCCTGGTGGAAGTATGAGATAATAATTGAGTATGGGTGGAAACGTAAATCATTTAAGTATTTAGAAATCATTTAATTTGTTTTAAAAATACAATGAAATTTAATAATATTGACATTAAAATAAAAACTAAAAACTAAACAAATATTTACATGGCGTCAAAAAATTCCTCCGCATCATCGCTGACTGGTAATGTGCCCAGAAGGCTGGCAGCATTGCCACGCTGAATGGCAATGCTGATTCTCTGTGCAAGATAGAATCCAGCCTTCTGGTCACCTGTGGCGTCGATCAGCCGCTTCGCCAAGTCTTTGTAGACAAGGCGGGCACTTGGACCCCATGACCCCAGCGTCTCAACCCCAAACGGCTCAAAAATGTAATCACCAACTAAGTTGGAGTATTTACGCCGTTTGAGGTTTTCTGCAGATGCAGCAGCAGCGCCGGCACAGCTTGCTGTGCTTGGAAGATGTGAAGGCGCAAGGGTGTCGACGCACGTTGCGTCCCACACCAAGGGCCTACCCATCTTCCAAGGCAGCAATGACATACCATCCGGTCTCTTGCCATCGTCACGTACCAGTCCATTAGGTTCACGAACGGCTGGCACGCCGGCGGTGACAAGAGCACGGCGGATGATGTCATTGATGCAGGCATGGCGCGATATTCGGCCTGCGCTTCTGCTGCATGAAAGGCCATGGTGTCCAAGGCTGTCGACGGCTTCACCACAGTGGCAATGATGCGGAGAAACACATGGCGCGCCTAGACGGAGGCAAGTGGCAAGGCGGAAAGTAGTATCGTCCAACATGGTACCTGTGTTGGACGATGGAAGTGCCTGGATCCAGAGCCCTGACTCCCAATCTCCCACAGCCAACAGGCGTGCACGCTCTGTAACATTTGAAGCTGTATTAAGTAAATGTTTTTTTAACAGCTTGCACAGCGGCTCATCCCATTGTCTCTGGGAGGAAAGGTTACCAGGCAATTCAGTATTGGGACAGGCCACCCTCCAAGCATCTATGGCATCGGCCTTACACGACACCTCAGAGTTAACCTGTGTGTTTATTAAAATTTTCCTGGTTAACTCTTCGGTGCCATGGACCGATGACAGAAATGCTGGTAGGCTAACATCTGAAATTTTGCGAACACCGAGACCACCAAAGCGAACCGGTAGGGACGCTTGGAGCCAGGCTCGGTCGTTCAAGGCCACATTTAAAATTTTGCTTATGGTGTTTTTGATTATATTGTCAATTTTTGCCAAAAGTGTCAAATGTTTCCAAAACTGAGATGATCTGAGTGCATGGGTCAATTTAGGGACAAAAAGACAGAACCGAAGGATAGTAAACGCCGAATGAACACTTATTTTTTGTAATTGATCTGTGATGTTTTCAAAATTTTGAATTTTCTCATCTACAAATGTATGAAATCCATCTTCTAATACCGGGGACCCAAGGAGGCGCAGAGAATCTTTTTGTAATACCGTAATATTGGGGGCCAAATAATTAAATTGTTCTATAGTCGAGAGTCTGTCCGTTCTGTCAGTGATAAAAATTTCGCATTTATCTGAGATGAGTTCTAAACCAATGGATTTGAATTTATTTTTGATAAAATTTAAGTCGTGTAAAACCGTTTGTACGCTGCCTCCTAAGGTCCCGTCATCTAGATACCATATGTTAAATTTTGAATTTATTTGTTGAATGATTGGATGAATCGCTAGACTAAAGATGACAGGTCCCAAAGGGTCACCTTGCTGACATCCAACTGCCGATTCCAAAAGATGATCCTTGTAAACTAATTTTGTTGGGTATCTATAACATTGCCAAAGGAACTTATAAATTTGAGGGGTTTCTAATTTTGCTTGGGTCAGCAAGGTATCCCTATTTACTGAATTGAAGGCATTCCTCAAATCAACCTTCAAAATGACCTCACCTTCACCACTGTCCATTTAGTATTGAACTAAATCTGATACATTTGTAGGTAAACGTTATAAAGTGATACTATATAAATGGTATGCTGAAAGTTTTCGCATCAAATGCGAGTAATTAAGATAATATATAATTCTGTCAGCGTCGAACATGAAAAGAGCAAGTACCAGGCAAGTACTTACTAGCTATGCTATGTGACAAACAACCAGACATGATTGGAATTTTTCGGATGCCGACACAACATGTCATGTACGAAAAATAATATTTATTACGAACTGTCTGGTAATTGGATTTATCTACAGATAAGTTGACATTATGAGGCTTCGATTTCGGGATACATCACCCCGGCTCAAATATTTACAAAAAGTTAGAAAAATAAAGATGTCTTGGATGAACAACATCAATAAATGGACAATTTATAAGCGCAAGCGACTTTACAGAGTTAGATCGACAGTTTCGTAACTAGAGTACGAGACCCACCAAGATCTTTGAGGATAAACCAACGTTATTTATAAGCCGGTACAGTCTGTAGCTGATTGATGGACGAGGCTATGGCGCAGGCATTCGTCTCGTCCGCAAAGAAATAAAAAGGAGAAGTGAAGAGCGAAGCCTGGCTCCACAGTGCTAGTTTGTGATCTTAGGAGATTAGTGCCCAAATAAAATAGAACCAGAAATAGTACTTTGACATATTAGAGTAATTTTCAAAATTGCGACTTTGCCACGTAAATATCGATTTATAGCAGAAGAAATTAGTTGCCAGTATGCCTCCTTCCAGGTCCTAAGGCTTACTCTTGAACTTAAAACCAAGCGATCGGAATTGAAATTTTGAAGTTTCGTTATGTTATGTTCGTTCGAACACTCTTAAATTCGACGCTAGCGGCACATTGTTTTAAAATAACGCGAATATTATGAAACTAATAGGAATTCAAATTGTGACAGCAACGTTACTCTTGACTACTTTGACTGCAGCGTATTGCGCACTGCCGATGCCGGTGTCGTAAGGCCAAGGGCAATCCAAGAGTGATTTCAATCCAATGTTGACAATATTATCGTCAAGAGTAACCAATGAAGGTGATTTCAAAATTACGAATGGATCGGGTTTGTTCTTAAATCGGCATTGAAATTATTGTCAAGAATAAGGTCTCAAGTAAACTTGATTTCAAATTCGATTGGTTCATGCTGTTCAGGGGTTAAGTAGTAAATATAGAACAGACAGCTACTTAATTGTCTGAATAATATTAGTGTTTTGAGTCTATAACTCTTTCGCGTAAACGAAATTAGCTATTTATATCAATCAGTCACCAGACAACGAAGGTGCAATGTCAAGAGTACGTTGTGTAGCCACATGCTCGCAGCACTTGTCATGTCGCGTAAATCTACGTGTACCTACCACCATCAACTCGTTCGAAAATACATTCAGCACGATAAAAACAGAATACAGTCATCGACGCGTCAAGTATTTGGCCTGTTTACGCTATATATAATGTAAAGCGAAAACGTTATTACTTTTAAACGTTGTAGTACTTGCAAATTTTACAAGTGCTCAGTTAATTAAAATGCTCCACTTGTGTAGTCCTGAACATAACGTAGTTAGTTTAGATAATATAACACACTTTTTTGGCTTCTAATTAACATAAATACATACAAGTAGAGGAGACTGGCAAATTATCTACCTAGTTAATCTTTGTTCATAATCATAAATCATACCTAATTGATACCGTTATTCTAAGTAACAATTAAAAGTGTTAGCATTATAATTAATTATTTTATTCTTGATGCCAATGGAGATACAAAAGATAAATAATAGAAGTGCCACACATGAATACGTAAAGAAATAAATATTAGCGACATTTAGACAATATGATAAGTGATATCAAGAAACTAGGTCGCGCGCGCTAGGTGAGATGTGCGGTGACTCGCTGAGCTCAGGAGGAATTAGTGCGACAAACATGAGAAACTATTCGACGACATTGACGTGGGCGGCCGTCGACGGGGGAAATAACATATCTTTCAATAATTCTGAAGTGTGTAAATAAAAAAAATTACTGTTATTTTTAGTAAAAAAAACTGTTAGGCCTCTAGAAAGATACAGAAAATACAGTACTCTCTAGGGAAAAGTAAATAATACTTAAAGCAATCAATCTTATCAAATTGCGACGTTCGTGGTAGGTACACATTACTGAAAACACTTGTAAGCATGTTTATGAGACTACTCGTAAAAATGTGATACAACGCTCTATTTTCTGTATATTCGTGTCAATTATATTCAATCGTCATCGTAACCAATTTAGATGACTAACTTTGGCGTGAAATTGGTACACGGATTTAGATTACTAACCGCTCAGGCACTTTTCATGTGATATGAATCATTTTATATGAACAAAATAGCAGATGTACCTAACTATTTCAACCTTATTTCAACTATTCTCATCGTCACTACTGCCCTAGAAAAATAATGTCCAGTGGAAAATGAAACCTTATATTCGCTGCGCTCAATTCTTTAATTAAATAAAGAAAACATATATATTATTATCATTGCAACATCTGTGGCATGTTGTTATCTGATTACAGCGCGTGCGTATGTTATTGACTTTTTGTTCAAATTACTCTCAGGCAAGGTATTACGAAAATATTGGTCCTATCACCCCTAGTATGTTAACGGTTTTCCGATATCATCCTCAGATCACCCTAAGAAATTTGCAAGTAGACTTAGTCGGGCTCATCCAATGGGCTCATCATTATACTAAGTATACCACGGGAAACAAGTGGCACGGCTCAGTCTACGATTATTTTTTCATTTCCACTGAATGACGTTTCGGAGCTAATTTTGTTAATGAATTTCACTCTCGACAGCAATTGTTGGCTGGATTGCGAAAGCTTGTACTGAGTTGTACATATGATGTATGTGTTGCGACTAATGTATAAAATCAAGAGGAAGTGTTCCACCACTATAACAATGCTGTAAAGACATTTAACATAATACGCAACGCGATTTATTAGTACCTAACTGATACAATCTTTTCTGTTGAAAATTATAACCAATCACATCACTATTTTGTGTGATACGATCGCAGTTTTGTGACATGCTTGACTTTGTAGGGATTCTGTGGTTGATGTGGCTATCCCTATAATATCCCCAAACAGCTTTGACGATTCTCCTTACCAGCAGCAGCACAAAACTATGTAGGTAAGTACTTAAGGCTGTTGAACTAGCGAATTTATGTAGTTCTTCTGTCAGACAGCTTAATTTGTTTAGTTAATATAAGTACTTATAATATGACTTTCCCTACAATGACTTATTAATTTGCCTTCGTCCTGAATAAAAAAGCTAGGAGAGCTGTGAGAGTTCAGCCTGTCTAGTCTGTCCACTAGTCCTGCTACAAACTTACATACTCACAGTGAGCAATTTGTTTGTAATGTGGTGTGTGAGAAAATTAACATTATTCAGTTACGTAAACACAATAGAATACATTAGTGTCAATGTCAATTTGAAACTATTCAACGTTGATTGTTTGACTGGCCAAATTTCGAAAATAGCGAGTTGAGATGTTTATGAAGTATAAAACAAGGTCATATTTTAATGAAAGATAAACAGACGGAACATATGTTAAAATTGAGGGGCGACGCAGTGCAGCGGAGCTCGTTCAGAGGAAGCGGTGGGTCAAGGGCATTCCGTAGCTGCGAGAGCCCGCCTGAACATTTCAGGAACTTCCCTTTGCCATATTTACCCAGTAATGTCGAATAAAATTTTCCTTTGCCAAAATATCTGTAAATTCTGCTCGCAACATAACATTGTTCGATGTTTTGAGCATGTGGTGTAAATACAACTTACGATAATCGTCGGAAAGTTTCATGGTGAAACAGGAAGTGGATATACGAGATCGCTAAATATAAACTCAACGTGAGTGACAAGGTTATCGTTAATAGACGGGCATCATTATTAGGAGGAATGTGGCGATTGACATTCGGTGGAGCAATTAAAATGGCATGTGTACAGTTTGCATCGGCGCCGTCGTCGGCAGCAGCTCCAAGCTCACAAGCACGACGCAAATAGTTGAGCAAGGCCACACGACGCCTTCTGCCGTTATTTATCGGCATCGAAGCGATGACGCTGAAAAATATACGCCTTTCTTTGGTACTTGCTTGACCTCAAACCTTACAGACACAATTAAATTGCTTTTTACCAAATTTTCAATTTCATAAAATAAAATTTTGTCAAGTTTTAATAATAAGTAAACTTAGATTTGTGTATACGACTAGATCTGCAACTGTGTACTAGGTTGTATTAGCGAAGCGGAGTCTATCTGGGTAATTCGCATCCATGTAAAATAGCTTGGAATCGAGACTAAAGTCAATGAACAAGTACCTATATATTTAGCATATATTATTATGTAACACTAGCTTCCGCCCGCGGCTTCGCCCGCGTGAAATTCGGTATTGCCACCAAGTCTATTTGAATGAAACGACTCTCCACTCGACTTTCCACTCCGTTGTTCACTCCACTCTCCACCTCCACTCTACTGTCCAATCCCCTCTCCCGACTCCACCCTACATTGCACTCTCCACTTCAATCTCCACTACACTCCGCTCTCCACTCCACTTTCCACTCCACTCTCCACACCACTCCCCACTCCACTCTCCACACCACTTCCCACTCCGCTCCACTCCACTGGTCTCCACTCGTCTAGCCAAAACCTTTCGGATAAAAAGTACTAAACGGATTTTAGTGCGGTTTTCTTGGTCAGACCTATGGAGATAAGGCCAAAAGTTTTTTTTTCCTTATTTATTGGTTTCACCTTACACCATCTTTACAGCGTTCACCTAAGGCGACAGTGTGGACATCATATATTATCCCTTTATAACAGTACTTTTAGTTGTAATAATCGATATTTGAAAAAAAAAACTTGGTTATGTTGACCACAAATATCTATTTTTTTGCAATCCTTGTCTGTTTGTTCGTGATGGACGCAAAAATGCTGAACAAATTTTAATGTCGCCTTTTCATTAGAAAGGTCTTGGTTTTACATAAAATCTGCTGTATGTTTGATTGCATTTGGTTAAGTAGAACCGGGGATATGACCAAAAAACGATTACCAACCAATCGACTCCCACGGGCAGAGCCGCGGGTATTAGCTTGTATAAAAAGTAGCCTATATGTTATTCCAGACTATAATCTATCTCTGTACCAAATTTCAACCTGATCTATTCAGCCGTTTTTACGTGAAAGAGTAACAAACATACATCCAGATATCCCGACTGATCGACTCCATGGGCGAAGCCGCGGGTATCAGCTTGTATAAAAAGTAGCCTATTTGTTATTTCACACTACACTCTATCTCGGTACCAAATTTCAGCCAGATCCATTCAGCCGTTTTAACGTGAAATAGGAACAAACATAATATTTGGACATCCCGACCGATCGACTTTGCGAGCGGAGCCGCGGTATTAGCTTGTATAAAAAGTAGCCTATATGTTATTCCAGACTATAATCTATCTCTGTACCAAATTTCAACCCGATCTATTCAGCCGTTTTTGCGTGAAAGAGTAACAAACATACATCCAAACAGCCCGACTGATCTACTCCGTGGGTCGACTGATCGACTCCGTGAGCGGAGTCGCGGGTATTAGCTTGTATAAAAAGTAGCCTATATGTTATTCCACACTTTAATCTATCTCGTTACCAAATTTCAGTCAGATCTATTCAGCCGTTTTTACGTGAAAGAGTAACAAAGATATATCTAGAAATCCCGACCGATCGACTTTGCGAGCGGAGCCGCGGTATTAGCTTGTATAAAAAGTAGCCTATATGTTATTCCAGACTATAATCTATCTCTGTACCAAATTTCAACCTGATCTATTCAGCCGTTTTTACGTGAAAGAGTAACAAACATACATCCAGATATCCCGACTGATCGACTCCATGGGCGAAGCCGCGGGTATCAGCTTGTATAAAAAGTAGCCTATTTGTTATTTCACACTACACTCTATCTCGGTACCAAATTTCAGCCAGATCCATTCAGCCGTTTTAACGTGAAATAGGAACAAACATAATATTTGGACATCCCGACCGATCGACTTTGCGAGCGGAGCCGCGGTATTAGCTTGTATAAAAAGTAGCCTATATGTTATTCCAGACTATAATCTATCTCTGTACTAAATTTCAACCCGATCTATTCAGCCGTTTTTGCGTGAAAGAGTAACAAACATACATCCAAACAGCCCGACTGATCTACTCCGTGGGTCGACTGATCGACTCCGTGAGCGGAGTCGCGGGTATTAGCTTGTATAAAAAGTAGCCTATATGTTATTCCACACTTTAATCTATCTCGTTACCAAATTTCAGTCAGATCTATTCAGCCGGTTTTACGTGAAAGAGTAACAAAGATATATCTAGAAATCCCGACCGATCGACTTTGCGAGCGGAGCCGCGGTATTAGCTTGTATAAAAAGTAGCCTATATGTTATTCCAGACTATAATCTATCTCTGTACCAAATTTTAGCCAGATCCATCAAGCCGTTTTTGTGTGGCAGAGTAACAAACATACATCCAGACATCCAGACATCCAGACATCCAGACATCCAGACATACATTCTTACAAACTTTCGCGTTTATAATATTAGTAGGATAGTAGGATTAGGGTAAGCTCTAATAATTACAATGATTAAACAGGACAGTAGATAAAAAACATTTCTGAAGAAGTTCTTGTCTTTTAAACTCGTGTCGAAATTCCGAGTAGTAAAAATTAGTAAAATATGTTTTGATCCATTTAGGTTTATTTAATCTGATTAAAAGTAAATAAAACTAATAATCGCGATGTCTCCAAATTACTAAAAATTCAAACGCAATCGAATAATTTTAATTTAACCATGTTTCGTATACAAATGACAATTACACTTAATAATGCTATATAAAAAAAATTAAATGAAAATTTCGATATACGTGCTCAGAAAAGAAAAGTAACTAAGTACAAGTAGTGTACATCGAGCGTAAGTAAATACAAAATGAGACATATTATAAGCATGCAACGATGAGAACGTGACATTGACATTGGGAGCGCTTCCTTGCGAAGGGGGCGCGGGGTGGGTACTACAAGAGATGCATAGGTGCGTGCATGGTGTGCAGTGCATGCGGATGTCTCGTGCTGGGGTACCATTATTACGGGCAAACAGCGTTAGGTTCGCCGTATGTCTTGGGATAGGTGACTTGCGGCGCACGTAGTAATGGTCGTGGCGCTGGGGCGGTGGCGGCGGCACGAAGGGCGGCGGCGGCGGCAGTCGGGAAGGCCTGCGCCTCGCGCCGCCCGCGAACGCGTCCATGGCGGCGAGCGTGCCGACGTCGCTCATGCTCGCGGCGCGCTCGCGGCTGGAAGACTGCGGCCGGTCACACGATCGTTACTTCTTCTCCCCCCATCCCCGTGCACCGCGCGCGCTCTTCGATCGCCGCCCGCCCTCCGCGTTTTGCTATCCGCCCGCCCACGCGCTGCCTTGCTTTGTTTTGAATTTTTAATTTATCGCCATTCATCTAGCTTTCGCTTCACGTTAAATATGAAAAAAGCTCAACAGTAAGGTTTACAAGTTCAATGAACTGGAGCTTTAAGACTCAAATTAATCTCTTATGTCTTACTTCCGTACGTACTTTCAAGATAATGTTCATACAAGCAGTTCTGTTAATGCATTATTGTGCAGCTAATGCACGCTAGTATGTAGGTACCTAATGTCTGTTCTGTCAAGCCCCATAAAATAATAATTATTTTCAGCTACATAGTTCGGGCGTAGAAAGCGAGACGCTAACCTGTAACGACTTTTAAGTAGTCGTGTCGTTGACGAATGCCGAAAAATATGTATGAACCTACCTATTCAGTATGTTTAGAATACAACATGAGAGAAATTTTGTAAGTCTGTACAATGAAAAGGAGAATTATTGATTGGAGTTACTAAATTGATATTACCTGTGTTTTGCCGGTTTTTTGCAATCACAAAATAGTCATGTGCCACTAGTATCGATAGTTATCGAATGTTATCGATAAATTAAATTTAGGACAGAAATATTTATGGCCGAATAATTTAAGAAGCGAATTATTGACACGAAATAAGTACAAATATTTGTAGGTTATCCTATAAAATTTATAAAAAACTAATTTCTATTCGGTAAATAAATTTATATAGATACACTGTATGTAGTTATATACTCGTAGGTGTACTCTAATTTAAATAAAAAAAACTTTTAAACATCTTATATTTAATTTTTATCTTAAAATATATTATAGCCAAACCTATGCATGCAGGCATGTATGCAGGCAACAAACATTGCCGATAGTTTGAAGAAGCAGGTTAGGTCATAGGTCAAATTGACAGGGTGTATGGGGTCCCATCAAGACTTGAAGCCCAAACCATCCTTATCTTCCAGTCGGCACACCTGCTAAGTACGAATGAAGCTGTAGTGCAAGTTTTCCTCTCGAGGTAGAGAGGAAAGACAGAAAAAAAGGCTACCAAGCTCAAACTTTGGCTCCAAGTGAGATTAATGCTAGGATGATAATGATTAATTATGTTGACTCGATAGTGCACGAAATTATGAACGAGTAATCAATAAAGTAATAAAAAAATTACAGGGCCGTTAGCCGTAAAAATTTCTTCATAATATTTCCAAAACTTGTCAAGTGCTTTTTTTTTGTTGTGCATTTTGGGGTTGAAAAACAAAAAATCATACTTGTGTGGTATGCGGACTAAGAGTTAGTAAATTTCAATATCCAGAGCTAAAGGATATTTTTTCAAATTGTCATAATTTATACGTGTGGTAAACAACGTCCTAGCGAACGAAATAATCTAAAAGTACATATTTTTTTATGACACAAAGATTTCATTTTCACTGATATTAATTATCATCTTCTACCTGCCCTTGTCTCAATTAATTGACATCGTCGGCACAACATGTCATTCTCCTCCATACATTCCTGTTAGATTATCATCTCCTCAGTCACCCCTATCCTTGCCATATCCTCTCTCACGTATTCCATATATCTTTTCTTCCATTCACCTCTGCTCCTAAAGCCCAAAATATCTATTCTGAGCATAAATCATAATTTAACGGCTCAATCGCGTAATACCAGAATCACAAAACAGCAGTCGTTTTGTAAAATCTCTTGCACTGATAAATTATCGAGCAAGAATAGAATAAAATAGATGTAAAACTAGTAAGTAAGTGTCTGATATTTCACAGGTTCCGAACCACTAAATCTTATTGTTAAAATATAATAAGAAGACACGGTGTTGTTTACATTCAAGTTAGTTGGACTCCAATACAACCGTCGTGTGCTTATGCACTAAGATTAATTCTGTAAGTAATCTTAAAGAATTAGTCTTATTTAGTGCTAATGTTTTATAAGTGAAAGCCTATTTTAAGGTCGCTAGCGCCGGGATACTTAAAGCCAATTTAAATAATGGATTAGTGTTTAACTGATCGTAAAAATTTCGCTATTTGATCGACCGTAAAAATATATAAAAACGATAAAATAAGAACGGACGTAATTTTTACTGCTCTAGTGCTATTATTTACGTAATAAGTTCCGTAAATATCTTTTATTGTAGGAAAGCGACCAATTGTTTAGATTATCTATATATTTTTGTTATGAACAGAATAATATATCAATAGGTATTTATTGATTGATGCTAACATTGACATCTAGAGATTTCAGCTACGACGATGACTTTTGAAATTGAAATGCATTGGCAGCATGTATTTATATGATTTTTGATAACAGCTTCACATTCATGCCTGTATATAGTTAATAACCTTTATTTATCGTAAAGTACTATATCAAAGTACTTTTCTATTAATCGGCTGAAGGTGTAATAAATAAATAAAAATAAATAAGTAGGTACGTATTTTCTTCAGCGATTGTGTCAGCAGCATTGATCTTATTATATGTATGCTTATTCGGCACTTTAGTGAAATAAAAACATAGTAATTACACAAATTATTATTATCGATGGTTAATGTTGAAACGCCTGCTAAAGAGTCACAACTCACACGTGTGGTATGTGAAATGTCGATCCTTTGTAAAGACATGCCACCAAAACTATTTAAAAACCAATTTAGTCTTAACTGATAAACTAAAACCATCCGGGCAGGCAGTACAACAATTAACAAATTACGAGTACCTACGAAATCTACGAATCGTATACTTAATATTTAAATGTTTCCTAAACCTGTGATTTTCCTACATGAAATAAAAAGAGGAATGCGCAGATACGAGATCAGTGTAGCTTGAAATAGTTGTGAAGAGAGTTAAAAAACAGGTGAACTGAGGTAGTTTAGACACGTAGAACGACAGTGTACTGACTGAATTACAAATCAAGTATAGGTATAAGGCAAATGAAACGGTTCGAGGTCGACTTCGGAGAACATAGATGTTTTGAATAAAGAGGAACTAAAATCAACTGAAAACGATTGGTTTGTACGAAATGTTCATCTAAAGTATAGGAAGCCGATGTCCCAACGGCTGTTGCCATTGTCTACCCCGAAGACGTGAATGTTTCCTCAATAGTAAGCATAATTAACTATGATCTTAAATTAATCGCACAAAAAGACATGCACACTTCACGTTTGCGTCAAAGCGTCAAATGACGTCAAACTGTTGGAGACTTAGAAGAAGCAAGTGCACCGTGAACAACTCCAAGTGCTAAATAAATTATGAACTGTATCGTTGCAGTTTGCACGGCGAGACAACCAAGATGCAACTTAAATTGAATGAATGTACTTAACTTGAAATAGAACAGACAAATTGTAATGTCGCTGCAATAATTATGAAGGACAATATGGATATATTTGTAAAGGATTGTTTCGTCTTTAAAGAGAAGCAAATTCATAGGGTTGATAATGTCCGAAGACAACTGAAATGAAATAAATAATTCCAAATTGCCAATTAAAATATATTATGTAGAGTCTTATCCGAATATCAAGACAAGAGAATTCGTTAAACGATGAATAAGTTACGATTATTACATTTTTATGTCATACATACGGATTTACAAGTATGTATATTACATCGCACAATCGTAAACAGAACCTGTTTGTATAGGATCACATACAGAATAAACAAAGCTTTTATTTTACAAACTTTTATTTAGCTTCACCTGTCCCATTGTCTTTAATCAAATTTGCAAGCCATTTTCCAACCACTTCTGGTTATCTGATTGAGCTGAAATTTGGCTTACTTATGTAGGTTCCATGACAATGCAATATTGTAAATAATAAAAGCTTGTTTTTAAAAAAGTTTTTTTAAAACAGCAGCTTGTTTATGTAGGTTTTTTTTTATTATTTATTTTACAATATCACATGATAACAAATTAAAATAAAGCATTCCGTAAACCACTAAGGTTTATGTGGAGTGCCGTGCATTCTGTAGTGCGATATAAATTAATGAATGATAAAAAATAATAAAAAAGGTACTTACTTAAAGACAATGATTCATGTATCTTGAAAACATTGTATCAATTCAAGATATGAGCAATTCGTTTACACAAATTAATTAAAATTTTTGGCAAGTAACATGGTATGATGGTATCAACGGCCTGTAGGTAGGTAGCTACATCATCGACTTACATTAAAACCTAATGATGTCATAAAAATAAAACTTTTGTGCGTGTTTGAGAAGGTTATATAGCGAAAACAACTCACATTTGGCGAAAATGGATGTCATATTTGGTGTAAGTATAGCACCGAGTGTGCTTCACAAATTAATATAGAGACTACATAAATTGTGGCTTTTTTGTATTTCATTTTGGTTACTTGTATATTATTTTGGTAAACAGTCTACTCTTACCAATTCTTTTTATCAGTCATGGATCAACCACTACTGAATAAAGATTTCTCCAAGAAAGCTTTCACTATGAGCTATCGAAATGGCAAGGAAATTTCAGATGAAGGCAGTGTGAGACCGCTCAGCCATTTTAATGCGATTTGATACATAATAAAATAATATATTAGACAGATGCAGAAAATGGTCGAATCAATAGTGGATAATCTAAAAATGAAAAATAAAGTAGTGAAATGAGTAATGCCAGCGCTGACCAACATAATTTTTCAAGGTTAGAGCGCTGAGAAATACCACTTTCTTCTTTACTGTACCGTATCTAAGTTGAAGTACACCTTGTACAAAAACTAGAAATAAACTTTCTTATTACTACTAAGGACTTTAAATATTATTTATTTATGTCATTATACTCGTATATCTGGTTATAAAGTTACAAACATTAACTTTATACGCTTTAGCTAGGAAACAATGAAAACATGTAAATAAGAGGATATTATAATTTTATTATTGTATCTAATTTACCCACGCATTTAAATCTTGATTACCCTCTGTGTATTTCTGATTACCTGATTGTTATATGAACAGGGCTCACTAAACATCTGATCACGATGGTGGAAAAGTAAAAAATCTCTAATGTTTAACCGCTATTAGCTTACGTAACTATTTCGCACACTGAATGTCACATGACTTTCTCTACTATGTAGTATGTTTGAACTTTTTAAATATGAGTGAATTTGAACTAATATACCAATAAGAGTAAATTATGATAATAATTTAGACGACTTAGATTTTTTAAAGAAGACTAGTCCCTTGTAGAGACTAGGAATCTTTTTACACTTATTTGTTCCAAGAATTTTGTCCTGGAGAACATTTCGTAATAAAAATAAATGTTCAAAATTCAGCTTCGATCTCATCTCGATCTCGATCATCACCGCCGAGACGAAATTGTATATTATGATATGAATATTATGTCCGGATATAATAATAGTTTAGGATGTAGGATAGCGATAGTTTCGTTGAGCTATTAACGCTAAATAACACAGTATTTTCAACGAAATTTCTATGATACCCTGTGGTTTTTTGCACTTTGTACTATTTCAGTTAAAACTATGACAAACGGTATATTAATCTGCTCAAAAGAAAATGAAACCCTGGCTTGTAGAACTGACCTGCTGGTCAATTAACACCCTATTTATATAATTAATGATTTTGTTTCTCATTATATAACATTATAAAACCCACATATGCGGATTAAAACTTGAAATAATGACCCTATTAATAAATCTTGTTTTATTTCAATGGTACTTTGTGGAAATAATATATTTAAATTTGATCAGCTGAGACATTTATAAAACAAATTAATCTACTTTGTTATGTTGTGTATTAAGTTTTAATGTAGGTATGTATGTTATATCCTACTAATGTTATAAATGTGAAAGTTTCTGAAGACATTTCGATGTTTGTTACTCAATCACGTGTAAGATTTGGATGAAAATTGGTACATAGACCATGTTAAATATGAATAATAGTTCTTAATAAATATAAAAATAGGAATGTATATTTTATGAAGCATGTATAGATTTTAAAAATACATTTTTTACAAGCCGTTATGTTCAACGAAAATGTTTTTCACACTTTTTTATGTAAAATTTGGGGTAAGTCCATGACCATATTACATGTCATGCAGTACATAATAAATAGGTACTGCCATTTTTTACTGATATTAAATTTATTGCTAAATGTTTCAGTATCTTTTTGAAAAATGTGGCTTACCTATTTTTAACTATACTCAACACAAAATAAAAGGCCCGTTTTGACGTTTGTTCTCATGGCGTAACTAGTTATGTACCTATACGATTCGGTATTCGATACTCAGGATGAATCGAATCCAGGTTGCATGGGGATTTAATCGATTTGAATATGTATGTAAACTGCATTGGATTAAAGTTCTGATTAGAAAAAATTGCTTAATCTTTGATTTGTAGGTATTTTAAAACAATACAATTTTATTAAAGGTCAATTTACTTATATTTAATATTTTTTTTTTACAATAACATTCATTCAATCACAAAAAAACAAGAATAATTAAATCAGTCTTCAAAATCTAAACACAAGTATTAAAATAAATAAAAATAAAAGTGCGCGTCGGGCTTGAAAAAAAAATCTCACTCGATATTTGCTTTCCTTAACTGATTATTAATAGTCTGTGGACAACATGAAAAAATCGTTATGCACAGCACTTAGCCGAGTGGGCGGTACCTGTCAATGAAAATGTAATTATCTTTAGAACATTTCAACTGATAAAAAACTAAGAACTTCATGGGCACGAACTGTCAAAGTGGGCCTTTTATTTTGTGACAACTATACTACTAAACTGTAGTTAGATAAAGATGCCACAGTTAATGTATACTTGTTTCCGTTGATTTGTGGTTTTACTTCATTTTTATTGCTTTACTACTATCAACGTTAGCATATTGGATCATCGAAAGTAACACTGACATAGAAAACAGTATTATAGGGTTTTACAATAACATACAGTATCAGTCGCGACAGGTTAATGATACCGATGACGTGCACAATTTCGATAGGTGATTAAGGTGCTGAATCTCCGTTCGTTGTGTGATGTTAATAAACGATCATGTCAAGTGATTACAAACAAAAATTAGACCAATAATGTTGTGTTTAATCGCGACATAATTTTTATTGGTAAATGGCTCGCGTTTGACCAAAATCTCAACTATTGGTAAGTGATGATGTGAACGACGACGGTGGAGCACGCTTGCCTAGAAGTACCTGTTCACTCTAGACTTCAAGACTCCCAGGTTATAGCTTTCCGAAAATACAGACTCAGGCCAGGTATTCCACTTTTTAGCAGTACCTACGCAAAATGAATGTAGGTAAGTACCTACTGCCGAAACGTTTTGTACGTATAAATGGGATATCCATCTTCAAAATCATAATCAATTTAACGTATTCTATTACGCACTTAACGGAGAGGTTTGACTTGACTGTGTATATCTTTTGAATCTAAGGCACACTAATCAACCTTTTGCCAACGGCTAGTCGTACAAACTTATGTTCACATCTCTAGTGATTGCAAAAAGTGCACAGTCAACAAAATAACTCTTAAAATATATTTAATTTTTGATAAGTTTGTTGCGATTTCTTATATTTCTTGCACTCAGGCTACCACACCATATCGATTAAATTTTTCCCTTCACTATCAAAAAACGCTCTACGCTGTACGCTCGGCACTCCGGTAGCAGCCTAATTGAAGCTGTTCCGATAGTGACTTTCAACCCATAAGAAACAGAATCAATTGGCCAGTGCAAGTTACCTTACTGACAAGTTATTTTACTGACTCTTACTTTTTTTCTAAATACCTACGTGAATGCCAGTCAAAATATATTATGTCCGAAAGTGCCTCAAGAGTGTGAGCAAATAAGATTGGTTCCCCAGGTAAGATGGTGATATTTCTTGTGAGCAATTTGTGAGTAGAGAGAGAATACGACGTAGGTTTACGACTCTACCTGGAAAGGTGAAGGTCACTTGAGTTCGTAACGAAAGTGGGAATCACGGTACTCCCACTCATTTGGATCTAGAACATATTTACGCACCTCTCAAGCAGGCACATCCCATGATGAAGCCCATCATAGAGAGACGCGGCGCAGGCGGCGGCGGCGGCGGTGGCGGCGGCGGAGGCGGCGGCACGCGCCTGCCGCACCGCGGCACTCGCGACACCGCGCCAGATATTACCCACCACTGTTGACGCACCCCCACCCATGCATTCTCATATTTACACAATGGGCCATTTCCATTACATCATAATCAAGTAATTAAGTCAAATAATTTTAGATTTCTTATTTTTTTTCTCATGGCCTTCAAAAAATTTAAAACAATTGTAATTAAGGCCGCTAATTCTCACCACACAGAAATGCAACAGTAGTATGTATGCACTTCAATTGTCATCAATACTTTGAGACGCAAAATATTATGAGCGAATACAAAATACGCAATGCGGAGCCACGTACAGGTATAAAAATAGGTACACACTTCGTCGTTATACTACGTTATGACTCAATAGCAATTCAAAGTAATAGAATATTTGATAGTTTCAGCCGTACATTATCGTACGAACCGCGCGGGGCCGCCTCGGGGCAACGTCGCCGGTGCAGCGGTCGCGATCGCGTGCTTAGCGCCCAGTGTCGATCGATACCGCACGCAAAGTTCGCGCCTTCAGCCAAGTCATCGACCATAAGTAAAACAAGTCCAGCTAATACAGAAAAAACTAGTCGAGATTACCAATAAGCTGGCAAAAAACTAACGTGATTATCAAAAAAATCACATCAATGAGTCACATCCTTTATTTAGCCGATATTGTCACTCGATCGGGCTTTAACCCATAATTCTAATTTTACTTTACCATCTATTATTTACTCGAATTAGTATTTTATGAATTATGACATTAAAAAATACTTTCACGGTTATTTTTTCACGTAAAACGCCTCTAGGTATACCTACGTCGTAGCTAAAGACTTTAGTGAGATTATTCTTATTTGTACACTTTCAATGGTCATACATAATGCTGCAATTCCAAGTAGGAACTTCGTTCCAGTTACACTAAGATGAGTAATACACGCAGTTGCTTTTACTGCTAACAGATTTTTTTGCAAAAGACTTTTTATTGAACGATCAACAAACTTTTACTAAACATATATTATAGTTCAATTAAGTACACCTCGAGTGAGCTTTCATCATTCGTGAGTTATAATAATTTCAACAAAGGGTTGGTAAGGGAAGAAAAAAACATCGAGTGTCTGTGGAGTCCGGGGTTTTGACAGGTGGTATATCTATGTGGGCAGGTAATCGAGTGAAGTTAGAACAGACGGACGCGAGGGTCGGTTTGCGGCAGGTCACGGGCCGGCGGGCGCGGGCGGGCGCGGGCGCGGGCGGACCGACACTGAGGCGCGCGCCGACGAACAACCGCACCCCGCGCACATGCCCTACGACCCGTACCCAACCCCCGCCGGCAATACAATCTAGACTTCGACATGGCGCCTACCACCTAACCACATAATATATTTCTTTTGACACCATAGTGTTCAAGAACCCGGACATGCGTACCTATTTCAATTTAACCCAGCCACCCACTTCGCTCTATATAAATGGAAGATTGCATATAGGTAAGTAAGATTAGTGAAAAATTATGTAACCTTAGAATTTACATAAAAATTGTACATTTCATAGTTTCCATTTAAATACATATTCGTAAGTTTCCAGTTAAATATCTATTTTAAAACCAAGCAAGGATGGTGCAAATTCATTCGATATATTTATAGCATGAAAAGATAAAAAAGAATGTGATTATTTACCAACCGAATCGAGTTCAGTTTTATTAAGCGTACCGAAAATACATTCGTGCGTGTTAAAAATTAGGTTACAATGCAGACAACATAGATAATGAATTAACAAAAGTTACAAATAGCAGTAAAACGAAAAGGTTTTTTTAAAACGTTCGGTACGGTAGAGCACCGTCTAAATCCAAAACAAAACAAAATGTTTATCTGTACTATAACTGCGAGTTGAAAAAGTCCGCAAGTAATGCAGTACGATCCTTGAGGTCTCAGATCCAGCTACGTATTGAAAACAATGGTCCACATTTTGAACAATTTTATTAATCGGTCAATGTAAGAAAAATAAAATGTATTTTGTTAAAGATGAGCTATTTCCTTTAGTTTGCGGTATGTCATTACTTCCCAGAATAAGATCCTTAATAGCAACACTATCGTATGGTGTAATAATATAGGGTGTGTTTTTTTTTTTTCAAAATCAACGGGTTCGATTCTCAGCTAGGTTTATTGTTTTTTCAAAAATCTAATGATGAGGTTTTAAGTTTCATCAAAATCGGGCTCGTGACTCCGTTGACCATTTTTCGCTATTCCTTATAGTTTCGGATTTGGCCATCCAATCCCTTTTGAAAAATTCACCCTGTATACTCTTAAATAAACAAGTATCATAATATCACTTATTTTGGAAAATGCACCCGCGAATTTCTTGTATTTGAGTAGTTCCTTGAGTGGTTTACTTTCATGAACCTCGTAAGTGGCGCTGCAATTGGGTTAAAGGCAAATACTTATTACAAAGCGTACTTAGATATGCCATTTTCTTCATTATAATTGAATTCACAAAGTGTAGAGTTTTAAATCTTTTAGCAAATATTTAGGCAAGTCTACTGTCAAGCATGAGCAAATTACAAATTTTAATGTAATAAGTATCTGAGACAGTTTCCTGTAGGTATTGCGCTCACATGAAAGTATCAAGAGGTGATAATAAAATGAAAGAAGAACTTACTTCCGAAGATTGCAGCAGTTTCTATATCACGAAAATTAAGAAAATATTTCTTAGATTTCACGATATACAAAACTTTTCCACTATAAGAA
This sequence comes from Lithosia quadra, assembly GCA_963576445.1. Lineage (NCBI taxonomy): Eukaryota > Metazoa > Arthropoda > Insecta > Lepidoptera > Erebidae > Lithosia > Lithosia quadra. The sequence goes on along the minus strand of OY754877.1, from coordinate 10,729,288 downwards.
ACATACTTGGCTGTTAGTCTATTATAAGAATGAACTAAGTACAGTACCCGGTTTTTATTTGGGATATCGCTCGAAGAGAAAACTGAGACTCCAGCTAAGATCGGTTAGTCTGAGCAACCAAACGCAAACAATTTTAACTTTTTATGAAAGAGACTTCTATCTTGAGTTTATGTAAAAATCCGCTTTATATTTCAGATGTTACACATCTGTCTTGAATAATACAAGACCAAATCGATAAATTTTGTAACTACGTACTATTATGTATGGCTGCTAAATGACGTCAATGAAAGTGCCCTGTGGCAGTGGCGCTGAAGACCACGAGTGCTAGGTCAACGTTCGACGCTCGTCCTGTCAGGATGTCGTTAATTCCAGACACGCGCCACCTATTCTCTAATTGCATTTAGTCTCATTCAATCATATTTATTCGAAAAATTACTGTGAATTGTAATCAATGTGTGCTGTAGTTGTGGGCGTTGAGGCCATTGCTGGTGTGTATTGATGCGTGTAATTATGTATAGCATGTATCAAGTATCAACACCTAATTGTGTATTGTATGTATCAACACCATACCAATCATATTTTGTTTAGTTATGAAAGCATTTAAAATAATAAAAGTAATTTGACCTTCTCTCTCTCAAACTCCTCTCTTGCTTTCTCTACTTTTTGGAAATCGTGACAAAATTTGCGCATATCACGAGGGTTGCAAGTGGAAAGATGTTGTGTCTCCTACTCTATTGGACAAGTGACGTGATTGTATGAATGTATGTATAAATAGAAACAGAAAGTTCTGAATAGAGTGAATGCCTGACGGAAAGAAATACAGACTAATTAAGACCGTATTCTGTTAAGACTGCAAGAGTGAGAGAGAATGGGTGTGCAAAAGCTTCAGAGAAATACTAATTAAATTAGGTCAAATGCAGATGGTATTTCTCTATATTATATTACCTTAAATCGTATAATTAAACCACTACAGTACTTATACCTATTTTTCTGTCTCCTATGAAAATTTTCATTAGATATTAGAATGGTTTCGAATATTTGTTATCGCAAAGAATAATAGCTAGGTTAACACAAAATAACAGTATCTAGAATGGCTTATTGTTCAGTTAACTGGTTTCATAAGCATAATTTACAAACCGCAGATTTTTATATTTTTCATAAACGCTTATAATGTTAATTATTTTTTCAGTGTATGATTTTTGGTATGATAAATAAAAAATGTGATATTTTTTTAGATACATCTATACAGTTTCATTCGTTCATTAAAACCTTGTTCAGGCTGAATTACATAGGTACATATAAAGTTTCCGGGAGGCAATTTATCTAACTGATGGTGAAATCCTTGTCAAAATCCGTTGCATGGTTAAGGAGGATTTAGCGGATATAAAGACAGACAGACGCGGCAAGCCACTTTGTTGTACACTATGTAAAGGTAACTGTAAGCAATTCACTTGCCACGATCTACTAGCCCGATGATTGAATACTAAAAGCATATTGAACAACAATGGCTATTATTAAATACAGCTAACGTTTACCGTATTGTCCGTACACTTCGCCTAAAGAGCCCGTGTAACAGGGATCCATTCTGTTGCCATCTACCCGACCCATGTCCATCCCACATTGCCATCATATTACGAAGCCGCTGACAATTCATGTATTCATTCGATTACAAAGGGACCCCCTAGAAGAATCATTCTGACCTTATTGGTATGAATTGATCAATAAAATAAGGATACGATACAACATATCTTGAATGGTGAGATGAATATTAAGATCGAACACTTCTTATTAATAAATCATTGCTGTGCCTTTGTTCAGTGGCCAAAGTCAAAGATTGGGTAGAATACTGTATTTGTATTTGGGTGTACCAGGTCCCGCCAAGACCTTCGGGCCCACCCGCACCGACAAACGGGTGCACCGCTGAGTGACGGTTGACGGACGAGGCTCTGGTGCAGGCTTTCCTCATGTACTTCGGAAGTCCCATGGTAGTTGCACCCATCAAATCCGTATAAGTTACATAAAAGGAGAAGGAGTAAGTGGATCTTGGGGTGAAAGCCTTGGATGCAATCGGGCACAAAAAATGATGATCAATAATTATCTTATTTGTATAAAGCATAAACTCATACTAATAGGTATACCCCTAAAGGGAAAGAAATATGATTAACAATCATATTTCACCAATTATGATAATCATTGATCTCACGTAATATGGGGTAAACCTAGTGCCGCCAACCAAGAACATTTTACAGAATCACTGAAAAACCTAATAACACATTGACCGACTTGGGTATCGAACCCGGGACCTTATACTGGGCAGAGCAGCGTCATTCAACACTGTTGCACCACTGAGACAGCATAAATTAAAGATACAATAAACATCTGAGATAAAATAAAGAAAAAAAAATCATTTTCAACAGTTTTTTTTGTTATGATCTAAAATAGAATTTCACCGTAGAAAAGCTAACAACCTATTATACTAACAAGATAAACAACAATATTATAATAATACGCAACAAACTTCAGAACTCACCCCCAAGAGTGCTCTTGGGGGTGAGTTCTGAGTGTCCCAACCTGCGTCCCACGATAACTATGTAAGTGGATTTACGTAGGTATTACAAAAATCTGTATAGGGTCTCTAAGAGTGGGCACTACTGAAGTAAGTACAGTTTCTAAGGAATATTTAATGAGTTCCAATAAATGTATACTGCGAATAATATGTATTTATACACCGAACGTAAGGGTAATCCAAACATGACGATTGAAATATATTGCTTCTAAAGTTTTTCCAACAATTTATTGATATCTACACATATCAACATATTGCTAGGTGATACAAATTAGGAACAAGATAATCCAATATCTAAGATTTTAGATTAGATTGGACATTTACTTTTAAACAAATTGTTACACAAAATTAATGAGTTAAAGATAAAAGTCATTGCATAAATGCTCTCAATGGTTCATAAAGTGACAAAAATCTTGACAATGTACTCTAGCTATGCAGAAACCATTTTATAGGTCTCTTTTGTGGTACTGCGGGGCGCGATCACAGGCTTAAAAATGACTCGTGTTATTGGCTGATCAGTGTTTTTAGTGCATGCACTATACGGCTGCACTTGCGTACACTTCCTGACGTTTGTTCACGAAGTTTACCGGTTTTTATACAAGGAGATGCGCGTACTTACCAATGACATTATTGTTCTGATGGTGATGCTGAGCGGCGGCAGCCATCGCTGCCTGCTGCTGCGCCAGCTGCGACGCAAGTTGCGACGCAAGCTGCGCATGCAGAGCCGCGTGCACGCCTGCCAGCCGCTCCTGTCCTGACATCGTGCCGCCGCTTCCCGCCTCGCCTCGCGCCTCTTCACCACATACAGGAGACGACTCCTCATCTAAACAAAATATGGGATATAATTACACCTCCATCCACACTAAACTTCTTATGGGTTCTAGAATCCGTTACATACATTTTTTGCCAATACTTATAAATTACCTATATACATAAATAAACATACATTTTCATGCAAAATATTTGTAATATTTCCACTGGGTGGGAATTGAACCAGCGAAATCAGACTTAACAACTGGTAAGTCGTTCGCTCTACCGCTACGCCACACAGGCCGTTATTATAAATTTGTTTGAAATACAAATACTACTACTAAACTTCATCATTTGTTAAAAAAAAATATGGAAAAAAGAAATCAGAAGCATCAGTAGCTTAGTGGTTAATAAGTCGACCTTCCAATTCAAAGGTTCTGGGTTTGATTCTTGGCCATTACATTACCGACGGCGACGGGAACCTACCTACTAACATAAACAACTTAGCTGGAGAGGTTAAAGGGAGGTTAAAAATTCAAGCAGTGAATACCGTTTACCTCTTTTAGAAATTCGAAGATATTTTGTTTTGACAACTAAGATGTCAATGTTGTAGGCTCCGAGCCAACTTAGTAAGTGCAGGTAAGAGAAACAGCAAAACTTTTTCACCAAGTCTTATTTCAATTGGCCCAGCCAGACTTATCTCTTAGTCGTTACGTAAAAGTGGCCAGTGTCCAATAGGTTTTATCATTATAAAGGAATTAGTTTGCCTAATGCTACGTATCTAAATTTTAACTATGTATGTACTGGTTTTTAAAACAATCCTTTTTTCCGAAATTTGTATAACGCCTAGAATTTTAACTTTTAATTGTAGACAACTTTTAAGCTAGTAAGACTTTGACTAAATCTGTGTGCCTGCCAAACGCGTGTAGGTGTAGATTAGTATAGGTTCGAATATTTTTCAGTATTTTTTTTTTCATTCATATAATTCGACATAACGTATCGACTCTATCAGTAAATCTATACTTAATATTATAAGGCTGAAGAGTTTTTTGTTTGGTTGAACTCGATATCAGGATTGAATCGAAAAATTATATTTGCGTTGGATAGCTACATAAAAAATTGTTAGAGTATAACTATACGTTATACAGCGACAGATATGCTATTCCGTAGAATATTTTCCTGTCGTTTGATTTTCCGTGAAATCGTTGTTTCCGTTTCTGTAACTATAAAAAAGAAATGGTAATAACTCAACGAGAAAAATCTAAATTATGCGATTCGATCGAATAAGAGTTGCGTCGTTTTAAAGACGCAATACCAATGACATTGTATGGACGGTACCGCAAGGTGAACGTACGGTGCGTTTTTGGTATGATCGCTTCCGTTTTGGAACTTTTAATATACTGTTTTCAAGTGTAATCACGATATATCATTTTTTTGTCGGCTTGTCTGTCAGTCTGTTTGAATTAGATAATTTCTGGAACGCCTGGGCCGATTTTCACTGGTAGATGGCTAATAGTACTAGGTGTAACATAGACTACTTAAATTATGGAAAAAAGAAATAGGGTGCTGCGAAAAAAAGCCCAGATCTAAGCCTACGTGGGCGAAGTCGCGGGCATAGCTAATCAAAAATAAACCCCGTGATCGATCGAAGCTCTTGATGCAGTATTCTGGCTGCTTGGTTACTTTTATTCTTATTACATTTCACCCATATTTGAACTTTCCCACCCACCCACACACCTACAGTTAAATTTTCATCAATATGCAGAGTCGACGGTAATCCCTAAAAATATGTTTTTAATTCTGAAGTCACCTTTAACCTCGAAGCGTTAATATAATGGCATGACCATCATGGTATGAGCGATACGTTTACATCGGCAGAGTGCGACTTGAGGTACTTGAGCGTACTAGTTTTAATAACTTGCTCATTTCCTACAATGACCGTTCCGGGTTCCGTACCGCAGACTACAAAGTAAGCTCAGTTTTCCCATAATTAACTTTTTAATAGCTGTTCTGAAACATCGCCTTATACAGAATGATTTTAACAACTATGCCTCAGAAGGATACTTAATATAAAATTCTGAAATCATCTATGGACCATAAAAGATGTTATTTGTTACTTTAATACCGTAAATGTATATTGATTTCTTTTTTAGAGCGTCACACAAAAAGTACAGTACCGATTTTGATAATACTTTTTAGAGTTGCAAAGCCATACATTTTGACCAAGGTGTAGGTTTTGTAGAGAACTTAAGACTGGGATTCATGTAAAAAAATTGAAAAATATACTCTATGATGATTATTAGGTTATCTAGAACGTGTAGAGTTGACCTAATACCTTAGCTCTCAACTGATATTTTTATTACAGTATACACACAATAGGTATGCTTAGCCTAATTTTATATGGAAATGTTTTTAGTGGGACGGTTACTCACCCAATGAATCCTAATAATAAACAAAACGGCAAAAATCTAGCAAATAGAAATATCTAGTGGTATCTGTACATTGGAATATAAAAACTATACTTGGGTTAAATGTGTTATGTTATTCATTTCTGAACAACTCAACAATTCTGAACACAAACATATCTTTTTTGGAATTCTTGTCCGTTTGCCTGTTTGTTCGCGATGGACGCAAAAACTACTGAACGTATCTTGATGCGGCTTTTTTTAGTTTGAAAGTTCTTGGTCAAACTTGTTCGGACTCGGTTAAGTAGAACCGGAGATAAAGTCAATAAACATGAAAACTAACGTCCACGCGAAACATCGACTAGTTCTGGATAAATATGAACAAACAATTAACAGCTTTCAGACTGAGATAACTACATCCTTCAAGATCTAATTGCAAAAATAACAAATAATAAATCGCGATGTATTCCGATAGTGGTTAAATTTCCAAGTATGAATGTACAGTCCGTTAAATATACAATCACGTTAAACCTCAAATATTATAAAACGGTAAGTTCTGTTCATCAAACAAAAAACTATTTGTTTACCGTTTATTGTTTTTTTTTTGGGTTCAACGCTGGTATTTTTATCTCTATAAAATAATATATGTCTGAAATCAGAGATATATAACAATTTTACATGTATCATACGTACAGTCAGCGGCAGAAGTTGATGATTGTACGAGTATAATTTTATTGTAAAACATAAAAATCTAAATGAAACTTGTTCATCATACGGTGATCAAAGTTTAAAAATAGTTCAGTAGAGCCCACAAAGTAACTAAACATTTTTGTCAAAAAACAAAGCGTTTCGCGCAACAACTTTTTTTTTAATTACAATGATCATTAACCTTTGATGCTGCTTACTGCTTATACATGATACAAGTAGATGTTCATAAACTGCTAAGGTGATCACGCGCTGCAAATTATGAGTGTATAAATCGGCCCGATGCCGGAAATATTACTGCTATTTGTTACTTGCTACGCTATACTATTAAAAAAATATAAAATATTCAAATTATCTTATGCAATAATTGCCTCGTAGTTATGTAACCGTAATGGCAGCAATATTGCGGGTTTTTAATGCTCCATCGCCTTTAAGGCGCTCTTTACCTTATTGGTTTGTTTTATGCAATATATTTTATATCCTTTGTTTGTATCATTCAAACCAAAGCGGAGTTTTAAAACAGACTTACACACCTCTTTACTAGAAACGGGTTCAGTAGGGAGAAAGTTACATATTTGCTCATTTATGTTAATATGTTAAAATTTGCTTTTCAGTTCGATAGTAGATGATATCAGTTCAATGTGTATTGTTTGACGAATGGTGGCTGATTTACATATTTTTTATTATCTTCGCAGGATAATTTCCATACCAGTTTCAATGGGTTGAACCTCACTTTTTAGAGAATGAGCTCACGCAGCCAAAATGATGAAATGAAATCATTTGATCATGTAGGTCAGCATGTGACACTTATGGTCGGCATTTACATTTACACCTAATGCCTAGTTCACAATGTAATAAGTAGAGCATGTGAACATAGAGCCAGGCAATAAAATCTCACTGTCACTCTTATCCTATCAAGAAATTAGAAATGTGTTTTTATAAATGAGACAAAGTAAGGTTAGTCTAGTCGACAAGCTATAAAGATACTGTAGCGTGGCGGCAGTGTTCGACTGCTGCATCGGAGGGTCGTGAGTACGATTCTCAGAGTGCAAATATTTACTTGATATAATATTTTTTAAGTTAAACAGTTTTAAATTGTATTGTCATTTGAACTAAAGACTTCTGCCAAATAACAGGCAAATCAGACAACTGAAAGGGGATTAAATTTCAATTACTAGATTTGACCCAAACAAACAGGTCGAGTCAAATAAAACTGTTTAATATAATTATTTTGTGATATTCTATATTTAGAAAAGTGTCTACATAAGCCCGTATCATGCTAACGAGCACGGCGTCAAAACCAGCCGACAGACCGCCAGTCTTCCGCTCCATATAAAGAAAAAACACGACCGTCATGACGCCATCTCAAGCTGATCATAACGAATAACGGTTTACATTAAATAATTACAATAGAAGATGTATGTATACGTTTACCTATGAACGCGAATATTTTTTTACGAACTTAGTTGGCACAAATGAACTTTACCCTGCCGCCGTATTGTGTTGATAAATACATACATTATACTCACGCCTGTCTCTAGTTTAAGACAATATAAAGATTAACTGCTACGTACGAAGGCCGACCAAACTAGTTTTATTTCTATTCATCATTAAACGTAAATTGTCGGTGTCACGAGTAACTGGATAGACTGGATGCGCAAGGTGGAGGACCGGGTGCATGGTACACACATTGGGAGAGGCCTATATCTTGTAGTGGACTGTAGTAGGTTAACTGATTTAATGACGATCAAACTGATCAGATAATGATGAAGTAGTAGACTAAAGTTGTTACCTCACCCACCTTGAAAATACTTATGATCATAGTTTGATTTTTATTTACATTGTTTTTTTTTAAGTTAATGAACCTACATGCATCATTCATTAGGTACAGTTGCACTCAGAACCTGCTAAACATTAACATAATAACAATAAATAATAATAATCGATGTAAATTTCCATGTCTTGTTTATTATTTCATTGAAGTTTTAGAGCTAATGTGATCGGGAATTTGGAATGGTTAAATTACTTCTGAGTTCTCAGGGTGTCTGTGCCTACTTCTCGCCTAGCAATAATCCGAAAATAAAATATATTAAAAACTGTTAAGTTAAGTGCTTATGGTGTATAGAACTTACTGGCTTCGGGCACAGGCGTGATTGGGCTTTCTGGCAAGAGGATACCTTTCTGCACCAATTCTTCTCTATTCGCTCGGACGGATATCTTCCTTTCTAAAGCTGCAAACAGTAAAAGTTAACATTATCAACTTTGAAACATAAAAACAAGTTACTTATTATTTCTATGAGATTAACGCGCATTTTGACTAATAAGTGAAAACTAATAACAATTAATAAAATATAATGATATTACAAAACCACTTGAGTAGGTAGGTACGTTATTTTCTTAGGAAATCTCTAAACAGATTATTCTCTTATTTTCTTTAGGTTTTACACATTGAAAGAAAATATAAAGTAATAGAAGAAATAGTAATAGACAACGTGACACTATAACAATAGGTACTAAATTGTTTGAAATCCATACTAATATTATAAATGCGAAAGTAACTCTGTCTGTCTGTCTGTTACGCTTTCACGCCTGAACCGCTGCACCGATTTTGATGAAACTTGATATAGGAGTAGATTAGACCTCGAGAATGAACATAGGCTATGTTTGGTCGCGATAACCGACATCCACGCGGGTGGAGCCGCGGGCAACAGCTAGTTGTTTTATATAGCCTATTTACGTCACGCGTATTATATTAGCTCTCGTACGGTAACTGCCGCTCTAAAGTACCAACACTGCATCTGGTTACGCACAATGACAATAAAAACACCATGGTTACGCATTATGCGCATGGCCGGAGAATGTGTTTGCCTGAATAACTAATTTCACCAAGAGGAGTATTGGGCACATTATCATGATAATTGTTAAGATCCAGAATGGAAGCTGATTACAAAAATTTAAAAACAAATTGTAGAACCATGATATAACTTAACTAAAGTGTATCTATCTATCACCGTATGTGTGCTGTCAAACTATGCCGCCGCGAATAACTTGCCGTTACAAACTTAAATAGTGTTATTCAGAATATTGTTTGACTTGACAGAAGATTGACCAACCGTAACGTGAACACGTGCGTTCGTATTAGCCTATGTTGATCAATTGAAATCCACCGACTACTCATGTTACGACTGTGATTAAAACTCATTCGTAATCAAAGTACCTACCTAATTCACCAAATAAAGTGCCGCTACAGTAGTTCTAACGAAGCTAGTTACCCACAAACAACACGGACTATTAATAGGATTAAACGATCAAGGAATAATATCACTGCGATGACGAACCGCCAGTCTAACAAATCAGCGACTGCAGATCACGCAGAGTAAGCACCAGCAATTGAAATCAAGAAATATAAAAGATCCAATCTTGAAGGTGCTTTATATAACCTGCTACGTGGAATCCAGCGTGAAGTACAGTCAATCTCACTTTAATATATGCTGTCAGTAAGATATCAAAATTTGTCCGATCGCTTACTGAATAGAGGCATAGTTACGTTAGTATATCGTTTGTGACGGAAATGGGGAAACGAAAACATCGAGTTTATGCGGGTGGATAATATAGGAAAAATATTCACTCTACTGATAGAGTGCGAACATTTACTACGATCGCAATAAATGAAGATGAAGGATTCAAATTTTCTGCGAAAATGGTTGTGACCATGATTATGGCGGAATATTTAGATATTGAATATAACACTTAACTCATGTTTAACGTAGGTAGGTATTTATTTAAACTACTGTGGCCATTCTTTGAAGTTACCTACTTAACTAATCTGTTTGACCGCGAATAATGGACAAAAAAATAAGAATATTAATTCTAATAAATCCATATTAAGTCTATCCCTTGGTTTCGATTTCAAAATGGACACGCCTACAGTCAATATAGCCTTATATAGCTTCTGTTAACATGTTATTAGGACTTGATATACAATTATGTCTCCTGTAATTCTATTATAGAGCGCCGTGTGCTATACGCTAATGTCATTTAGAGTTCCATGCAACAAATTTACTATCCGATAGGCGCCTCTAACATGATTATGTAGTTAACAAACAGTAATCTACACGTAAGTAGTTTTGTCTGGTATTTGCCATCCCAAAATTTACAAAAACTTTAGCATTCATTTTAAATCCCATCCTTTTTAGCAGACATGCAAACGGCCCGCCTGAAGATAAGCCAGGAGGTAGATTGTTTGTTCATTCTTTAAAGGATCATCTCATAACCCATAAGCAACATCTTAACGTCGTCACTGTCGTCAGTGATCACTAATTGAGTCGCTATTCAGCAGCTTGCTACCGAGTAAAAATACTTCAATATACTACACCGTCCAAATGCTCATATACAAATGACAGTCGTGGAAATCTAGTCGCCTTTCCAACGCTCAATGTAGCGACTTGCTTAACGCTACATTAGGTATGCATACATTCAGATGACAGTCATTGCATCTTAGTGAATTTATTATATTTACGAAACACAGCTCAGTGTTGTGCTAGATCTTGACAAACCAAAATGCAACGTTGATGCAGTGGCTGAAAAACAATGCGTCTTTATAGCTATCAGCATCAGCATCCGATAGATGCAGACATTCGCGTAAACGCGATGCACTATCGATAAGTACAGTCGTTAAATCATGTTATTTACCGATCGAACGAATGAAAGTCATGAACGAGCTGTAGATTTATAATTTCTTCGCTGTCTAATGTAACTAGCAAATTATGACATGAAATTCATTTACTAAATTATTTTCACGTTATAATAATTTGGTAGTTATAAATTATAGTAAACGTCATGAATTCGTGACCGCACTCTACCTAACCTACCTACTTGTGCGGTTGTTTGGAAAGCCTGGTCTCAAAGCGGCAGTTATAATACGAGCGTGTGTACACTAGGTATGTAGTTTTACCAAACAAATTCGTATATTAATGTAATATTAATTTTAAATTAACAGTCAGCCTACATAAACAGATTAACAAAATGAATGCACCTCGTGGTACAAAATAAAAAATATTGAATAAATACTAACTTCTAGAAGCAGCTTCGAATTTCTCCGATTTCTTTTTCCGTTTCCACTTCCATGGTTTAAAAAGTCTACCAAATGCTGAGAATTTGGACTTGGTTCTTTCTGCAGGTGGAGTGCGCGCGCCCGACCCCAAGCTGTTCGTCCGTACCGCTGAACCATTTTGTTTCTTTGCTGTAACAAACATAAATGAAATAACAATCATTTATCGGGTACGGTGGGTATTTAAGGGTAAATTCATTATATAATTAAATTTATTGATGGTTTCAACACAAAAAGACGTCCAAGTCTGCCAACAGGCAATGGAGACCGTAGAACAAAGGTCTACAAAATTTCATCGATGTTACTTTTGGACTAAAATTTGAGAAAACTCCTGTTTGTACTAGAGCGCTAGCTAGTCTCCGTTAGCTGATTCCAGGTGTAAGCAGACACCGATGGAATGGCTGGAATCAGCAGCTAGAGAGACTCAATTAACAAGTAAGTTGTACATGTCAGCGACGAAACTTTAATCTAGTTAATTAAATAATTCTACAGAAATTAACCGAATCTTAATATTCAATTATTTTCTCAGTTACATTTAATAGATCTTGACATTTGAAAGATACTGTAAGAAAAATTAGAATCAAACAGCGAAAAATTTTTGAAGAATGCTGTAGGATTGTAGAGGATGCAATCGCGCAAAATGTGAACTCGAGCCTAACAGAGGATAAGGACTTTATAAATGTACAAATCTGTATATTACTCATTCTAACTTAGTATTTAATCTCTGAGATGAGGGAGCGTGTGGTAAGTTAAAGATAATAAATAAATAATAATAAATAAATAAATATTCTACGACATTCTACACAGCACTCCCTAGACCCAAAGTAAGCTTAGTTTAACTAGCTTGTGTTATGGGTTCTAGAATGCTGATAAACATACTTATATACTTTTTTTTTGTTGTAAATACATACTTATTATACATAGAAACAAGATGTGAGGGATCCTTGGATGGTTCGGACACTAACAGAAGATGAACGAAAAGTGGTTGACGAAACAGATTTACAAAGCGAGGTTAATGGATAACTCGGCAAAGGTCGACCTCTAGTGGACGAATGTATTTTAATCAGACCGAAGGCGTTTAACAGAAAGGGTAGATCAACGGTCACGGCATCTAGTGTGCATGTATGAAAACAAGTATGTGTAGGAAAAGCGAAAGATGTATGCCAGGATCGTAACAAGTGGAAAGGTGTTGTCTCTGCCCACCCCAATGGTTAAGAGGCATGACTTATACATCCTAGATACCTACATACACATATCCTACATATTATGTATGTATGTATCTAGGAGAAGTGGTTAGGCAGATATAAGGATGCAGTATTATACAATAAGCACATCTATTATGCAAATATGATATGAATAATTGTTAACGTTATCTCTCACAATAATTCGTACTTATTCTACACGTACTTCAAAGATTCAAATATAACAATAGTTATTATAAAAAATAGTTATAAATTAAGTACTAAAATTTTACACAATGGCTTAATTGGTAATCTCTCTGAATTATGAAATTTCTAATTGTAAGTTAAAAGAAAGCAGCAGTTAATATAGTTACATTCTGTATCTAAATAGCATACGAGGATAAAAGATTTGATCAATACGAAAGACCAGCAACACTATCGGTACAAATAGTACCTACTCACACATTCATGATACATCCTCACAATCAATGGCCCCATTATGTCGAGAGTCCATTGTTGCGAACTGTCCGCGCCTATCACAAGTCACAACACAATACCAAGGAGAACTAACTATACCTACAGAAGAGAAATTTTCCCGTCACTGGCAAGATCACAAATCTATACATTTCGTGACGTGGTTGCATTCCTTTTCATTTCAGTAGATTGAGCTTACAGAGAAATCAATTTATAATTAACTCCAAAACTTTCAATGATGACAATTTGTTTTTAAGGCGAAATTTCTTTTCGCAAAATAATATTGATCTGCCCAATGTATATGATACCTGTGTTAAATTAAAATATTCAAGTTGATAGTACCTATGATCACGAGAAAGAAAGGACTTAAAAGTTATGCATTACAGAGTACAAAATCGAATCATTGATATGCCAATGGCGTAGAGCTGACTCGAAATAACTTTAACTTCAATTTTCCAAGAAGCACAGAACAAAAACTTGTACTGAATAAGATAATTACTTGGGGAAGTATAATCTTGCAACTCTGTTGGAACAGACTTAATAAAATGAAATATTTTTTTATTTTTAAGATTTTATGCAGCTAAGTGTAGTTAAGTTAATAGAGCAGTGCATCAATGGTACTTTACCAAACATAAATAACTTCATACTTTCTCAAAATGTAGTCACAATATTGACAAAGGATAGCAAAATACATAGTTATCATAATGGACTACCAGATAATTATATATTATACCTATCACCAAACGATTATCCTACGTCTTACTATTCTATCCTACTAATTTTATAAATGTGAAAGTTTGTCAAGATGTTTGGACGTTTGTTATTCAATCACGCTTTAACGGCTTAACGGATCTGGTTACAATTTGATACAGGGATAGATTTATCAGCTACTTTGTATCTTTAGACTGGGTGCGTATGGGTTGCAGAAACGGCATTTAGAATTACATATGGGCGAAGCCACAAGCACAAGCTAGTTTAAAATATATCATTATATCCGCCTGCGTGGCATACTAAGCCCGTACCCAGTGCCCACCCCTCCGACCTCATTGATGATTGAGATTGAAATTGGCAATTGGTTGCGTAGAAAGGAAATTTTGTATTCATAACCAACAGGTTGCAGATCTCAGTTCCCATGTGGCTGGAGCATTGACTACTGTCCACAGGAAACTATTCCCAGGATAAAAAGTTATTCCAAAATCAGATAGGAGCCCTATGATGCCTCTTCAGCCGTTAACACATGACGAATGTTACCGCCACAATTATGGTGTGCTCTATATGATAATACTTAATTTGAGTGTAGAAGCAGTGAACACCTTCTTTTGATAGAAATAATGAATGATTTCTAAAAGATACCATAGCATTCTTTACTTTTTATTATTTATTAATTGATATTTTTTCACTAAAGTATGCCATTTACAAGATACGGCAAAGTCGGCACGGGAGAGACGCTGGACATGAAGTGCTAGTTATTAATGAGCCTATCGACTATAGATAATGACGAAGAATCCCAGCTTACTACTAGGTAAACCCGGACAAGTAAACAGCAGTACTGCGAATAGAGGGACATCGCCTTGTAGGAACGATAAGGAGTAAGTCAGCAATCTAAGTATGTTTGTCTACAGAATTCTGTAGGTACACAGATAAGAGACAATTCATTTTCAACGATGCCATTACCTTATCACCGAGGAAAACAAATTGTCAATGTACTTAGTTAAAGTTTAAACATAGCGTTAGGCACTGGTCCGCGTACCGGCGAGAAATCTACGGCGACAATTTTTTCGCTCAAGAAACCTACACTAGATGGAGAACGCGCGTGATAAGGCTGACTACTCTACACATACTGCCACTCGACGAGACTGTTTCACTACTAGCTACTAGTTTTGTCGCTACTAGCTATCAAAGATAATGCTCGCAGAATACTCGCCGAGTGGGTGGGTAGCGAACAGGTATAGATACCTGACGTGACGTACATGACGCGAACCCTTTGAGCTCATATAATTTAGTCCAGGGACAAAACCATCAGAGCTGTGCACCTCTCGTTTATAGTTGCTAGCTTTACTTATTTTTCGTTCATCGCAGGCGGTGGAACAAATACTCTACTAAGGTGACGTTAACGATAATTAAGTAGGTGTATGTAAGTGTACGAGTACCCTAGTGATAGACTTATTATACTGTTGTGTACGGCACAAGAGCACATGGGCAAATAAATCAGGACCCAAATAAATGCCCCTCTTAATAAAATTGAATGGTTGAGTTCACATAACTCGTTATTTGTGTAAAATTCGTTCAATTCAATCAAATTTTGCTTTAAAAAAGTCATAAACATATTGAGTGTGAAATGCATGAATGTAGAGTCGCAAAAATGTGATAATTGATAATCGTGAGCAGTATTTGACGTACAGATTGCGCTATTCTAAATAGAATTATATTATTTACTAGCTGTTGCCCGCGGCTCCGCCCGCGTGGATGTCGAAATCCGTTTCAAAAACCTTCCTATCTCTCAAGATGGATCGAACTGCACATGGTGTGCGAATTTTATTATAATCGGTTAAGTGGTTTAGGGGTCCATTGAGGACAAACATTGTGACACGAGATTTATATATATTAAGATTTAGTAATAAAATACTAAACGATCATTTAAGCTTTTAAATTAATGATTTAAAATCAATATTATTAAGATGCACTAATCTGACCTTACCATATCCTCCGTCAATCATAGGGAGTCATCAAATAATGTAAGAAATTTCTATAACTTTAAGTATGTGAATTTCACGTTCATGACATAATGTTCCAAGAAGATAGATACCTACCACTTATCATTTGAAGTTTGAACGACCTCTGTCTCTGACGTACAAACAACGATGCAACAATGATAAAGCTCCTTTAAGGACTTATGAAATGGAATGTAAGTTATATTGCTAGGAATAGAAAATTCAAATATAGCATACCGCTAAGGCAAAACTAATAAGGTTAGAACAAAACATAATATGCACTTACTAAGCAGTTAGGTATGGTATGGGTGTGATGGGAATAACATTTAATTTGCCAATTATGAGTCACTGCCTCGTGACGGGCCGTCTCGCCCACAACAGTATTGTCAAAGCCCACCAACGCACCACTACGCCCTCACTTCTCACCTTGTTACAAGATTTGAGGACCTTACCTTCTAAGACCTCGACCGTCTTATTCGCGATATGAGATTTTGACAAACGTAATTTATTACTTTGAAATTTAAATGTTTGATGTTACTTTCTAATATTTATTGATAATGTAAAAAAATAATTAATAAAAAAAGGCTTTCAATGACTAATCGATTTCGTTACCTATTCCTATTAGTAAGTAGCAAGTCAATCAAGTACCTATCTTAAAAACAAGCACAAGGATGAGAAATAAAATTTGCCAAAACACTGATGATTAGAAGTTAATAGCACTGCCACAATGAGCCTTATGACGTAATCCGCTCAATGCCATCCATACTCATTCTATACAAATTACCGTTTTCCGGAAAAATGACAGTAGTTTTAATATTAGAAAACAAACACCTGTTTAATTTACCTAGATAGGTATGTTAACAAATTAAAAACTAAGCAGGAATGGTTATAATGATGTTCTATTTCTTCTTTTTAGTTGGCACTATTGTGTTATAGTTGAGGAAACAATATGGGTGTGTTCAAACAACATTCAATCAAGCTTGCAGTAATTCAATAGCACCTTTTCGTAGCTAATGCCATAGTTAAATATGCTTATCGAGTGTCACTTGCGGCAACAAAAGAGCAGGATGACACGATAGCATCAAGCTTCTATGAGTAATGTTATTGTTGACGCAGTCTACACTAAATACAACCATAATATATTATTGAAATAGCGTGTAGTTTGATAATACAATGACCTTTTGATTAGTGACAATTAGAAGACAATAACTTGTCAGGAATGCAGCTTCGTTGATAATTGGGTTTTAAATATTTCTTACGCTTTAAATATTCCTTACGCTCATAAATAAATGTTAACGTTCGCTTCAATCAGCGTAGATCAATTTACGAGGACATGGTAGGGTTACTGGCAGGCAGTACCTACTTCAATAAATGGTACGTGCGTATCCACAATGTAATTATTTGTGATTACGTTTTCAAACGTGCCGTAAATTTTGTCAAATAAGATCAGATTTCACTGGTGAAAAAGTTTACGGTCCTCTTTAACGAAATTCGGTTAATAAATTTTTGATTAATATACAAATCAATTTCAGAATTTTAGAAGAGTATTTGAGTGTTCGAATAACATCACCTACACAGTGAATTAACATTTTTCTTATTTGACTTCCTCAATGTCTACCTATACATTAAAAATTTTGTGAGTTGTTGTGGGTAGAGTTCTGGCACATAACTTTTCCTGAACTGATCGTCTATTAATGGATTTTTGTACTACTTGAGGTTGACTTCACAATATGATAGGTCAAGGAAAATGTATCTGACCTTGATATTAAATAGCTAGGTAGGTATTGGTTCGTTCTTTACTTATGTATCCATTGTAGGGTTACCGGCTTCCCATTTCTCATTAATTTCACTACGATCATTGCCTGATATCCTTACCTAATTGAATATAGCTCATATCCTTTTACTGATTCAAGATCGATATCATAAAACAAGAATAACTTTATTAACATAGTAGGAACACTAAGTAGGCTCTTACGCATTTACTGTGTTGTGAGAAGTTTGTGCCCTATTAGCATTTTCACTTTCGATTTCGGTGCATGTAGAGATGCTGAAGCTATGAGAAAACGTGAGTGAAACCAGTCTCATCAGTTTCGCCTCTTTTGTTACTGTACAAGTGAACAAAACAAAGTATCCAACAAGAAACAATCTATTTTAGCATGCTAGGTATAAAGTGCATTCGTAATGTATGTGGATGTTGATATTTTTTATTCAAATATTTTCAAACAGATTTTTAGTATTTACATGGTTACAATAATATTATATTGCTGCTGCAAGCAGTTTAAACTAAATGGTAAGTAATGGTGGTTCTTGGTGAATATCGCTAGCACGTGCTAGAATATTCATAATTATTCTAATCTAAAGGATAAATGACAATTAGTTTCAATATGTAGCAGATAGCAGATACAGGAAAAAGCTGCCGGGATTTTCCTCTTATAATAAGTATAAAAGGATGAAATATATCTATCTCTCTCTATCTTATACCACTATCTACTCTATCGACTACTATTTATTAATCGTTTAGTTGCCGAGTATGCCCTTAAGGTTTCTGAACCTGTTGTAGTGTGGTACCTATTTGTTTTTTTTGGTTTATTCAATTCAAAGCTTCGCAATTTTGGCAAGTGGTTACCCACATTACTAGATATACCTAGTTTTATTTTATGATCATAAAAATATGATAATAATGACACGCACGCTGGCATCGTGGTATCGTGATTCGTGACTAACCCAAACCACTCCTGCAGGTAGCGTGATGGCGGTAATAAATGTAATAATATCATTCATTGTTCGTAGTGGACGATAGCAGCTTGATTGTCACTGTCCCGATTTACAAAACATGTAATAGGTATAGGTACTATCAGGTATGCTGTGGTTACCACTACTTACTGCTACATTATTGAATTTATTACAATTACCAAATTCCTATACCTTATGTCTATTACTTAAGTTATGACTGAAATAAATATTACTATTCATAAGGATTCCATGCAAGAATGAACGTGCGTAGTGTACAATGGGTACTGTGTTATGCACGTACTTTTAATTTCGCAAAGCTATTGTTAGGAATGTGGCTGGGCGTACAAAGACAAAAAGTGGAAGGGGAACTGACCGGCGACTGCTGCCACCTCCTTAGCCCCGACATGTAAGAAATCAGTAAGAGATAAGGAGCTCGCGATCAGTTGCCTGCGCTCCTGAAAATCAAGTTGGTCGAGGCTGCTGGTCCTTGTCCCGCGCACCGCCTGGACGGGCGCGCTCAGCGACATGTCAACTACGCGGCGCCATGTCGTATAGACGACATCTTCAGCATTGTAACAACACAAACTACACTGTCAATGAACACTAAACTACGGCACACGACATAAAAAAACAACGCGGATAGCGGCGATCATGACAAATTCATTCCGAAATACCTGCGTCACGAGAGACGCTCAACGGGTAACTGGCGTGCGGGCGGACGGTAACGCGGGGCAGAGTGGGGGCTCGTTTGCCTGCCTCTGTCTCTCCTGCATGTTGCAATGCACTCGACTCGACTCGCTTCTCGCCTCGCCTTCGCCTTGCTGTAGTAGTTGTAGTTAGACGACTGACAAGTATCCGCCACACCGCGCGCCGTCACGTCAACATGGACAAACAACGGCCCGTGGTGTGTCTCAACTCCTAATGATTGAAGTCACTACACTAGTAACTATACTACACACTACACAGTGGCAGCACCTTGCCCGCTGGAATTATGGGTGTTTTGCTCTATTTGTAGATTAGCATTCGTACGTAGACCCATGTCCATGTATGTGACCATTCACATTTGAAATATTTATGTATTAGGTACTTTTGGTAAAGGACATTTATAAACCTGTATTGTCAGCATGGCGTCGATATAACCACAGGATACCTATAGGTAACGATGCAGAGATTTGGTATAATAACTTAAGAGTTGTTAAGTTAAAGGTTGACTCCTTGACTCTATGATAGAGTCAACCGGCCTTCAATGTATCAGCACAACGACTGTCGGACCAGGTGCGGGCTATCCAACGTTGTAACATGTTGGATAGTACCGTACTTGAGAGGCTATACTCTGACGTCCGTAATAAAGAACTCAAATTTAAAATTAACCTGAGGTAATTGAGGTCTTTTGTTGGAAAATTTAAAAATTGAATTACACAAAATTGGATGCAAATTCTATTAAAATTGTCAATTTCGGTTTTGTATGTAATAGAAGTTTTAAATAACTATTCTATAATAGTAAAATTGGATCAAAATAGTAGGCTCTTACCATTAAAAATAAAGTCAGAGAAAAAAGTTCTATGCTTTACTTTTTGTTTACGTATTTTGAGGAGCGGGAGAAATAATGGTCTACCATTACTTCTCCCGCTGATAATCCCCTGGTCCCCTAAGGTTCAATCTATCATCTATGCCAAGAATAATAATCAAAGGTTCTGTGCAATGAAATTATTGCAGTTTTTATCTATCCTGTAACAGTTTTGTAGGCTATATTTATAAGTTAGTTACAGGTTCAAAAACCCATTAGTGGTGTTTCAAGATAATCGTAAGTAATTTACAACTTAACGCAAGTGTAAACTACACGACAGAATAATCCTAAAATGTTATGGTCGTATTATATTGTGCATTTAGCCTATGCCCGCGGCTTCACCTGCAATCGTTAAAATCTAACGTCCTGAGGTTTTTTGACCAAGATTAGGTATACACATAATTGAATACATTTATCTCTTAGAATAGAATAGGAATCCCTTGCAATATTGAGCGAGACACCTGGATTTGTGAGGATGTCCTTAAGGCTTCGACTAGACTGGTTGGAGAATAAATACGAACGGATAGTACCTACATCACGCATCTTTATTTCGTCAACGATATCGTGGCAGTTGCAAAGCAGCAGGGTAATTACTGCACAGCTTAAGCAGACCATTTGGACGCATCGGTCTTGGTAAAAATTTGAACAAAATCTAGATTTGGTTTAACCAATAACACACTGAGAAACATCGAAAGTTCAACACACACCGTTGTTCAAAAATATGTTTACCTTGGAAAGGTTATCCGGTTTGGTAGACAACTTCGATAAAGAAGACACCACAAGTAATGTGAGTTGGGCAGCATTTATCATATTCATCGGGTTTTCTTCATACCCTTACCGTAATGCTGCACCGAAGGTCTTCAACCAGTGCATTCTGCCTGTTACGACTTACGGCGCCGAAACATGGATATTGGCAATGATGCTAGTCCATAAACTAAAAGCCGCACAGTAGGCAATGCTTGGGGTTTATTTCTTATAATGAGTCATCAGAAGAACTAGAATTACCGATATAAATCGCTGAATAAGGAAACTGAACTGGTAATGAGGTGGCCAGTGGTCATATTTGCCGAAGGACAGTTGGCTGTTTCGAATACAAATCCCAATAATACTCCATTTCATTTACTGTAATTTTTCTTTTTTAACAACTTTTAAGTACCTACCTAAAAATAACATAACGCATAATATAACATTAGGAAATGGTCAATAATGCGCTGACACGTACAACGAACATACTCTTAGCTCTAAACAAAAACAATGTGCAAGGTACAAGCCCAGTTTACTACTGTAAATAAATTAATGTGACATTGATTTATGGCAGGTGCAACATAACAAGTGGATCGGAAGTGATGCTTATCGCACACAAGTGGACGACAGCGGTAAATATCATTCTACATCTAAACAATGCAAGGAAACAAATTACGTACCTACATACTACATCCAATGTTGAGCCACGGGAATAGACAGAGGCGAATATATTGATTTTATTCATCTAGGCACTTGAAAACTAGCCTTTGGATGACTAGGTATTCGATTTCGATGAATATCTATAACTCAACCACGCCGACTGAAGGGATATGGACGAAACTTTGCAGAGATGGTAGTCTAGAATACACATGACTACTTTTTACTCAAGGAATAAATGCCTGTAGTTGCGAGATCGGGTCAGTATCTCACGTAAGCAGAGTCGCGGGCAACAGCTTACAAACGTGACTAGACTACCTATAGCACATACCTACTTAACTCCAGCTTCCAGTAAGAAAAAAATATACCTACATACCTATTAGCAGAGGCCCGATAAACAAAATAATCTGAAATAAGTGCGATTCCTTTGCATTTTTCAATGATTTTGTGACAGATTGCAAGATTATTAATCCATTGAAAATAAAATATCTTCTCTTCTCTAATACTTCAAACCAGCTCAAAGTGAAAGTTAGAGAATGAAAAAATACGAACAATGAATGTATGATACTACAGGAGCGGGGAAAGTCTTAGGGAAAGGTTTTCAAGCATTAGCAAGCACGTACACAAAAGCTTAATGAAATAGTTTTAACCTGCTAATCCACGTCGGTCTGTTTTATCTGGAAAGACAGATGATTAAATTAGAAAGGATTAATCCAGAAAGAAAAAGAGAACAGGCACATAGCAGTACTATTAGTTTTATGTGCACATAATTATGCAAACAGTCATGATTTCAGTCAGATTTGCAAGTTTAGTATTGTACTGTCGATATCTTTTGCATCGCAAAAGAGACCGCCTCTTGCAACATCTGAGGGACCATGACCTGTTTTACCCAAAATTCGGACCCGTAAACACAGCATTGACGTATCATAAAGGTACTTCAGATTTCAGTAGGGTTTATGCCGAATGAAGTGTCACGTCTCGACTTGTCTAACTCAGCATTTACATAATGAACAGTTGGTGTAATCATTCATAGGTTATAATGATCCATTGAATGATTAGATAGAGTAATTTATTTTATATTGATTCATTGTTTTCTACTGATTACTTCAGTATTCAGGTTACCCCATATGTTATAATATCTGATCCTTATTAGATGTAAGCTAGTAAGTAAATAACAATGCATGCAACACTCACGACTATCATCAACGTCTAAAACTCCCGAATCACTTTGAGTATCATCGTCTACAGGTCTGTGCCTTGATCTTGCTTTACGAATCAAGTCATCCATAATTGCATAATTTGCATCTACAACACTAAACAACACAAAAATGCACACACGAACTATTTACATTATAATCACACAGATATCCTAGTAGTACTGAATGTAAAATAACACTAAGACATTACACACTCAATAGGAACTCAGATTAGATAGCGGCTGATAACAATAACTTATCTGAAAAATTATATTGGTGCTCCAACATTCTTATATCGTCACAACAATCAAGCTATTTGCAAGGACAATTAAATTATATAATATGGGATCCCCTTGCTTTTGCCAAGTGTGGCTAGTGGCTATTTCACAATTGGATTCTAAACCTAAGGAAAGGAACTCCCACTAAAACAGATATGGAATTCCCCATCTTGACCCCGTGATTATCATAATTCAAATATGTATCAATTATTTCTTTAGATAGATTACATAGTACATAATATTCCTATCTACATGACGAAATTTACACAACTATAACATACTAGGTACTACTAAAAGTTTAAGATGTTTAGTTTTTATACACATAATAGGTTTGTAAATTGACTTAGTCACCTACATAATTAATTGATCAGAGTGTATCTTATTATTATACAAATTTAAAAGTCCCAAGCTTGAATGAACACTGAGTTCGCTTTTGATGATGGGCTGAGTTAGGTTAGCCGTGTAGCCCTTATTTATAAATAGGTGTCTATTGCCCTAGAAAATAAACGAACCATATACCAGTAACTTATCTAGCGTATAATTAATGCAATGAAGCTTACATAAAATGGTAAGTTATTTATAATACGAATAATGAAATTATATTTCAGTGTGTCAAAAATTTGCATGCATTTATTATACCTACCTACCTACGTAATTTTAAATTACTTTCAAATTGTAACTAATAATGATTATTGCAGGCAGGCTTTATCTATTTGTACCTACCTAACCTATAGGTACCTAC
Source organism: Lithosia quadra (assembly GCA_963576445.1). Lineage (NCBI taxonomy): Eukaryota > Metazoa > Arthropoda > Insecta > Lepidoptera > Erebidae > Lithosia > Lithosia quadra. The sequence continues at coordinate 10,705,469 of OY754877.1, read as the reverse complement.
CTACCTACGTAATTTTAAATTACTTTCAAATTGTAACTAATAATGATTATTGCAGGCAGGCTTTATCTATTTGTACCTACCTAACCATTCTATTCATAAAAAACCTTTGATGTCGAATTTAGAAGTGATCACATATATAATCAACTCTAGAATTACCAACAAGAACATGCCGACATTCGATTCGTACCCAAAGCAACATTCATATCTGTCTCTTTCCAAAACCTGTACAGTGTGTTTGTATTTTCTTATTGTATCGTAGGCAATGTTACGGAATAATATATTAATATATTACACACAAATGTTATTTACCTATAGAATGCACAGTAAGTGTTATTTGCAATATATGACCAGAATAGCAGGGACTCTCACCTCTAGTGTACACAGGAAAATCGCCATCAGATCGACTGTGAGTGAGCATGGGTCCGTAGCACCGCCACGGCGGACGGTCGCGTAGCGCCCGTGGGCCCTCCACGGCCGTTCACCTACGCCAGGCCATCACCAAAATTACACGGCACAACGGCCAACATTTAAGAATCACTCTCGGCGTGGCGTCTAGCTCACAGAACTAACATCAACTCGCCGTTGGAGGCGCCACAGAGGCGAAACCGAGCGGAGGCTGCGCGGCGCATCCCACCCGCGCATCCCTCACCCTTTCTATTTCTCTAAGCCCGGCGGCTGGCACCCTTCGCGACGCAGCTTTCTTCTCCCATACAAACACGTGTACAGTGTCACTATGCTTTCTATGTCGTAAACGCCCAATTTAGAATATTCACGTGGTATTAGGTACATTTCATTATTTCAATGCAAAAATTATTGTCACATTTGGTTCAACGTTAAAGAATTTCTGGCACAGTTACAAAAGTTTTTGTACACTATGATTGTCATTTTTCAAACTTTTCATGATTTGCAACAGGCGGACGTCCAGCTCGGTGACGCTGACCATCAAGCAAGGTCGCATTGTAAGGAGGAAAGCGACCGCGTTCCACGTCAAAAGTATAATGAGATAGTCCAGCAACTTTCGAAGTAACTCGAAACTACCTGCACGCCAATCGCTACTTCGACTTCAGCCCCAAAGTCAGAATATCTCATTGGGATATCGCTTTTGAAGTTGATAGTTTATTAATATGAAATTTTTAACACGCTTTTATTAACTTGGTATTATAGGTATGTATGTTTTGTAAGTTTATCTGTAATAGAATCTTTGAACTCGGTTTTGGAGCAATTCCAAACTCAATCGGATGGTTTGAAATTTTGCACACTTATCAAGGACGGATGACTACACAAAAATTAAGAAATACACAAAAATTAAAACAAGTAGTTTAAAGAAATTAAAAAAAAAACCCGCTTTATGATGAGATAAACTAAAAGCTCTTCTATATAAAATAAATAAATTTAAAAATTCAAAAACCCGACTGCATAAAAACTGAAAAGAAAAAATCAAGCACTCAGATTGATGCCTGGTGGTCTAGAAACATAACAACTGAACAGTCGGGATCCATTGAAAAATTAGATTGGCTGTCGAGTAACAGGCTGATATTTATCTAAGTATCTATATAGGTACATATAATTGCTTGGCCCGATGACTGACTGACTGACTGACAGACTGACTGACTGATTCATCAACGCAGAGCCTAAACCGCTGGACTTACAAACTTGAAATTTTGACAGTAGATGCTTCTTATGTTGTAGGCATCCAGTAAGGAAGGATTTTAGAAACTTCTAAGGTGGCAAAATAAGCGATGAACGTTTTTATGAAAGTCAAAGAAGACGTTCAAAATTTTCAAAGTTTGACCAATGAAATTTCACACATCTACTTCTGGTTGTAAATAAATGAACACGTGTATCAACGTTTTTTAAAATTTCTCCCCCCAGGGGGTGAAATAGGTGTTGACAGTTTATATGTAAAAGTTTGTCAGTTTTCAAGATAAAAGCATGAAAATTTTCATAACGATTCTTGGTTAGAAATGAATGTATACGTGCATCAGCGTTTTTTTTAAATTCAATACTAAAGGGGTAAAATAGACGATGACTGGTTGTATGGAAAGTCAGTCGTCATTTCAAAGTTAGACGTATGATATGTCATATAGGTACCTACTTCTGGTTATACAAATGAACACGTGTATCAACGTTTTTCGAAATTGCACCCCTAAGGGAGCAAATACCATAAGGTAGAACGATTTTATGGAAGTCCCTTATATGGAAAGTGCTTAAGTTTTGAAGTAAAAAGCATAAAACCCAATATGAAAGGCCCGGTAGGTATTGGTGCAATCGGGTTATAGGATTTTTTCAAGAATTTATACCCGGGCGAAGCCGGATCCCGGGCCGCTAGTTTATCTATAATTTCATTAAAAAAATCATTGTGGAACCTTAACAACAAACTCATATTAATTATACTTTAACCCCAATGCAGTGAGCATTGTAATAGTACATATTTAGAAAATTATTATATAGGTATTTATACTCGTAACAAAAAGTAAAACCTATCGAAATACCTACCATCTCATTTTTTACTCATATTACTACCATGTGACCTACATTACTACACTCGTAATTTCTATAACAAAACTTACTAAGTATAATGTAACATGCATAAAAGAATATTAAAAAACAGTATTGTTTGATCTAAGACCTGTATAAATACCTACTGATACCTAACTCAGTATATAATAGAGAGGAACCTTTTACTCAACTGTATTATTTTCTAGAAGAAATTTAATGTGTAAAAATGCCCAATTCCCAAAAGATTGAAACTTTGTACTCACTTATGTCACCATTAGTTGTGGCTGAATCAAATGGTATTGATAAATGGCGACCACCTTTTCCCACAGGATTTTTCACCTCGTTCTCACCTAGGTGAAATATAAAAGGTATAAGTCAAGTGCCGAAAAACATAAGAATTTCCTGAAAGCAGAATCCTATGAATAATGTAAAAATAAAAATTAGTGAGGATCTATGGATGCATGTTACTAATTATTTCATTCAAGAACACTGGAGCGGTAGGATTTTGCAAAAAGATAGATTATAGTCTGGAATAGCACATAGGCTACTTATGAAACAGGATATTTCATGTGGATGCAGCCACAGGTTTGGGTTAATACATAGCTATACCTAATATTATCATCATAGCATTGCATTCCCATTGCATCTAAGGCCTTCACCTTGAAACCTGGTGTCTGATTTCCAGGATTTTTTGGTCCATTTAGCACAGCATTTTACCTGTTAAGCTATTACCTAATTAATCTGTAAGTACCTATATCTATTATGTATCATCCAGAAATAAAAGATTTTTTGAAATAGAAAAATTTTATTTTTATGTATTTGACATAAAGACATCAACAATAACACAACAATTTATTGGCACTTGCTTGTTCTCTATAATTGATAATATAAGACAAAAACACAAGTGTCAATAAACCTAACTTAAATGATAGCATTCCACATTGGGTTGTCAATATAAGAAACATAATCTGCATATTCCATATAATCATGCATGCTTCCCGCTCTTTGTCTAGATCTTAATGTCTTGTCTTGCTGTAACATATAATTCTTCATATATATATCTTTCCAGTTTGTAACACCCATTATGGAATTATTCAGAAAGTCACGTCTATTCAGAGAATACCACAAACTTTGATTTTCAAGTAAAACCTTCAACCTATTGCATGTCTTACACACACTAAGGACATCTTTCACTGGCAGGTTTAACATGATTTTATTCAGTACTTCTTCTGGCAACCCAATCAAACTTCCACTAGCATAGCCATGATGACTGAGTATTCTACTCTTAACAGCTGACAGCACTTTGTTTTTAAAAGTAACCGAAAAATGTTTTAAATCACGAAATATCATCGGAACCGACGAAGCTTGAGGTGAGACTACATACCGACTAACAGGTAAACAAGTAGAATAGGTTTCAAAATTAAATTCATTAATCACTAAATTCACTAACACTGTTGCTCCTAATGGACTCATAAGTAGCTTTACAGTGATGTCTTTAAATCCTTTCATGACAAAGGTAGTTTCACATATCCCTGTGGATGATTTCCATCTGGTTAACTGTACCATGTTGAAGCTTTGCATTTGGTCAATTGGTTCAAATTTATCATCGACAAGTATAAATCCATTCTCTATCATCAAAACTATAATCACTATAAATAACAAATCCTTCTGTACGGAATCAGGTGTTTGGTTTTCAGACAAAATACTTTTTACAGCTTCCTGCAACAACGAAGGTATTTTCTCAGTGGAGCTTTCCTCTAAAGTGATGTCCATGTTACACTCATAATAAGGAAACCACGACAATTTAGGATTTCTCAAGACATTTCAAAAGTATACAATAATAACTAGAATTTACTAGGTACTTTAAAAATATCTTACAAGATCGTCGACAACTTTATGAAATGTTATTGTAAATAATGTAAATCAGCCGACATTGACAAATACAATTTGACAAGTCATGGCGTGTTCACGAAGTTAGTCAGAGTAATTCGTGCTCGCCCCACAGTACACTCAGTACAGCGTGATTTAAAAAATTACAACAATGGATATTAATAATATGAGTACAGTCATTTTGGGTAACTTTGAACATTTTTAACGGATTATTAATGTATACTCTCTGATTATACTTATTACATATATATTTTATAGAATAAATAGTGTTCTTTTGAGTTGGTTTATGTTTCTAAACCCACAAATTTATGGAAAAAACACAAAGACTGCCGAAAATTTGCCCCAAAACACACATTCAAAGTTAGCACGAGTTTTGGGTAACTTTGAATATATATTTTTTTGGATTTTAAAACCTTTATTATCCAAATAATTTAAGATTTGGATAAAATTGAATGATGTATTCTTGTAAAAAAAAGTCCAATCAATGAAAATCATGACTAACTTGACGTAACTACCTGTGAAAAATAGCGAGGTCTTGCCATATGAAACAAGGCGGACCAATTTGGTGGAAAAAAAAACATTGTTATTTTTATATTTTCTAATAAAGTAAGATAAGTAGGAACGTAGTGCACAACATAATAAATTATATGTTTATTTGGTTATCAGATGAGATCAAAATCGTAATGACTGCTAATAATTTTTCTGGACATTTTATTTTTTAAAGAAAACTAATCACCCCTTTCCATGAACAAAATGTCATCGTAAATACGATTTTTTCCACCTTTTTAGGGCCAAATGGCAAAAAACAGAACCCTTATAGATTCGTCATGTCTGTCTGTCTGTCTGTCCGTCCGTCCGTCCATCCGTCCGTCCGTCTGTCCGTCCGTATGTTACACACCCACTATTATCCGAAACTATAAGGCCTATGCGGTTGAAACTTGGTAAGTTAACGTATTCTGTGAACCACATTAAGAATTTCACACAAAAATAGAAAAAAGCAATCAATTTTAGGGGTCCTCATACTTAGAATTGAAACTTTTTATAAGACACGAATAACTTTGAACCATTCAATGTTACCCAAATCACTTCGATTTTGATCGTCGTTACAACTTTATCAGTTTTAGACAATTTATGTAACACCATGTACGGACAGCGATTTAAAAATAATAATTTTTTTAGTAGATTTTAAAGATAAACACCAAACATACCTGTTTACAGCAAGTTTTGTACAAATAATTCCGATATTAAATTCAACTAACAAACACTGCTAAAAACTTCACTTGAAAAATGCGGTTAAATTACAAAATTATGACTTTGAAAGCTTAATGTTTTAAGTTACGTTTGTTAAAAAACATTATGGCGATCCATTTAGGCAGTTATAATATTGAAACAATAAAACATTTGCATCAAATAAATTTTTAAATCTTTTTCACAACTTTATTCAAAGTTACACTGCGATTCAATGTTACCCAAAATGACCGTATTATGACTGCATAATGTGTTTTATTTTATTAACTCATTTTACTAGGAACGAACTTCTAGTATCAAGATCATTTTAGTCGCACTATATAGGGTTGCTACATGAAGTTCAGCAGCGCCCTCATTTAATTTCACGACTTTATAGACAAGCTATATGTGGCTATATGTAATAACATGAGTACTTGAAATTAACATTTCCGTATTATGTTACTGGTAACGGTTATTGTTATTTGTTATATCAGTATACTATATTCAGTATCTTCTGTATCTTGAATAATCTCTTGATTTGACAATTTGACACAATAATTTAATAATAATAAATACAGTCATTTTGGGTAACTTTGAACATTTTTAACGGATTATTAATGTTTACTCTCTGATTATATTTATTACATCTTTATTTTATAGAATAAATAGTGTTCTTTTGAGTTGGTTTATGTTTCTAAACCCACAAATTTATGGAAAAAACACAAAGACTGCCCAAAATTTGCCCCAAAACTCACATTCAAAGTTAGCACGAGTTTTGGGTAACTTTGAATATATATTTTTTTGGATTTTAAAACCTTTATTATTCAAACATTTTAAGATTTGGATAAAATTGAATGATGTATTCTTGTAAAATAAAGTCCAATCTATGTAAATCATGACTAACTTGACGTACCTACCTGCGAAAAATAGCGAGGTCTTGCCATATGAAACAAGGCGGACCAATTTGGTGAAAAAAAAAACATTGTTATTTTTATATTTTCTAATAAAGTAAGATAAGTAGGAACATAGTGCACAACATAATAAATTATATGTTTATTGGGTTATCAGATGAGATCAAAACCTTAATGACTGCCAATAATTTTTCTGGACATTTTCTTTTTTAAAGAAAACTAATCACCCCTTTCCATGAACAAAATGTCATCGTCAATACGAATTTTTCCACCTTTTTAGGGCCAAATGGCAAAAAACAGAACCCTTATAGATTCGTCATGTCTGTCTGTCTGTCTGTCCATCCGTCCGGCCATCCGTCCGTCCGTCTGTCCGTCCGTATGTTACACACCCACTTTTCTCCGAAACTATAAGGCCTATGCGGTTGAAACTTGGTAAGTGGACGTATTCTGTGAACCACATTAAGAATTTCACACAAAAATAGAAAAAAGCAATCAATTTTAGGGCTCCTCATACTTAGAACTGAAACTTTTTATAAGACACGAATAACTTTGAACCATTCAATGTTACCCAAATCACTTCGATTTTGATCGTCGTTACAACTTTATCAGTTTTAGACAATTTATGTAACACCATGTACGGACAGCGATTTAAAAATAATATTTTTTTTAGTAGATTTTTAAGATAAACACCAAACATACCTGTTTACAGCAAGTTTTGTACAAATAATTCCGATATTAAATTCAACTAACAAACACTGCTAAAAACTTCACTCGAAAAAGGCGGTTAAATTACAAAATTATGACTTTAAAAGCTTAATGTTTTACGTTACGTTTGTTAAAAATCATTATGGCGATCCGTTTAGGCAGTTATAATATTGAAACAATACACCATTTGCATCAAATAAATTTTTAAATCTTTTTCACAACTTTATTCAAAGTTACACTGCGATTCAATGTTACCCAAAATGACCGTACGTAATTAAATTATAATATTATTCTTATTTTGTAGTATAATTTCAATGTCGTTATGTACGTATTATAGTATATTTTTATATACCTATACATATATACAGTGTGTTTTTAACTGATACAGTCAAAGTAGTTCCAAGAGACCTAAAAACTAAGGGAATGTTTACATATAAGTGCATGGCATCTAACTTGGCAAGGTTTTGGAGTAGCACACTACTCCAAAATCTTGCCAAATTAGATGCCGTACAGTGTACGGCATCTAATTAGTGCCACTAACAAGTATAGTGTACGGCGTACACTATACTTGTTTGTGGCAAAATGCATCGCATAGAAACAAGTACCTATAGTGCACGGCATCTAACTTGGCAGGGATTTGGAGTAGTGGGGCCCACACTACTCCAAAATCTTGCCAAGTTAGATGCCGTGCACTCATATTACATATATTATTATTATATATATTGCATAACCCATTGCTTGGCAGTTTTTTACCCCCTTCAATTTCCTTCGTGACCATCCATAGTATCTATCACCCTCCTCGTCTTCACGTACTTCCTAAATACGATTTTCACCATTTGCACCATTTTTTTAAAGCAGAATGTTGGTATGTATACTTTAAAAACATTAGTTAAATGACGTATTTTAAATGTTTTTATTTCTTTATCAATAAAGCACTTGTCGCGTGACGCTAATAGTTAGGTACAAGTGGAAAAATATTATCAAGAAAAAAAAAATTATGTAAAAATATATTACACGGTATAGGGGACTCATGACGGCTCGTGGTTAAAATTTGTTCGAGCCTGACATAATCACCACTGCTGGCCAGTGAGGGTATCCTTGTGGATTACAACCTAGTCTATATTCCCAAAAAGTTATAACCTGGGAGTCTTTAAGTCCAGAGTGGATGGGTTACTTCTATGCAAGTATCTTCACTTCTTCTATCTTCACTTACAAATATTAGTCATATAAATCAGTCCACCCTTAGTTGAGTTGTCTCATTTCTGACTAACATGCATGAGTCATTAATTATGTTTTTCAATGTATGAATATGATAAACGGCATTCAAATCAATAAATAAATTGTATTAATACAATTTGGGTGAATTATAGTTATACACTCATTATATAGTTCATCAGTGAGGTAACAAAATTTAAAAAAAATTACCTGTCTGTTTTGTTATAAGTGAACAGTGTGTTCATATCGAATAGCATGAATGGAGAGATCTAGACACTGTATACCTGTCAAGCTCACCTTATTATTATCATTATTAAATCACCTTATTGGCAGTTATTATATATTTCATGTATCTTATAATGTGAATACAAATCTTATTAGTAGTATGTTTGTAGTATAATCAAATTATAGATTCAACTTTTTTAAGACTATTCACTGCCATATGTCCTTGAGAAACAGGTTTAAGGCAAAGGTAAAGTATACCTATAGCCTACCTAATCAATATTATATTAAATTACTTGCTTTTAGTATTATTGATATGAAATATGTTGCAGTCCAAGGACTTACCTTATTAACTTTTGAGTAATATTATTAGGGATCTAGAGGCAGGAGTAACATAGTTGGCTACTATGACACACTAACTTTTAAAAGATCATTGTTAAAGGAAAAATTTAGGTAAGATGAACATAAGAGAAATGAAAAGTCAGAGTAGTAACAAGAGGTCAAAACGAGGGCATAAGATTGCAATGATAAATACTCCGAGAAAAAATAAACTTATGAATAAAATAGTTACATGAAATACTACAAGTAATAGACAGGCATCATGCAAAATGATATAAATACAAGCAGCCATTTCTTGAATTGTAAACAAGCACATTTCACTACCTATTTAATCATACTTAAGAATCTGACTAACTCTTTACAACACACTTTAAACAGGCCCATTCTAGTTAAAAAGACAATGTCTTTTAATATTTTGCAAACCAACTTCTACTGATAAGCAAGTAAACAAACATATAACATTGAAAACTTGACTATAATAACACTGTAAACACTTTCAATGAACATATTATGTGTTATAAGCATTCCCAACAATTGTACAATACTATTTGAAATAAAATTGATTTAACGAATATGTGGTATACTAGTTATGGGGAATAATGGGTAATGGTAAATACACCGAGCATATTGCAAAGTTTTAGGTACTTACAGGAGCTAACATGATAATGGCAGCAATCGTCAATCCAACGAGGTTATTCATAACACCGTGCAATCATAAAAATAAGGTTTTTATTCATTAAATATAAATATAAATTATCTCACCAATGCTGCCACTATTTACTGGTTTCTTATTACTCTTCACCGAACCATCCAAGTTATGATTATTTGAACTTTTATCGTTGTCACTAGCCATTGAAAATATTCAAACAGTCAAGGTGGCAGACTATAAGCATCACAATAACTAGTTAATATCCAACATATTTTTAACTTCACTAAGTAAAAAGTACTATAAAAGTAAAAAAACACTCTACAAAGTAAATCATGTTTACACCCTCGGTAACAATCAGATGACAGAAACAGTCAGAAACTAGCACAAGTTAAAAGTGCGTTGCGTTTAAAAACTAGGTACACTTTATTTCTGAGTGTACGCAATGTGGGTGTCTTTGACCAGTAACGAAGTCATCACAGTATGATAAGAAGTCATACTAAGGTTAAAAGTAAAATAATTTTAATCATCTTAAAGCAAAAAATAATTTCTAATACTAGGTTTGCCCTGCCCTGATCCTGACACTTTGGGCATTTATTATATTATTTCAAAAAGTTCTTTATGAAGTTTGCTTGAATGAAAAATATTCCCAAAATACATCATATTTTCTCATGACAATCACATTTGCGAACTACTTTACGGTCTGCTTGAAGCCGCACCTATAACATTTAAACTTTTCGTGAAAAAATGAATAATGTAGACTAGGCTTAAAAATAATTTCCTTTTTTACTATTGTAGCTTAAAAGAAAATTAAGTATACCGGTTTTTTACTCTAGTTTCATAATATTACCGATTTTATTTTTTAACAGTTGGTAGTACTGCGACAGTGCGCTTGCTTGCTTGCTGTTCACTACTTCACATTCACAAATGCATTTATTATTGTGTTGTGATAGTGTACTTACATAAAAGATCAATGTTGTAAATTTGATAGAAATTAATTCGAGAATAGTATATGATCTCCTACCTTTATTGAAATTACTCCCATAATCACCGTTTGATTTTTTATACAGTTTATAATAATAGTGCTTTGCTGATGTGCAAAGAAGAGTAACTGATGTGATTTCTTGAAATGTCATCTTATATGGCTGGTGTATTTGATTTGGATTTAGATGTGGATACTGGATGCAGTCCTGTAGGAGATTCTGACGAAGATGACATAATTGATGTCGATGAGGTATTTTCTAACATACGTTGAAATCTACAAGACACCTCATTATTACTTAACCTAAAACCTTGTTCCATATTCACTTGATTGTCAAGGATAGATTCCACCGCATTTGTATGTGTAGTAAAATTATGCTTTAAAAATGCAGGTACTCTGCGGCATTTCACTTTATGTTGAGACTAATATATAAATTGAAAAAAAAAAAATACCACAAAAAATCATCATGTGTTGTTTAAAAATTGTGGAAAATGTTATAATTTCGTTTGCTTTTAATCATCTGTATTTTACAGGTTGATTACGATCCAGAGCTCCATGTGCACACTATAGTCGAGTAAGTAAAATTGTGAAGTCTTTATTTAAAGGTGATTTTGTTGTGAAATAACATTATATCCATTTCTAGGGCTGAGGGTTCTGAAACTATTCAACTGTCAGAAGATATTGTAAATCCTGGTCAATGTAAACGTTTGGGTCCTCAAGATTTCGAACTACGCAAAGTTTTGGGAAAGGGTGGATATGGAAAAGTGTTCCAAGTTCGTAAAATTACTGGTCCAGATGCTGGAGCCCATTTTGCTATGAAAGTTCTTAAAAAAGCGTCTATAGTACGCAATCAGAAAGACACTGCACATACTAAAGCTGAAAGAAATATTTTGGAGGCAGTTAAGGTAACCATGATTTTCTTTTAGTTACATGCTGTCTGTGCCTTGAGTCTTTGATTAATTTTCTACTACAGTTGATAATAAAATTATGCTATGATATTATTAAGAAAATTAATTTTGTATTGCATGTGATTTATATTGTATTATATATTCTATTGTGTGTCATTATTTGACTCTTATTTTGGCATTAAGGGAGTAACTGAGAAAGCCTTGTCTCTCAATCAGTAGCTATACCAGCTGAAAAGTGAAGTTGGCTCAGGCTCTGAAGATTGGTGGGGATTCACATACCCTGATATACTTTGAAGTAAATATCTAGAACACACATCAAAAGGTTTGCACATGTGCACTGACTGGGCAACCAAAACAATTGTCAAGAATTCCCCCCTTACTACATGTAACTAGTGTACATTTTTAAAATGAATGGTAATTTGCACAAACTACTCACAATTATTTAAAATAAATATTAGTGTGTAAGTCAGCTAAACTGCAGTTATAATTGTTTTTCACAGAAGCTATTAATTATTATAAATTTCAGCATCCTTTTATAGTGGAATTGGTATATGCATTTCAAACAGGAGGCAAGTTATACTTAATTTTAGAATACTTAAGCGGTGGTGAACTGTTCATGCATCTTGAACGTGAGGGTATATTCCTAGAAGACACTGCATGGTGAGTTAGTAGCTGTATGTTATGGTCTGTAGTCTCTCACTTGAATAAATATACATTGATTCAAAGATCATATTAAAAATTAATTTAAAAGGATTAAGTAAAAGATTTCAGATAGTTACCAAAATCTTCCACTTTACTAATCTTTAAACTTATGTAATACAATGAATTTCATTGTAATACTTATTCTTTAGTTGTGTTTCATACTGTTGTTTTAATATCAATATTTCAAACTGTAATTACTTTTAATTTCAGCTTCTATTTGTCAGAAATTATATTAGCCCTGGAGCATTTACACAGTCTTGGAATAATCTATCGTGATCTGAAACCTGAGAATGTGCTATTGGATGCACAGGGTCATGTAAAGCTCACAGATTTTGGTCTGTGTAAAGAACATATCCAAGAAGGTATTGTCACTCATACATTCTGTGGGACAATTGAGTACATGTAAGTATAATGTTACCATGAACCTAAAAACCTATGGATGGAATGTGTTGAAAAATTCAACTGACGGCACTAGAGTCAGCCCACTTGCCTATACATACCAGTTGGCGCGCAAAATTCACTCACACATGGTTAGCCGCCGCCATTTTGTGACACAGCCTTGTGTTAAATGCATACCATCCATAGGTTCATGGGTGTTACTGTTATTTATTTTATACAGTAACCAACAACATTCCTTAGAGTACTTCATGAAAATGATCAGTTTATCTGTAATAACCATTGTTCCTTCAATGTCAGTGGCTATGAACAGATATTTGTATTTAGATTGTTTGTATACTAATTTTAAATAATTGTTGCATGACTTTAATGGTTTTACATCAGTACCACTAAAATTGTTGCATTCAATGCCTCTTTTTGTTAATGAAATGACACCGAGCCATGTTTAAAAGATGAATGGAATAGTCTTGGAAGTTAACATTTTCTGATTTAAATTCATTATTAATTTCAGTGTTAGTAACAAGAAAATTGCCTCTATAGTTTTCACTTTTACTTTGCAGAGGCAAAGTGAAAGTATAAAATTATGGAGATATACAAAATATAAATTACTTAGTTGAATACTTATTATCTTTATATTGTTAGGGCTTTCTTTCACATTCATGTTTCTTTATTCTCCAGGAAAATATTTCTTTTGTTAAATATGTTTTTAAACAAGAGACATAATCTCTTGTTTAAAAACTTATTTAATTTTTAATGCAAATGAAATTTATTATGATTTTTTTTAAACTACTCACAATACTCAGAATCGATCTTCTCCATTAATTGCACTACGATTCAAGTGCTTATATTTTAATCTAGAATGTTTTCAGGGCGCCTGAGATATTAACTAGAAGTGGTCATGGTAAAGCTGTAGATTGGTGGAGTCTTGGAGCATTAATGTACGACATGCTAATCGGACAGGTTGGTGGAATCAATATTTATAGCAATGTTAAAAATACAAGCATGGGAAAAAATTTTCTGGCTTTTTATAGTGTTTAGTTCATCCATTGTGTACTGTTATGTACACAGTATAGAGTGGTGCCCCTTACTTTAGTTTTATTTATTTGTCTAGATTATTACTAGAGTTAGCATTTATAGAGTTCTATGTTCTACTTCACTGGGGTGTCGAAATTCAATCATAAACATTTTTGCTATTAAAAAAGCACACATGGTATTTTTCGCATCAGTGACCGGCGACTTGTCGCGGTTCGCATTCTGCGTATGTACTTATTACAAATTCTAGTAGCGGCGATAATATCACTTTTAAGTCAATTGATTAGGCGGTTCTGATATTCGAAAATGTTACTATTAAAACGATTAAGTTTTATTTATTAATATTATAACTAAACAAAACATACAATTTCAGCCACCCTTTACTGGAGACAATCGTACAAAAACAATAGAAAAAATATTAAAAGGAAAACTTATGTTACCGGCCTACCTTACACAAGACGCACGTGATTTGATACGACGTCTAATGAAACGATCAGAAACTCAGCGCCTGGGAGCACAAGGTGCAGCGGCTGTACGCGGCCATGCCTTCTTCAAACACGTCCACTGGGATGATGTCTTTGCTAGAAGACTGGAACCCCCCATCAAACCTAGACTGGTAATTTAATCCATTTATGTATATTTTTAGGGCAAGTCAATAAAAGACATTTAATTATGTCATTCGGAAAGCAGCAAACTTAATTTACTAATGTTTCCTACTTTTTCAGACAAGTGAAGATGATGTCTCACAGTTCGACACCAGATTCACTCTCCAAACCCCTATTGATTCGCCTGATGAGTCTACCTTAAGTGAAAGTGCCAACCTAATGTTTCAGGTAACATTTTACACAAGTTGCAAATGTAATGTAAATTTTCAATCCCGTAAATTTTGAAAAACCGATTTACCTAGGTATGTGTATTCATTTCTTATCAGAAGCAGGTATATGAATTAATTAGGTATATATGCGCCCACAAATATACACGATTGATAGCTACACCCGAGGAGGAAACTAAACATGATGTCATTTTACCTTTGTACTCCAGCAGCATGGCCGTTTGGCCATACTTTACGAGATACTTAATCATTATATTATTAGTACATGAAATTTGCTATTCAGATTACGTTATTAAATACAATGAATATGTAAAAGATGCCGTCCTGAATAATTCCATACTGTAGTAGAATGAACAGCGCGGGCGCAGCAATTTTTCAACTTTGCGCAAGTGTTAGTGCGGCATCTTTTTTGTGCGGGATAGTTCTATCCACGGTCCGGATTGGATTCTACCACCTCTTTTTGGGAGGAGGTTCACAGGGGAGATTAGGCGTCTCCCGTCCGTCCCACTATAGACGCACTATACGTCAGCGCCGAGGAGCGCCGTGTTAGGTACCCGTGCGTAATACAAAGACAAGGCGATCAAGGTCTATTGGGGTTCTTGCGGATTACTTGTATAAGGTTACACATAGTTGTAAAGTAATCGTTGCTCTAATAAATAGCCATTGCAGGCAACATAATAAGCCCGATATTATATTAAAAACTAGCTGTTGCCCGCGGCTCCGCTCGCGTGGAAGTCACTTATTGCGTCCACTCCCACTCCCGCTCCAGCTCCTACTCCCTCTCCCACTCCCACCCCCGCTCCCGCTCCCACTCACACTTCCACTCCCACGCACACTATTACTCCCACGCACACTACCACTCCTACGCACACTCCCACTCCCACTCCCATCCCCGCTCCCGCTCCACTCACACTCCCGCCCCCACTCTCATTCCCACTCACACTCCCACCCCCACTCTCACTCACACTCCCGCCGCCACGCACACTCCCACTCCCACGCATACTCCCACTTCCACGCACATTCCCACTCCCACCCCCGCTCCCGCTCCCACCCCCACTCCCACTCCCAATCCCACGCACACTCCCACTCCCACTCCCATAAACCTATTTCTGATGATGATAACTAATCTAAACTCAAAATGTAATATTTTTGTTAATAAATACAAAAAAAAACTCAAAATCCCTAAAAACTATCCACTAATCTTACCTACCTGAACACTCATAATTAACCTACTCATAAAAAAACATAATTTCATCTAAATAATTAGGTACCTATATTTCACAATTTAATTTGTACCTAGTGTGATGTGGTTCATATTATGATAATACTATTGTACGTCTTATCAGACATGCTACGGTGATACTTTTATGTAATTGACAACATCTCCCATCTACTTGTGACGTAGACACCTGTGACCTTTATATGAATTTTGAACTGCGGGTGACGTAACCTACGACAAACTTATTATTTGCGGTTGGTACAGTAATCGGGTCTAAGAATTGAACCGCAAAATTAAATTTGTCTTTTATTGTATGTACTTTTCCGGGATAAAAAGTATCCAGTGTGCTGCCCAGGATATTGAAGAATAATTATACCAAGTTTCATCGTAATCGAACCGGTAGTTTTTGCGTGATGCCTGAACAAACAGACAGACAGACAGACAGACAAAAATTTTTTTAATCACATATTTGGGTTCGGTGTCAGTCTAGTAACACCCCCTGCTATTTATTATTTTTTTATTTTCAATGTACAGAATTTTCACTTCTACAGATTTATTATAAGTATAGATATAAATGTAAATTATAATAAAGAGGTAATTCTTTATAATATTAGTATAAATTTCGTAACATAATTCATAAACTTACCCAACATAGCTATTCCCCTGAACATGAATTCAACACTACCTTTGTATATTTAAATGATCAATTTTTGTATTTATATTAGGGCTTTACATACGTGGCACCATCGGTGATGGACGAGATTTTCAAACCACGTGTAATTACTGCACGCTCACCTCGACGTCCAAGACCGCATCATCATCATTTCGCTATACCGCCCACCTCTAGTGCGCATACTCTCTCGCACGCTCCGCAACATGAAGACCTCATGGATGTTCAAGGTTTACCTATATAGTAAGTACCTACCTTTAGAAATAATTGAAGATAGTTAAGTGTTGTGTTAATTTAAATACTGGTCTGTATTAATTCAGAATGCGGGTTTATACTTGTCCTGTTAACTTTCTGATACCATCAATATCATACCTATATTTAATATATCATATTTATAAGTTTACTCACAAAAACAGTATGATCAAATAAGTAAT
Source organism: Lithosia quadra (assembly GCA_963576445.1). NCBI lineage: Eukaryota > Metazoa > Arthropoda > Insecta > Lepidoptera > Erebidae > Lithosia > Lithosia quadra. The sequence goes on along the minus strand of OY754877.1, from coordinate 10,688,640 downwards.
AAGTACATTTAGAAACTTGAGGTACATTCAAAAATTTATGCTGTTGCAATTATGTCCAATAATAATTTATTTCAAGTTGTCTATTATTTTTTCATAATTTTTCTATAGTACCTAAAGAAATGTGTGGTTTGTACCTAAATTATATACATGCTGATTTTATAGTCATTTTGGGGCCATAAGAGGGTTACTTAGAATATATATTATGGTACTATTTTGAAATGTTCAAATTGCTCTACCAATTATAATAAAAAAGTCAACGTCATAAATCATTTATTCTGTATAGACCATTAGACGGCACTTATAAAACGTCAAAATTAAAAATATTTAAAACTAGACAAGCAAATGGACCACCGCGGCACCAATTCGAAAGTCGAAACACGGCCTAGACCTATAATACTACCTAGAAGATTCCGGCTAGAAACTCAGTAGGCTGTTTTATTGTTGGTATCTTTTTACTTTTCTGTAATCTTTTTCATTAACAATTTTAAATGAGTAAGGTGCATTCGTGGGTATGTATATTTCGAGTCGCGACATGGTAATGAAAATAAACGTAATAAAACGTAGTAAGCGTATTAGGTGAAATATAAAGGAGTTACAAGTTTTCATTTAATTTGTGCTAACGACTTAATAAAAAAAATATTACTTAATGCTTTCATTTGGTCTTGTTATAGAAACTGTGTCCAAAATGACTATAAAATCAGCGTGTATATGCCTAGTTCAATTGTTAAAAGCCCTACAAGACCCGCCAAAACTAACATTAGTTAATAAACATAGCAAATGAATTAATAGTTAGATTTAATTAGAAGATAACAACAATACTTTGTTAATTTTATTTAAGTAATATCAGATGAGTTTGCCATTTTGAAGATTTAACAGTTTTTAGATATTGAGCAAAATGTAACAATTTCCTATTTTTATAATCTGTACAATACCAAATTATTTTGTTACTTCCTTTCGATTAAATATAACATGCTATATTACATCTTCTTAGTAATTTTTTTTTTTTCTATTAACAGTTGTTTTCTGTTTATTCGTGCTAATAAATGGAGGGAACAGAACAAGTGTTAACTTGAATGATAATAATATTTATGGTTGTACAGATTATATTATAATGCCTTAAAACATTACTCAAGTTGTTGACTATTACAATATAGAATTGACTGAAAACTTTTATTTTCAGGCCTAGAGTAATTCACATAGTTGACCATTTTATGCTAAGGATAAATTCAACTAAAAAGTATAATAATATCGTGAAATAATGGTACTGTTTTATACTACATATTATTATTAAATGTACATTTTATACAAGTTACCGTTTAGTCTAATCTTTTGGTAGGAATTAATCACATGTAATGAAATGTTCTAACCCAGATATGACAGATTAAAAATATACCTTGTTACCATGCTTCATGAATTGAAATAAAATGTCATTTTTTATTTTGTAATCATTGTTTCATTAACCATCCACACTATCTTTTATATATAAAAATGAATCCCTATTTCTCTTGGCATCACGCGTGAACGGCTGGACCGACTTGGCTGAAAATTGATGGGGAGGTAGCTTAGAACTAGGAGAAGGACATATTATTATGTTACATTTTATCCTGCCACGGGGACGAAGTATGCCACGGGCAAAGCCGCGGGACATTAAAATAGTTATCAATAAAATTGCATTCTGAATAAATCAAGTTTACTTTAGACATCTAATAATAGGTAATATTAACATGCTTAAAGAGCATTTAAAAAAGAACATAATATACTTTTTTTAAATATCAATCAAACTTTGATTATATAAGTGTCACACACTTATATAATCAAAGCAATCAAATAAGCACAGGGCTAAAACAAAATCTTGCACTCACTTGCAAGCCAGTTAAGTACAGTTGGCTGATCAATTAAATGATAATTTTCAGATTGCAAAATTATTTTATTGAGTAAAGTAATTTACATTTCTTGATGAAAATGCTGTTTACTAGGGGGGCTCTAATACAATATTTTAAAAGTTAGTTTAAAATTAATTATTCATCGTCTAATTTTGACTGTGACTGAACCTAAAGTCTACTAAAGTGCAATAAGAAACACGTATCTTCATATATGTTGACTGACACAATCTCATTATTTTTCAATAATATATACATAAACGTCGATATATTATGTTTTTGAGAATGCCTGACCGAATTACGTTCCGACACAGTACATAAAGTTCCGATCTCTTTAAAATCGAAGGGCTCTTTGTCACCCTCGTTAATTAGAATTTGTATTATTTAACGGATCAATCAATCAACCAAGCGGTTTGGTGATTCGTTCTTTTGTCGTACGATAAAGAAGTGGAATGCTTTACTCTCGCACATGTTCCCTTCCTCTTACAATCCCGGGTTTTTTAAGCAGGGCGTGAAAAAAAATCTTTCAAAGACGTAGGTATGGGCAGATATCACTATTCTAGGGGCATCCCCTGGGAATGGTGACCACTACTTCTTGGACTCCACCTCAGCTTACCATCAGGCGCGGTGCACGTGCAGTCAATCCGGCGAACTGAATATAAAAAATATTCGCAACCCTATCAAAGTCGATTGAAGGACAAAGGCATCTCCCAATGGTGTACATTGGGAGATGCCTTGCTCCGCATTCAGTGACGTAGAAATTTTACGCGCGTCAACCTCAATACATGATGTTTGCGCGTGTGGATGAAAGAAGTGTCTTCTTTTTCTTTGCGTTTAAGTGTATGTATGGTAATAGGGTATCCATTAGGGCTTATGAATTATAATAAAAACTTGGAAATCATTAATGCCGTTTTTATTCTGATAAGGGCACACAAATAACAATGACTTAGATTAACTAATAATTAGGTACTAACTTTTTAACTTCAGAGTATTACATACTTGCAGTCACAGTCATGGTGTCAAAGTCGTCACCGAAGGGCATCACATACAGCAGCAGCAGTTAACTTTTAAACTTTCGCGTTCCATGAATATTATACGTAAACGGGAATTAACGCGATCATGGTATAGGTATATACATACCTTTGGATGCCTGACGTTTCGACCAGGTTACACCGGCCGTGGTCACAGGCTGACTGTTTCAGCCGTGCACGCTCTCCGTCGTCGAGTCCGTGAGGTAGCCGGTTCTTCTACCCGCACATTTTCGACATTTTTTATATTATTTTATCTCCAGGTACCGTCACATACCATGATCGCGTTAATTCCCGTTTACGTATAATAAGCAGCAGTTAATTTCAGGTGATAACTCTCTCGATGGCTGAATCTGACTTTAAATAATGATATTCTAAATAGGTACTTTGTTTTTACTATATTAAATAACAAATTAAACTTAAGCTATAATATTTTTTTGGTTTAACCAAAAACATCAACTCCAAGCTGAAAATATTTTAATAAGGTCAGGGTGGCATATTCCGTCTATGGGGTGAAACCGTCTACTTGAAATTATGTTCGTTATAGTCGAGCTGTAGCGTTTGTAAATATGTCGGTAAAACAACATTCCTATTCACTTCTAACAAAATTTCCTAGATGGCGCTAATCGCTATAAAAACGGGTAAAACAGTGTTCAAAGTTCAGTTGATTTTTCAAAGTGAAATGTGAGTGTCAATACACTGCCGTATTTTCTAAGGTAAGTTTAAATTATGTTACTTACAATATCAAATGACTACAATATATATAGTTGAGCGTACTTGTAAAGGTTTCGTGTATTATTTTGCGAGATAACGCTGCAAATTATTGGATTTATTCAACGTTACAAATTTATAACCTCGAAATCGTTAAGTGCTTAATTCCGTCTACTTTGAAAGGGGCTAAATCGTCACATGACGAATTTGCCCCATTTCAGACATCGTAAACCTTTTTAGTCATAAGTTTTTAAAAGTGAACCAATGAATATTCGTCATAGGTACTAGGTAGGTTCATACCATAGAAATCGGAATAATAAGACATTTATTCCGATTTCTATGGTACATATTTAGAGTTCAAAGAAAGTTCATTTGAAAGATAATATATTTCATGTAATATTTGCAACAGTTATAGAAGAATCGCTACCACAATCGATTTAAGAAACCTTATTTTGTTATGGACTAAGAGCCCGTGAACCCCAGACTTTCGTTATTTTATAAAAGCTGAAAGTTTGTCAGCGCATGCTCCCAATACAGGTAAGAACGATGGCCCATTATGAAGTTCGGTTCATGGTGGCTTTGGCAGATAAACAGTACTAAAGTGTAGCAAGCGCAAGGCAGTGGGTGCGAGTGAGACGGCAAGTCAGGTCTATTGCGACCCCTCACTGCGCATATTATGGAATTATAAAATTGGAATTCTAATTCCAATTTTAGGTTAATTGCGATCCCTCATTGCGCATGTATTGGCATTATATAAATGGAATTATAATTCCAATTGTGTAATTCCAATACATGGGCTGTGAAGGATCGCAATAGACCTGACTCACCATGTCACTCACACCCACTGCCCTGCGCTCGCTCCTACAGCTTCCCTTTAATACCGTGTATCTGCCAAAGCCACCATGACCCGAACTTCATAATGGGCCATCGTTCTTATCTGTATTGGGAGCATGCGCTGACAAACTTTCAGCTTTTATAAAATAACGAAGGTCTGGGGTTCATGGGCTCTTGCTCTATTATTCTGAAGATCAAAAATAGTTCTTGTATGTGTACTAAATTTAAAATTATATATTCGCTGAATGTTAATTTGTATTGATTAAATTGTTTCAGTTCATATCATCATCGTCACCGTCATCATAATGGTACGTACATATAAAAGACATACAAATAGAGGTGATTATGATAAAACTCAACTACGTGAAGCCGTCTTGGCAGTGCGTAATGGCACGTTAAGTGGTTATAAAGCTGCACAAATATACAAAATACCAAGAATGACAATAATGGATCATGTACATAAAAAAAGAAGCTCTAATATGATTGGGCGGAAAACCACTCTATCTTCCGAAGTTGAAATGAGTCTGGCATCCTGTCTTCATACTATGGAAACTTATGGCTTTGGATTGACAAGAGCAGAAGTGTTAGATATGGTTGGAGAATACATAAAACTAAATAATGTATCTTCGTCATTCAAAAATGGGATACCAGGCAAAGATTGGTTTCTTTCATTTTCAAAACGCCATAATTTATCGATTAAAAAACCCCAAGCTGTGGAGTATGCTCGTAAAACTGCCATAGATCCGTTTATAGTTTACCCATATTTTGATCTCTTAGAAAAAACTATAAAAGAATTAGATTTACAAGATAAACCTCATCTGATCTGGAACTTGGACGAGACAAGCTTCTCGAAAGACCCATCAAAAACAAAAATTGTTGGTGTGAGAGGCTACGCAGCTACAAGGGTCATTGCAACGCCGGGAAAAGATAATACAACGGTTCTTCTAGGTGCTAGTGCGGCTGGACAAAAAACACCACCACTCATTATTTTTAAAGGTAAAAACGTATGGGATGAGTGGACTTCTCCAGACGCTTATCCGGGCACAACATATGCCGCTACTAAGAATGGCTGGATGGAGTCTGAAGTCTTCGAAGCATTCTTTAAAAAAACTTTTTTGCCTACGTTAGGCAACCAACGTCCAGCACTTTTAATTTATGACGGCCACTCTACGCATGTTGGCTTAAATATCATACAAGAAGCTCGCAGAGCTAACGTGACGATATTAAAAATACCGGCCCATACCAGTCACGTCTTACAACCACTGGATGTTTCAGTCATGAAATCATTTAAGGATCAATGGGATAAAATGTTAGTCCAGTGGCAAAGGCTAAATATTGGTAAACCATTGCCAAAAAAGGATTTCTCCAGATTGATTGGATCAATATGGACCAACATAAATCCTCAAATTTTACGAAATGGGTTCAGAAAGGCAGGCATCTATCCAACAAATCGAAATGAAATTGAAGAACGGCTATTCGATCCATTACAACTAAAACGTTGGCAACATAATGTTTTAAACCCACATACTCAGTTGAGAGAGGATCCTCAGACGTTATTATGTATCACTCTTAACAGTATCAATAAGCAATTTTGTAGTAATAAAAAACAAATAAATTTATCCAATGATTTAGCAGAGAATAATCCAATCTCTTTTGAAGAGCTACTTCTCCAAAAAGTACAACGCAGCGAGAATATTTCCAAACCAAAAAGACGAAAACTGGCATCAGGTGCAGAAGTAATTACTCACGACGACGTGGTCAAGTTCAAAATTGACGAAGAAAATAGTAAAAAAAATATAAAAAGAAAAATACAGTCAAATGTGGTGAAGAAAAATACAGATAACGTAGTTCTCTTAAGTAATTTAGCAAGGGACAGCTCTCAGTCAAGACCTTTTACCGCAATAAATAGCCAGGATATGCCTGATTGTTTTGAAAATCACGAACTTGATACCCCTAAAGTTAAAATTACATCCAATGTAATTATAAAAGCCGCAACGACACCACATGAGGATATAAAACCAGGACCTTCAGGATTAAAATCTGCAAAGAAACCTAAAATTATTAATACTAACGCTACTTCAATTCAGATTAATGCAAAGAAAATAGTAACAACAGTTAAAGGAAAAGGAATTGGCAAAAAGAGCAAAGGAAAAGAAAATAAAACACCTCACCTAGAGAAGAATGACAAGAATTTGGACCATAGCAAGCACGCGAAAATAATAAAACGAGAAAAACAAATTTCTCGATCTAGTTCTACCACCAGTGTGTCTGGAACATGTAGCAGCCATAGTGATTCTGATATAATGTGTGTAAGTTCTGATTATGTATATGATGACGATGATTATTCAGATACGTTAATTAAAGTACCTGATTTTGAGAGTCAATCACATCACTCACAAAATCAGGTCTCAAAAACCGAAAGCAACGAAGAGACTGAAAAAAGTAAGGCTAAAAATAGTAGTTTAAGAATCAACTTAAGAAATAAGCGTAACGTTAATAAAAATGATACAAAACTCAAGACACCTGAATACTTATATTCTATAAATGACCATGTTTTAGTACGGTACTATAACAGGAATAAGTGGACATACTATGTTGGCATTATAGAAAATAATTATATTCAAGGTGAAGAGATTTATTATTCTGTCAAATTTTATAAAACTATTAAAAGTCCTAAGCTTTTGTTTAAAATGGCTAAAAGAATAGATCTAGATAATGTGCCCGATGGATCAATCGTCAAAAAGGTCAGTTTACATAATGATGAACAAATTTTAAATGCCTTAATTTTGTCTTGTGAAGACGATGAGCTCTATTTTCATTAAAATAACATATTCAAACAACATACTAATACTTCAAGTAGGTACATGACAGTAAATAGTTACCTAAAATTATGAAAGTAGTAAGTAAGTACTACATGCCGAGTACTAACAGGGTATGCAGTCTCGAAACAGTTTAAAAATTTCTATAAATAAGTAATACAAATTTTGACTTACCTAATTATTTTAATCGCGAAGCGACCGTTATGTTTATTTAATTAGTTTACGTTCTATTTTTAATGTTTTGTTTTTGATATTGTTTATCTTTGATACTTTTCATTTAATATTTTGTTGATTTTATAGTTTCTATAATCAGACTGATTATTAACTTTTATAAGACTAAGTAGGTAAATACCATTTGTTATTTTTAGGTTTAAAGATTGTTACTTAAATAAAACTATTTTCGATACCTACCAAATGTGTGCTATTTTTTATTAAGCCTATACCTAACCAAACTAAACTACCTAAAAATGTTGACAACCACAGCTTGTTAAGATATGCCGAAATTGCCCCCGAAAATGATTTTTATTTATGCAATATTACATAGATCTTATTTATAAGATCCTTAAGCACAGAATTGACTGTTTTCTGATAACGCATGTCTTTATTACGTGCTTCCGTAAAACTACAAAGGATTTCAATAAATACTTCTAGTGTGACGGATTTTCCCGATTTCGAAGGGAAAATCCGTCCACTGTTCAAGTTTTAAAAAAAGTTGTATATTCTAGTACTAGTGATAGTTTCATTAAATAAGATCACGGTATTTGAAACTTTAAAAGATTATCATTTTCATTAAACCATAACGTTGATCCTAAATCAAAACATTTATCGGAAATGGGCATTCCAATATGAGGTGAAAAAAAACTATGCTGGAATTAGCCACCCTGACCTTACTGAGTTTTTCAAAAATCAGTACACTCCTGGTTATATCACCAATTTCATTTCCGTGCAACTTTCACATAGTAAGTAAACATGAGGTTCCTTTACTTCAGTCACTAAGACAAACTGGACATCCATATTACATACGGAATTATGATTATCTACCAAACCTAAAATGTCTTTTTTGATTTCAGTCAATGATTTTTCTGTGGGTATAGTGATGGTACAGTATGTGCAGATTAGATTTCCATGACTTAGTTGCAAATTGATCTTTTGACATACCGGACATATAACATTGTTGTTTTCTTCCATGGAAGACCAGTCAACATTCAACATTTGGCTTCGTTCACACTCTTTGATCCACCTGCAATATGTAAAATCAGAGTTATAATTTTAGCATTCTGTCAATTACGTTAAAAGTACAGCAACTGGACTCAAGAGCACACAATGGACCCATACATCACTATCACCATAGTAGGTGGTCTAATAAAATAGACACAATTACTTAAACTTAAGTAAAATTTAATTTACAATAATTACATACATACCAGTCTAATTCTTCTTGTACAAGTTCTTTTTTTAGTTCCTCCATGAGTTCAAGTTCATCATTATTTATATTTTCTTCAGGAAAATTAAACATACTTTTATACAAATCAGTCAATGTTTCATGCAAATCTGTTTCAGTAACATATCCACGAATCTTATCCATCAAAATACCCCGGGAATTATGTACTTTAGCTTTGTAGTCCTAAAAATATATTAATGGAATTAGAAAGCAAACATGATTCCCATTCAAACATGGTAAGATTATTAATTTGTAATTGTAAAGTTAAATCATTCAAGTTCAAATTCATTTTTGATTTTCTTTTGTTTTTTTTTATGGACAGCCATTGTCTACAGGGCTGACATTCATAGGGTGCGGGCCGGAATCAACACGCGGTGCACCCGGGGGAGTGGGAGACGAGCAGCGCCTCGCGATGGCACCCCGTCGGGGGCCATCTTAAAACCGTAGATGGCACGGGATCAGCTAGGGTGCGAGGGATATGCCAATTGGGTAACCTTACACCCCGGTAATTAGACCTGAGACGGTGTGCGGTTTTAGTCGGTTCGATCCCGACATACCAACCCCCGATGGCCGGAGGGGGGTGGTATACATGGGGAATTCTGCACAATAAAAAAAAGGGGCTGACATTCATTGCAGTTTTGGATGGAAGTTTGACAGCCTCTTGTATCTGTGCCTATTATGTGGCCAGTGGTGGGCCATGCTCAGCAGAGCTGGCTGTTCAGTCTGCTGGTCACACTCACTGCCTTATTCTTTGTCCTATTTTCCTCTTCCTCCTCTGCAGGTAATATCATGCAAATTTGTCTAGTGTTGTAAATGAATTGGAGTACCTAGTGACCTACCAATTTCAAGTATTTACACTAAAATATTATACATTATGACAACTGAAGTTGTAGATAATAGTTGTACTAGCTGGGTTTGTGACTTTGCAGTGTTTATTTGAGTATTATTTTTTGTGCACAGCCCCAATTTTTTTTCTAAAATTAAAGAAGCCTAGGTTACACCTTGTAATATTAGCTAGGTATCTGCTAGTGAAAGTTCCATCAAAATCTACCCAGCCATTGCAGTATTAAATAGACTATCTTTTCAGACTAAAGAACACTAGTCTGAGACTATTTGTTATAAAAAGACCCATCAATTTTATTCATTTTTGCTTTTGTGCCCTAGCTCACTCTGGCTCCAATGTAGCTATTTATTGTCTATGAAAAATTAGCCAGAAACATTGTGTCTTTCAAATCTAATCATCTATCAGATTGATCATGTAGGTTTGGTTTGTAAGCTCATGTCCAATGTGGGTAGGTAGTAGTCATAGGAGTTAAGTATGTATTTAAAGAAATATTCATGTTTCTCAACAATGTTACATCCTATTATGAAAATATGAATTTTTATTTGGACTCTAAATTAGAAGGTACAACCGTCACCAAAGGAATTACTATAAGATATCTGTTGATAATTTTATTATCTAATTCTTACACTTTAAATACCTTATAACCACCATCAAACTTTTAGGATGATCTTTTTTGAAGGTAGGTACTTTGTCTTTATATACATAGTAGGAGGTAGTAGGTAATTGAATTTAGTTACCTTTCTCATTTTCTCCTTTAATTCAACAGGAGATTGTTTGTGTCTCAGCGATAAATTCTTATATTTCGGTAACGAAGTCATTTCTACAGATATACAGTCTCAAAAATAAAATTATCAAAAATGTATCACAAACAGATGCACTTATAAAATTGTTTTCAATAGTAAAAAGATCTTGCAAATAATACACAAATATTAAATTCTGTAGTCTGTAGGAGTAGCTTTGACCTCGCGCGTAAAAGTTTCATTAAAAATAAATAATCTCATGTCAATACATTTTTTTTTAGTTGTCAGTTGTTTCATAGTGTGAATGTGACACACACTTGGGGTGTGTTCGGGGAGCTTGCTGTTTGTGCTTAGTTGCAATGCCAAGGATAACAAGTAAATTTCCAATGTTCTTGCTTATTATTGCTAAAAAGTTGACAGTGCTAACACAATGAGATGGCCACAGGCCAATGGCCGCATTCACATTCATTTCAACGGGATTTCCCCGATTAACAACGTCACAATCACAATCGTAATCGTTACACACATACAACGTATCATAAATATCACGATATCACACAAGCTTTGTGTTGTAAAGTAAACTAAACTATATACCAGTACCAGTGGAAATCATCAGTCGCTGAATTAGAAAAGTAGAGAACCAAACAATGGTGTTGCATGAAGCTATAGATGGTGTATGCCGTGTATGCAATGATATTATACATAGTGTATGACATAGATTATTCGATAGTTTTGCAAAAACGTCGCAAACATTTTTTTCCTGATATTAACTTACTGCTCCCCGCTCATAGGATAGCAGTAGGATATTATCGTGATGAAGCCTTTCTCAATGAATAGACTAGGTATCCAATACATTTTTTTAAATTCAAACCAGTAGTTCCTGTCCTGAGGTTAGCCGTTAGCAAACAAACAAACTTTTTAGCTTCTTACATTAGTATAAATTCTAATAAAAAATAGTCCACTGTATTGTAAGTAGGTATTGTAATATTAATTACATATTGTATCATATTGTATTGAATTATTAAATGCACAGACATACAGGCAGCATAAGAACTTTTGAGATGCAATAGCAATGTAATAGAATGATTTTTAGATCTATATTTTCTGAGTATATTTTGTTCTGTTTGGCAGACATCAAATTCTGCAATTTTTTTTGGAAGAAATGGGAAGAAAATACCAAACAAGTATTTTTAGGACGTGGTGAATAAAATAATATATAACTAGCAACATTAGATAACTGTCAGATGGAAAAAAACAATGTGTCTGAGTGTGAGTGATAAGTAAAAATATGGACAAGTCTAAAACTTGATAGAACTCTAAAACAAACGTAATTCAATATAGCTGGAATATATTATTAAACAATTTATCAGTACATTAATCAAAATGTATCAGGTTGATAAACGTCAATCGCGATCGGAAAAGGAGTCCATACACTCTGGACATTTTATGGTGTCACATTTTGAAGCTGAAGCCCAAGATGACTTTGACGACTTGGTCACTGTTCCTGATGAAGAACAAAATGTCCAAAAAGTTACCACAGTCGCCACTTACACGGTACCTAGGTCGATAATACCGTATACGCCTGACAAAGAGGAAAGTAAACAGCAACAACAACTTTCTATAGAGATATCTCTTACAAAGCTGTTTAAATGTATGACTTTGGCATATAGGTGAGTTCATATTATTTACAATCATATATATGATACAATTTGTATATAATAGCTGTTAATTGACATTGATATTTTCCTGGTATAATTATATGATCTGGTTGTATACATAGTATCTACCTATAGACTTGTCCTGTTATAATTTTAGTAAATATTTAATCAAGTGTTAACTTCAAGCTTAATTCAGCATATATGACCTAATAGTCTAATTGACTAATCCAAAAATTGTAGAATAAAAAGAATATATTTGATTGATAATCATTTTCATATCATAATATGTAATATTGTATCATTATTATATCAAAAGTCTTTATCAGCAAGCATCAAATGTTCTCTAAAAATGAGGAAACGGAATGTTTCCATTGGGTTTCATATTCAAAGATAAGAGGAGGTCATCTTAGCCAGTACAAGAGACACAGGTCATTTGCTGAGATAAATCAGTCTATGAACACTTAGTTATAAATACTTTAGTTTACTTTTCATTAGTTGATTCTGAAGTTTTATTGTTGCAATTGTGTGGTTTGTCTATAATAGTGTTTTAACTGCATAAGCACTGAACTTTGATTGAACAAATGATATGATGGTGCTATATTATTGTTTAACTTGCATTTTATTCAAAGTTGTAAAACTTAAAATAATGATTATCTTTCAATTCTCAAATAAGAAAATTAATTTGAGTTTAAAGATTTCATGATGCACGAGATTTGACCTAGGTTTGTACTAATTTATGTATCTCACTGTCTATAACTCTACCCTTCTGATTGGTTACATAAATATCTATATTCTGTAGTGCACAGGGTATATCTTTTCATGAGAAAGTACCACAGCACAGTACAGCACTTTTCTTTAAGATGTTTAACTTGATCTGATATCTATATTGCTTTTCTGGTGAAAGTAAAATTATAAATTCGTTATAAGTGGACTTTGCTCTGTCACAATCAAATACTCTGATATTTATACTAACATATTGTTTTTGTTATAATTATTATTTATCAACATTATCATCATGTCAGCCAATCTACTGTTTAACATAGGCCTCTCCTTGAAGATTCAGAGTCTTTCTATTAAGGGGAAAATATGTTTTAGTGTATTTCAAAACTAAAATGTTTATTACAAATTGAATATGTAGATAAAATTTACCATATCTATAAACACATAAATAAAAATGTTTAGAGATGGCAGAAATGGGTTCTTTGATGTTAAATAAATTCAGTAATAACCCAGTAATCCATCTACAGTAAGAACTGTTACCACGTGGTTACAGTGGAGTTGAAATAAACTGAAACAAACAAAATTTGACCTAAACATGTTTGACCAATGGAATGTTTGCTTTCCCTACAGTTACAAAATGAATATTAGCCTGTATTAACATTGCCATTATTTATAATAAAATTACCTATTCCGCTTGATTGCAAACCTATGAGATTCCCCCCCCTCCCCTCCTTTTTTATCGTGCGGAAATCCCATGGAACCACCCCTGATGGCCGTCGGGTTGTAGTTGGGTCGTGGTTATGCCGGGATCGAACCGACTAAAACCGTATGCCGCCTCGGGTCTTAATTACCGGGGTGTAAGGTTACCCAATAGGCATATCCCCCCAGCCCATCTACGGTTCTTAGATGGCCCCCTCGACCCCCCCGAAAGGAGGGTGGGGCGAGCATCGCGCCACTCCGCCGACGGTAGGGTGTAGGGTGACAGGCGGCCGTCCTTTTACCCAACAATCAGCTCGCCCCCCGCTCACTCCACACTGTGCCATCTGCTAGTCAGAGGGACTCTTGTAGAGCCTCGGACAGCGGAGCAGCCCTCTAGAGGACCACTCCCACCCCAGACGGATTGGCCGCAGGCAGCAACGTCTCCCGTGGCGAATGGGAGGCGCTGCTCGCCTCCGTTGCCCGGGGGCACCGCGTGGAGGTTCCGGCCCGTACTCAGATTTCCCCCCTGAAAGTAAGTAATGAAGACAAGGTTCTGGAAATTATGTTTTTTATCTTGATTATAAATATATAATCAAGATAACCAGTTACCAATAGGTAACAATGATCCAATGCGCTACGCTGGCCATATATTTAGGCATCACCCAAGGCCGAGGTCGAAATGCGCGTCGCGCTTTTGTGTGAATATAGGTCTGAAACTGGTCTGGGTTTACGTTGCTTTGTAGTTATACGGTTGAGAGTCCTCACCAAATAGTCGAAGTTCAATACGGTAGTAAAGGGCATTTGAGGTCAACAACTGGTCACAGCATATATATGCCAAATAAATTACTTTATCTAATATTTCGCAATTCGTCTCTCGCAAGTGAGCTTTAGTTTCAAGAAAACATATATCCCCTCTATTGTTCTTTTGTGGATACCACCCTCGTTGGTCACCGGGGGATCTCAGGTGTTCAGACGCCGGGGTGTATGGTGACCCGAGAGGCATTTTCCTCGCACTTTGCCCGACTCCGGCTTTTTCGGCGACTCGGAAATGGCCAATCTCCAGTTTTGAGATGGCTCCCTTCGGGTTTAGTCTCCCCTGCGAGTGGAAGGCGCTGCCTGGGTACACCGCGTGGATCCGGCCCACGCACCCATAACACCCCATGGGGGTGGTTGTACAAATGTAAAATTTTATCGAAACAACCATCAATGGCGGTAGTTTTAGGGATGACCGTTGGAAATAGACTATTCCAATTTCCAGACTCAGGGCGCAATGAGTGGACGGCTACGGCTGTACCAAAGCATAGACATGTGCCCATGTCAACAACTCCTTGAGATATTGAAGGGTTCAGATATTGCGATGCGCAACTAGAATAGGTAACAATCATTGTTGTTAAGTCGTATGTTATCCGATTGACGATAATTTAATTACATTTAGAAATGGAGATCAGTTGCTAGTTCCTTACTCGAACTATCTAAGAATCTAGGTCACGCGTGATTGTCCAATCCTATAAAATTGTCACATACCTACCTATAAAACTTCAAACTACGAAATCTTTAAGTAGGTGTATATTTATTTATTTATTATGTATTTTATGTTGTACCTAATCGAGCGCCATCTATGACTATCTAGTGTGCGACTGTGCAATTCGAAAACGTTAGTATCTTACACGGATACCACCCCCACTTGAAGCGACTAAAACTGAACGCTGTCTCGGGTCTTCTAACGCAGGGGTGTAAGGTGACCGAAAGGGCATTTAGGTACCTATGTATGGTCATTAGCGCTACATCTCTGTCTCTCTCTCTCTCTCTCTGCTCCGCTGTCCAAAACTATGTGGTTAGCCCATTGAACTTGAACTAAAATAGGTAGGTATGTTACATGTCTTCATAGGATATAATTATTAGCAAAATTAGACTGATTTCAAAGCTGCATTAAAAATGGTTGCATTTGAAGGAGGATTTAAGTGCACAGCATTAATGTGATGAAAATAATAATGGCTTCATAAAATATAAGTAATAATGTACATAATTTACCTTCTGACTTATATTTATACAGTAACAGACAGTAGATAAGATAGGCTGTGTCTTTCTTATCAAACTTGTATTTGCAATAAGCTTATGATCACATATTGATAGCGCTGCTGATAAGCAACTTAGCACTTGATTGCTTGACAATTTATTTCCACTGTGCTGCACAGTTGTACTCGACTAACTGTATATTTGCTAAATATATATACTTACATTTTTATATTTGTAATAATGGATGTCTTAAATTATTTTAAAATAAAAATGTTTCTCATGACTTCAAGGACTTTTATAGTTAACTTGTCAATCAAAGACTTAGGAGCTCACATGAGTATTTGACTAATTTGGAAGTAAGCGCAGGCAGTGCATGGTAAGTTGTTAACTCTTTTTGTAAATGTTGTGTTGTTCGTTCTCAGACAAAAATTAACCTCACCAAAATGGAATCGTTTCAAAGGTATAAAACTTCGGTGGAAGGACAAGATTAGATTGAACAACGTTATATGGCGGTGCTGGCACATGCAATGTGAGTATTTATACTTTTCTATTTTTAAATTTGGTTCAAATATTTATACTTACTGTGTAATTTATATGTTCATATGTCAATTTATCAAAATACTTAGATACCTAAGTAGTATCTGAAATTCATAATACAGATTCTCTTCCAAGTTGCATGAACCTTTCGATGATGAAGTTCATATAATATAACAACTTATTTACATAATTGCGTCAGCTAATAATAACGTATTTTTCTTCAAATGTTCAATTTACAAATGAACATCTAATAGATGCGTGATTGCCTGTCATATCTGGTGATGTGATAGCAGAAACACATTAACTCTTGGTGAAAATTTTCACAGTTAATTGTCTTATTTATTAAACACCTGCACACAATGTACCTATAACTACAGTCATCTAGGTAGGTTACGCAAGAGATAAGCTTGACCCCAATTTTAACTTTACAGTCAAGGTTAGTTTATAATAAATTTGATTGTGGCTGCCATAATGGAGATAGAAATATTGCTTTTTAGGTAATTTGTATACTTACCTACCACAATGTTGTTACATTTTGCAAAGTGGTTGGAGGCTATTAAATTTTGAGACGTACACTCTAATTGCAAAGAGTTGTTTTGGTAACTACCAACTTGGTATTTTCGAGTATATACCTACTACATAGTTCGTGATAGCATCGCACGAAGCCAGACAATTTTATCGCAGTAATATCTTTTGTCCTAGATTAATAAATGGTGATACAGAAAAGCTTTTGGGCTGTTTTTTTATTTGTTACACGTTATTTACTCCGCCTGATAGTAAGTTGTACCTATCTGAAGTCTAAACAATAAATGATTAAGCTTCATGAACGCCGTGTGTGAGTTCACCACTGGGTAATCTATGGAAGCCCGTTCGCGCCAAGTAGATCAAGATTACTATCATTTCCATCAGTAACTTATTCAGCATTCCTAATTTAACTTAACATGATTTTTTAATTGGCAGTGAATTGTTTCGTGGTCGATAATACCTAATAGCAACCCATTTATGTCCCACTGCTGGGCACGGATCTCCTTCCTCTAACGAGAGAGCAAAGAGGGCTTAGACCTTAATTCACACACGCTGGCCTATAGCGGGTTTGTGGATCGGACATGTCCTTAGAATTTCTTCTAGGACATTAGGGTTTCTTCACGATGTTTTTCCTTCACCGTCAGCAGATGGTAAATCATGTGATGATTAGCACATATAAATTCCACAAAGTGAAATTCACATTGGTACTGTCCGGCCGGATTCGAACTCGATACCTCTGAGTAGAGGCTGCGTCCTTATCCATTTAGCTACCATCGCTTTGATAGTTCCCTGTTAAATTTAACAACGATGGTAGGGTTTCCGTTCAAAGAAACAAAGAAATTATGGTCACTCAAGCCCCACTTTTTGTGTCAGATTCTATTAGTAGCAGATCGTCATCTGCTTACGCGTTTGGAGTACCTATATCCGGATAGTATTATGATAAGAAAATTATCAAATCCAAAGTTTCGTAAGTACCTTTGGACCTGGTACCTATAGATCTTTGAGGAAATTAAATTTGTAGAATTATATTTTTTTATTAATGATATTTTAAAGAATAAGACAGCGTAGGTACGTTAGGTGTATGAAAAGCCGAGGGTGCTATGATATTATAAGTAATTCATAATGATGTAGGTACCTACATATTGTGATATAGTTTATTGACATATCGAGTATCGAGGATGTTGCTGATAATATCATGCTGCCGTGCCTATACATTATAGTCATATCTTTCTATTCTAGTCTATCAATATATTTTTTGTTACAGTTATTAAAAAACAGAATACCTTGGTATGTCAGTTCGCATCGCCATTGGATGTAGATACACACGTGAAACCAGAGGTAATGGTGGACTTCATATTTTTACCTAGTTTAACAAACTTTCCTTTACAGGACAAGCGTAGGTGTCCGGGTTTTCATACAGACGGAGGTCCCGTCTGTATGAAAACCCGATGCTTAGAGCAGGGGTCGGCAAGTAGTTTTAAGTGGCATCCTGTGCATAAATTTCCTCGAGGTCCAGAATGATAAAGTACTATTTTTATTATGTTAAAAAAAATCTATTAAAAAAGGAGGAGTTTCTCAATGCCCCTGTTTTTTTGTTGAGGTTGTACGATAAATAATAAGGGTTCAATTTTTTTAACATTACCTACACTTTGGCCTACCAAACATCCCCCCTAGTGGGCCAAAGTGTAGGTAACACACGCATTAAAAAAAATTACGGCCACGTTTGGTGGCATATGGATTAATATAATACTGCTCTGGCTAGCTTTTTCAATGCACTACAGCACGCAGCGTACAGTTGATGCATAACCTCTTATATACCTACCTACTTATGATGAATAATAATAAGACTGCCATTTTTTTTTAACATTTTAGGCAACGATATTAGAAGGCAAATATTGGAAACGGAGGGCAGAGACAGTTATAGCAGAATATAAAAAATGGCGGAAATTTCATATCATGAGGCTCTTTGGAAAGGGAGATACTTCTGTTCAGGACGCGGTATGAAACTTTACCTATTTACTGAGATTATAATAAATAATATATAATGTAGGTATATGGCTATTTAATAATAACAATCGTTAAAATCATCGTCTGGTTGTTTAGATATCGGACATGGATACGGTGGAATCGTTCTCACAGTGCAGCGACTTTGCGGCAAACATGCTCACGGACGAGGACTATTTGAACTTCATGACTGATACATTGTTTTCCACCATCACAAACCACCAACCATTTGCCTTTCCAGACTGTAGAGAAATAGGTAAGACATTCCAGTAGAAATTAATTACTAGGTATACATGCGGCTACGTGCCTACGTCATAGTGAGCTGATCTCGGATTGTAAGTACACATCAAAACCCACTACGGATAAAAAAAATACTACGGATCTAGATAGTATTCGAAGAAAATTATTAATTTTAATTTTGTGGCATTGTTATCAATTGCTCTGATCGTTGTCGCGGCTAGACTACCATTATCGGTATAACGATTAACCTCAAGTGCTAGGGCGGTTGTGTATTTTAAAAATTTAGAAATACCCAGTACACATTGTGACAGCATAATATATTATTATATAGAAATCGATTCGTTTTGTTTACAGGTTAGGCACTTCTCAGATTTTGCGAAGATTTATGATATGCATTTATTGACGTACTTATTCGTCATTTTATCTGAATTACGGTATACTTACTTATTGTTATCTGGTCTAACAGAAATATTGCCCACATGAAATAATATAAATCCGACGGTAAAATCAACGAATTCTTCTAAGTTATCACAGAATTCACAGATAAATTCAGTTTCCTTGCCGATTCGTTCCAAAGCGAAGTCTAAACGCAATGGCTATAAAAATAAAAAGAAATCGTCTCTATAAACTGTAAAATAATATGTCAATAATAAGACATGACTGCATAGTAGTTAAAATAATGTTGTTACTACAGTTTATAGGCTGTACTTACCTACCACCAAATTATGTTTTCGGACCTATGTGATAGTACCGCAAATGATGTGATAACACTGATAACACACCGCTGTTTTCCCCTTCAGGGATTTACCAGTGTAATATAAAAATGAAAATGATTACAGTTTTTAGCTGAATGTAATCAAAATACGTAACGTGACTTCATTTGATTAATTGCACATCATAGGAAACTTTTTGCAATAAAGGGATCAGTAGATTATATTATTACCTAATTGTTTAGACATTAAAGGCATCATAATACCTAATCGGGCACATATTATAATTATATCTTACTTTTGTCGTTCATGAACAAAGAACAAGTCACCTTCCTACGAGTTACTGATGTACTTATCCTATTTGATATTTAAAGATCAATGAAATAGGAGCTTACTAAAATTTACGACATGTACCTATTTCGGGTAGGCTTGAAAATATTAAAGGAGTATAAAAAATAAAAAGCGAACGGTAGTTATAAGAAATGCTGCAAAAGTAATCGGTATACATAATATATACGCTCATACTGCGATTCTATATTTTAATAGTAGTAGATATAATAATTTTTTATTTTCTCACCACCAACCAAAATACACTCGAGAGCAATGAATCCGGGTCACTTAAAGAATGTTAAAAATCTCGGAAACTAAAAATGATAGGTTAATGCAATAAATTGTATTTAATAGACAATGTAATACTCCTTAAATGAAAGTAAAAAAAATATGAGTCACCATACATTTTATTAACACAAAATTACATAAAGAAAAAAACTGCTGATCTCTCCTTAAAACAAAAATAGGAAACATGAAATTTTTGAACTTTATTACGATTTTCTTGAATTTTAATACTTCGTATTGCCTCCTCGTGCTTCCATTACTGCGTTTACGCGGTTTGGCATGCTGTACACCAAGTTCCTTATACGATTTTGGGGAATATTCTCCCATTCCTCTGTGAGAGCAATTTTGAGCTCACGAAGCGTGATTGGGGGAGGGTTTCGTTGTTTTACGCATCTGCCTAGCTCGTCCCAAGCATGCTCGATCGGGTTGATATCCGGGCTGCGCGCTGGCCACTCCATACGAGTAATGTTCATCTCTTGAAGGTAGTCATTCACAATCCTACCTGTATGAGGTCGGGCATTGTCATGCATAAATATAGCATCCTCACCTAAATTGACCATAAATGGACCAACGTGATCATTGAGGATTTCTTCCACATATCTTACGCTAGTTAAAGAGCCGTTTTCTATGATCACCAGCTCTGTGCGACTTTCAGAAGAAATTCCGGCCCACACAAGTACAGACCCACCACCGTAGGCTACTTTTTCTTCGATGCATGCTTGCTTGAATCTTTCCCCTGGTCTTCGATACACTCTGTGTCTTCCATCGTGCTTGTAGAGCATAAATTTTGATTCGTCGGAGAACATAACTTTTGACCAATCTTCAATACTCCAATTTACGTGGCTCTGGGCATATCTTAGTCTCGAAATACGATGCCCACGCTCCAGTTTAGGGCCGTTTGCAGGTCTAAGGGGTTTTAAGTTAGATTCAGCAAGCCGACGTCTTACTGTCCATGCACTTGGGTTACTTCCTCCGAGGCGTCGAAACTGATTGGTGAGTTCAGTTCCTGTGAGAAAGCGATTTCGAAGCATGGTGTTCACCAAGTATCGGTCTTCTCGTGCTGTGGTACACCTGGTTCTGCCCGTTCCTGGTCTGCGTAGGTTAGAACCAGTTTCTTCGTAACGTCGGAGAACTCTTTGTACTGTTGACAGCGACACACCGACAGTCCTGGCTGTATCGCGCTGACTCCGGCCGGTTTCCAGCATTGTAAGTATTCTGGTGCATTCTTCAGGCGTAAGCGACATAATTTCAGCTTGAATAATGAATATAGAGCACTATCAACATGGTTTATGTACCCACATAAATGACAGATTACAAACAAAAGCAAAACCAAATGCTGTAATTTCGTAGTTCCATCTTCGAAAGTGGCCCTTTTTCAAATTTGATTTTTTTATGATATAACTTTACAATAACTAAGAAGTTTTAATACCTTCATTTAAGGAGTATTACATTGTCTATTAAATACAATTTATTGCATTAACCTAGCATTTTTAGTTTCCGAGATTTTTAGGATTCTTTAAGTGACCCGGATTCATTGCTCTCGAGTGTAGTATACAATGTTTGCTGTACATAGGGACACAAAATATTTGGTTGTGGATGCTTGTGTAGGTAATGAATTACGTGTGGCACTAAGATTCTACTTTGATTCCACATATAACAACTGACTATTACCATTTACCACCATGTCTGTCTTAGATTATACCACAAATCCACAGAATATTATAATAGTAGGTACTAACCTAATTATACTATGAAAATCGATTATATTTAAATTTTGCAGCCAGAGGCGCGAGCTTAGCAGACTTCATTCAACCAAGTTTAGGCCCATTACAACCTAACTTAGAGGATTTTATGGATACATTGGAACCGTTTCAAGGTAAGTTATTAGTACTATGTGTCACTAAAGAGCTACTAAGAAATCAATGAAAAAAAAAAAACAATTGCTTGTCGCAATAAGTCTACATGTTATATGGAAACTAATTTTTTTTTGGAATTCTTGTCTGTTTGTGTTTGTACGCTATGGACGCAAAAACTATTGACGAAGTAAGCCAATTCGTCTTGCGCTTCTCCCCTTTTGAAAAAAGTCCAAGCGACACGCCAGAGCCATCTTGGTTTTCATTGGAGTTTTTTTCCTCATAGCTACTTAAATAGCCTCTTTTCGTTATGGATACAAGAGGAAATAAAAGAAGGGTTTAATATAATACAAGTTTAAACACACCACATATATTTCAGATTTAAGATTACCGCCAGTGCCCGAAGAATCGGCGTTGCCATCTGAAGAGTCCCCGTACAGAGGTGGAATGTCAGTGGACTCGTACTCTCAAGGATTTATGACTGGCAGCCAGAGCAACACTGCGGTCACCATGCCGACCAGTCAAATGTCTTTGCATGGTACTCATTCATTATTTTAAGCGACTAATTATATATGTATTAGTATTGTTTAATTAGAAGTTGTTTAGCATTTCAGATTGCTTTGTAAATGTATACGATAGTATGAAATAACAGGATTTGTTCATTTTGATGGTGAATGACTACTACTATGTTAGATTAATTGTACTATACAGTATGATTCAAATCTCAATAATAGATAAAGCTTTAATAAAAATGAGAGTAGCTAATAAGCTAATAAGACGAGATAACGTAGGTACAGTCGGCGATAAAAGTAATTTCACAAATTTTAGTATTCAGGTCACTTTTATGTAGCCCGTTTTAGATATATTATATACTTTGGATAATATTATTAACTTTGCTTGTGATAGCAATGTCGTTAAATTTAGATTTTAAATAAAATTGTGTTATGAAACAGGTCAAAATCAGAATACTCAGATGATTTCTATGGAACAAACAATAAAGAATGAGCAAATGGGATTGTATGACAATGGAAGGTTATTCGCACAAACGGACCTCCAGAACAACATGATGAATACGCAAGAGATGCTGCCGCCTTATCAGCCTATGACTTATGAACAAAATACATCATCGTCGAATCAGCAAATGCATTCGTTTGTCGGCAAATCATCTAGGTTACAATATGTCAATACTCCTAAAATTCTGACACAGTCTGAAACTACATACAATAAATATAACACAGGTTAGTATGTTGATGTCTATCTTTTCACTAATACGAAAATGAAATGTTAATAAGTGTAACTGAATTATTATTAATGTGTCGTCGTGGCAAAGCCCCTGCAACGCACAAGTGACACTTAGGCTAGATTTTACCACTGCATTGTTGACTGAGAACTCGAAAAGGATCAATATTTTCTCAGTAGCGAATGAAAAGTATCAATACTTTTACTCTCATACAAGTCATCTTATTTGATATATATCAACATGATTTATCAGATGCATTAATATCAAAATTTTAATTATAACTTTGCTGAGCCGCTTATTATATATTTCCACAGTGCCACCATCACAAACGGCTCCCGAAACGGTGTCACTATTACAACAGCCGATCCAGAACTCTAAATATGCGTCAACCGTAGTCATTCAAGGAAGGGGAGGGTTCGGTCGAGAGAAAGTACGCCAGCGGCCCTCTCAGTACTCTGGTCAAATGCCACAGAGTAACCAGTATCAGAGCTATCAGTCGATGAGTCAGTCAGGGCCGCCGGTGTCTCCTCAAGGGTATGAGTCACGATCAGTGGGCGCGCGCCAAAATTTGCAGCAAATACAGTACTTGCAGCTGAGTCCTGCTGACTCGTACAAGCAGAAGACCATGTCGGCGACTGTCAATCCTCGATCGTTCAAAATGCCTTCCCCACCATTAGTGCCCGTCTCATCGCCACAGGTAAGAGTAACCTTTCAAACATTTAAATGCTTATTGAAAGTTGTTGTCTTTATTTTCCCAAGAGCCCACAGTATTTTGTTATTTAAATAGACGTCCAAGACAATACTTATGATTTTAAAAGTATATTTTTCAAGATTATATAGAGATTCTTCTTCGAGCTCTTTGAAATTGCTGTTCTTTGAATGAAATATGTCAACTTTAATTTGATAGACAGCTCTTGATCCCACATTTGTCTGTCTAGATATCCAACGTATCAGGAGCGAATCCGGGCGGTGGGTCACGTTCCGCTAAGGAACAGTTTAGGTCGCACAGCCTGCCGCTGGGCGCTCAGCTCAACGCTGACTGGACCGTGAGCGTGCCCGCGCCGCCCGCGCTACCTCTGCCCTCATCACACGACGCCGCGCCTACCAAACATATTGCGAGGGTATGAGCTTATTCACATTATCTTTATTTTATTTAGGTTTAGGGCTAGATCTCATGAAGCGCATCTTCAGCATCGGTGGATGTGTGCAAAACCAAATTCTGCTGTTT
Organism: Lithosia quadra; assembly: GCA_963576445.1. Classification (NCBI taxonomy): domain Eukaryota; kingdom Metazoa; phylum Arthropoda; class Insecta; order Lepidoptera; family Erebidae; genus Lithosia; species Lithosia quadra. Next base: position 10,664,298 of record OY754877.1, on the reverse strand, counting down.
CATGACTTAATGAAAGGTCCAATTATCACCACTGTAGAGAGTTAGCACCGAGCTTATAGTCTTAGGAAATTGCTGTTGTGGAAATTGCAATTGCGTTTTATATAAAATCATCCAGGGGAATCACTACAAGAGTTTCGTTTATATTACCAACAGATGTCTATGGAAGCGAAGGGTGATATAATTCGCTCGTATCCTCGGTGCAATGAAATCTCTGCAAACAGTCGAACTATGGTAAGTAGGTGTACGTGTAACGTACAGCAGTTGAATATTTGCAGGCTCGCGAGTCGAACCCGAGTGCCATTCGCATTCGGTCGCGATCGTCTTCAGGCAGCGTGGTGGCGGAGGGCCCGGCGGGGCAAGCGGGGCCGTCGGGGCAAGCGGGGCCGGGGGTGGCGCGCCGCCCGCCGCCGCTCAACAGCGTCGCGTCCGAGCCCACCCTGCCCCAAGCCAGCGTCATGCTGGCGCAACTACTCTCGGCGCAACACTGTCAGTCTACTTTCTACTTTACTACTTTCTATTTTCACTTCCCAACATCTTTCCCATCCCATTCCAACGACCATTCACAGAATAAAACATTACAATTATTATTACCATCATAGGCATCACGTTTCCAAATCTTATTCTTTTAATAAGCGGGTGGAGACAGTCAATATATTTCGCGATCCTGTAAATAATTTTTGATAATAAATTGATGCGCATACGAACGTGACTGGTCCCTATCGGATCACGATATTGAATCACAATATAATACTGAAGGTCTCTACACGCCTTCGTAGTTGATGCCTCATCTTGTTTAGAGGGTAACGTGTAGGTATCACCTACCTTGCCAATTTTTAGGTTTTCCTTAAAAAGGATGTACCTAATGAACTTTATCGGGAAAAGTGGGCAAAATCCTGATGAATGATACTGTTAACTAAATATGTAATTGAAGATTTCATTTCATTTCAACTAGATCAGTTTTTTTGGGAATTTTCATTGGCTTCCTTATTAGAAATTTTCACATTTTCCTCGTGATTTAAAATAAAATTCCTTCATATAAACCTTGTCCTGAATAATTGTTATGAAAAATAGTTAAACATAGTAGCGCAATTAATTTTCATTCATATAGACTAAATGTTAGGGTATGTTATATAAGGACTGCATAAGAGTGTTATCTACATTATTTCAGCTCAAAGTATGTATAAGCTGAACAGCGATGAGGGTAGTAGCCTGACGGATCCTACTAAGTCCCCAATCAGAAGAGCGCAGCCTTCGCCGATCGGGAGTGACGTAATGTCCCCGCACCAGTCGCTGTCCCCGCCGACGTCCCCGGGCGGGGCGGGCTCCCCCGGCGCAGGGAGTCCTCGTGAATCGCGCCGCACGCACTTGCACGCAGAACAGAAGCGTCGCTATAACATTAAGAATGGCTTCGATACACTTCAGGCGCTTATACCGCCTCTCAACACCAATCCAGCTGCTAAGGTATGCGCAGAGTACAGCTATATCAAAATACACATGTCCACTTTGTCACATTGTTCATTCTTTATAACCCTCCTAAAAACACAAGAAATAAATACGATAGTCAGTCCTAAATCTTAAACTAGAACTAGGTTTACCTCAATAATCAGTCCAGGCAGCCCTAACCGTTTAGTTTGCTAGACATTCACTGCAAACGACGACAAAAAATATATCGAGGCCGTCATGAAATTGGCCACACGTACTCTCAGAGTTCTGAACAAGGTTTTTCAGCGGTGTCTTATGTGTAAGACAGATTCGTTCCTGCAACTGTCGACAGATTGCAGATGCTAATCGTATATTTGGGCGTCCAAATGTCACCTATACCTTTGCACCTTGGCGGTTGCGTAGAGACGTTGTCACTTTAGCAATAATTTACTGGTTTTGGATTTTTTTTTGCTTTCTATAGTTATTGGATTTTCAAAAATGAAGGGAACGATATTGTCACGAAATGAAACGATACAAGCACTTTGTTCAATTCGCAGGGGTTGGTAACTTTATGATAGTGACTAGCGCTATAATATTCACAACAATCTTTATGGAATAAATCTGCTGAAACATGCGTTCAATAGTGAGCTCGTTTACGGAATGACTTTTTAAGTATTGTAATGAATGATTCCTTTGAAGAAGTTCTTCTACTATTTAATGAAATGATGACTAATATTTTAAACAGATAAGTAAGGCGGCAATGCTACAAAAGGGCGCTGAATATATAAAACAACTCAAAGCTGAGAGGAACCAGATCAAGGAGGAGATGGAGAGCTTACGACAGCAAATAGAGTGTTTAAATAATTCTATCACGTGCGTACACTAATTTTATTATTAATAGCGTGATATTGGTATAATATTTATATTTACATTGTTAGTATAAACATTTAGCGAAAGCATGTTATTTGTCGTGCAGGCAGTACATATTGGACGTTATGCTAATTATTAATGCTAATATTTTTACTGCTCTACATACGTCATAGCTACCATACTTAGAGCAGGAAAATATTAACCTGCCTAACCTCGCATTTAATTCAGAAAAGTTCACATTAGGATGGGACTCGAACCCTTGATAGTACCTTTATGGACACACAGATATAACATTAGTTTTGATTACTCCGCTTCATAAATGTAAAAAATTTCAGTAGATGGTTCTAATGTCGCGCTAAGATGTATGTTGACGAGAATTTTAGCAATCCAGGACAGGTCTAGGTAGCACAGTGGGTCATAGTAATAGAAAAGGGACTATGTTCACATCCCGTTCTAAACTTTATCAGATAAAAATTCTGAAATGTTATGCGTATCAATAAATGCATGTTTTATGTTGCAGTAACTGTCACTCGTTGCTTCCCGCAACGGGTGCGCCGGTTTCCCGCGCGCGGTCGGGCCGCCTGCGTGAGATGTTCGCAAGACACGTGGCAAATCGTACACTTCACAACTGGAAGTATTGGCTCGTATCCTTTGAAAATATTAACTTCACATAACCCTTCTCTATTAGGTGCATTTTATAGAATTTCCTACTAAGGATGAGGGAATAAAGTTTACAATGACTAGATTTAGTTACTCGATTCGTATATTCGACTGATTCCAGTGGAGCTACCATGAAATGGACATCCGAAACTTCGGGACTTCACGATAGATCTTTAGCTGTTTGGTTTTGGCTAAATAAAGTGTCACGTGCGGTCTTCAGACTTGGATTTCGTACCTTCGATTTCGACGTTTCATGGTAGGCGTATTGAAACCACGCCTCCCCACACGTAACATTTCGTGATGACTGTACTCACTTCTCCCATAAACTTGTCAAATAATTATCTCGCAATAGACACGTGTATAATTTGGCAATATGTCGATAACGTGCCGCTCTTGGAAGTGGCTTACAGTGACCCTGGAAACGGCCTTGTATGTTAATACTTTGATTGTTTTTATAATAACGCCCGAACTCTCCTATCGGTCTATACGATAAGGTTAATACAACATGTTATCAGCCGCTGAAGATTAATAATATACAAGTTAATAATCTGTTTTATCGCCAGACATGCAATTATGTGAATTTGTTACTATTATAGAGAGGTACCCATACGATCAAAATTAATCTACATGTGCAATATAAATTGATACATCTCTTGCGCAAATTCTATAATTTTTAAATTTAATACCATACTTTAAGTTCTTAATTGTTGAATATAGTATAGCGATGTTTACATCATAATGTTACATTTCAAACTCTACCGGTTCTATTTGGTTTCATTTTTTAGTTCATGATAAAATAACAAATGAAAGAAAAACATGCAATACATTAAATAATACAATAAAACATCAGGAGTATTAATGTAAAGAATCCCCCTAGTGCGATTGTTCCTTGACTCTTGGTCAGTTCAGCGTAGCGAGCGCGGCGCTGGTGGAGTCCTTCAGTGCGTGCGTGTCGTGCAGCAGCGCCGCCGACCTCGTGCGGACCACGCTGCTGTGGGCCGAGCAGCACTGCTCGCTCGTCGAGATGCGCCCCGGTAACAACACCTACCATACGCCACTTATCACACACCCATCATCACCCACTACTCACTCCACTCGATACACACACTACCCATCGGACACAGTACCCATCGGACCATCCGCTACACATGCCACTAAATCATAACCCAATATCTGAATATTGAGAATTTTCCTCTACAAACTCTTCTACATTTTGTAAAAGTTCTGTTCAATTCGATAAACCAGTGTATATGTTTTCAGCTGTGTTGAATTCGCTGCGGCTGCTGTGTACGACGACGGATATCCTGACGAGTCCGGACCGGCTACCGGAAGAGGCGCGTGCCGCGGTGGCCGCCTCGGCCGGCGTCAAGACCGAACCTACGTAGTCAACCGAGCGGCGCCTTCACGCACTCGCGGACTTTCAGAGGTTTATTCTGCCCTTTCTACGAAGACTGCAGTATCTTGATGGAACATATTTTAGTACAAGTAAATAGCATTAAAACTTTTTTATATCCATTACGACATACAGTATAAAGAAGCCATATTTTTTTACAAATGTCATGTCCTGGTAATAATATAGATACTTTACTGTAATGCGATTTACTCTAGGACATGTTAGATCTAGATACTGCATTCTTCGCGAGAAGTGTAGTATTGTAATTATTGTGTAACGCCGCCAAAACAATTGTATGAACTCACACATTATGTCAAATTGCTAAGATTTCTTTGGTTTTGTCAACATACGATAGAGTTAAATTTAAAGGAGTTCGGCAAGGTGTATTGCAATTATTCACAGGGTCAAGCGGTCAAGATTCAACTTGTCGAATAAAAAAACATTGAAACATTGAAACACTGACAACCTGAAAAATGCCATACAGCAAAATCATAGTCTGAAATTGCATTATTGTTTTATGGTAGTCCTACTTTTTAGTCGTATTCATTTATTCTTTTGTAATTGACCTACATTATACCAGAGGAATCTAGCAGACTTAGAAGAGCGCGTGTGATTGAAGATGTTTATGTTAGGGTTGGCAATACTTTGTAAGGGTATAGGTATAATGGAATGACTTCGGAATATTAACTTTTAAACGGCCGCGTTCCATGATATACTATAACGTTAACGGGAATTAATGCGAGCCTGGTATAGGTATATACATAGCTTTGGATTGCCTGGTCCTCGATTCTGCTAAAGGCAAACCACTGTCATACCACTGAAGCTCTAAAATGCCATTTAATTGTAGACTTTATTATTATCAACTTAAAGTCTAAATCAAATGATATTTTGTAGAGCGAATGAAGAAGTTAAATGAATTCTTTTCATTTGATTTTAGACTTAAACTGTATAACGGTAAAGTCTACAACTAAATAGCATTTTTTAGGGTCTCAGTGGTATTACAGTGGTTTGCCTTTAGCAGAATCGAGGGCCTGGTCGAAACGTCAGGCAATCCAAAGGATGTATACTTGTATGTAAGGTAACTATACCAGGATCGAACATTATAGACTAGGTATTGGGAAGTTTAGCAAGCGTCTAGCCATCTCAAGTCCTTGAAGAGTTCGTTAAGGAAACTTAAGCTAGGTTTACGTGAGGTGGGCTCGACGAAATAAAGCGTCGCGTCATTAATGTACGTAAGCATTATTTTGTTTTGACATATATCGTTGATTTTTTTTAATTCAATGAAATTATTTAATATGAAATATCTGAAATATTATGGTCTAGGGAACTATGCGATTGGTGAGTACATATTTTGGCGGTGTGTAATACGAAATCAAGTATAGAACATTGTGCGAGCGTGACTTGGGCCGTATATTATTTACATGCAGCCGTTGGGCTACTAGTTACCTGGTGTAAACAGGTCTTAATCATATTAGAGAAACATTTATGGCATATAGTATGTTACAAAATGTTATACCACCGCAGTGTTAGTCCTGTTATTTGCTTTACTAATTTTTAAATCAATATCGTACGGCCTTTTCTGAGTGTACAAATATTATATTTGTAATGTTGTACTTCGCCTTTTGTTAGTTGTACAGTTTCTACTCATACTCAATACACACTGAAAACAATTAATGATGTAAAACTTTTTGAAAGAAAAACAATTAAGTGATATACTTCGGTATTCAACAAACTTGTTTAATAGTTGGATGTTTTTAAACAAAGCACGTGTTACCTGTAACTTTAATAAACTAGCTAAATAAGTCAATCGACATGTTCTGGCGCATAGTCATCAATGGGTTGTTAGCATCTGAAATTGTTATTTGTTGTTATTGTGTATATATATTAAGATATAAAATATATTTTAACATTGTTGGTGTTCACTTTCAGTTTTGAGACAAAAGTTTTAATACCAACGTTGTAGGCTTATCTGCCTGGCAGTAAAAATAGATAGAACGTCACCTTGAACTTCCCACTTCTACATGACTGTGTAAAATTGTACGGAACCCTTAAAATATTGTAATACAAGCATTATTATCTTGCATTGAAAAGTGCATAAGTGATCCATTTCTGTCTGGCGTCCCCCTACGCCACTAATTTCTATTTACATCAATTATTAGAACATTTTGTTCGGTTATATTATGTGGTTGCCGACATTTATGTTCTTAAGTCTATAATTTGTAGAGTATCGCACACTACGATTAAAATGATTAATAATAAAAAATCGAGTAACAAGGACCACTTGTTTTTGTAGTTGTGATTAGGAGTCGTTTACTTAAATTATCCAATGTTAGGGATGTTATAACACTCCCCTTAATAAGAGGCAGCTAACTTAATTGCCTGTTTAGTTGTGGATGGAAGTACGATTATGTCCCCACTTATATTTATAAAGAGAAAACGGAGTGTCTTAACATAGTGCCTTGCTAATGGTAATCTACTCTAAGATACATTTTAAACATTTCCATGGATAGTTTTTACCAAAGATAAAAGAGAGTGCTCTCAGTCAGTGAGCTGAGAGTGTCGCCGTCTCGTGGCAAACATATTGCGAAGTGTGTGCGCGCACGGGACTGGCCGTCCTGTCCAATCACACGTGAATACCAATCTAGTTCGTAAGAAAAAAGAATTTTATTGAACTTGTCGAGATTTAATTTAGAATCGTTTAAGTGTAATTACGTAAGTAATTTAAGCAAATATTTTTATATTGTGTGACAACACAAATGTTTTTATATTACTATATAAATCGGTGCCAACGTAAATATTGTTGTAATTTGTTATGTAGTGGTATATTTTATGATGTATCGTTGAGTCTGGCAGCACAATGTCGTTGCGTTAGCGCGTGCGCATGCGCCGCGCTCCTTGTGAGCTTTAAATGAGGTTAAGTGCAATTGTTGTTCTATTGGAAATACAATTTAGAAATGAATGTTTTTGTGTTTTAATTATTTATTCGAACAAACAAGGTAAATTCAATAATAAATTATTACATAAACGCGTAAAGTCAAAGTTATTGTAACATTAATTAGGTAGGTACATTTTTATTACGTCCATCGATGAGGTTTCTTTTACAAAAAGCATACATTGATACATACATTCTGGACTTACATACTTAGATATATTTTGTAATTACATGAACTTACAATACAATAGATGAAAACTAAAATCGTTTATAATCATATCTGTTAATATTATCTAATGAAGACGGACAACATTGTTTTTACTTATGTCAAGATATTTTGAGTCACTTTTCTAGTATAATTAGGGACAAAAATCTTGACAATATTCTTATGCAGTTACGAGTTCACTTTGATAGTAAGCTCGGAGCATGACGGCGGAGGCGCGCCAATCAACTCAATAGGTTTTTGTTTAAAAATGCACATCAATTTTTAGCGTGGTCAAGATTTTTGTCTCGAAGTACAGAACACATTTTTTTTGAGATTTAACTACACATCTCTGAAACGACCTTTCACTAATCACTAAACAAATACTTATAGGTATAAGGTCTATTGTATAACTAGTAAAGCTTTTTTGTAAGTTGTAAAATAAAATAAAAGCAGACGAGTTATTAGAAATAGCAAGACCCGTTAATTAAATAATTATTATTATTAGAAGTTTACGTGATATTCAGGTAGGTATTCAAATGATTTCATTCATAAAAATCCCTCTATTAAACTAGGTACCTGACATTATTTCATTAGTCTATTCATATTTTGAACACATTATTCGATTTATACTGGATTTACCATCAACGAGACATACATTGCTGGAAAATGTTATAATTTATGTGCAATATTATCATATTTGATGCATTCGAGCGACGTTACTTGCTGAGAACGTTGTTACCTACATATTTCGGCTGTGCAATTTACCTTGGAAAGGGATACTTGCTAGAAAATCGGGCCTCTGCACTTTTCAGGTCACCAGACCATGAATCATCCGATTCACAGAGTCAAATTATCTCGAAAGTCATTATACAAAGTTTTAAGTATATTTGGAACACCTGGCAAGTATCAATCGCGATGTCATAAAACACATACAGGTACAGGTACCTATAAAAACGTTAAAATACCTATATTATATTATAATTTATGTTGTAGGTATGTCCCATAATATTATGTTGTTACCAGTTTTGAATTTGCACAGCCGTTTGCAATCGAAATCAAATAAATTCGTCGTCTACCAGCACCATGTTTGAATTTTCTTCCCCATCAGGGTATTAGGGTAAATATTCAAAGGCCTAAACCTTTGAGTATTTACCCTAAGGAGATACATCTGCACTACTCGTACTCGTAGCGTAGCCTAATATTCTGCTGTTATTTTTGAGGGGGACGAGGTACACGCATAGGTCGCCTGATGGGTCGCTTAATATATTAACCAACCGCCGTAGACAAGTGGCACAAGCGTAAGTTCAAGCATGTCGCCAGCGTACGATGCGCGTGCCGCGGCAGGATCACGAGCTTGGGTGTGATTGGTCGACCTATTATAAGTATTCATTTCGGTAGCGATTTACGCTTGTGCCTTGTTTACGGGGGCAGACCCAAAGTGGCATGTACCTTGGTGAAAAGGAACGCGCGTGTAAGATTAAGATACATCCCATGTTAAATACTCAAAAGATATTTAATGTGTTAAATAAAGGTGTGTAGATTGGTCCACTATCAGTATGGTGTGACGGACGTAGTGTGTCAATTGAAACGTTGCGCGGCGGCGAGCATGCGTGCAAGGCGAGAGGTGGGCTGCGCGAGTAACGCCGTGGGCGTCCCCTCCTCCGCAACCCCACGTCCGTCCAGCACCACGGCGCGGGAGTAACTGCGCACTGATGAAATGCGGTGCTGCAACGAAATTTGCTCAACTTACTGCTACTTAAGGTTTGCTGAGGAGTTTTTTCCTATAGGGTACCTAATACGAGGCCTCTAGTTAAAGGTTTCCATGACGAAATACCGTGTGATTTTGGCTGGTTCTAAGCCAGCCCTGAAGAGGTATTTAGTAATCAAGGTGCGTTGAGGGTTTCCAAATGTATGAAAAGAATAGCCTGACGCGACGGTACCATGCTTTATGGAAAAAAATTCAAGAAGATTAAGTTCACAGTGTTTGCAGTCGAGCAGTACGATACGAAATAAAGACTTACCGCGACCGTGATGATAGTGGTGTGGGGGGCGACGGCCGCGAGTGCCGCGAGTAGCGCGCGCTCGGCGGGCGCGTCCAGCGCGGCGGCCGGCTCGTCCAGCAGCAGCGCGCCCGCCAGCCGCGCGTGCAGCGCCGCGCGCGCCGCCGCCGCGCGGCACACGCGCCCCGCGCTCCAGCCGCCCCGCCCGCCTCGCCCGCCCACGCTGCACTCTGTACAATAACATGAAAATCATACCACTTTCAATAAAATTGTGTGGAATGCCAATATCTTCATTTCAAATGCAGCAGAAATAAACAGAAGAGGTATAACACACTCCTGTACCGCAGAAGGCGCACCGGGCGGCGGAGATCGCAGAAAGATACCTAAGCGTTCTCCATGAGTACGGGTCTGGGTGTAACGGTTAAGGCTAGCCATCGCCCTAGAAAAAGCTGACTTATGGAGGCGGCGCTTCTAGTTTCCGCGTCTCCGGCTTATCAGGCAAAATGTGACGCGTCTTCTTTTCCACCACATTGTTAACTCGGCAAGTTCTTGGCGATTTCTGCATGTGGAAAAAAAAGACAGTAGGTACATATCTGTAAGATTTAGGATAAACGTTCAGCGTACCTAATCCCGCTGGCTGAGCAGTAACAAATTCGAAGAGTCCAACCGCTCTGAGACTGTGCCATATTTCCTCATCGGTGTGCACGGCGAGAGGGTCGAGGTTCTCTCGCAGCGTGCCGGAGAACATGGCGGGCTCCTGCGGTACCACCACGACGCGATGCCGCAGCGCTCTCAGCGGCACCCGCATTATATCCTGACCGTCGATGAGTACTCGCCCACTGCATATGGTTGTACCGCCAGCGCACGTCATAAGTAGTGTTGATTTACCACTGCCGCTCCGACCACATATTGCAACCTAAATATTAATATTTTGTTTATCAGTGGTTCAATTCCTAACAATTTTAGAAAAATTGTATGGAATGCCGATGCTTTCTGAGAGGCAGCTGAAAGTAGCAAAAGAGGTCTAATACTCTCCTGTGCCGCAGAAGGCGGAAATTGCACAACGATATACGTTTTCCATGAGCTGGGTGTACATAACGGTTTAGACTAGACATCGCCAATTCCAGTTTAGCTGTATGCATAATGGATGGGTCGACAAAACGTTTTATACGTAGGTAAGAGTGTTAATACGGTGTATTCTCAGTAACTAGGTAGGTACTTATAAGGAAACACATTACAAACTCAGAAATGTTTCACTCAATGGTAAAGATGTTAACTTAGGAGAAGTTAATCTAATTACCCGTTCGCCAGGAGATATCGTAAGGTTGATATTCTGAAGTATCGGAGTCGTGCCTGGTTCATGCTGAACGCTGACATTTTCAAATTCTATTTTGCCGTTTCTTTGCCATCCTGACGGTATTGGATCTAAAAACGTATTAAGGGTAAGGTATTATACCTACACAAATTTTCTAACATTCTTAACGAAGAGAATCATCTGCGAGAACACCTAATTCAAGCTGCCTGAACTGGAAAGTTTTGTCCCCAGGGCCCAATCCAGGGAGAGATCGGGCCACGCAAAGTCCAATTGGATGTTACAGATTGTTAAACACAAAGTACCTACGTCACGTTAGCTTAATAGTTAAGGAATCGGCCTTACAATGGAGAGGTCCCGGGTTCGAATCCTGGCTACTATCGACGTGGACCCACTCCTAACACAATCAATTTAGTGTAGTTGGAAGGGTTAACGGGATTAATAATAATTTCGATTACTATAATTAAAAAAAAATTAAGAGTAATAATTACTTTCATCTCTGTAATCTTCCTGCGTTATATTGGTGTCGGTGTGTATCCTCTCCAGTGCGGCGAATTGCAAGTGCAGGTCGGCGCGGCACTTGGCCAGGTGGGCCAAATAAGCAGGAAGTAGGAGCGAATACGCGCCTGCCAGACCTGCTGCCGCACTGCTGGTCACACCCCCGAATATAGACGGGTATAGTAGCAACACTAGTAGTACACTCACACTTGCAGCGCCTACTAGATCCTGGTGAAAAATATTGCAATCTAAATATTATGTTATGCCTGGCTGTTTAACAGACTGGAAATGTTCAGCATGTGCATAGCCGGGCTTGAGGAATGGTTGCCGCAACACTTGTGGGACCAGTGGTATTGGCGTAGTCTAAACCAATATCTGCGCTTTGTCACCCCGTGCTGCGACGACAATCACCTCTTTTTTCATGAGGCCGTCAAGTTGAGGGCCACCATTATGTCACTGTCGGTGTATGTAATGCGGCCCACCTTCCTGAGGCTTTACCTTAGCTTACCATCGGGTGAGGTGAAGTCATAGGTATTGACGTGACAGATATACCTAGGTATTTTTTTTAAATCTAGTGTCAGTTTTCTTTTATTTAAGTACAACATATTGGTAATTTTCTCACCAACGTGAGCCCAAGCCACCGGTTGGCAGCATTCAACAAAAGCAGTGTGTTGTGGTTATTGTCCAGCTTGCGCAAGAAAGTGGTGCGCATGCGCGCTTGCAGGCGTCCGGCGCGGATGGTGCTGCCGCCCGCGCACGTCTCTGCACACAGTGACACCACGCTCGCAGCGCTGTACGCTTCCGCGGATTGAAGCTCTCTACAAGAAAAACCATGCAAAAAAAATTGTTTCTCAAGTTGGATTAAATGTAGGGTAGATGCTAAAAAAAGAAAGCAATTGAAATAAAAAGTTATTACAATTACGTACCTATACCTAGATATTATTATCTAGGTATAGGTCCGTAATTATAATGGCAATATAAAGGCACCTTTCTTTTTTTCAACCTAACTTTACCTAACGTAAAGTTAGGTTGAAAAAAGAAAGGTGCCTACTTTAGTAGGTATAAGTATCTATAAGATTTATAATAATTCCTCGACTTCCGATTTACTAGGAAACTTGGTTTTTGCAACTAAATTGTTGTTGGAATAATGATTTGCTACAATTTATTATACAATATGAACCACTAACCGTTTACGCCTAATATTTACTTACTGCTTATGTACCTAGCGTTACACAGATAGACAAATTGAAGGGTGAGGTAGCAAATCAGAGCAGGCAGTGAGGCCAACAGGCTCCAGGGCGCGACGTATGCATTGACAAGCAGCGCGGCGGCACATAGTAGCGCGAGCTGAGCCCATCGGCTAACAGCAGTCGGTAGTTTCTGAAATGAACAATATCGTTTCTTAATGTTAAGTCACTAGCAGCCACAGAACAAAGAAAAATGAATGAAAAAAGCACTGATAATCAAATACAGATTACATCTATTGGAGATATATTCGACCCCTTCCCGCCGTTTTAGCGTAAGCGACAAAAAGCAAATTTTACAGGAGGAGGTTTTTTTAAAATATTTCAGGCAATAGTTGTGCTATGAAAATGAAATTTACCACAGAGTCATAATTTTTGACGATTAATAATTATACCAGTAAAAAAATTAAAATTTTCGAGATTCGTGATATTTTTGGCGCCTACGATGATTTCGCTGTCACTGAAAAAACCATTAAGGCGTTTGAGATAAACTATATAGTAATAAAATAAGTGAATTTTATCTAATTTTCAATGAATTTTCCTACGTTTCATAGTGTTTTAACAGACGAACTTAAATTTGTTATACAAATTCAGTTAGTCAGCGAACAACGGTCTAACATGGACTACCAATCGGCCCAACCTAAGTCTATTTGGTTACCAACAGGAACGGAGGCCCTTGAGGCTGTGAGGATGACAGCCTCTATAAAAAATACCAAAGCGGGGTGGGTGGGTACACAGTTTCCCAACCCATTCGGAGACCATGAACATCGGTCTTAGGTATATAGACCACCACCCGGCCAAACCGTAACCCTGAATTGACAGGGCTGGTGACACCCCGGAGACGCGAGGAAGAAAACCTCTATGAAAAATCCCCTCAATCCCTCGCCCGACAATGGGAACAATGGTCCAAGAAGAGTGGGGGCAAACCCAATGACGTCAAGTCGAAGGCCTATTAACTAAACAAGGCAATGGATAAAGAAATAGATAAATCTCACCCATTCTGGGGGGAGCACCAATACCTTAAGAGCACAGCGCTGAGCTCTAAATCCGGCCCCAACACGAGCGTGGAGGTCGCGCAGATGCGTAGTGCTATGTCGGGTTCTGACGAGTACGAACAGGGCGAGTAACCTTCTTGTCTCACTTGTGGAGCTCTTTCAACTGGGACAAAAACGGAAGCGGAGCTCCACACGGGGCACCTACAAATTGACGACGGAGATGGCCTCCAGCGATGAGGCATCCTCGATGACCAAAGCGGCTACTGGCCACCGCGCCGAAGCAGAGGTCGACGCCCAAGGCAGCGAAGTCTGCGAAGGTCAGCGATAAAAAGCTGTCGGCCCAGGAAGCGAAAAGCGAGAGGCTGATCGTTGACCTTCTTATGAAGGTCTCGGCGGAGAAACTGCCAAAGTTGCTGTCCGTGCCAAAGAAGGCAGTGGTGGGACCGTCGGCAAGCAATACTACCACTTTACCAGCGCCAAAGTTCGGAAGGATAAGTCATCAGTCGCTAGAAAATCCCCGGCGACTGTCCCAGTCATCCCCGAGCCCCCAAAATGAAGAGATAATTGAAATAACCGTCAGTATAGCGCGAACGAGAATGAGTTCCTCAAGGCTGAGCTGGCTAAATCGCGGAAAGAGATGGCTCACCTTGCCGCAGCATTGGAGGAGTTCAAGATAGGGGTGATGAGTTCTGCTGTTACGAGTGCTACTGGGGGAGCAAGCAGTGACTGCACCGCGAGGCCAGCGCGGTTGGTGCAGTCAGCACAATCGCAGTCGATTGCGCTACTGGCGCAACCAAATAAAATGGTGGCTCCAGCGGAGCCTTACGTAGTCCGGCTTCTGGCCGCGCCGGAGGAGTGGTTGATGGGTCGCATTGCCGCACTGGAGGGCGTTTATCGACGTCCACCTCTGGCAGCAATCAGATCGGGCCTGACTGCCCACTCAGCTCTAAGTGTGACCCAGCCAGCCCTCCCGGGGCTTGCCTCCACACATGTCACTCAGAGGAAAGACAAGGGTAAAGAAAGGGGAAGCTGACCTCAGCCCCAGCCCCGGCCCCAGCTTCGACAGCTCCCACACAACCCACATTGGAAGAGGGATGGGAGGTAGCAGGAGCGGCCAAACAGAGGAGGTTATACACTGTTTATTATGACTATCATTTTAATAACCAAGTAAAACTGTTTCAACTTATTAATTATCAATTTAAAGAATACAATGGCGCAGGGAGACAATGGTTCTTTGATAACTTTCGGGTAATTTGTGTATAGTGAACCATACCATAGTCATACACTATGTCGGTTACGATATAATTTTCAGATTTTAAATGAACTTGCGATAAATATATCCTGTCACCTACGTTAATATTTAAAAAAATGTTACGGTTAAGATAAAATTAGCTTTTGATATATCTCAAAAACTAATGAATTTAGCCGCAAAATTTCAATACAGAAAGATCCGTTATGGTTCAAAATTACGATTTCGATAAAAAAAGCATTTTCGAAAAAATGTCGCTTACGATAAATCGGCGGTTAGGGCTCGTATAGGAGTCAGATCAAATTTTTGTTTTTTATACCACTAAGATGACAGACAAGCACATGGCCCACCTGATGGGAAGTCACCGTGGCCTATGGGCGTATGTAATTCCAGTGGCATCACACTCGCGCTGCCAACGCTGGAGGGGACGGGGTTGGGGGAATGGAGAGGGGAGGGGGAGAGGTTAAAAGAGTTTCTGTGCTGAAAACGCAGGAAACTTTAGTCTCCCCGCTGCCAGCACAGAATCCCTCCAGTGAGCTCTGTTACCCTACTTACCGCCGGTAACACAACACGATGGTTATTATCACAGAACAGTTAAAAAAAGGTCTTCTGTATAGGGCGGAAGTACTACCCCAGTCCGACTGCTCAATCCGGACGGAATATAAGTACCTTCATATATTTACACTTGTGTCTGCTAATCTGCTTTGCTTCATAAGAAAAATATCTTCGGAATTTGTACCTTATCGATGACCAGTATATCAGCAGCGAAGCGGTGTAACGTGGTTCCGAGTGGCGTGGCTCGGTGGTGGTTGTAAGACGCATGCAGAGTGGCATGAAGCAGGCGCTCATGGAGCTTACGACGCGCCCCTGCGCCGGCGCACGCGCAAGCCGCCTGTGCCGCGCCTGCAGCCAGTGCGCCGCCCCCACACCACACAGCATATGTGCGTACGCCGTCCCAAGTCTATGTAAATTACATAATATTCTAGATAATTAAATACAATTTTATTTTTAACTAGCGACCCGCCCCGGCTTCGCACGGGTGCAATGCTGATACTAAATTAAATACCTACACTACAGAAAAACTTTGAACGTTGTATATAAAAACATAGCGGCCTCCCCGCACTGCCCCGTCCGACCGGTACCGCCCGCCGCAAACGCAAATTTTAAATTTGTAATATCTCCGAAAATATTTGTTTAATTTACATGCTGTAAGGAACCATATTGATCTATATTAACTGCACACTGTATTTGAGGTACTTAATTCGATAAGGATTAATGCCGTGTTGCTTAAAATAGCTTCGTAAATAAGCCATTTTTTCACGTAAAAAGTAAACAATAAAAATGGTTAATGTGGGTTATCCCTAAAAGATAAACATATACCATCGCGGACTTTTTTGTAGACCTTTTTATGGTGTACAATACTGTAGTACATTAATTAGATCTAACTCGTAGGGTTTAGGCAGCGTTTTTGCTAAATTGCTAAATAAGCCCAAAAAAATAGGTTAATTTACGACATCACGTTAGAAACCTCTAAAATTAGCAATGTTGCCTTAGTATATGATGCATGTATTATACATATAAACCTTCCTCTTGAATCACTCTATCTAATGGAAAAAACCGCATCAAAATCCGTTGCGTAGTTTTAAAGATTTAAGCGCACATAGGGATATAGGGAAAGAAAAGGCGACTTTGTTTTATACTATGTAGTGATGAAGCAATTTTATTTAGGTATGGTTCTTTGAGCAATTATTTTTTAATTATACAAGTCGTCCTCACCTGACTGTTACTGAGTTCAGTTTGTGAATTCTGAGTTGTAACATACGTAAGCCAACAATCTGCAGCAAGCGCTAGCGCCTGCGTAGTTGCGGCTGCGGCCCAGTATGCGGCACTCCACCACTTGCAGGCCCGCGCATATTCCCACCAGATGACATACTAATTGGCATGAAAAAAAAAATGTAACTAAGTACTTAATAATCCGAATTATTCTAAACTGTATTATTCTAATTCTAAAGCGTAACAAGGGATAGGAGTCAGTATAATCAGGCGGCTGCATTTCTAGCATTCGCACTGTATACCATGGACAGCACCACGTTTTGGAGAGTAGAAATTATCTAAAGTGATCTTTCAAAGAACAATGACAGTGTGAATCTTTCAAAGAATAGAACGCTTTATTTAGATAGAACCGACTGACGCAATCCCATTGAAATAAAGCCAGAATATCATAATATCGTACCAAAATATCAAAATAATTTCTTACTTCATTAGTGACATCAGATTTGTGTTCCAAGTTGGAATCATCATCAGCTACGATTGTGTTATTCGTATCAACACCATTTAAAGTTAAAGAACTATAGGGCGTCGTGTCCGCGCCCGATTCGTCAGGTACATCTGAAAAGAGTAAGGCGTATGGAGTAAACTAACTGGACAAGATTATTAATTTCATAAATACAGACATTCCCACTAATTCTTTGGTCGACATGAATAAAACCACCAGGGTTTACCTCTCTGGTTTACCTACCTTAAATATGGGACTAATCTCTAGTCTGAGGGGACAAATATATTGTGCCGATAATGTGTGTAATGGTCAAGGCGTTAGACTTGTAATTAAAAGCTCAGACTTCTGAGTTAAAAAGTTACTGGTCAATCCATAACAAGCATTTAAACGTCTAAGTATAATTTGACCCGTTACAATAAACTGAGTTTACGAGGAACGCGAACGGTAACGACTGCTTATCTAACGACGGAATATAATTCAAACATTTTATTATATTCATAGTGAATTCCGCGTGAGTTATGCTTCTCCAAGAAGGTGGACAAGCTAAACGAGAACCTAATTCTTTTTAAACAAACGAATGAAGTTAATTGATTGGAGTCATTATCCTTCGAGCCATTTCCCAACTGAGTTGGAGTCGACTCACTATCTAATGGCCGAACTTCGATATTTTTCAAGACGCGACCACCAGCCTGCTGGACCACCATAACCCACTGGCGATATCGAAGTTCTGTATAAAGTACCTAAGTACAGTTGTGCTTCCAACGCTGGAGTGGCTTTTTAGGATTCTAACTACCCGTTACAAATGACACGGATGTTTTGTATAACCGACGGCTTAACGCGCCCTCCGAAGAACGGATGTGTGATGGCAATGTGTTAAGAATCACCCATTTGTAAGACTGATCTGAACCAGTACCTGCCTACTGCCTAACCTTGATTTTCCAAACTTACCATTGTTGAGATTATCCTCAGGGGCGCTTTCCGAATCAGTGCTGATTAAACGTCGTACCGTTCTAGGCGTCCATCTGTGAAATTAGATTTAAGTACCTATAGGCTTAAAAGTGCTGGTATGGTTAAATGTGTACTTATCTATTGGACATAGCCATGCTATCACTAAGTATTATGTGATGTTAACCAAATTTGCTCATTTGATAAATATGGTTTAGTTCCCAGAGAAATCGCGGGGATCAGTTAGTAGGGTCGCAATAAAGTGTCAAGTAACCTATTGAGTGTGCGAGTCGGGCGCGGTTGCAATAGACGGCGCACAGACAGGTATTTGCCCCTAAAAGATGGTCAAAAATATTTTATGCTTTTTATAGTAGTATTTAAGTATTTTGATTTATTTTTAGGTATAAAAGAGTGAAAAAAAGGCATAGATCCTTAACAAATTTTATTTCTAATTTTCGTCATCTTCAGAGTCATTTTCAATACTTTTTGTTGAAAGTTGATGCATTGGAGCGTTCCATGATAGGTAGTAAATCATTTTTAGTTAACACCCGCACCCCAGAAGAGCCTGGAAACAAAACAAACTAATTTACCCCAACGCACCCCTCTATTTTTGGTTTTTTTCAGTCCATGCATAAAAAAATTGCCAAAAATAGAGGGGTGCGTTGGGGTGGCTATTTTACACATTTTGGAATACTATAGAGTCTAATCTGAAACAAACCATTTAAATTTTTACTTAGAAATGCTCAGAAATACTTCAAAACGCTTAATGATTTTTTTTAATGCTTATTTCATAGGACTTTTTAAGAGTTGGTTATTAATCGAATTAAAGGTTCGAAAAATCCCTCTTTTCATAACAAAACTAAATAAAATAATAATTACATACCTGATTGTGTAAGATCCATAGTAGAAACTCACACGGAATTGACTTTTTCACCTTAAATTTAATATACGAAAGCAATGAAATTTGAGCGTATCGAATAATTACACGACCACGGCAAGCGAACGGTAACTTCCGACTAAGCGCATGGAGCGGGGCTAAGACTCTAGCGCGTCGGGTTCACGCTATTGTAAGGAGAAAATACTGTTATATTTCGAGGAATAACAAAAAGCGGCGTCTAACTACAACAAAAAAAATGCATTTTGACCAACTTTTAGGGCCAAATACCTGTCTGTGCGGCGCAGGAAGCTCGCCTCGCGCTGCAGTGCGCTGTTCGATTCGTCGGCACTAACTGCGCGACGCACGTCCGGCCGCCATCTGAATGTTAATCATGCAGATTTATGTCAATCACATTCGACTGCATTTATAAATATATATGTAGGTATGCCGTTGCTCGTAAAGAATCTATGAAGCGTGTAAAAAATTACGTTACGTAGCGTAGGAAGGTAAGGTTTATTTTTTTGTAGAGTCGTAAATAAATAAAATATGCTTTTGCAGCTTTAGTAGGTAGTGCTAAAATAAACTTACTTGGAATTGAACATAGAGGGCGGTGGTGAAGACAACTGTCTTGACAGAAGTGGTCTGGAGTGTGGTGTGTGTCGACGGCGCCAGCTGCCCCCAGCACACGTCGGCA
The DNA here is from genome assembly GCA_963576445.1 of Lithosia quadra. Taxonomy (NCBI): domain Eukaryota; kingdom Metazoa; phylum Arthropoda; class Insecta; order Lepidoptera; family Erebidae; genus Lithosia; species Lithosia quadra. The sequence continues at coordinate 10,644,727 of OY754877.1, read as the reverse complement.
CTTCCGATAGGAGGTGAGCACCTGCAGCTTCACTTATACCCACCTTAAAAATTATTGGATAGTGTTCATCCCCATAAACTAAGATAGGTACTTAAGTAGTTTGTGGTGTAGTATAGTATATTTTATATTTTCTTCTTCATCTTCTTCAACTCGGCGCCCTTCCTTTTTTGGTGCAGCATGGACGAGCGCGACATAACATATGTATTGTTGTCTCTTTATAATGTGTGTTGCAATAGAATCACATGACTTTTCCTTATTATTTTTAAATTTAGAGCGACTACAATAGAAAAATACCTTCCATGGGCATACCTATCTATAGAACATAATTTAGACCCCAGTCTAAATTATGTTCTATAGATATACCCACACACACACACAAAGTTTGGAAGACGGGAGTACCTATTTATTTTATTCACAGAACGAATCAGAGAATAGAAGTGTTAGCGTTATTATCGCTAGCATTATTTTCGTGCAACTGCCACAAAACTCATACAAAACAGAAATAATAATGGTTAAAGTTGTATTTAATACAACTTTAACCATTATTATTTCTGTTGTCTTAGCTCGTCATCATTAACTCATTAGCGATGACCACGTTTGCATACGATCGAGGTCGGTGCCCGCTTTCTCTTTCACCTCCTCTACGTAATTGATTTGACTCATCTTAGCTTTTACTACTTGCTACTGGTTGTCTGGAACTACAACCCAGCCTATCAACTTAACACCAACCACAAATTTAATTTAACGCGAGTCTTCACTGTCATACTAAGGTTGCTACTGTTGTTTGTGGCCAATTTAAAAAAAAAACATTTGTTTTTTTCAGATCCAAGAAAGGACATAACGGTGTAAGTATACCTAAGTGTGAATTAACCTTAATCCATTAGTATACCTACCTACAGTAGAATAATGCGAAGATGGACATACGATTTTTAACCTGAAATTATGCAGCACGAACTAACTACTTATTTGAAAACAGTGAACGGTCAACGGTCATGGCTAATTAGGTGGTGACTAGTGCTGGACAATTATGACTAGATTATTCTTATGACTTATGAGTTTGTTATAATACTTCCCAATATATCACGTACCTTTTATATGAAGATCAAACAATTGGTATAGTCTATCTATGTCATGGTCTGTTGAACACCCTCTTTCTTCATGGACTATTTACTTCAGTGAATAATGTGATTGACTGATTGGTCCGTGATTTTATCGGTGTGAATTTAAGTTATGCGAACAGGGACGATGTTGTGGATTAAACGAAGCCTAAGTATATGCTGATACAGTTGGTCTACCGTGATAAGGGTTCGTGTTTCAGGCTAAACAGAGGGATAAAACCTGCGCTAGAGCCTCGTCTGTCAATCAACAAGTTGTGCACGGGCATGCATCCCAAAGATGGAAGGGCCACAGTCACTCGGGACACTACTGTTGTTAATCTTAATTACAAACTAAGTAGTTCATAGTTGGAACAGACCGATGTCAGTCGCTTTCGTATTCATTCATAATTATATTCGTATTTAGTGTGCGCATTTTTTTGGTAGGTACCTACTTAGGTTTTCAATCCTAAATAAACGCAAGCAGTAATACTTAGTAAGTACATAATTTTACTAAGTAGCTTCTAAAGATACAATTTAGCATAATTTCCTTCCTAAAGCAAGTAATAAGTTAAGTACCGTAGTCTCGTCGGAGTTACATCTCTGGAACCGGGTGCGGCTCAGTGCGCGTAATAGTCTTGACCGCTCTCGGGCTGCTCCTCCAGGCGGCCCAGCGCCAGACCGGGCCGCTGCGACTCGTGCTTCGCCCGCCAGTCGCGCCCAACGAGCTAAGGCTCCTGAGCATGCGGCCGCTGCGCGTCCAACACCGCATATCCGACCCTCCTCCATTGCTATTATCTTGAGAACAAAAGAGCTGTTTGAGTAAACAGCATTATCTTCGCAGGCAGTTGAGATCGAGTGGAATATAATTCCTATAGAAGTAGTCCTAATCAGTTTGTTTTGCTAATGTGTGCATGGTAGGAACACAAATTCAGACCAAACAACCATTCAGATTGTTCCTGTTCTACCAACAACATTCCCGATTACGTAACAAAGAACACAATAGATTTTTGTTGGAGAAACACATTTAGGTACTTTTAATTTGTAAAAGTAACTACCTACCTAATTTGTTTTGATACAAACTAGAAGTCTTATGAATTAGACAATTCTGGAGATTTTGCATTTATTGTAATTAATGTTAGTTTCTAATAGTTATTAAGGTTTGGATTTAGAGTTTCATGAAAAAGTGAAGCCTTTTAGCAAGATTGCGTTTAAACTACCCATAAAATACTTACATAATTATACACTACCCACAGAACTGAAATCAGCCTGCAAACTCAATGCAAAGTGAGTTCTGTCATCATATTAATGACTATGGATGTAAAGCGTCCTTCACGCTCTACTTACTAAATCAGCATAATGTAGTAGTTCAAGTCGATTAGTTGCAACGATGACGGTCCGGCCGGCGCGCGCCGCGGGCACCAGCCCACGGGCCACCAGGTGCCTCGCCAGTGGCGCGTCCAGGGCAGCCAACGGTTCATCAAGCGCCAGGAGTGATGCATTGGAATACAGTGCACGAGCAACACACACTCGGATCCGTTGCCCACCAGATAGGGGTGTTCCATGACTGCCAAGTTGCGTTGCATCGCCCTCTATACGAAACCAAAACAAATGATGAGATGCGGGATTACCTACAGGAGCTAATTTTTCATTCCTTACGTGATCTTTCGCTAGGATCACAGTAATTATATAATTATATTGTGTACGTGAGTAATTAAGTTAGAGAAGACAAGTAAGAAATAAAACAGCACAATACTCTAATCCCGCTATTGCACCTATGCATGAAAGACGGCTGCGCTGTGGAAGAGATGTTAAACATTTCTTGCGATTCTATTCTACAGTTGATTGATTGACTCACCTCAAATTAATAATAATTGTGACGGTTTAATTTTTCGTAACCATAACAAAAAACGATAGGCATTATCAATATAATAGTTATCTATAAATATAATACATTATACTTAGACGAATACATTAACTAAATTCAAATTTATTTATTTACAGAAATACGGTACCTATCGTATGATGTTACATTGGATTTGTTCAGCACATTTACCATTCGAGATGGCATGCAAACGTAGCTTAAACTTTTCTTTTAATGTTCTATAATTTTTAATCAATACATACCTACTTATAGGTATTAAGCGGCCAAGTGGCCAATTTTATCACAACTTTAATAATACGATTAAGATACAATTCTAGATTAAAGTCTACCTTGGTTGACTATTTTAAATTTTTAAATTTAAGTATAACTATAAGTACTTAGATTCTGCTTTCTTACCAGGTAAAAGTTGAAGATCAGGCCGTAAACCGGTCGCTCGCAGTACACGCCCGTATTTTCTCTGACACCACGAATTATCCATGACGATGTTATTGCGAATTGAGCCTTCTAATAGCCACGGTGGTTGTCCCGCGTACCACATAGTACAAAATCTAAAAAAACATTAAGATAATATGCAATATGCTGTATGTGACATCTATTTTTAAAACCACGGAAAATGGTTCTTACACATTTTCCGTAGTTTTAAACTGGTCACCTGGATCACAATGTTTCCTTCGATATCGATTTATGTTATTTCCGCGAAAGACTCGTCCTCATCACCGTTGTTCTACAATGGTGGAATAGGACAAACAGGAAAATCTACTTATTTGTCGGATAAACTTTAAGACAATGAGGACTCCTGCCTAAAAAGTCTGCAATGCAAAACACTGCAAAGTTTTCAAGTCAGCAGTATTTTTGAAACATTTCAAACGTTATGTTATACATAGTACCTATACCTAATATAACTTCATGAATTTATTTGATTACAATGCCTTCAGTATACCTATAAATCCGTAACCGTAGTACCATTAAGTAGGTATTCTGTGCCGTACCTAACGTAAAAAATGCCTTAATACTTACTACCTACCTAAATAAAATCCGATAAAAATCTCTGAATCCAAAATAAAAATTGAGAAAGTATTTTCGATACAAGATACAAAATAGGTGTACCTAGGTACGTAATTTTATCTCTTGAATCTTGAATGATATAGTACTATTTCAAAGTCGCACCTCTATTTAAACCATTGTTTGTCAAGTGGACTTGTAAGAAATAATTTATGGAGTTTAATTATGTAGATTATTTCCATGTAAACAAATAATTGTTTGCCATCCATAAAAGTTGTTACCATATGGAATGCAAATCTTGTGTCGATGCCCGAAATGTGTCTACCAAGTGTATTAGGTAGGTATGACTTGGTACATTTTTTGTGGGCGAAGCTATTAAATAGACATTAAACAATATAGGTAGGTACCATGTGTATTTATTTCATTGAAGTAAATATGTCTTAATTATTAGATACCAATTGGACTTGTCTATCGCTATCCAAGGACGCTGTAAAAGATGACTCAGTTACTATAACAGAGATGACATGAGCGGTTTTTTGTATAAATAGTCTGCGTCGAGGCTATAAAAATTGTGCGACATCTAAATTAAACTGTCGGCAAATATTATTTTATTTGGAATTTGTTGTAACTTATTACGTTCATACTAGCCAAATTTTGTAGGTGCCAAAATATCTTAACAAAATAAAAAATAAACTCATATCTTTACTATGAAACAACGCAATTTTGTGGTAGGTACCTACCGACATAGGTAGTTAGTTCATCATCACATGAAAAACCTAGTGCATATTATATACGTTGGATGTAGGTAAGTGTACCTACTTGTTATAAACGATATCACCTCGGTCAAGGTACATTTCACCAAGAATAGCAGATAGCAACGACGATTTTCCTGATCCTGTGGCTCCAACAACCATGATAAGTTTACCTGGTAATCGAAATATAATCCTTATTACAAAACACGAAGGATGTACCTAAGATTTTTTATCAACTAATACAAAAAAGGGTAAATGGGTAATAAGTAGCGATGGGCATATAATCTGGCATTTTGGGCATTAATCGGGCGTTTATTATTTCCACCCAAAATGCCCATCTAGGGCACAAACCTTAGTTATTTATTTATGTACCTACCTATTAGACACATTTCTCACCTGCAGGAATATCCAAATCATCAATTTCTAGCAACATGTCATTACTTTTGCCCCAAGTGAAGGCCGCATTTTTGAAGCTGACAATGTAGTCAGGTATTCGAGAAGACATGTTGTTTACTTCGTCGTCAGAAAACTAATCGGTACATTCCGCGCCGTCAGACTCATCATTATTGTCCACATCATCTTTCACCGATGTTTGCATGTAAATATCTTGATTTTCATTTGATTTCACTACTTTTGGTTGATCGTCTATTTTATCTTCTATCACATTATTCGATTCAGGTAGTTCCAAAAAATCTTGAATCCGTTTTGTACTAACCTATATCAGTAAAATTTATCTTTATTTGCTGGTAGTTAGCTAGTTAGAGCTAATATCAATGATTTTATGAAATAGATACGATTAACATCTCCTTACCATAGCTTGGATCACCATAAGTACAGTTACGGGTAAAATAAGTAAGGGAACAGTGAGTTGATTGAAGAGTGCCAGTCCAGCGAACACGTTTACAGCAGTAAATCGGCCGCTATTGTCTACGTAATAGTAGGCCGTGAAAGTGATCACTGTTATCAAAATCGAGGATATTTGAGTTGTGAAAGCTGCAATAAAGCGAAGTTTTTTATACATTGCAACAATTTATAATATAAGATCCTATAAATAAAATCTTACTTAGAAAGCCCCAATAAACAGAATCTTTATTAAGCAATTTTAGTTCGACTTCTCTCAATTGCAAAATTTTCTCATTAAACAAGTCCTCCCACACGTATAGTTTAATAACGTCTATGCCTTGTATTATTTCTGTCATCTTCGAGATCCTGTGGTCTGTACATTTTGCAATATCTTTAGAGTTGTCCGATATTTTCTTTCCTATATAGAACTGCAGTGGTGTAATGATTAGGACGCTTGCAGTTGTGCCTATTATCGCACTTATTCCCAACTTGGTATATAACAAATATAAAATTACCACAACCTGGAACAGTAACGTAAGTTTCATTTGTACGACCTCTTTGTACTCTTTACGTACTTTCTTTAATTGATACAAACCTTTAACGGTATGGCCCAAATATAATGGCAAATCCAAACACAGGACATAACGTTGTATGTGTCCTGTGATACTAAATTTGTAATAAGCCCGCTCCTCGTCGTGCTATTCTCCTCGGGGTCATGCAGGAGTCGAGTTTCCTCATTTTCGTCAGTTTCAGTGGGTGTCCAAGGTGCAAGTTTCATACATTTGTCATATACCATGGTCTGTTAATAAAAATAAATACGTAAAATGCCGCTATTATAGAAGGTAAACAAATACTTTAAAGACAAGCAACAATGATGCGATTGTTTGAAGAAAATATTATATTGTATAAGTAGTAACTACACAAGCAAACAAACTTGTAAAGCAGTCTTCAGTCTTGTGCCCTCGACCGTCACTAAATGTGTTGAATTCTGCGATAGAAATGCTTGACTAATTAGTGCCAGAGTAACTATAAGTAGCATCACATATCCATTATTAAGATATTCTTCTACAGTTACTTGCGTACTGTGATCACCAATCTTAATAGGTCCTTCGATGTATTGAATGATAACTGCTAGGCCTAACGGAGGCACGACGGAAACCATATCACCAAGTAACTTCAATATTCCGGCGATATAAAAATTTGGCCAGATTTTACGAATATAACACGAGAGTAGGCTTGGGCTTGTTTCATTAGAATTCATGTTCTGAAATTATTAAAATGAAATCAGCTTGACAAGAGCCATTTGTAGCTACCGATCTAACGTAACTAAAGTAACTAAAGTACGTACAATTTGGTTGTTGTATATCTTTTCAAACTCTTTGTAATAATGTATAGAGCGTTCGTCCTCTGGAAGTTCGCCGAGTTGGTCTGGATCTAACGGAGCCTTATACCCCTTACTCAGTAGAGAATTCAACCAAAAGAATGTCACTTTCGAATAGAAATGTGTATCATTATGTTTATAGCATACATATGGCAGGTTGTTGGGCTTTAAATCGTTTCTAAAACGTTTTGTTACCTGAAATATGATTAATAGTTATGAATACCTGCTCTGTTTATAAGTACTGTGATAACTACAACGTTTAGTGCCGACAATTCATAAACTGTTGAATTAAAATTCCAAAGAAATAGATTTTAAGTGGCTGAATCAAACAATAGATGGTTAATAGTCGAGGATCAATTTAAGTATACATAGTTCTCCCGAAATTAATTGAAATACGTACAACATGTGGTAGCATTGACCGCACGCGTGCACTTATGGGAAATACCATCTGTGTGGCGCCAGACGCATTGTGAAAATCGTCTGTGCTCCTTGCGCGACGGCGCCAACCGGAGGGTGCCAGTGTCGGGATCTGCCTGACTCATTTTCTACATAGCTATCCTTTTATACGTCAGTAATACTAGTTTTATGCTCAATATATCCACAGTACAGCCTTATGTAAATAGAAAGTAGCACATAACGGTACCACTTGTTAGGAATAACGACATGTTAGTTGAGTATACACGCACGCATGGTTGTCAGTTGTTACGTGTTCATCGCCCATGCAGAGGCATGCAAGTTTACACAAGTTATGATAATCATAATTATACTATAACGCCTGCATCCGCGGCAGCCTTCAGTCGCTGATAATGAACTGCAAGAAAGTGCTTTCGCTGGTAGGGCCACATTTTGCAGCGACCGGCTGGCTATGTGGGTAATACAACCAATATCTGAATTTTGGGCATGCTGTGCAATATGCTCCTAAGGGAAAACTTAATAAAATGCACGTTTGACGTGGTTAAATATGGTCTCACTGCCAGGGATTGGAGAACTAGGGACAAACTACGGCCGAAGATTGTGTGGATTGGAGGAGTAAAAGGCCGAATCGGAATAGGTAACAGCCCTCGGTCTTCGAGGTGAAAACCTCAAATGCAACCGGGAATAATGCTGAGATGATGATGATGAAATGTATTCGCTATAAGCACATAGCGAGTGGGTTATTTTATTATTGATTTTACATTGAAGAAAATTATAAGCACAGACCTAGGTACGTTAACGGGTTTAGGTTTTAGTTACACTAATTTGAATATCTTGGAGGACATTCTTTAATATTATATCTAAACCAACCTAGTAATGTAAATATTAGCTTAGGCTGGCATTTTGTTGCTGTACAAATATTTCAAGTTAAGTTACACAATTAAATTCGGATTGTGGTTAAGTTTTATTGAAATAAGAATATTAGATTTTCTCGAACGCAAAACATTGAAATAAATATTTTGAGCGGCATTTTTTTTTCAAAATTTCCCTTTTCGAGTTACTGCAATCACGATACCACCGTAATACTTAGTAAAGTAACATCTCAACTAACGAAGTGGCCCATCGTTGGTACCCAATCAACAGGCAACAAATTTTCGCTTGTCACGTACCAAGCACCCCCATATATTATATTAGGTCAACAGAGAGCCATACGCATACCATTGGCACAAAATACCTATCTACTACAGCACTGTATAATATTACCTATCTTATGTTTGTTCAGACAAATGAAATATTAGTGATCAAATATAAATCATAAATTCGGATACTAACGTGACTAAATTACATTAGATTAGAATATTACCTATCTAAGTAAACCTTTTACAAGATTCATAGGTAGGAAAACAGCTCGGAGGACGATGCCCTTTTAAAATAAATAAAAAAGACGCTGGTATTGACAGCGGTAAGTACCTACCTACTTACCGACTTAAGAAATAGCCAAGTATATAGTGTTCCTAATCATGTAGGAGCGGAGCTAAGGTACAGAGAAATGCTGTGATGGCATCGGCAGCACTAATGCGATTAGCACTTTGAATAGTTTAAATGGCAAAGTCTTTAAGTAGGTAGGCCTAAGCTGAGCAGACCTGACAAACAGTTTGATCTCCTTCAGTCCATTCAGACAGTTTGATGTCATGTTATTTACGTAACTCTTACGACTTTTCAATGTCCTTTTTGTTTGCATAGTAAAATTAACTATTTACTGCAAGTATTAGCGTGCAAACAAGAAACACCCGTAACCTATTTCAATGCAAATTTTATTACCAAACTAGTTGTGCCAGCGACTTCACCCGCGTGGATATCGATTTTAGAAGTTTTATTTTTTTGCCGTATAATTATTTTTCTAAAATAGAAGTAGCCTATGTTACACCTTAAAATATTATTACCGACCGACATCGAAAGTCCCGTTAAAATCAGCCCAGCCGTTCCAAAGATAAACACAGACAGATACAGACAGATGGACCACAGACATAATTGCTTTTTTGTTAAAATGTATCATACTTACATACAATAGTTACATCCACTTGTTACGTTATCTGCACATTAGAGAAACAAAAAAAAACATTTGGGTTATGTACGAACAATTAGCTACCTGAGCTATTTTCGCTTTATTGTCGCGGATTGGAATTTCATGCTGAATGTTTACTTTTCCAAATTAAAAACAAATAAATTACCTCATCATAGAAGCATACGCAGTCAACCACAGATATAAACAAAATCATTAGCAACGAAATTCCTTGGATGTATATTTCAATGTGAGATGTAGATGCACCGGCGAGGTAATGCTGCCACAAAATGGTCGCGGTGGAAGCTGCTGCGAGCATCCAGTAAATAGCCAGATAGAGGATAGGAGCTGCTGATCGTCTCGTCCACAGAGCAACATGGAATGCGGCAGCAGCCAACCACGACAATGGACCCATTAGCGCTGCGACAATGCGAACGGTGTCCGCTGGCCTTAGCAAGGCAGCACCTGCGTCGCAACACCAGGCTGCTCCAAGCACAAGGCTGGCAATCCCTCGCACGTTCTGTCCTCGCCATCGTTTTGAGTGCCTACGAGATTTATAACATTATCTTGTAATTAATAACATTTGGCCCATATAAACAAACTTCGGGTACATTAATTGTGGCTGTGATTATGAAAGTAAGTAAATCTCTTTTAACAACCTGATTTTTTTTCATTTTGACTTTGGGTATGTAATGTGTATTATCATCTTCATTTTTGGGAATGTTTAGTTCGTCATGTTCTCAAAATTTACAGTAAAAATGCTCTATAGTAATAAATAGATTGGGAGAGTACTTACATATCTAATTAAAATTCTAAAATATACCTAATTCTCAAGCAGCGGATAGTTCGGTACAAATACAAATTCATTTTATGATATTTAAGGTCAAAGTTCCTGATTGTTAAGTAGTAGGTGTGTCATGTGTTGTTTGGCGAATTGCCTGAGATAGATTTGTTACATACACTTAACTCTGTTTCTGTTAATTAATTTGCATTCTTCATCAATCATAGTTGCAAGCAATGAGTAATAATACTGAATAGATTTACGGCAATCTTATCAAATGCCTTATTCATGGCTATTTTTAATAGTATAGGTACTTATTTACCTCCTACTGGTTTTTAGACTAAGTATAGTGAATATTGATATTCACAATAAGTAGATACTTATTACATTTGATATATTTTATAGGCCAGAAGCACTAGAAACTAGGCTTGCATGAAATATTTATTAAGGCAATAGAGAAAACTCCTGAAGTAGGTATACGGGCGGTTGTCTCTTCCCACCTCGGAGGGAAAAAGACGCGATTTGTAACCTCATACCTACGTGTTAATAGGGATGGAGTTAGTTAATAGTACAATCGAACCTGTAATGTTTGCGTATAGGAGCGCAGCAGCACATCAGCGCGGCTGTGACGGAGGCGCAGTAGAGGTTGAGGGAGTGCAGCGCCGCCGCCAGCGCATGCATCTCACACGCGCTATCGTTAGGCTCGCACACGGCCTCCATCGCTGCACAGATTTTGACACCAATTTATAATATGCAATTAGCGGACACATTCTATGTTCAATTCGGTTGTTTCTCTAAATTAGTTTTAAGAAGTGCTTTGTTGGCACATCATCATAATTGCAGCATTGTTTCCGTTTGCATCCAAGGATTTCACTTCGGAACCCTGAATCTGCTTACTCCTTCTCCTCCTTTGGTCTAGCTTTATGGGAGCTATTGCCATTTGATCTCTCAACCCAACATCACAAAGAAAGGCTACACCAGTCTCGTGTCTCGTCCGTCAATCAACAGGTGTGCCGGCTTGCAGGCTGTTTGTCAACATGTACCTACTTGAGAATTGTAAAAACGGGAAATGGATGCAGATAAAATATTATCCACCATGACAGAAGTTAAATTAATAATACCTACTTATATTTTACGTTTACGTTATTTAATGGAATTCCACCCTGATTGTGATCGTTGGCAATGAAAATGTTTTTCAAGTGTTTGTGTCCACTTCCTGACATTTGATTAGGTACCTATAGGTACTGTTAAGTATCTCATGAACTCGTAATCTCATAAATGTTGCATTCGTTAATCATTTACCTACCATTGTAAAACGATGGCGATGGACAACACAATATCTTATTGTAGATGTACCTAATTGCTTTTCATTTAATCTGTAAAATGCCAATCTAAATAATTATGACTGAATTCCTATAAGAATTTCAATTAAAGTGAAATAAAATGAAAACGCGGTTTTGGTGAAATCCGTTCTAAGTTATATGAAATACCTAGTAGGTATTTAATTTTGAAAGTATTTAGGTAGATAGGTACTTCTTAAATTGAAATACCTAAGTATCTACTGGACCTGAATCGTATAGTTTACATACTATAGGTTCTATTATCTAGGTACTAACCTACATAGGTCTAGCTATTAATCAAATGTAGTAAAATGTTTGCTTTGTACTCGTACTTGTATTTTTTATGGTTTGTTGCATGATGGTAGCAATCAGCTGACCGTAGGAGCATTTTTAACCTATGTATGTAGATAGATACCGGTACGTCCTCAAAATAATGTTCACTTTAAATGTGAAATTTGACTTTAGTCATTTCATTGTATTTGAATTTAAAAGTTACAAGATGCGAAGTAATTATAAATTCTTTGATTGCTACCTACCTGCCTACCCACTGGGCAAAAGATTTTGATAACTATTGAGTAACATTGGCACCTAAGGGTGAACTACCTACCTACGACTGTTTATGAAGTATCTACATACAATCGGAATGGTGATATTATTGTTTTAGGAGGATGAATATTTTGTAAATGCACAACGTCACACAGGCGTCATTCCACTTCGTTCCACTATACACAACATAGGTACCTAGGTACCTACTTAACTCACCTCCAAAATAATTTTATATCCAGATTTCCACTAAAAATTTTCAATTATAATACGAAATTCGAACGGCACTCAATCAAGAACTTTGCACGTATTCACTGGGCATTGTATTTGAAATTATTAGATCAGGTTTATGACATTATAGTGATTATTTGATCAGTTTGTGTGAATTGGCATCGCGTTAATACACTTAATACAGCGGCACGGGCGCACGCGTGATTGCGACCGGTTACTACGTTCACGACTGGATGTTTTGTGTCGTTGAGCTCGGACCTATGCTGTGCGTCGTCGAGCCGGTCGAGACGAGACAGCCCACCATGCGGGCCGGCGACAGAAGCCGGAGGCCGGAGCCCGACTGCCGACACGTCTCTTGTAATGTGCGATTTACTTCTTACGACTACAAGTACTTAGTGTTCAACTTTGGAATATAACATGAAGAGGAACTGCCCTTACACCTCCTTAGTATAGAGCTTAAATTGGTAGTAGGTAGACTCTGATAGCCATATCCTTCGCCCAAGAGTGGGTAGGTACTACTTCTGAACGCCTTGCTCCCCGAAACTTTGAAGGAAAAGAATATCGGCCAATTAAGACAGCTTACACTCTCGACTTCGTACGAGACATTCTCAATCTTTATATTTAGGTCAATCAATTAAAGCAACGAGTAAAAAGTAAATGGTGCGGACAACCAAAGGGGAAGTTGGTAGGAACCGTTGGTATCCTAACTGTCGAGTGACAATAGACATAAGGTTTTAAAATTAACATTCTGTGTCGCCACAGTCGATTGGAAACTTCATGATCGGAAATAGATTTCACAACACTGAAAAAATGTTTTCTATACTTGTCTATACCTAACCTAATCAAGCCCAAGCCCATTGAGAACAGTTAGGGATAATAAATTTCAGATTTCTTTATTCTTAATTTTATCAATAAAATACTTGCCTAGAGCAAACAATTGACTGCAATAATTGATAAAAAAATGTAAAAATATAAATTGTATATCTATGACTGCAATATAAAATTCTTTTGCCGCGGTTTTTTCAAAACATAAGTAGGTAGGTACTAGGTACCCAATAGGTAGGTACTTCTTTCTATATCTATCCTTTTGTCAAAGCTCACTATGCTTTGAACTTAGTATTATCTCAATTTATATTACTTAATAGTGTGTACCTATTTGGAATTGGCGCCACATGTAGTAGACGCAAAGGTTAAAACCCTATTTAGTACTCTTTTCTTAGAAATTACGTATTTTCTTCCACGCACCCATCATCATCATCATCATGACTCCACCCATCTTTTCGAATACCTATAGGAAAGAATGTTGAATAACGTCAAATAGGTATCGAAGCATTTCACTGCTGTCTGCTAACCCTTCTGTTTATCAGCTTACCAATAAAAATAAAACATCCATTTGATGTAGTTGGAAATTCCAATTCCATTGAGCACTACCTACGCAAAGCTACGCAATCGATTATATTATTATTTATGAGCATGATATAAACGCATTACTAGTAGATAACAAATATATGTTAATGGTGTACATAAATAGTCTGTACGAGTAAGTACGCTCGTTGTCGTACAACCGCAATACACTGCATGGTTGGTATACTTGATGTTTATTTATGCGCATGCGCCTGTTATTCTCCCTACTGACCTTATTCTCGTTTCGTCGCTTTTCGCTCACTCTCATGTTATGCGCATCGCAGACGAGCGAAACCTTTCGTGATAAAATTATGCATGCCATATGCCATACCTACCTACCTGACTTCTAATATATTTTCATTGACTTACCGATACGACCACCGATAAGTGATACCGATGTAGTAGGTAAAAGGTGGCAAATAATCACAAAGCGATCAAAAATACTAGTATGTATTTTATTGAAAAAAAAAATAAGACGAGTCACGCATATTGTAATTACAAGTACCTACTTATCTATCTATTAATAAATAAACGCTTTATGAATTTGAAATTGGTGGTGGAAGTGTGAGGTCTTATTTGTCATAAACTTCAATTCAGTTAGCGGTTAATTGAATAGGTAAGTACAGTCAACGATAAAAGTAGCTTTAGAATTTCTAATTCATTGATCATTTTAGTTCTTATATATACATAAAATGGGAAATATGTATAACTTTATGCTCTGGGGATTCTAAAATTAAATATACATATTGTTCCATGTATACCAATGTTAAAAAGGTTTGTAAATATTTTAGTGTATAGCAACTTATACTTCCGTCGTTGAATGTAGGTAGGTACTATTCACTATTCAACTACAATCACAAAATATTCTGAGTATAAAATAGTAGGTAAACATAATTATTAAAATACATTAGGTATAGCTATGTATATGATATTAACTAGGTATGTTCTAATCTATTATTTCTTGTTCGTATTGTTTTCAATTGACCATATTATACCGACTATGCAAGTCAAGCTCATTGGTAAGTACATAGGTAGGTACATGAAATAATAATACATAATATCTACCATATATATACATATACTCACACCTTCTTCCTTCCGGGACAGGCAGAGGCAATAGTCCGCCATCTACTTTTGTCCTTACCTACATACTTCACGAGCTTCGTCTACTGTCATGAAGCCTTTGATACCAGCCCGCCGACTTCGAATGCTTTTGACCTGTCCTTTTTTCAACACCTCATTTCTTATGTAGGTTATGTTCTCCGACGCCGAGTACTTGATATTATGTCTATTTCATATTGTTTACAGAAACGTAATTAGTGTACTTAACAGAATCATAACTTTTCCGACTACATAAGAACGAGTGCATATAAATATTGGACAAGTCATGTGCCCTCTAAATCCTACGAGGTTCTAATCTACATTTGAAAAAGACTCTAGAAATCATATACTATACCGACTATGCGACTACTTCTGTAGAAAATCTGTAGATATAGCATAGTATTACATTATGGTACTCCCTCTTGATAGTAAGCTAAAGATAAAGTCTCAGGGATGGGGGTCACCATTACAAACACCGATGTTATATGATTATCACAAATCACAAATATCACATTAATAAAGTTACTATTTTTACAATTACCTACTTATTATGTCTCAAATATAGTGAAATAATACTTTTATTTGAAATGGCCTTCGCTTCGCTTCAGACTCCTTTAATCTTTTTCTTCCTTTTGGTTTTACTTAGCCGGGTTTTCTGGGAACGACTGACATCTGCAATCCAATCTCGAGAGGAAAGCCAGCGCTAGAGCCTCATCCGCTTATGAGCCGCTATAGGTAAGTTTGGACTTGGACCGTGGAGATTTGGGTGGGTAACAAAAACCACCCCATCCACATATCATAAGGTACCTACTTGTAATATCGCCATCTATTTTATTTGTGTCTAATTATAATATCGTTTAAAAATCTATGTCCCATCCCGAATTTTCATCTGGTGGTAGTTTATCCTTGGGGTATTTCTCAAAGTTGCCGAGATCTAAGTCGTTGGAGATTGGTTGTATCAGCGGAGCCTTTAGTCTTCTCTCAGCCAAGCCTTCCCATTCGATGCCTAAGAACCACCTGAAGAATAAATATTATTTTATTAACTAAACATGCATAGTGTGGTAGAGAGCTGTCTCCTTTTTCAAAGAAGTGAGATAGACGACTTGTTTGAGAGATAAGTATTCTGTAGTTATATCTGCGTCTACAATGTGAAATTTATATCTAATATCTAGTGTGGGAAAAACACCCACCAAAAATATTTTCCTGCATAATAACGTCAAGAGGAATCCATATTACTTGCATTGAATAAAAGTTATTAGATCTTATGGAGACTCAGGCTTCCGACTCTACACACCCTAAACTCTCTCCACATGTATCTATAGTGTTCTGCGTGAAGTGAACTTTACTTAAATTGTGTGGTCTGGCCATATACTCGTATAACAAGCCACTGTCATGCCACTGAAACTTAAAAAAAATACCATTTAATTTTGAACTTTACTGTTATCAGTTTAAAGTCTAAAATTAAATAATATTTTGTAGAGCGAATGAAAAAGTTTAATGAATAATTTTATTTTCATTTGATTTTAGGCTTTAACTGTATACCTAATGGTTAGTCTGCAATTCAAGAGCATTTTTTAGCATGACAGTGGTTTGTATTGCTCGTATATATATGAACTAGCTGTTGCCCGCGGCTCCGCCCGCGTGGAATTCGGATTTTGTTCCAACATTTTTTCGTGCTATTAGTAAAGATATATGGAAATCTGCCCGATTTATTGACATTAATGCTCACTGCTCCGCTCCCTTTGGTAGTAGCGTGATGATATATAGCCTATATTACTCCCAGATAGTGTAGCTTTCTATAAGTGAAAGAATTATTGAAATCGGTCCAGTAGTTTCGGAGCCTATTCATTACAAACATACAAAAATAGGTACAAATCTTTCCTCTTTATAATATTAGTATAGATATAGATTTATGAACAGAAAGTACCTATGTAATTCAATTAATAGTCGTTAATTTTGCCAATAGGTCCAGGTCCTTGAGCAACGAAACTACTGAGTCATACATTTTGACAAAGGATACGATTTGTAAAGAACTTAAGACGAGGATTCACGCAGATCACTATACGTACGCTATGGCGCTATTATGAGATTTTTCTCGTCTTGGCAGTGACATTGCCTCATGCTTCCAGATTCCACTTACGTTCCTACTATTTTACCGAAAGTGTCCATCTTACTAGTAATACAATCAAGCTGAAAGGTTTTTTTAAACGCGCTAATCTCTGTCACTACATGTGATGAAAATTCTTTTCATTTGAAAGCCCAGTTCTTGGTAAACTTGGCGATACATAATTATATATAACATCACGCTACGATCCTTAGGAGCTGTGCAATCCTACTTAGGTATATTATAAACGCGCTGCGATACATTGAAAAAGAAGTAATGACGGTGGGTAAAACCGCTGGGCATAGCTAGTACAGCAAAAAAATTAACTGTCGATATAAGGATGTCAGGTAGAGCACGTCCGCGAATACTACTGCCATACATTAAGACAGTTATGCAACTTTAAAAACTCGCTTCAGGTTGTAGTTTTGAGAGAATGCGCTTAGAATTAATTATTATAGTTTCGTTCCTAATACAATCTCAGATACAACTACCTATTGTCATTCAAAAAAGTAAGGTTTGAGCTATTGTAACACTCGAAAAGACGCCCAATGAATTTAGATCAGTTAGTCTTTAATGTAAGCGAGTACTCATATACATATTATATTTGAATGGTTTTGAAGACAATGCCAGAACAATGAAATTTATATAGCCTTGTACATTCATACTCACTCGCCTCATCGTACATTTAAATCTACTGTGTGTGGCGATAGGTTCGTATCAATAAATATTTAGTAGCATTTATTGATATGGACCTAGTGCCACACATGGTAGAGTTAAATGTACGATGAGGCGAGTAACTACCTACGATCAGACGCAGATCAGATCAGAGAGAGTAATCAGAAGCAACAAGCTGTCTACGAAGATAGCTTGTTGCATCTGATTATTTCAACATTGATCACCGCAACACAAGGCCGGCAAAACAACAAGGTACCACTACAAGAACTTGGTTATTACGGAACGACGGAAATTGAGATAAATTCTGTTTTTCATCTGAGCGCCAATACTGGTTGCATCCCTTTATAAACCTGGTAAATTTGGTTTATTCTATGTAGCCACTACCATCTGACCGCCAACCCCAAAAAACCCTGCGCCAGAACCTCGTCCATCAATCGAAGCTACACCCCACCTGCTAATCAATATAGGTACCTGTATTGATTAGCAGGTAGTGTTGTCCTGGAGCCCTATACACCCCCAATGGAATATTATATTTTTGTTCTTCAAATTATTTGAAAGGGCAAACCAACCTGGTAAAAGCTGACCTAGGCGTAATTTTTCAGTCAGAACCAGAACTTTCCTTGGAAAGTTCAAGTAAAGGCCAGGACAAGATTATTTTGACGTTTTTTAAGTTCCGTTTCAAGTTTCAATGGTCTATACAAATTAAATGAATTTTGATTTGACTTTGATGAGTACCTATCTAGCATCTACCTACTTAGGTATAATTATACAAATATATGTGAAACCTGCAGGCCAGGCTCTTAGCAAGTGGAAACTGGAAAGGTATGGTCTGTACCTACCCCAATGGGAAAACACTAACTATAAGTGTGTATATCAAATTGTGTAGGTACGTACTTGTGACTTTTGATATCAACTATTCCGTTTTTCAGGTATCCGAGTCGTTCTGCCGGGATGGGTCGACACAGTTTTCGTATGAGCATTTGCGCAGATTTAGCCACGCGCGGGTGCCACACCACGGCGTCGATGCCGCGCAATATCAAGGTGTAGGTCTTCATATGGTCCCCACCAGGCGCACGGAACGGTGGTTTCCCTGCCAGCAGCTCGTGAATTAAAATTCCTAGTGCCCAACAATCCACCGCTCGATCGTGACCCTGAAATGTGTTGGTAATTAGCATCACCAGATTACGAAACTTCAGATTAGGAAAAAAGTTATATACTCGTACCCTTCTCGTACCTACATTTTTCAGTAGTTCATACCAGAAAAAAGGTATTTACGGTTGGATTTTCCTGTTTTTTCATTATCAAAATATTCCTAATCTGAATTTATAAATAAATGTTCTCTGGGACAAACTACACGGCGCTATGCAGATAGTGCCGTGTAGTTTGTCTTAATTTAGTATTAGGTTAGCTTGGGTCCAGAACCAAGCTAACCTAAATTAGCTAAATTGTAGAACAACATCGATCTATTTTCGTAAATACGTATTATACTACTCGTACCTACTTACATGTTATACATATAAATTATGTAGGTATCTCATACATGAAATCAAAGCACTACACATAATATAAAATTATTAATAGGTAATTATTATTTATAACTACCTACATAATTATACAATCATTAGATTAATTATAAAACAAAATAAAATGGTTAAGTACTAACCTTGTTGAGTACTATCTCCGGGGCTACATATTCAGGGGTACCGGCAAATGTCCAAGTTTTGCTATTTGATGAAATTCGCTTTGCAAAACCGAAGTCAACCTGAAATTGAAAAATAAATTAAATACACATGTATTTAAGCAGGTATAAAGAGAACCGATCAAATTTATTATGGTGTGTGACTAAAAAAATTGATTCAATTATTTAGGAGAGTTCAGTGACATAAAATCTGGACTTAAATTCAACAAACATTTAGCTATACCTACTTACATTAAAATAAGGAAGAGTAAGGGCGTATACACAGAAATCGTAGTTATTTATTTACAGTACATAGTATACAACAATGTCACAGGTACTTAAACCTAAAATTATAATAAATTTATTTATCTGTACGACCACAATAACTGTAAGTTAAATATTCTTATGTACCTAGGTAATAACAAACACTTACCAGTTTGATGTATCCTTGTTTATCAATCATCAGGTTCTCAGGCTTAAGATCCCTATATATGATATCTTTAGAATGTAAGTACTGGAATGCTTCAACCACGCAAGCCATCATGAATCGTGCGACGTGCTCTTGGAAGTAGCGCTGTTTTTGCAAAAGTGTCCAAACGTCACCACCCAGTACCGGCTCCATCAAGAAGTAAATATATTTGTTGTCTTTAAATGTACTATACAACCTGAAAAATTTAAGATATTTTATCGTTTGTGGATTCTTTAATAGCTGATGTAATGTAACCGACATCGCGACTTTGGGTCATATCTCCAGTTCTAATAATTGTTTTAACAATTTAAGTTAATAATTCTATTCTGAACCAATTCTAATCAAACATACGACAGATGTTTTGGATCCCGTATCGAAATTAATCAGAAGTAAATTGGAGGAATTAGAAATATAATAAATCTGCCTAGGCCGCCTTGTATTCAGGCGCATATCCAAGGGAGAGCGGTCATAAAAGTTATCCACTAGAAAACTAAAAAGAAGGTAAATAAATACCGACCTGCAAATGAACGGATTATTACAAGTCATCATAATATGTTTCTCGTTATAGGCGTGTTCTTGCTGCTGCTGTTGTACCATATCTATCTTTTTGAGGCATTTAAGGGCAAAGGTGAGACTGGGGTCTCGTTTGTATTGCACCAGTTCAACGCGGCCAAAACCACCAACACCCATTGTGCCCACTATCTCCAAGTCTTTCAACTCCACGAATTGAAATTCTGAAATGTTTATAATATAAATATGTAGATGAGTACACACAAAAGTGAACGATTCAAAAATTTGTGAAAGCTGTAATCGTCATAATACTCGTATTTCCATGCCACCTATGAGTTAGTATAGTACTCGACGTACCTACTTAGTGCGTTTTTTTAACGTGATTACCCCAGTAGACCTATTCCACGGGTCAGTTACGATCCTTGAGGTTGGAGGAAAACAAGCTAATTGAACATGTGTTTTACTTTTATTATTTTACCCCAGTGTCTATGTGTGAGATGACCCGCAATGAATGAAAAACTGAGTTGCAAAAAAGGTTCACCAATTTTCAGCTTGTTGGGAATTTACAGGATTTTTCTCTGTTCTGTGGGAATTTATGTAACTTCACTCGCCACTCCTTGTATAAGTGGAGTGCCACTATCTCCTTTCACTTGACACTAAATAATTTAGTTATCCAACGGCGCTAGTGCACTACGTTGATGAATCAACAAACAGTGTGACAAGGGATCGTTGTGGTTAGGTGAAGACTAGTAACTAAGATAGAGGGGTGCTTAGACGCAACAAAAAAGGGAGTGTAGCGAAATCTTTCCAGGTCTGCATAAACCACTCCCTACACCTTTTTGCACAATTTCCTCGCTTGCAAACATTCCTCGCTCGGGTTCCTTGGACACATATTTTGTTTTACAAATATCTTGCTTCAGTCACAACAAATATGTTAAGCGAGGTCAGCGAGTCTTTTTTATACCACTTCGGTGGCAGACAAGCACACGGTGTCACAGTCGCGATGCCGACCTTATAAAAACCTTACGCGTACCTACCTACGTGTCCAACCTCAATGGAAAGGCGGAAAAAGGTATTAAGTATAATAATTATGCTATCATATCTGTAATAGGTAGGTGGGACAGATAAAGATTATAATATAGAACAATCATTATACATGTTTTATGCTAGGTATATTACATAGATGTGTGATAATGTAAGTATAATACACTACTATAATAGAATATCCATAACTTTTTGAAATGCACAAATATACATGTGTTACAAATTCATATCGCTCTTATCAGTGATAAATATGAGCTCGAGTGAACCTACACAATACCTTTAGTTCGATAGTTCCACTTTATATTATCCAAAAAGCGATTAAAATCTTTGCTACTGACCAATACCTATTTTTTAATCATTTAATTCATGATGTTAAAGTTGGGCTCAAGACGGATATGACCTACCACTTTTCACTTGAGACATTTTCTTCTGTTGGGACAACCTTGGTGCTACGTGCCGTATATTCTTCAGATTTGCTACATCGCCCAATAGTTCCGTGAAAGGTCTAAAATAAAAAAGTAATTTGTGAAAACTAGATGAAAATTAGATGTACCTACGAGTAAGTAGGTACTTAATCAGTTTTTATTACATTATTATTTTGATAATGAAGAGCTGATATGCCGACTTTGATATTCTTTGTGTTACGGTAGGTATGTGTTAAACAATGTTCATTAATTAATAGATGACGGAATGGTTATTTTGTTTTTAAAACGAGTGTTACTGTGGATCGATTCTTTAGTCTTCGTGTTTTCATGCCTTTTATTTTTTGTCTAATAATTGCCAATAGGAATATTTTTTTGATACTTTTGAGATGAGTACACCTTTCTCTAACGGCGGTGAATAGTGAACTTTGAAACAAAAATGAAATACCCTCGTTCAAGAGTGAGACATTCTACACCAGGCGCCTGAGCGGTGACGGTGGCTAGTCTTCGATCTTCATGCAATAGTGCTTGTTCGCCAAAGCATTCTCCTCGGCGCAGAATTCCAACTTGCTTCTCACCTTCCTCACCTTCTCGTTTCGTCACAACAACCGTGCCTCCGCGGATGATGTAGAACTTATCACCACGTTCACCTTGCCGCACCACTTGAGTACCGGTTGAAAAGAATTCCTGCAATTAGGTAAGTTACGTATAGTTGTTCTTTAAACCATCAATTTAGTTATTTTGCAACTATGTCTTACCCTCTTTAGGAAGCCGGCAATTTTATTTAGTTCTATAGAGTGAATGCCTCGCAATACGGGAACTGATTCTAAAAACCGCAGATTATCCCTTTGTTCTTGCTGACCACTTCGCATCATAATTTTTTGAAAAATACGGCGTTCTAACATCCATACTTTAGCATCTGTTACACCTAATTGACAGTAAAGTCATTATTATTAAATAGTACTTAGTATAGTTTCCGAAATGTTAAAGTACACTAGTAAATACTTACATCTTATTGACGCAAATCGTTTAGCTTTATATAATATAGCCAGTTCACCAAAGACTTCTCCTGGTCCAAAAGTTTTAACAACATGTACTCCCTTGAGGACTTCAAACTGTCCGTAAGCTGATACAAATAGATGGCTACCACTTTCACCTTCTCGGATAATCAGACATCCTGCTGTATATTCTTGTAGACTCATTGCCTCCACAACCGTCGCTAGACGCTGATCGTCATCCATTATATTTCTTAAGAAATCATTTGCCATCACAGCCTTTTTAATTTGTTCTTCTGACCTATGAAAGTATAAAACATGTCCATTATTTAAGAATTATACATAAGTAGAAAATAACTGAACCTAATTTAGGATGGCATACTAACGCTTCATCCTTTTCGTGTTTTTCATATTTTAAATCGGAAAGAGAGCGCTTTGTCTCGTTAGTGTCCTGGGGCGCGATCACACCGCGCTTACGTCGCACTCGCTTGTCAGGATCGTTCTGCACCAACTCTGCGACCGTCTTACGTCCAGCACTGCTCTTACGTTCTTCAAAATATAGATTACCATCCGAATCTCTGTAACTGATTTTACTTTGTACGCTTATGCAACTGTTCTTCTTATTAAAATTCTCCTGCTCATATATACCACTGTTTGTAGTTTTAACTGGGTCCGGAGGGTTTGGGTCTGGAGTGTTTGGGTTTGGCGGGCTTGGGTCTGGAGTGTTTGTGTTTGACGGGTTTGGGTTTGGAGGGTTTGGGTTTGGAGGGTTTGGGTTTAGAGGGTTTGGGTTTGGAGAATTTGAGTTTGGACGGTTTGGGTTTGGAGGGTTTGAGTTTAGAGGGTTTGGGTTTGGAGGGTTTGAGTTTGGACGGTTTGGGTTTGGAGGGTTTGAGTTTGGACGGTTTGGGTTTGGAGGGTTTGAGTTTGGAGGATTTGGGTTCGGAGGGTTTGGGTCTAGGGGATTGACATTTGGAGGTTTTGAGTCTGAGATATTGACAGGCGTGATAATATTGTTATGTAAAGATATGTCGCCATTTGCAAATGTCATATCACGTGGTGCGTGTGATGTATGATTATTGTTGTTGTAGAATATTTCTGGACGATCCTCTGGTAATGCCTGAAAAAAAGAGACAAAATATTTATAACTTTAAAAAGAATCGTCCGTAGTTAAAACAACAATAACTAACACAAGAACCTCTTTTTTATCGAGCGGATATCCCCACGGTTACCAACCACCCCCCAGTCAGCGGAGGTGGTTACTAACATAAGTGGGTACCTACATACATATTAGGTGTGACGTCACCTCAGGTATTTTGACTTTTGACCTACCTACATATTAATTATTAATTGATAAATTAATTAATTTGAAATATGATCTATTCATCATCATCATCATCATCTCAGCCTGTCGCTGTCCACTGCTGAACATAAGTCTCTCCAATTGATTTCCAGCGTGACCGGTCCATTGCCACCTGCATCCAACGAGACCCAGCAATTTTTACCAAGTTGTCGGTCTATCTGGCAGGTGGCCGTCCCACACTGCACTTGCTGGTACGTGGTCTCCATTCGAGAAGCTTTTTGCCCCATCGACCGTCCGATCTATGTACAATGTGGCCGATTATTATCTATTATTAAGTGATTTAGATTTAGGTATAGTAGGTTTTATTATGTACAATAGCTTTAATAGGATTAGTTATCTGTGCCAAAGAACATTTCTTTTGATTACAATTAGAATGTAGAGTTGGATTTCAAAATAAATCATAATACACTCGAGAGCAATGAATCCGGGTCACTTAAAGAATGTTAAAAATCTCGGAAACTAAAAATGATAGGTTAATGCAATAAATTGTATTTAATAGACAATGTAATACTCCTTAAATGAAAGTAAAAAAAATATGAGTCACCATACATTTTATTAACACAAAATTACATAAAGAAAAAAACTGCTGATCTCTCCTTAAAACAAAAATAGGAAACATGAAATTTTTGAACTTTATTACGATTTTCTTGAATTTTAATACTTCGTATTGCCTCCTCGTGCTTCCATTACTGCGTTTACGCGGTTTGGCATGCTGTACACTAAGTTCCTTATACGATTTTGGGGCATATTCTCCCATTCCTCTGTGAGAGCAATTTTGAGCTCACGAAGCGTGATTGGGGGAGGGTTTCGTTGTTTTACGCATCTGCCTAGCTCGTCCCAAGCATGCTCGATCGGGTTGATATCCGGGCTGCGCGCTGGCCACTCCATACGAGTAATGTTCATCTCTTGAAGGTAGTCATTCACAATCCTACCTGTATGAGGTCGGGCATTGTCATGCATAAATATAGCATCCTCACCTAAATTGACCATAAATGGACCAACGTGATCATTGAGGATTTCTTCCACATATCTTACGCTAGTTAAAGAGCCGTTTTCTATGATCACCAGCTCTGTGCGACTTTCAGAAGAAATTCCGGCCCACACAAGTACAGACCCACCACCGTAGGCTACTTTTTCTTCGATGCATGCTTGCTTGAATCTTTCCCCTGGTCTTCGATACACTCTGTGTCTTCCATCGTGCTTGTAGAGCATAAATTTTGATTCGTCGGAGAACATAACTTTTGACCAATCTTCAATACTCCAATTTACGTGGCTCTGGGCATATCTTAGTCTCGAAATACGATGCCCACGCTCCAGTTTAGGGCCGTTTGCAGGTCTAAGGGGTTTTAAGTTAGATTCAGCAAGCCGACGTCTTACTGTCCATGCACTTGGGTTACTTCCTCCGAGGCGTCGAAACTGATTGGTGAGTTCAGTTCCTGTGAGAAAGCGATTTCGAAGCATGGTGTTCACCAAGTATCGGTCTTCTCGTGCTGTGGTACACCTGGTTCTGCCCGTTCCTGGTCTGCGTAGGTTAGAACCAGTTTCTTCGTAACGTCGGAGAACTCTTTGTACTGTTGACAGCGACACACCGACAGTCCTGGCTGTATCGCGCTGACTCCGGCCGGTTTCCAGCATTGTAAGTATTCTGGTGCATTCTTCAGGCGTAAGCGACATAATTTCAGCTTGAATAATGAATATAGAGCACTATCAACATGGTTTATGTACCCACATAAATGACAGATTACAAACAAAAGCAAAACCAAATGCTGTAATTTCGTAGTTCCATCTTCGAAAGTGGCCCTTTTTCAAATTTGATTTTTTTATGATATAACTTTACAATAACTAAAAAGTTTTAATACCTTCATTTAAGGAGTATTACATTGTCTATTAAATACAATTTATTGCATTAACCTAGCATTTTTAGTTTCCGAGATTTTTAGGATTCTTTAAGTGACCCGGATTCATTGCTCTCGAGTGTATAATTAACTTAACTACAACTAACTAAGTGCGAAAATGGCAAATAAGTTTATTTATCAGTTGTTAGTTTCTTTAAAGCCTCGATCGCGCGGTGTCCGTGTGTTTGGCATCAGCGAATTTCTTAGAGACCAGTCATCAGTGAGACCAGTGCACCATAGGAAACCCTTACCGGCGTTTAAAGCCTTATAGCGGTAAGCCTTATAACGAAACTAAACCAAAGTACTCGGCCGCTCTTTGCAGATAAAATAGAGATCTAATCTATTTAGGTAGGTACCGTTAGATAACATGGTTATGTTGTTAAAACAAAGTAATTAACCCCCAATTATACTGGTAGCTTGATCATCCGTATCACAGTTACAGTATGTAATTTAAAAAAGTTATCAAAACAACATTTATCAATGTACTTATTCGATTATTATTTGATTTTTTTTTCATGAATTCATGAAGAGTATAAGTAGTGTAAGCATATCGACAAATTGTATAAAGCCAGGCAGCCACCTCATACCTTTTTATCGCTTAAAATCCTCATGGATTAGACCTCAGACCCAGGTCTCGTATAAGTATACCCGGTTGTAAGGAGTGGTTTTTCTTATTTTATTATTATTTTTAAATTAAACAGATTACCTAAATAGACATATCAAGATTTTTCCACGTTTAGTTAACTAGATACCTGTTGTGCCTAACCAAATGGAGGTCCATTTTAAGTAATCATTAGGTATTTTAAATCGCTTGCGTATTTGGTAATTTGGTAGACTACTGGACTCAATTTCAATTAGTACCTACCTAACTATGATTTACGAATAATTCTCAATTGTTTACTTCCGCTTTTTAGCATCTACATACCTAGGTAGATACTATACGCTCAATCTTATCTTATTTATTGTTTTACATGACTCATTTTTCTAATAATATCTTATCTACTTATTTATTTATATTGTCTTCATCAATGGGATAGCGCGAGCGCACAACGCGAAGGCTTACAGATGAAATGCAGGGTCAGTTACCGTGTACCTACCTATGTATAATTTTCATTCAGAAATACTTACGAGGTTTTTCTACAGGTATCTACCTACCTAGATAAACTTCTTAAGACATAATGTAGGTATATAGGTACACTATGTGTTGCCCGCGGGTCGGCCCGCGTGGACGTCGATTTTCGCGTTTTTTTTTATTATTGCCGGTTCTAATCAGCGGATGGCGATCAAATAAGTATACGTAAGATTTTGTGTCTAACCCAGACCTTTCTAATAAAAAACCGCATCAAAATCCGTTCGGTATTTTTACTGAAAAAATTTACAGTATGTTTGATTGTAATTTGTTAAGTAGAACCGGAGATAATGACCAAAAACGACCTAAAAACGAAGCGCGGGCGTAGCCACGGGCATCAGCTTGTATAAAAAGTAGCCTATGTTATGTTATGATACTATATACTCGGGGGGACCGCAAAACATCTACAGTTAGGATCTTGTGAGACAGACGTACGATTAGGTTATGATTAGCAGGTGAGCGGTCCCCGACGAGACAAACTGTTAGTTAATAATAGTTATTTTTTACTTTTTACAGGTTCTTTATTGTTCTTTTTTTGTGAGTCGGGGGTTTTTAAAATTTTTAATTTAATTTTTTTATTTCATGCTCTTTATAGGGGTAACTTAAGTATAATAGCTAATTCATTATTTAATATCAAAATACGTATAGTCTATCAACAATTATTCAGAGCTAATGCAAATTGCGCGGAGTGCGGTTACAGAATTAGAAATACATTCCACGCCTCATATCTTTCGAATGGCTAAACCGATTGTCATAAAGCTTGCGGTATCGTAATGTATAAGTTATGACCTTTCATTTGAAACCCAACACGAGTATATTTGAACACATTCAATTTTCATCACCACTTCCACCCCCCATATCTTTGAAATGGCTTAACCAATTTTTATAAAACATAGCTAAGAACACTCTCCCCCAACCCATCTTTCAAACAAAAGAAACAGAATCAGAATCGGTTCATCCGTTTGGGAGCTACGATACCACAGACAGACTTACAAACACACACACACACACACACACACACACACACACACACACGTCAAACTTATAACACCCCGTTCGGGTTTCCGTCGGGGGTTAAAAATCATTGTTTTGGCATCTATCACATTCATAAAGTCCCCTAATATTTTTTTTCTCATATATCTTCCAGTCGTATCAGTTACAGATTTATTATTATGTATAGAAATTAATCTTTCCTCCTTCATTCTGTGACGACAGCAAGCCTAGGTTTGTTTTCCTGGAACCGGAACGGGTGTGTGGTCGGAAACCTCTGCGCGGTACACCCTGGGCAATGGAGACATTGTAGTAGTGTAGGTAGGTACCTATATATGTTACCGTTATAACCCGTTTTCCGATAGAATTAGTTCCCTTGAAAACTAGTTTTCACCTTAATGCCTTTGTTAAAACTAGAAATACCCATCAAAACTAAAATTTAGGTACCTTTGTTAATATTTGATTTTCAGATAAAACTAGTAGTCATATCGAGCTGTACCTACCTATTTACAACTAGCACACAAAAAATAAATTATCATAGGATCGAAAATAAGATATAGTTTTGAATATATTTATTGAAACTTCATGTTAGGTCACAAGTAACCTAACACGAAGAACACAACTTCTAACCTATATCTATCTATCCGAGTCGGGACGCGCGGTGTCCACGAGCTCGCTTCGCTCGCTCCCGCGGTACGCCCCGCTTGTCGGAATAAAAGCAAAGCTATTAACTGGGTTTTTCTAGTTTTAACAAAGGCATTAAGTGACTACTAGTTTTAACTAGGGAAAAATAGTTCTAATGAAAAACGGGTTATACCTACCGGTAACATAACAATCTATGGGAGACGGCAGCGCCTCTCACTCACAGGGGGGACGGTGGCGCCTGCGGTAAATTCAGGCCGAGGTGACTGTGGCCCTGCAGAGGGCTGCTCGGAGGGTCTCCACATGTTCCTTTAGTCACGTAATGAAACGAGATGTGAAATTTTAAGTACCTACCTATCGTATTTCATGCAACTTTGCTGTCATTTTCAGTTTCATTGTAGGTATTCATTGTATTGCCTAGGCATAACATCAGTCAGTTGCTGGGGTGCGAGGGTAATGCCTTTTGGATCAACTTACATCCCGGCACTTGAAGCCCCGAGACGGCATGCGGTTTCAGTCGGTTCAAGTCCGACATAACCACCCCCACTGGGTGCTACGCCCTCTCAAAAGTAGACGGACCAATAACATAATAGGTAGGTAATTTGATATTTGTCTAATTAAGTAGGTACCTAATTAAAATTTTGAACAATCCATACCGCGATGAGTGAAATGTGTTATTATATTAAAAAATAACATTTGTCCTGTGTAATATCTGACTAACCTAACAAGGTTGATTATCTAGGTACTTTTAGCATTATGCTAAAAACTAATTTATACAATTAAAAAATAGATTGAGCAGTGTTTATCTAAGAACTAGTTTTTAACATGAAGAATACTTCTGAATAGATACCTACGTAGAATACCTAAGTATGTAAGCCAACTTACCAAGATCGTTTCTCGACGCTGGTCAGCATTATCTATAGTGGCAGGTTCACACAGTTTGAATTTACCGCGACTGGTCCACCTGAACGGTGGACATAGCACCATTTTAAAATATTTTCTTAGAAAGTTAAATACATAATAAGTAGCACTGCAAGTAGCGAGAAATAAAGCACTGAGGAGCGCTCGCGCCAAGCCTTGACTGTTTCAATAACGGAACGGCAGCCCTTATCGCTCATACCAGATTATCTCACCATTCCGATTGTTTTAATTATTTCACACTAAAGAATAATTACCTACTATTGTTATCAAGAACCTTGCAATCTTATCGACATAAAATTATATGATTGTCACCAAATCAGTACTATTCCCTAAAACAACAAATTACTATCTATAGAATGTACCTAAAACAAATTAAGTACAAGTAACAATCATGAATCTTAAGTGTAAATTTATAGGCACACGAATATTTGATTCATAATGGCTGCTATTAAGTGTAGGTATGTAGTGCTTAAAAATTGGAATAGGTAAATAAAAATACTGGCTTTTATACTATAATTTATTTATAACGTAAATGAGTACACAATGCCAAAGGCTTTAAAATGATTCACTTCATTCAATATTTTTCATTAGAAAAAAAAAATATTTACAATTTAAAAGAGAAAATCAGCTTTGCAATCCATTAAAAATTGCCACACAAAAATTCGTAATATTAATTTACTTTAGGTATCACAAATCGTAAGTTTATGAGGGGCTCGCTGTGCACTTGGCTTCAAACATTTTGTCAAATAAAATTGAACTTGTATTCTTTACTAAAGATTCGTGCAATAATAAAATGTGCTAAGTATCTATCAAATGTGCCAAACGGAAGACATTCATTATGTAACAAATCTATTGTAGTTTACATTAAATTTCAAAAACATTTAGTCAACATTATACTAACAATGTACAGATACAGGAATTGAGCACGGTATTGTAAAATAGTATTAATTCAAATACTGGTCGGTTGCAACAGCGCAGGCGCACGCTTTTGCGAGCGTGGCGCATACTGATGTGCAATGACTAATGCACGATACACCAAATTATTTTATTGAATCGATTTTGAATTTTGGCTCACATGATGCTCGCAACAGTGTTGGTTTACTTATAAAAAGAAAAATATAGCTCTATTATGATTTTTAAAATATTTTATGAACACTTGTCGCAAGCCACATACTAGACAAGTACTCCAATTAATCTCAGTCAGTATGCGCCACGACATCCTACCTATGTACAATTGGTCAAAATTTTAAATCGTAGACCAGCCCGTATTGCGATGTAGTCCATAACACATTAGTGTCGGTGCCTGTCTACAATTTTAAAATCGAACACACATAGTAGCAAAATTTAACCGTTAATATCTGAATAATCTACAACACCAACTGAACAGTTTCGACGAGTGCAATTGACGAACAAGTGATACTTATTAACTGGCTTTTTTATACTAATAAGTCGGCAAATAAGCACACGGCCCGCTTCATCGCAAGCGGTTACGGGTGCTTATTAACGCATGCCACACCAAAATCTTACTCGCGACCTACCAACCCTACCCCACGGAGTTCTGGCTATCCTACTCACAACCACGAACTCAACATTAAGCAATTAGCGTTGTTTAACAGTGGTTTTTGGTAGGATGGAGGTACTTCCCCAGTCGTGCGGCTCCAAGTTTCAATGGGAAAGCCCAAAATGCCCTACCTCCGTTAGAACTGGCTACTTTAACAATACGAATACGAATCCGAAGGTACATGTAGTACGCAGGACGTGGGCTCCGGAACCCACCAGTAACACTATATACAGTCGGGCAGCCGCGTGTCCTGCGTCCCGCGTCCCGCCACCGCGCTCCTGCGCTAGCGGGACGCGGTGACGGAGTGGCGCTAGCGAAGTGCCAACTAGCTAACAACACTACTGATATGACTTATTATGCACAATATAACAATTCGCTTTTTTACATCTAATGAATACAGTGTACTGAAGCCTCTGACCGAACTATTTGTGCACAGCAGAAAAATAAGATAGTAAAATTAATTTAGACCTCTCATAAAAACTGAGAAACAAATTGCGTTACAAAATACATATCCTTAATTTATGATTACAATATTATAATACATTGTTTTGATGTTATATTTTTTTAATCTTATTGTAGCACACTAACCATTTTGTCAGATATGTAATTTAAATTCTGATTTTTCTCCAAGTAACAACAATTTGGCTTACATTTATGTAACTTTATACAAAACTTAGGTATTTTGCTTGTGTGATTCATTACATTATTATTAAAATCATATATAAAAGACTTAAAATAACGTAATCAAAAATGACGTATCTGCTAGAATCTTCAAGAAAACAAGACGAGTTTTGATGTGCGATTTATTTTGTATGGTTTAGTAGATAAACTATTCAACATCAATTATCTATCTGTCTGATCACTAGATAACAAAACGAGTCCTGTTTCCTTGCATTATAACATTTGATGATTTAAAATACACATCACAATTGTTTGTGACTTTTATTGATACAAAACACTAACGCTAAGCAATAAAATCATCAAATATGATCACATGTACTTGTTTCTGTACTCGATACAAAATCTTGCATTAATCAGACAATTCCTACAAATCTAAAAATTACTTAAAATAACGCATTCACGCATGAGTATTCAGCAGTAAAGCACAATATTGTTCGAAGCTGCAACGAGACTACTATAAAATAGAATAAAATTAATTATAACTTATAATAAGCCAGTGGCACTAAAAGGTGAGAGTAATAATATAATCAGTAAAAGGAAAATATGACACGAACCGCTTATAACATATCGTACGGAAAGTAAAGTGATTCGAACTGATACAGGTTCGACAACTAATTCCGTAAATATCACATGAAACCTTTACGAGAGCACCTTTACTAAATATTTATTATTTTAATTAAAGATTGTGCGCGAAGACTAGAATCTGCAAGACAAACGTAACCATGTCATGGAAATGCTACAAATTGAGTTAGTTACTTCTAATTCTGGATACAAGATGACACGAGACAACGTGTTTAATTAATTAAAGCTATCATCATCAGACGAGCCGAGTTGTGACGCGACGCGACGCCTCCGCCGTACTCTGCACACGTTATGCAGTTCGTGTTGATATGTCAGCACAGTAGCTGTCGTGCGGGACACAACGTATTCGGTACATTATCTCTACTTGCTACGTAAAGGTTTTAAATAAACGGCAAAGCTCTAACACGCGGACTCAAGAACGGCCTCAACTGACCAATCCTGCGACCCACTGTGTATCATATTTCTTAGGATATTACAACAATGTGTAAAAATCGATAATCAACGATGAATAAATCAATTCAGATCTATATAATATATATAGTCATTGAACTACGATAAGATAAAACTATCCTAGATGGCAAACATGTAGATATGTCCTTAGAAACAATTATATTAGTACGAAAACCAAATGAAAGTTTAAAATTAAAGTTTGTAGTTTTGTTCGAGTTATCTACACGATGACTTAAATAGATTTGTTCAGTTTTTCAAAGTGAAAGACTATAAAATCTACGGAGCAGAGGTTAATGTCATGCAACACGTATCCGAATACGTATGAATCGATGGGTTTTTGTGCTTTGGTATAAACGTTGAGCGAATTCATACATGTTACGATACTTTAAAATCCTAATGCAAATGTTAGATCTAAAATTTACGACTTCTAAAAGGGTTGGACCCGTATGCGTGTTTGTTCTATAAAAAGAAAGTCCGTACGATAGACAAAAACATTAAAATAGCAATGTAAAAATAAGACACCGTAAAAGACAATAGAGATATCGATTAAACATAACTACATACAAGGAGAAAATCTCAATGATATGTAAGAACTCGACGGAGTTCCGTTCTTCCCTTACTGACTACAGCTAAAGCGTTTCGCCTACGTTTCTGTAAAATATTAGCTTATTTATAAACTAGCAACTGATTTCGATCTACAACTAACCAGGACCACTAGTCAACCCTCCTGGGGCAGACGAATACAACCCGTACGAGAAGCAAACTGTACAGGCAAACATCCCTATTCGTAAACGTTTCATAGCATTTTTTTGCAATTGATTATTTCTTCCATTCTGTACAATTCATGAAGAGCTGAAAATGAATTTAACTAACTTGAACACTACTAAGAAGTATTTTGAAGGTAGTAAGATTGGTTCGTGTTAATACTAGTTAAAACAACGGAAGACTGGGCAACACGACACGAGTATCTAACGTAATGCATAAACAGAAACGATACAGTATTAGAGACCGATCATACAGTTACCGCATTGCTCATCACGCGTCTCCGCAGAGCGTTACGAGCGTTCGGAGCGTCAAAAGGGTAACAGCGATGGTTATCGCCTGCTCTCACGAGAAGCCTACAAACTATTACATCATTAACTGTGTAGATATCAAGGTAACTTTTAGAAAAAATATATTAGGGGAAAGGTGTACAAAACGATCCCTTGAGGTCAAATGATTCCCAACTGTTTAAAACAAATTACTAGTGCCATCTGTTTAAAATCGCCAAAAACGTATTCCCCGCATCCCGTTCAGTTGTTCGGCGAAGTTTCATGGCGGTGTGATCACTATTGGTAAGTAAATTGATAAAAAAAAGAAAATCAGTGTGCTCGATCTAAGTTAGGCCTTAATATAATATTAAATTGCTGCTAATTTATTGTGATTTGGAAAATAGCTGTTTTATTAACGGTTTCTATAGCATTTCAATAACATTTTGAACAGGTGTTGGTTCTCAATATGATAGCTATTTCAGGTTATTTTTACGAAGTTTTCGAAATAATACGATTGGGGTCAAATGATTACTCATTGTGGGTATAAAATGATCCCAGGGATCATTTTACCTACAACATTTTGTCAGTTTACAAACATAGAAGGATACAATATATGATTTAATATATTGGGATACCTACTTACTATAATTTATACTTAGTACCTAGTATAAGTATAATACTATCTATAATGCCACATTCAGCATCATAAATTTCATAATGTTGCCAGTACAGTTAAATCCACTGCATTGTATTATGGTATTTTTTTGGTATTAGTTGCCCTGTTGTTTCTATATCTTCTTCTATATACTTATAATAAAACTGTAGAGAGGTCAATTCTATTGGGGGGAGGAAAATAGCTATTGGGGGATAATTGGTGGTCCATAAAAATGCAATTTTTTTGTCTTTCTATCTGTCTGTCTGTATGCGCACGAATGATCAAAAACTACTGGAGGGATTTTAATCAAATTTGGTAAGATTATAGTTCATAGTTCTGGGCAACATATAGGTTACTGTTTATATCAACTGATACCCGTGGCTTCGCCCACGCTTCGTTTTTGGTCATATCTCCGGTTCTACTTAACCAGTTACGACGTAAAAACTACTGAACGGATTTTGATGCGGTTTTTTCATTAGATAGGTCTTGGTTAGACGAGTGGAGACCAATAGAGTAAATAATGCAGTGGAGAGTGGACTCAAGAGTGGAGTAGAGAGTGGAGTGGAGAGCGAAGTGGAGAGCGAAGTGGAGAGTGGAGTGGAGTGTGAAGTGTGGAGTAGTGAATGGATACTTAATTCTTGTGTTGTGTATTCTCAATCAATAAATCTTTATTTCTTTCTCCTACGAGATGTCTTTATTCTTTTACAGATCATACCACGTAATTAGGTACTGTAGAAAAAATACTCGTCAAAACTGGAGTGAGGATGTCTAATTAGAAGACTTTTCTCTTAGTTATATTAGAATATAATTAGAAGAAGATTACTAGAAGATAACAAAGGCTTTTAGTTAAACTACCTATATAATTCATATATTGTTATAGAGAATGTGGATCTCAGACTGTGATGATTATGATTATAGAATAATAACTCCTTAAGAAGGCTGTAATAAATAATTATTGTTAAAAATAATAATATTTTTGTTCCTATTAATGCTACTTTTGGTAATATATATGATTATAATACACAAATATTTTATTAAAACTGGGAGGGTAAAATGATCCCCGGGATCATTTAACCCCTACTCTTGGGATCATTTTGTACACCCAGGTGTACAAAATGATCCTTTAGTAAACTTCTGAAAAATGTCTAATTAATTGGAAAACGTAAATAAATTACAAAATTGTGGTTTGCTAGTATATGTATAACTAAATGGTTTAACTAAAATTTCTTAAATGGTTACTATAGGTTTAATATTTTTGACACAGCAGGCATTTTCCCTTAGGGGGATCATTTTGTACACCTTTCCCCTACGTATGTGTAAAATAACAACCCAATAAATGGCACCATAATCATATGCACCAAATAACATGTTAATCCAAAATATATTTGATCAGGAAATATCTATTGTCTCTGTAAAGTTATCAACATGGTTGTTAAATGTACGAAGACATGAATATGTCGGCACTATTTAATATTAACCTACTTGTTTATAAATAGCAAGGATTGATACATTAACAGAACTAAGTTTACTTTACGAATAGGTGATAGCTGAAAAGTATATTCAACAATCGTAATTTGGAAACTTCTAATCAAGAAAATATTTCGAATCGGTAGTGTATTTTTCATTTGGTATTTACAATTTTTATGATATGCAAGTGCAAAGCTCACTAAATAATATCATTATAATATAATTTCTTCTATTGTCAGTTATACAAATTTAACATCTACACACTAGATAGTTATGGTACTCTACTCGTAAAATGTATGCACTCGAAGTAAATTATAGTAACTCTTACAATATCTAAATAGAACGAAAGCACTCACTTTAGCTGCTCGCACTTGTATAGCATTAGGTACACAAACAATTTACAATATAGTTCAACTTAATAAACTATTTTGTTAGAAATTTTAATGACTTTGGTATTTCATAAGTTGAAGAGTCGCGGTACTGCGCACTCCGCACTGCAAACGCTTCCACGCCGCGATCAACGCGGCCGGCGCGACCGCTATTAGTTCATTAGTATCGCTACCCAAGCTTGGTACTTAATAGGTATTCGGCTAGCGTTCAATATTGATTCTTACATTATCAATTATGTTTGTACGTTTACAAAGAGAGTTCATTGTCATGTTAAGGTGAGGGTGACGAAGGTTATATTCGAGTAAAATCGTTTCGTGATCCGCTTGTTTTAGTACGGAGCGAATCTGTTGTATCCGCTTCTATACACCGCAGTCTGGAAGAAGAAATAAGACAGTCACGAATTAAAAGCTATTTATCATAAGTTAAAGACGTTGTGCGGGATTTATGAAAACTTACCCCGTAACCTGTCACTGGTCCAATACCGTGGCCTAAGTAAGGGTCTGCATATTCTCTGCCGTATCTGTAATCATAAAAATATCTGTTCTATTTATTTTTAATATCTACTCACACCTGCATATTTCCGAAGGGGAGAGCATAAGTGTGCCAGGCTACTTAGAAAGTTTTGCGTTAAACCGTTTTTGTCTTCCACATACAAAAATTGTTTTCTGGTTAATTAAAAAAAAAAACAACATTCCAGATTTTTCCCGTCACATTTTTGGCAGAGTTAGACTAAGACTAATTCGGATTGACCAACTCTGAAATCCACCGACTTCTCATG
The DNA here is from genome assembly GCA_963576445.1 of Lithosia quadra. Taxonomy (NCBI): domain Eukaryota; kingdom Metazoa; phylum Arthropoda; class Insecta; order Lepidoptera; family Erebidae; genus Lithosia; species Lithosia quadra. Next base: position 10,607,462 of record OY754877.1, on the reverse strand, counting down.
TTACGACTGTACTTACAATTTGCTGTCAAACAAAATCTGGGATTTCGAATGGTGAACTAGAAACAATTATAGAATAGCAAGTTACACTAATATTATTACTGCTAATGTTATTCGCGTTTTCAGATTGAACCGGCTCGGCTGGACGGATTTGATGGACGAACATGGACTATTGTAAGGGTTATAGTCGTTTGACCCTACGAACAATTAAACATTCCTGTTTTAAATACCTACTTACAAACTTCATAAACGTTTTTTAAGAATAAAATATTTGGGCTAGGCATAATGCAGAGATACAAAAGAGTATAAATAAAAGAGATAATAGTCTTACGTGGCGGCGAGGGGCGTAAGGGCGGTGGGCGTGGGCGCGGCGCTAACCGCGGCGGCGGCGGCGGCCCGCGCGGCTGCGCCGTAGTTAGCCGCCGCGGCCGCCGCCGCCGCGTGCTGCGCCGTCGTTAGCGGCGACTTCAGGAGAGGAGCGGCCGCCGCTGCCGCTGCCGCTGCGGCCTGTGGGCATAAGTGCGTACTCGTCACACCACCAGCTCTGCGACCGCGTCGTCGACTCTCATGCAATGACTTTTATGTAGACTAGACAAGCTGTTTAGAACCTAAATGTCACGGTATCAGGGTGAGGTAGGAGCTGGGAAGGTAATATACGGATAAGTTCAGATAACTACAAAAATTGCGCGTGGTTGGCCTTTAGCAACACCAATTGTTTGTTCCTTACAGCCACGCCAGTAGTACACAGAAGTCATTGCTCTCACGCGTGAACAGTGAGCCCACAAAGGCCAACGTCACGTCAACATACGTCGCGTCGGTCGCGCCCTTCCATATCTTACCGTAAGTTCCGTTCCAGCGATGTGGTTATGTCGTACCCTTCGGGAGCAATCTGAATGGCCATTAGTTTAAAGCGAAAACGATGCATAGAAGGAAATCTACTACATTAAAGAAAAGAATGTGCACGTCCGTAAATACTAAATATTTACATAAAAATCGATTAACATGCAACGTTGCCGACACGCTTCCTATGATGGTTGATGTTATTGCTTTCTGCATAACCCGTCGTGTTCAGTGATCGTCTTGTACGATGGATAGCAGACTAGTGATGTTAAGGTGTTCGATGAACATGAACATGCAATCGATAGAAACGAGGATGAAGTCATACAAGAAATCGATACAAAATTACAAACTAAATTAACACGTCGAACGTTCTAAAACATATCTACAGAATCAGTGGTTGTTAGTGTACTTTGAAAATTGCAATTAATTTTGTGGGCTCAATGTTCTACTCGTAGCATGGTATTAGCGTCTGATCGAGTCAACTTACAGCTTCAACATTATGCCTAAGACTAAATCACCCACCACAATACCAACGAACAAGGATAAAGTCAACAGTAAGCAAGCCGCGGGCCGGCCGCAGCGCGCCGTGCGAGTCCGTCTCGGTTACCACAAACACAATGTGCACCCTGCATTACGGTGGATTACCAACCAATAGGACCATACGAATATAATAAGGAGCAAACAAAATCCCAGCACTCACTCCATGATGGATATCGAACTTATACTAGCGTGGTGGAACATGAATCAGGAAGCGATAGAGGTACAGATACAGTCGCATATCGAGCGAAACTGAACTCTAAAGGCGTGACGTTTACCTCGGCTGCCGGCTTCGCGGCCTGTAACAACACACGCACTGTCACCACACCACGCCTCAGTCATCGCTACGAGCCACGCGACTGCGTCGTAGCTGATCAATCAATCGGTACACTAACGTTCATTTATGTAAGTACTTCACTTGTTATTGCAATGCTCTCACTAATGTTCAATGATGAAAGCAATAATTACCTGTAGTCTGTAGTTGTTGTCAGCCGTAGCGGCCGCTGCTAAGAAGGGGTCGTAATATACACTGTAACATAAAATAACACTGTAATGTGACATGATATCACTAGACCTTGCCGCATACACTGCCGCTGTGGTCAAATGATTATTATTATTTATAAATAAATATATACACATAAGACTGATTACAATATTATTTTGTTTATACTGTGAAATTATTTTTTTATACCTACTGTATGTATTCAATGTTTTCAAAAGTCGAACATTTTGGATATAGAATAGAAGCGAAATCCCTCTATATCATTATTGTACAAGCACGTACAGCCGCTACAATATTTAATTTTATAGTAAGTAATCAATTATTAAATGCAATGAATATGGTCAAATTGATCCTATGATCACAAAATATAGTAATAGTTTACAGTTTCTCATACCATAATAGTAGATATGTTCACTGAGTAGGTACTTGATGTCTAATGATATATTATCTAATACTTGAATCTAGGACTAAATAGTATGTACAATAGTTATGATACTACACACAAAACTTGTATTTGATTATCATACGGTATACTTATACTAAGTGCAGTGAACTTGTTATATTAATAATGTGCTATAGTGCATAAAATAATAGCAACTAATAAAAATCTACTGAAAGTTGGCTAGACGACATCGGTGAAGTAAGCTCTAAACTAAAGATAGATGTTCTATTAATTAGGATAAGGCATACAATATAGTTAGAATTGACGTAGCTAATGTTAGTTACAGATTAACAACAATCAACAGTTTACGTGAAATGCTGTCGTAAGTTAATAAATACAATAGAAAATAACTCATACCACAGTTAGGTGATCGGGTTCTAAGGATAGGAATGTCTGGGAGCGTAGAGGGAGACTTGCATCCTGCCACATAATCAGTTTAAATTAAGTGAAACATATTATAAGTAGTATAGTACACATTATTTCTTATTTAAAAAAAACAGCCAAAACATTTTTTAATAAGTCAAATACTCCATATTAGGATAACAATAGTTTTCTATATAATAAGGAGGATATAATTATTATTATTTTACATTCATTTACTACGGCTGTTTTACGCGACATTGGTTAAGTTAAAACATGGGTTATCTGTCTGACCTCTATGTAGGTATGTGCGTCCCGTCCCTATGTTCCTTGTAACTACTAAATAGTAAAACTGATAAGTTGTTAAGTAGTCTGATTCAAGTTATAAAAAATCTAAATGACGAATTTAACGTTTTCAAAAGTAGAAGTCGAATTTATCGTTATTGAATAATACGCGTGGTGTTAATTGAAGCACACATTCACACGCAAATATTTATTTTTATTAATAAGGAGTAGGTACCTAATTGGCCGCGCGTTTATTACGCATTGCCTGTAAGTTACAAGGTGAATTCTGATCGTTACCTTTAATTCTTGTTATTCACGCTACGCTAGACTGTAATACAGCGCAGGTTTAAATTTATGCACGGGTTTATATGAAAGTATAGTATTCTCGGGTCTATTATTTGTATAATAGACCCGTTGTGAAAAGCAAGTATCATACATTTTGCACTATTTACGTCTTAATCTTTAGTATAATGTGCTTAGGTTGGGGTCTGAACTGGTAACACTCACTTTTAGAAATAAGGTCGTCCGTCGCGTCACGCATGCGGGAGCCACAACTTCGGGTAAATCGCATGTATATTTTGGCAAGAAATAGGCGCCTACTTGCGTGTGCACGCATGAGAAGCGGACGGTCTACGTTCGCAAAAGTTACCAACCAATGGAGGTTATGCAGAGTCGCGAGGTGGTGGTGTGTGAGGGGTGGGTAGTGGGGGGTGCGTGTGGTGCAGTACTCACGGGGCGTACGCGTGCAACGTGGACGCGTAGGCGGCGGCGCGGGGCAGGACGGCGTGCGGGAGGGTGTGCGGGGGCGCGGCGTGCGGGGGCGGCGGCGCGCGCGGCTCGCGGGCGCGCAGGGCGGCTACATGCAACAGTCACACGCTACTCTAACATGCGTTACCTGCGACGCTGCGCGGCGCGCGGCGCCAGCACCAGCGGCGGCGCGGCCGCGGCGGCCGGCGCGGCGCCCAGCCACGGCCACGTCACGCCCGACACCCGCAGCCCTGCGCACACAAGCGCCTCTACACACTGCATGTGCCCAGTGCTACTCTCACGCGACCGGCTCCACGGTCTCTACTAATATGTCCCACCGTATTCACCTCGAACCCTTTGATATGCGTCGAAAATGTAGGACGCGTCGTAAAGACGATTAAGGCAAAGTGGTTCTTACACTTCGTTGAGTGTACGGTGCCGGTATATTGGTGACCGATTTTATAGCAACGCTGCGGCGTTGAGGCGTTTAAGATGTGCAGGGTAGACGTAGACTCTCGTGTTGCAAAGGGCGGGTGTATTAATTATACAAATTTGTTTTCATGGTAAATGACTCGAAGAAATATAAACATAACGACCGAGTAATCCCACCACATTGAGTGAAAGAGGTTCATGCTCGAATGAATGTTATTATAATGTAAACGCACAAGCTTTAGTTTCCGAATTAAATATCATACAATAATTATTATAACGGTGCTTACCTTCAGGCCACTGGACACACACTGAAACAAAATTAATGAGTTTTTACAGAGTTCAATTTTGGCGTGTTCACTTTTATCTAAATCTAATACATAACCATATACCGTATATGATTACGATAATAAAAACTAGACAGAAACGAAGACATACCTAGAAGACATTCTCCACTACGAAATTGAAATATGCACAGTGCGGAAGTTGCAGTCATTCCAGCAAACGTCAAGTTATGAACAAACGTGTACTTAATAGCTGTACGGAAGTGTGTTATGTATATCTAGCAAGCTGTCTAACTGTGTAATCTGTTGATCATTCATAAACATTGAGTTAAATTTGCCAGGCAATATAGTACCGGAGACAGGCTGCTGTAACGCGATGTCACTGTATGTATGAGGATGGTTGAATTTGTCGTGGTAACACAATGCTAGGCATGACGCGAATGTACTGCGCGGTGTGTGTTCGGCTCGAGACTGTCTCCGGCCGCTGACTGGTGACCCATTCTCTAAGTAGCATTCAGCTAGTAGCATTCAAACAACGGAACTAGCCACATGTAATACGTAAGTACATTGAACAACACCGATCTTTACAATTTCAGCTCTCTCACCCAGAGTGGGAACTGATCCATCTCTAGCCAGAATAACTAGATGGATTAAAAAGAAAAAATCCAAGATGCATTATACTTGGTACAGGTGTGGAAAAGTGTATTTTATTTTGTGTGAACTTTGATTTATTTGATTTACTTAGGGGGAATAATTATTTTATTCGTACATGGTACATTTTTACTTACCATTAGGTACTGTTGGAGGTTTCTTTGTCTGCACTCTCGCTGTAGCATTATTAACCTGATTTGGAGTAAAATCTATGTGAGAATACGTATACGGATGTCGATTTAAAATTGGCTGATTTTAAGATCTTCATTACAATCCGGATTTTAAAATTTATTTTAATTAATTGATAATACTGTTACTAAAAACGCGCTTCAGCAAGTCAAGAAAACAAACTAATCTTTCAACCAATCACTCAAATTCGATTTGGGATTCGAACCCAAACTACTTAATTATAATTTGAATCGTGTATTTTGTATAATTACTTGTTGTAAAATCAGCCAATTACGCATCAGATGTCTTGTGATTAACTTCAGATTTTGAAACAGTGAAATTATTAATTAAAATCAAATCAAATTTGATGTATATTAAGTATAAAATTTTGAAAAGAAATTAGACATCTGATTTTTAATCATAATATAAAGGAAATCGGGTTAAATTTCAAAAATTTATTAGGGATACTTTATGTGTGTTAAAGAGATAAACTTATACTTTTCCACAGCGAATAGAATGCACTCTATTCTTGGGCATCGGTGCAGACTGACTCGTCTACAATGGCTTTTCAGCATGTCTATAGAAAATTTTAAAATGAATAGATAGAATGGAACTAAAATTTGTATTTGCAATCTTACCTCTGCGGCATTGTGACGATACTGTTCGTTCTACATTTCTCTGTGAGACACTCTCTCTTTCGATCGGCATATTAAATGACCGTCTAGAGAGTAAAGGGATAAAATAAATAAGGTTTGTTTGTGGATTAGACGCCGGCGTACTTAGTGCTAATATGCGGGACCGCGGCGCGGCACGCTAGCATGACAGTAACTACAGAGCAGACGAGCGCAGTTGCGGTGGGCGTGGGCGTAGGAGCGGGATGTTATAAGTTACATAGTGCTACGGATGATATTCATTGGTTCATGCACACCTCTATCTTTCTGCCCTCAACCACGGTGCCGTGAAGACGCTCTCGTGCTCGCTCCGCATCACCACTATTTGCGAATGTTACAAAACCGAATCCCTGCATGCAAGACAGACAAAACATGCATTAAAAACAGCGTCGCTCAAAAAACAACGTGCAACAAAAATTAACATTTATGCATTGCATATTCTTTTTTAAATATTCTAGTGAAATATCGAGAAAATATTATCGAGTCGATTACGTTGATACTTTGAGCGTAAACTAGCTGTATGGGTACACAGAAGCGTTTGGATCACAGTAATAAATTAATGTAACGTCGCTCGACCTAGTAGTCTGTACTATTGGTAGGGAGAGTTTGTATCACTGTATACAACGAGACTTAACAATTATCTTCACTAGTTCATAGACACTACTGTAATCAGAATGACAAGTACTTGTGTGGAATGTTAGCTGCGATTTGTTCTATACAGAAAAATCACCGGTCATGCAGTGGCTAGTCAACTAAATGAATCTAGAAACACACTTACATTATACCGAACAGTTTTGTAATTTCATCGCGGGAAAATCATGTACAATATTCAACACATCAAGAGGTAATAGCCATTAAGATACTAACGTCACATAGTCAACAAACGTATACTAAAGTTGGACTCATACTGTAAGACAACCTACGATATATTAATAAGATGACATTGTGCATTACTGTACAGTGCCCAAAACTAACACTTTACATTAAACATAAGCGGTACGTACTCAAGACTTTTTGTTGATTAAATAAATATATAATATATGTATATCAGGTACATCCTATATAATTACATTATGTGAATCACACGTATCACTATTATAATTGATGTAAGTAGCATTTAGAACACGATACAAATATCGCCAAATATTGTATCAATAATCGTGCTAAGACAAATGAAACTACTTACTTTCAATAAATTGGTGATAACCCATAGATACAAAAAGCAGCTAGCACAGCACACAATACAGTGGAAGAGACGAGTTGTGAAAGTGGCAAACAAGTTGCTGATTGTACGAAACGCTTACACTTATAAAAGCAAATGACAGCTCTATTATTACCATTCTGAGTGCAAATACTTATAATGTAAACATTAAATCTGGGCAGAGAGAAAGAGAAAGAAAAATATAAATTACGAAGATGCGAGGTCCCGTCCAACACTCGCGGTACCCGACCGGACTGTAACACAACGCACACAGTGCAACAAGCTCTCAGTATGTCGACAGACAGAATCGATCCATAGACGAGGAAGACACAAGTGACATATCGTTCAGAAACATTACGCTACCACACTCACTCTCTCAACATTGCAAATCGGCTATACACAACTTAATTTGCTCTACAATAATATTTGATATTTATTCATTTCACGATTTTTTTCTCATTAAACTTTTTTCTAGAGAATCTAATTGTTTAGCATAATTTTAATATTTAAACATAAAATAAATAAAGAAGCATCAGTAGCTAGAAGTATAAAATCTGTAAAATACAGAAAGGTAGGTACTTTAACGGATACTGAACACTCATTTTAATTTATGTCGTATCTAATAATTTCCAAATAAGCCGATTTGAATCGTCTGGTGAAAGCCTAATGTTACCGGACGTATATGGAATAAAGCCAAACTAAGTGATGCACCCTATAGTTACTTCTAGTAAAATAACTTACATCTTATAGTCATTGCGTTACATCATATAACATTGTGTTTCCAGGGTTCAGCGAAATATACATGCCCAAAACTAATAAAAAATATATTCCCTTGTTAGGAAGCATGACTGAACGAGTTTTAATATTTATTAATAACACAGTGGACAGAAAATAGTAAGTACACTGTCAATCTAATAGACTAAATACATCAGAATCATCGATCATCCAAACTACAACATAGATGCAGTAAAGGTTTGTACAAGACAATACAAGTAAATATATACAGAATTTCAAAAATCAAGAGACAAACATACAGCGCTATATAATAAAGATCGAAGCAGTTTGGACGATTGTAACAACCTCATTAGTGATGAATAATAGAGCTGTCCTGAAAATATGACTTAGGAAATCAGCTGTTATAGTGACGATGCACATTCTCTAATACTGCATATCCCAATGTGAGGCATTGAAGAAAAAATAACTTGGAGCTATTATTTCAAAAGAGTAAAATACTTTCTTGACATGAGCGAGCATGGACTACTTTAGGGGCGGTCACCAAACTGACACAAGGAAAGCAGTAAACACGAAAAAGCGTTCAATCCAATCAATTATTATAAAAATATTTCGATAATAACTCTTTAAATTTCATGGGAATAAATAATTTACAGTGAGTTGTTTTTTGAGTATTTTGAAATAATTGTAAAATTAATATTGCTAATATCAATATTATGCACCATGGACTTACTATACAGGTTGAAATAACTTTAAGAATTCAATTTAAGCAGGCCAACAATGGTTGCTGATACAAAAAGTAGGTATGTCAATCGTGCAATAAGTAAATATAGTAGACCAGATTTCGTTCAAAATCAGAATAATAGACATTATTCAATGATAATATACAATGCAATTAGAGATACTGCACCAAACATTAAAACCAATATGCTATGAGAAAGAAGTTTGTTTAAAACACAATTATGATTATTTAACTAAGCCCATTTGCCTTAAAAATTTTGTTAAGCAAGGAGAATTAATCAAATCGCATGAATTGCAAAGAAATAAAACTTTGGAATGTATTATTATTAGGAAATATTTGTATAATCGGTAGTTACTTTGGTTTGGGCAGAGATTACTAATAATTGTTAGTAAGACCTCTTAGCTACTGCACTATCGTTTACGTGAACATACTCTTATTACTGACAATAGAACTATGAATTACAAAAATAAATAGTATTTGTTTAAAACAAATATGTTGCAATTTCTAAATATACACGACACGTCAATAGCTATGAAGTGCAATTGCATAATTGAGTACAAGATGCATAAATTAAAGGAATAATAATATTGTTAGCTGAGAGGTTTGACATAATATATTTTTCATAAATAAAATAAATTCTAACGGTTTGTTTGATAAAAAGTATGTAATTAAATGATGAATTACAACGTACATTGTATTCAGCTTACTGGTGGAACACATGAAATTAAATGTCATAATTTAACATGGCATACCGTCATTTATTCTAATGATTGCTTCGCTAGTATTATTAGGCATAATAGTTTTTTTCATTCGGTATAAAAGTTATACAGAAATAGTAGGTTTGCCATAAGATCATTAAGTATGCCAAATTATTGATGTGTGCTTCAAAGTAATGCCAAAGTATATTATAACAAAAAAAGTTATGCCTTCCAAGGGGATCCAGTCGTAGGGAAATCAACCTCCGTGAATGAAGAAAATATATTGAATGAATAAAAAAATTATTAATTCTAAATGAATAAAACATTAGTTGGATGATTAAAAAATTATTCCTTTAAATTATTTCTTGAGTTGGTAAAAGAACCAAAAAACACTAGTCAGACCGTTTTAAGCTCTACATAAAAATATTATATATTAAAATTTTGCAATAAAACTTAAATAATGTGTTCTTTGATTCTATAAACAATAGTAATTCACGAAGTGGCCGCAATGAAATCCAATTACGAAGGTAGTGATTTCAATGAGCCACTTGATTTTCAGCCATTCGGCAAAGAAAAATGCTTACCTTCGAGCCACGTTCATTGAAGATTATTTCTACATCAAGTATAGTGCCATATTGCTGAAATATAAAACATTAGACGTTAAAAGGTCAACTTCTCGAGTGGATATTTTTTCTCGGCGTGCTCGTAAATTAAGAATAGATATACTACACTGTACGTACCCCAAACATATTTCTAAGATCAGGATCTCTAAAACGGAAAGGTATATTGGAGACGTGCAACCGTTTAGGTTGCGATGCTTGTGAGACGGGTACGAGAGCCTTGTCCTGCGCTGGTTGCGCGGCCACAGCGGCGCTAACGGCTGCCGCTGCTGCATGCGCCGCCGCCGCCTGTTGTGCCACTACGGCTGCCGCCTGCTGTGCTACTACTGCGGCTGCTACGCTCACAGGTGTGCTCTCTTCGCTTGAATCTACTTCGCTTTGCTGAAAGCCACACAATGATTCAAGTCAACTTTACGACCATTACAACAGATATAGTTAAAAGTCAACCAAACCATAAATAATGTAAACAAGAAGAGAGCGGACCTAGAGCTCAAAAGTGCAAGCTTTTGATGCTACCGGGATTGGCACTCAGGTTATAATTCTACTATCTACTAATATTATAAAATGTGCGAAGATGTTCAAATGTTTGTATGTTTATTACTTCAATCACGCTTAAACGGCTGAAATTTGTTTCATGGATACTTAGATTATATTCTGAAATAACATAATATAAGCTACTTTAAGGTTTCTGGGTCAGAGTTCCACACGGGTGGAGCCGTAGGTAACTGCTAATGAATCTATATAGCCGGCAAAATTCAGACAACACAATTAAAAGTATTTGCATCAGAGCAGCACGTGTATGTGTTAATTGACGTGCTCTCTCCATGACTTAACGGATTTATCCACTCAACGTAGTTAAAATCATTTAAATAGATATAATATATTATACTGAATATAGAAAGAGAAGAAATTAGAAATTGTATTGTTTGAACCGCCCACGGCTGGTAGCTGGCATGGGTATCTTAAAACAGACACTGATGCACCAGCATGAGTATTAGTATCAAATTAATCGTTTTATTAGTCGAAAGAAACCAATTTTATTATTAGACCCAATTTAAAAAAAAAAGGAAAACAGTAGTTGTGCCTCACGGGAAACCGCTATTAATACCATAATATCGAGTAAGGCAAGTGAGAACTCGCCCTACTCTCGGCCTCCGCCCGCCGCCCTCTCTTTCACCGCACAGTCGCATCACCCGTCCGCCTGTAAGTTTCTCATCTTCTTTCTTATGTCATACACCTACTTCCTCAAGAACTAGTTATATTAAATGAAAAAAGAGTTTGCATCTCCCATTTCTAGTTCCAGATTAGCACTATAAAACAAACAAACTCTTCAGCTTTATAATTACTCGTAGTATATTCAAGATAATAGATAAGGTATTAAAACACATTTTTTGGTCTCTAAAAAACAGTAACTAAGGCCAATATTTATTTACTAACTAAACACGCCGATCAATTTACAGTATCCAAATCGACAAGTCACCAAGCCCCAAACGCAATTATTTTTTTACCTTAGAGACCATTTTTCATTTCCAGGGTTTGCCTTCAAATAAACCGAAGTAATCAATTAATGATTGAAAAGGTTATTTTCAAACCATCGTATACATTTTTATAGACTACTAAGTTGGCAAATAGGTACTAGGACCGTCTCATGGTAGACAGTTACCGAAATCTATTAGTGCTGTAACCGCAGGGATAATACTTGCGCGTTGCCTAATAAATACATAAACCTATGATCACATATTGACAGGTCAATTATTATGATTGAATTCTAGAAATACCACTGACGTATATTAAGAACACAATTCAGTGATTTTACATAAATATATTATGTAGGTACTTATGGCTCATTTGTATGTCGCATAGGTACCTAAACCTACTTGAGTCAAAGTAAGTAACATTTTATCGAGAGTCTGCGGTCAAAAGTATTTATTATACCGTTTCTGACCGATTACGGATTTCGCCCGCACACATACTACACTAATATGAAAGGAAATAGAATAACTAATTCGTAGTAAAATTAAGTTGCTTTGTAAGAGTTACTTACAACAAGTTTATCAGATGTATTAGTCCCATTCGCTGGTAAACTGATCGAGTAGGTACCTAATCTCCCAAAAGAATTTGAGGATATTTTGCTGTTGATCATTGGGGAAGTCATAGGCTTCAGACGAAGGACTGTATGTGAAGAAAGATAAGGCAGGTAGAACTATAGCCTAGTCAGCGTGATGCTTAATTTTATCCATTTTTATACTTACTGAGGTATTATTGGCATTTTCTATTGAGTTTTGCGTGTGAGTCTGGGGTGGTGGCTGGGGTGAGAAGTTAGCTGGAGGTAACGGTGCCGGTGGCGGCGGGCCTTCACTTTTGACGAGAGGGGGCTGTGGCGGCGCGGTGGGGCCAGTGGCTTCAGCCTTTACGCCGGCCAGCGCGTCTCCATTCGCTGCAAATTGTGCTGCTGCCGCTGCAGCTGCCGCCGCCGCCGGGAACGGGGTCGCCATACCCGTCCCCACCATGTGCTGGAATTTAGAAACAACGATTTTAAAACAACATGACATGATACCCATTATAGGATCTATAGCAACGGCATGATTTTGCTTGTCATATAAATCAAAGTTATTTCTCAAAGAGACGCGGTCTTGGTGGTTATGTACTAATTCTGTCGTAATAAATAAACCCACTTGTAGTTGACGTTTCTGGGCTGCGAATCGAAATATTGACGTGAACAACCCGTGCCAAAACACGAGACGCTTCACATTGGATTCTTTAGGTATAGGTACTTATAATAAACTAGTATGATACCTGTGGACTATGTTGATTTTATATGGTTCGTATGGAAGACTTACAGAAGTTTTAATTAGTTTATTATTTTCATATAAAAGTCATCTATCTATATACATATATAAATTGTTTGGCCCGATGACTGACTGGCTGGCTAACTGACTGATTCATGAACGCAGAGCCTAAACGGCTGGACCTACAAACTTGAAATTTTGGTAGTAGATGCTTTTTATGTTATAGGCAAACTAAGAAAGGATTTTTAGAAATTCCACTTCTGAGGTGACAAAATAGGCGATAAACCTTTGTATGAAAGTCCGTCATTTTCAAAGTTGACCGCATAAAATTTCATACACCTATTTCTGATTAGAAATAAATGAACACGTGTATCAGCGTTTTTCAAAATTCACCCCCCAGAGGGTGAAATAGGGGTTAAAAATTTACATGGGAAGTTCGTCAGTTTTCCAGATAGACGCATGAAAATTCATAGACCGATTTTTGGTTAGAGATAAATGCATACCTGTATCAGTGCTTATTTTTTTTAATACTAAAGGGGTAAAATAGACGATAACAGACTGGTTGTATGGAAAGTCAGTCATTTTCAAAGTCAAACGCATAAATTTCATACACCTACTTCTGGTTAGGAATAAATGATTACCTGTATCAGTGTTTTTCGAAATTTCACTCCCCAGAGGGTGAAATAGGGGTTGAAAATTCATATAGTTACTTCTGGTTAAATAATAAACGTATACATGAATCGCGGGTTTTCTTATTTTCACTCCTAAGGGGGCAAATAAGGGTAGAGCGATTTTATGAAAACCCGTTACATGGACAGTGTTTAAGTTTTGAAGTACAAAGCATGAAATTCCATATTAAAGGCCCGGTAGGTGTTGGTGCAATCGGGTTATAGGATTTTTTCAAGAATTTATACCCGAACGAAGCCAGGTACATGCCGAGCCGCTAGTTTAATATAATATAATCATGACTAGGGTGGTGTGGCACACATTGGGATAGTTCATGTCCAGCTGTGATTGCAATAGGCTAATTTATTAATTAGTTAATTAGACGCGTTGCATTCTACTTTAGTAGAGTACTTTTTAGAGTGACGATAAGTACGACAAGATATTAGTATTCATAAATTTTTGAATACCACTTATGGTAAACATAATATGATAGGTATTTTAAGTAACAAATATGTTTGGCCTTTAAAGTATATTTTTGTAATTTGTATACCTACACGTTGACATATCAGCAGAATATAACAGTCAAATTTCCAGCGAAGTTGCAAAAGCTGCTTGTAGTTATTATGAAAACACACGCTCACTGCCTTTAATTTTATTTTACGTCCCAAAAGCCTGTTGGCAACCAAATTAAATGGCGAATGAAATCTAACACAAATCTCGCCCACACGACCGCCCAAGCCTTCGGCAGCGCTGAAAAACTGATGTCCTTGGGCTTTAAATAGGGTGTAGCTTTTGTATTACATTTTAAAATATAGGTCCAGTAAGCGTCATGAGACTATTGCATTGATTTTAAAGTAACAATCTGGACGAAAATGGCATGATTAATTATATTTGAATCAATCTATAGACACATATAAATAAAAATAAATTGCAATTTTATTATGTTAGTCTCGCTAAAACTAAACTATTCGTGGAAGGGAAGGTTTATACGGTGAGAAAATATGGAGAAATAATTAATACACGAAAAAGGTAATATATAAGACTACTAGCTGTTGCCCGCGGCTCCGCCCGCGTGGATGTCGAAATCCGTTTCAAAAACTATCCTATCTCTCAAGTTGGATCGAACTGCACATGGTGTGCGAATTTTATTATAATCGGTTAAGTGGTTTAGGAGTCCATTGAGGACAAACATTGTGACACGAGATTTATATATATTATAGTGGAGTCAATTTAATAGGCCACATTTGACAATTCATCAAAATTCAACATCGCAACCTTTTACGCGACGCGCCGCGGTGGGCATCAAATTATATATTTTTCGTTTTGTTAGAACTGCACAATTGCTTAACTTTTTTCAATTAGTATTACATATTTATTGTAATAATGACAGCTTAGATTATTAATATGTCTAGATGGAGTATCGCGCTGCAAAATGACAAGAAGAAATGGGACGAATTTTCCTTATTAGTGTGCGTGACAGCTTCGTCTTACACTCGCGTTATGTCAGTTTGCTTTTTAGTGTGCGTGTATAAATACATACCAGTTGCTGAAAACTGCCTTCAAAATAGGGAAAATTTTATGTATTAATTAATAATATTAAATGTATATTCAGTTTAGAAAATATATATTTTATTCAATTTGGCTGCATGGATGTAATGTAAGTAAGTATGTATGTTTGTTCGTTTCAAATTTTGCTACTGCATTTTGAAGCCATTATCCTAACCGAAACCTAAAGCGTCCAAATATAATTAAAAATAGGTACCTAATAATTGTACCCGTTTTTATGGAATACTAGCTTTTGCCCGCGGCTTCGCCCACGTGGATGTCGGTTATCGCGACCAAACATAGCCTATGTCTCGAGGTCTAATCTAATCTGCCCCTATACCGAATTTCATCAAAATCGTTTCAGGCGTGAAAGCGTAACAGACAGACAGACAGAGTTACTTTCGCATTTATAATATTAGTATGGATTTGAATATTTGTTTTGACGTGATGACCATATATTATAATCTTAACTTGCAAAAATGACATCAAATTCGTACTCAGCATACCTAAAAACCCCTCATACGATACTCATAATATTGTATTTCACATTATATTGCATAATATACCCGCTAGGCCATGATTTTTTATGGGAGTTTTGACTTGAGTAACTAGCAACACACCCGTTAAGTACAAAATGGCGACAACAATATTAAATTATTTTAGAAAAAATCTAATGGCTTATTCTGCTAAAATTAGTACGATACAATGGTACAAACCGATGATGGGTAACTTTTTTTATTTTTTAATACGCCCTGAATAATTTCTGCACACTTTTACCACCCATATCGTTATTTTTAAAATCTCAAATTATTGACAGTGCCCACTGACAGTGCATCTGACACTAAAGCAGGAAAATCGTTTACACATCAACCTTTGGTGAGTATTTTTTGGGCAGCTTTCAACGCTTTGACAGTCTATCTAGACATATTAATAATCTAAGAATGACAGATACAAGTAATTTTACGTTTTGCTTTCACCAATAAACCATTCTAAACATAATAAACAATTTCTGATTTATAGAACTGAACGTCATTACCTTGTCATTACAATGTTCTGTCAGTCAATCCTTTTTCTTTTTAAATATTAGGCATGTTACTCTAAAAATCGAAAGCTGATAAGTAGAATCGAATGCAATGATTATTGTGAAGAAATATCATCATAAAATTAATAACCACGCTGTGACAAAAAAAATTACTGATTGCATTTTTTGCATTAGTATCGATCACCAATCATCCCCCAATAGTTATTTTGTAAATATATTCAATGCACAGAATTGACCTCTCTACACTTTTATTATAAGTATAGATCATGTACTTGTCTTATTTTGCTCCTTAAATTTACGAAAGAAAAAATAATAATGAGACAGGGATTCACCTGAGGAATTTAAAAATTCACATTATCTTTCAAGTCCGTATCGATTCATTCGTTTTAATCGACCTTTTTTAACAGGTCACCTCATTATGAATATAAAACTGACAAACGTCAAATGTGGCCTATTAAATTGACTCAACTATAAGATTTGAATTTTTAGAAAGCCCTAACGCCATCTATAATTGTTGTGATGGCAACAGGAACTATAAGTGATTTTGTCTAAATTATCATAGAATATCCTTTGTTTCTTTTAGCTCAAATAGGTAGGTACAAAGAGAACATATTTATTTATTTTTAGGATTCTGTGCCTGCCTGATTACGACAAACAAACTTATAAAGAAATTATTTTATTAGAGCCCAATAAGTTATCTAAAATATAAACTAAGTACTTAGCTCAAAAAGTAAGTCTAAAAATTTACTTTGACGCTGAAGACATCAACCTACTTACGTTTTTTTTTCTCGGACTATAGATCGAACTTATGAGGCGAAGAAGAAACTTTGTCGCTGTTATTTCCACTTGGATAAGTTAGTATAAATTATGACAAAATATTTTTAAGTTAAACGGTTTTAAATAGTATTGTCATCAGAACTGAAGACTTTGCCAAATATCAGACCAATCCAACAACTGCTTAAAGAGGGTCAAATTTCAATTACTAGATTTGACCCAAACAAACAGGTCGAGTTAAATAAAACCGTTTAAAAAGGGGATTCGGAATAATAATACACTAAGAAACACGAATTTAAATTTCATTGTAACGTTTGAAATCATACATTATAATATATTTTTACCATCATAACATGTAACAACTACGCGCTGCACAGGAAGCGAGAAAATTAGGAAGTGGCCATTGGACACAATTGTATAGTACCGTAGTCACTTGTTCAGATCTCTCCTCTCTGCAGAATAGAGTTCATGTATTATGTCACAATATACGTACGTAATATAAATACCACTCAGCCCGTATCCTTGCTAAGGTTTCGAAATAGTTTCAGTGCTAACCTAATACGTCATGCTTTACATAGTTCTCCAACTATTCCATAATAGGTCTCTGAAAAGTTTTGACAGACATAACTTTAAATGAAATAACTTGAAACTTGTGCCATCGCATAAATAATTATTGAATGTCTTAATGTTAGCTTTTTGCTTGTAGGAAATTTGAAGATGGTTTAATATTGGTTCATAGTCAGTCTCATACCAAATTCAAAAAAGTTTCGTGGATTATTTTAATGATATTTCACAACATAAAGCAAAACCAGTGTATTATCATATTTTATGTTAGTTTAATTGATACCTACCCCTAAATACAAAAAAAAATATCCTGTTATTCTAATATTAAGAAGTCCATGGCTTCTTTATCCAGACCGAACGAATTTGCCGTGGTCTACTCTGGTCGCATTACAATAATTCTTAAGGGTAACAACTTGCTACTCGTGTATAGTTGTTTAACTCTTCAAGAAGTACCTAATCCTGCTTACTTTAAACGTCAGCCGTATAGTAAAATTTTCTCAGAAGCGTCTACATGAGTTATATTTTACAAAGTAGGTATAATAATAATAATAATAAAGCCTTTATTAATCCAAAACATCGGTTACCGTTAGAAAAAAAGTACATTAAGTATAAATATTATAAGCTAAATATGTCATGGCCCCTTTCGGGTATAGGCCTCCTCCAGTTGCCTCCATTTTTTCCTGTCGGTAGCTGTTTTCACCCAGTTTCTTCCTGCTACTTCTGGTATGTCGTCGACCCAGCGAGCTGTTGGTCTGCCCTTTTTTCTTTTTGCTCCAGGGCCTCCAGGGCCCTTCCAAATGGTTGCTCGCTTGACCCATCTGTCTGCAGAGGAGCGGGCGATGTGACAAAGTAGGTATATCGGCATTAATCATTCTCTTTTCAGGTGCTTTTAACAACAGAATTCACACAGTAAGCTATTAATAAAATGATATTTTAGAAAGAGAACTTAGAGCCCTAAACATTCGAGTTCCCTCAACAATAAGGTGTAATTTTCCCTAAAATATAAATGAAACAACTTTTAAGTGAATAGCACAAATTTTGCCATTGTATTTTTCTCACAATAGGTCTAATAACAAAAAGTGATATGAAAGACCTTTTAAAAGATCCGCTAGCGATCCCTTTACTGGGCGTTTAGAGGGTGTTCAATTGAAAACATTATGACTACTTAATGCTTGCTATTTATGATGCTACCCGCATATCTTCATCGATTTTGAAATACCTAGTAGTATTTTCGATATATCAAAGTCATTATTTAATGTTTATGAATTTTATGATGACTCGAACGAAGTAGGACGTTTTATAAACCAAACTTCAGCTTTTAAGAGTTAATAAATTACGTATTGTTGAATCTATTTTTAATTCTTACTAATATTACAATCACTGGACCCGATATAACTGGGCTGGATCAGGTAACAAGTGACGTTAATGACGCACTTATAAGCACATCAGGGACGGTTATTAAATGACACTGTGACCCTTTAGTATCCAATAAAAGTTACACCTGGCTGATAGCTATTTTTAAAACAATACAAAATAACACGAAGAATATGGGAGAGTCTTAGTGCCAAGACATTCGAGACAACATACGCAAGACAGAGTGAAGTGTCTTGACTCTAGGCTCTTCAGCGCTACAACGAAGGGCACTTCATTTTTTGAGTTCTAATTTGCCAACCGTGACACCGGTACGAGAGGGGCGACGATTTATCACATATGTCGAGCTGCCTTAACACCCTGTGGATCTGACTGCTATTTATGGCACACAGCACAATAGTCATGAGTCATTCCGCATAAAGCTACTTAATGACGACACGATAGTAATATTCAACTGACATCATAATATATTATTCCAGTCACATGAACCACTGTCTAAACCTTTAATAATTCAGTCAGTGCTTGAATTTGTTATTAACTACTTAGGTAGGTATAGAAGTATAATCAAAATGGTAGTAAAAATGAGCAGCATCTACGAGTGCCTTCACACATCACAAATGAAGCTCCTGCAATTACACCCGCCCAGTGGTTAATAGTTCGAAGAAGGTCACAATGACCACTACACATGTGGTGAGCCACCTTCCATCGTCGTATCCGGCATTCGTGTAAACAAACTGACTTTTTATAGAGCACGTCTGCGATTCATCTCGCTCAACCGCCTGACTGCTTAGTCTCGTTTGCTTCTGAAACTGTACAAGATGTTTGTAAACGACTAGATACAGTTTATAGTTTCTTTGTAAATGTGTATACATAACCAGTGAAGTAATAAACCTTTCAAGTTATTTCCGAAGGGTTCTTTATATCTTTTAAAGTTAATTAAAATTCCATTATGGTACGAGTAACGCACTTTGTAAGATAAATAATATTTGAAAGTAATTATAATTATAAAAATTGAAGGAAAACAAAAGTTAATTGTAAGCGCTTGTAGTAATTTCTGTTAAACCCCGAAATTATTTCAGGATTCGTGAGCGTGACTGTCTGCGAGTGCATTTTAAAACATTCATGTACCCTTCGTAGAAGCATGTACCTACCTACTTAATTTGAGCGATAGAGGTGCGGATTTCTTGATAATATATTCAAGTATCTAGTGTACTGTAATTATCATAATATCAATACATCATGAAATTTCTGAAACCTGTGCGAACAAAATACTTATTATCTAGTTATTATCGAGACATATCATTTTCCATTCGATCTTGTAATCTTGAGAGCTGCGGCAAAAACAAAGAAATAATATTCTATAGTACAATCTGAATGTTCAATGATGGACTAAGAGCCCATGAACGCCAGACCTTCGTTATTTTATAAAAGCTGAAAGTTTGTCGGCGCATGCTCCCAATACAGGTAAGAACGATGGCCCATTATGAAGTTCGGGTCATAGTGGCTTTGGCAGATAAACGGTACTAAAGTGTAGCAAGCGCAAGGCAGTGGGTGCGAGTGAGACGGCAAGTCAGGTCTATTGCGACCCCTCACTACGCATATTATGGAATTATAAAATTGGAATTCTAATTCCAATTTTAGGTTTATTACGATCCCTCACTGCGCATGTATTGGCATTATATAAATGGAATTATAATTCCAATTGTGTAATTCCAATACATGGGCTGTGAAGGATCGCAATAGACCTGATTCGCCATGTCACTCACACCCACTGCCCTGCGCTCGCTCCTACAGCTACCATTTAATACCGTGTATCTGCCAAAGCCGCCATGACCCGAACTTCATAATGGGCCATCGTTCTTATCTGTATTGGCAGCATGCGCTGACAAACTTTCAGCTTTTATAAAATAACGAAGGTCTGGCGTTCATGGGCTCTTGCTCTATGAGGTGCTTAGTTCAAAAGGGAATAAAAAATAGAAGCAGATTATTATTTCAGTCATTAAAGTTGATTTTAAGTACCTATTTAATTGTATACATACTAGGCAGGTAGCACGAATGTACGAACAATGGTTAGCGGTAATTAAATGGGATAAAGAGCTAAAAGTCGTGTTTTAAATACTCGATATGGGATGTAATACGGGTGCGAGCCGAGCTGGTTCACAATTAGGCAATTATACGAGAAGCGATTAAATGTAATTGAACGCGACACGAGTATGAAGCCCGTGCCGCAGCATCGCGTCCGCGAGGGGCACTTGTTCAAAACATGCGTCACCACATGAACAATACACATCTGGATTCCTAATTACAAATACCATCTCTCAATTGTGTTGAACCCAAATCATTCTAACTTTATTATAATACATACTAAGTAGGACAACCTGGGAATATGCTATTACCCTATTTAACTCTAGATTACGGCGTACAAACTCCGTATCTGTTGGCGTTATTGGATTTATTTTAACTCTTAATTATGAAATCTTGTACTAGTATCGTAAGCATAAGTAGAACAATGACTAACTTTTGTACATTGTTCCATTAGAGCTCAAAGGACAATTTTGAGGAAAAGGAGAGAACATTATGGGGCAACAACGAATAGCGACCGTTGTACTTGAATATTACACTAAATATAAAAATTCATACGCATTATGTTTCCACATAAACGGTTGCATAAAATTGTATTTGTATAGTTATGTCAAATAGCAGCTAAGTCAAATATCATGTAATTCATACCTATTAGGCACTTACATGAAAATATCGGCTTGATATATTTCTAGATATTTTCTCCGTTGTTTGCTCTCGGAAGAGTTCAAAGAGTTCAATAAACTCCTATATTTAGCAGATGTAAACCGAACTGCATTAACGCTTTCTACAACTTGACGATAAGTAGTAATAACATTCGCTGCTTAATTAGGAATTATATATGTAGGTATAGTACAGTCAACGTCCAATCGTTCAAGTAGACGATGATTGCACAAACATAATAAAAAATTGTAAGAAAATATTAAAGTTTGTGGAATCTAAGTTTCTAATATCTACTAATGACGCCGATTGTATTGTAAAGTAGGCGCCCAATAGGGTCCCTAAGCAAGCAGATTTTCACTAAAACGTATTCAAGTTCCCATAACGATACTAAATTATTCCCGACAGACTTCCCACTTACAACGGTGTATTTTTACAGTAGGCAAGTTCTTATATTGTGTATTAGATGTATAATAATATGTATAATACATAAGGACATAAACGAGCTCATCTGATACTAAGCATTTACCGGGAATTCAGTAGGTACCTAAGTGAACTAAAGTCTGAAAACGTCAATATTTATTATTTTTTACATTATGCGTAGTTTCTTCTTCTGGAATAAGTTAAGTAGTGATAATTCAGTCTAGTAATCTAGTGCATTCAAAGGTTGTCTGACAGAAATCGCAAATTGCGATAAGACCGCCCAAGAAGGACCTCCGTCTCTTATAATCCTCAACCAAACTATGACCAGTGCGCCCGTGCTATGCAGTCCTGGTTACTGGGGGAAATAGTCCGAGTGTCTGACCGATCGAGCTGTCTGAATTATAACTGAAATATCGTCGCAGTCAATCTTCTTGTAATCTTTACTTAGAAAACTGGTATGACACAGAAGTTTTTCAAATACCAGATTCATCTAGAAGTTATATACGCAATATCGTACCTTTCAATTTGATTCGAACAGTGTTCAAAACCAAAGATAGAGACAAAAGACATAAATATTATTCGGTAGTTATCATAGTACCTATTAATTGTTCACAAAAGCGTGGAGATTAATGACAACGCGCTTTGTAGAGCTGTGTACTTGTCCCCCCAGTAGGGTAACTATGAATCTCGAATACTGTATTATGAGTAGAAGTAGAGTTATTTATGTAGGTAGATATAATTATAATATGTAAACGAAAAATTATCAAAATAGGTAAAAATTAATTTATAAAAAAAGGTTCCAATTTTTTTTTTTCAATTTAGATTCATTTTATACACAAGACTTACTCAATAGCGGAACAATTACTCATTCGTACACTATTGAATTTCAACGATAATATTATAAAATTAATATTTAGTTATTCTTGTAACGCCAGCAATCTTCCGAATTGTTTAGTAGTAATCTTTGATCACACAAAACATTCTGTGGAAGTAGAAAAGGATCGCTTCACGCCCACACAAATTATGAACGATTTTGAAAGCAGTGACTTTATTTATTGTAATAACACTAATAAATGTGGTTTGGCCAGCAATAATTTATTATGGCCTGTATTTACCTAAATATAGTAAAATATGCATCATTACATCTTAGCGAAAATATGCAAGTACCCCTGAAAATTGTCTAAATAAGCAAATGTGTAAGAATGGTCTGAAGCAGTTCTAATTGCCATCTATAGGCAGATCTATCGAGTCTAATGAAACGTGATTAATTCAACAATCCCAAAATTTTCGATGCATGGTAACACTACTTTCTTCCCTTCCCATACGCTAACACCCACGCGGCTGCCGCCTGTGACCCCAACACCCTCCCACGGAACAGATGCTGAGTCTGATCCCAGTAAACACAAACATAAACCCCTTTTAAGCCGAAGGTATGATAAAACTGCACAATCATTAAATTCTATAATATTACTAGCGACCCGCCCCGGCTTCGCACGGGTGCAATGCTGATACTAAATTAGCCTTAGTATATGATGCATGTATTATACATATAAACCTTTCTCTTGAATCACTCTATCTATTGGAAAAAACCGCATCAAAATCCGTTGCATAGTTTTAAAGATTTAAGCGCACATAGGAATATAGGGACAGAAAAGGCGACTTTGTTTTATACTATGTAGTGATAGTGATAGTGATTTTAAAAGCGTAACCTTCCTAAGATTGTTGTCATGATACCTACAATAATACGAGTACAGAGCATTATATAAGTACATACGAAAACTACAACTGATTTGGGAATCACTAGTCTAAATTTCCATAACCATCCATATCCATAAACTTATGGTTTTTTTGTTTAAACAATTAATTATAAAGCTTTAAACTTACCCGTTTGATATCACAATCGATATGTAATTATTAAGGACAGGATTTTCCTCCTCGTTGATAAATATATTTATTTTAGACATGATTTCATAAATGACTCTTCATATAATTCTCACGAAAATATTAGCCGAGTTTAGATGTAATTAACGGAATGTCAGCTTATTATTGACAAACAAGGATTTATTAATCTACTATCCACTACAGTATTAGTATTGTAAATAAAAAAATATGTGTGGCACTCGGAGACTGCCGCGGTAAAGTTATTGCAGCATTTATTCAATACTAGCTGTTGCCCGCGGCTTCGCCCGCGTGGATTTCGAATTCTGTTTAAAATTCCTTTTTTCATGCGGAAGTTCCTTCGGATACCATCTCCGTCAGCCATCAGGAGTGGTTAAGTCTGGCTCGGACCTTATAAAAACCGCACGCCGTCTCAAGTCTTCAATTGCCGGGGTGTAAGATTGCTTAGAGCAAATCCCGCGCTCCCAAGCTGACCCTGGACCATTTACGGTTTTAAGATGGCCCTCTCAGGAGTTGTAAGCATAAGCACGATGTCCCTACAGAACCATGGAAGTACGGGATATGGTGACGGGATAATAGGCGGACGCACTTGTAACCCCTACTACGCCTGCGCTCGGCAACCAGCCCGCCTCTTGCCTGCACTCCACTGTGTATCTGGTACTCAGAAGGGCATGTGGCAAGCCTTCGAGCAGCCCTCTACAGAGCCGCTCCTATTCAAACTTCAAGCGTTAATCCCAGTCGCATCCAAAGCTTTCACCTCGGAGTCTGGGGTCCGCTTTTTTGCATAACCCTATTATTTTCAAACGAAATCTAGCGTTTAGGCGTTAAACAGACGGTGTCTAATGTTAGTAATAATAAGAGTGTGTCGCGGTCATTTTGACCGCCCCGCCGCGCCCGTCGGCTTATTGCCTTACTGTACCAAACATCAGAAAAACTAAATGTACTTTTTAGAGTCTTATGCTACGGTCACACGCGCGCCGTGCAGCCCGCCGGGCTGCACGGCGGGCTGCGCGGCATGCAGCCCGTCCCGGGCCGGCGGACATTCAAGCTGTTCACACGCACGCCGTCGTGTCAGTCAGTGCCAGAATGGCGAGCAGCGAGGATCTCGGTGTTGTTGCTGCCATATCCTTTGGCTTAACTTATTTTTATTGGAAAAAGAACGTCAAAATTGTCTCGTTTGACCATTCCGCCATGTTGTAATCTCCAATCGTAGCGACTTTCTTAGCAACGTTAAATGAAGATCCACTCGTCGCGAAAGCGCGGGAGCGACTAACTGCCCGCGCGCGTGTAAACAGTAACCGGGCGCCCGCACATTCATCCTTTGAACTTTGCCAAAAAACCGACACTTGCCCGATTCACGGCATTCACGTTCACAGGCGCGTTCACGGGCTCGGGCGTACCGTTTACACGCTCGTGAATGTGAATGTGCACGTTGAATGTAGAGTTGAACGCGCGCGTGTGAACTTACTGGTAAGTTTCAACGTGCACATTCACATTCACGAGCGTGTAAACGGTACGCCCGAGCCCGTGAACGCGCCTGTGAACGTGAATGCCGTGAATCGGGCAAGTGTCGGTTTTTTGGCAAAGTTCAAAGGATGAATGTGCGGGCGCCCGGTTACTGTTTACACGCGCGCGGGCAGTTAGTCGCTCCCGCGCTTTCGCGACGAGTGGATCTTCATTCAACGTTGCTAAGAAAGTCGCTACGATTGGAGATTACAACATGGCGGAATGGTCAAACGAGACAATTTTGACGTTCTTTTTCCAATAAAAATAAGTTAAGCCAAAGGATATGGCAGCAACAACACCGAGATCCTCGCTGCTCGCCATTCTGGCACTGACTGACACGACGGCGTGCGTGTGAACAGCTTGAATATCCGCCGGCCCGGGACGGGCTGCATGCCGCGCAGCCCGCCGTGCAGCCCGCCGGGCTGCACGGCGCGCGTGTGACCGTAGCATACCATTATGGTAGGTTCACACGCGCGCGTTCAACTCTACATTCAACGTGCACATTCACATTCACGAGCGTGTAAACGGTACGCCCGAGCCCGTGAACGCGCCTGTGAACGTGAATGCCGTGAATCGGGCAAGTGTCGGTTTTTTGGCAAAGTTCAAAGGATGAATGTGCGGGCGCCCGGTTACTGTTTACACGCGCGCGGGCAGTTAGTCGCTCCCGCGCTTTCGCGACGAGTGGATCTTCATTCAACGTTGCTAAGAAAGTCGCTACGATTGGAGATTACAACATGGCGGAATGGTCAAACGAGACAATTTTGACGTTCTTTTTCCAATAAAAATAAGTTAAGCCAAAGGATATGGCAGCAACAACACCGAGATCCTCGCTGCTCGCCATTCTGGCACTGACTGACACGACGGCGTGCGTGTGAACAGCTTGAATGTCCGCCGGCCCGGGACGGGCTGCATGCCGCGCAGCCTGCCGTGCAGCCCGCCGGGCTGCACGGCGCGCGTGTGACCGTAGCATTACGAGTTTATATTTCGAGGTATATTTGTTGATTGTTGATGATTAACGATTAGGTATATTAACCATGCTTCCGTCACGCAAGCGCAAGAGTAAGCCCGAGGTATTTATTTGTATTTAAGTTAATCATAAAATAAAAAATGTTTATGAAAGTTACTTTTCTGACCCTACAATACCTGCTGCGATGAAAGTTCATTTATGTATACCTACATTATATTTTTGCAAATTTTAAATTAATGTGTTTGATTTGCGTCCTAGATTTGTCTACTCAAGCCTGAATAAAGCTACGTTTTCGACGGGATTTCTGCTAGGGAATATTATTTTGTATTAATATTCAACAGTTTGCAGCGGCGCGGCGCTACGTGACCGGGAGGGTATTTACAATGCTTAGCGAAGCGAGCGGCCTTTACCACCGCGCCAGCCACCCTAATGCCTGCTACCTACACCGATATTATGCATGTGAACGGTCTTGTCTGATTTTTTAATTATTTACCACTGATTAACCATTATATATTTATATTTCAGATAAGATAGTATCACAATTTGATAATAACGAGAATTTCGCGAGTTCACATGTTAATATACCTAATAGGTTAGAAAGATCGTAATGAAATTTATTGTGGCTGATCCGTGATCATATATTAATTTTACAGATTACCAAAATTGAGAAAACCGGAATCACGGATTATGTACTTTGCTTTTTATGTGCGAATGATTTTAAGATATACCTAATATACAAAAATATATACGAGTATACGAGTACCTATTTACTTAGAAGAAAGAGAATAAAATAAATAGGTTTTTTTTCCACAGAATCACTTAGAATAAGAAATATTGCTAATATAATGTGATTGCTACAAATTTTAATAATTAAATTTCAATATTATCGCCAATTTTAAAAATTACTGTCATTCCATTCCAGGTTAAAGTAAATTTACATGTATTTTTGTAATTGCCGTCAAAGCAGGATATTGCTGCTAATTCTGTTGTTACATCTCTAAACTTAAAATTCTCTAAAATTTTCTAACTGCATCTGTTTCTTTCATTATCAGATAGAAAAGGACAGATGATTTATGTTAGTGAACACCTGTCAAATTAAGTCGGCGCCTTGACGGTACCCTTCAATTTTAGTCGACATCTTGCGAACATGCGACTAAACTTACTACGCACCAACAAGGCGCCGACTAAATCTATCATATCTATCTAAATCATCTGTCCTTTTCTATCTGATAATGAAAGAAACAGATGCAGTTCGAAAATTTTAGTGAATTTTAAGTTTAGAGATGTAACAACAGAATTAGCAGCATTGTGAGGCATTTGTCCACATCCTGCAATTTGTTCCTAGAGTAGCTGTTACCCACGACGCGACCCCGTTGCTGCGACTTACGGGAACTTATTCGCGAGATAAGAAACATCTATCCATCCAAATTTACGCATTCATAATAGTAGCTCAGGTATAGTAAGATAATTAATCATGAAATAATGGTTAATTTATCATTAATCGATAAACGTTCAGAAACATTTACGTTACGACTAATCGTAACCGAAATCGTAAGGAAGTAAATAAATTGTCTATAAGGAAAATACTTAAGTGAGACATTCGGATTGCCGGTTTGAGTATAATATCCTATCTGACCTTATTTCTAATGTTATGTGCAAGGCAAGGCCGGAGCGAGAGGTGATACTAGACTATGTGCTCATGATATTGGAGATGGCCATTCAAAGCTCACTGGCAAATGGCGGGAATAGCTCTTTTCCGGGAATTGCCATCAACGATAGTAGAAGTTCCACAATATATAGCTAGTTGGAAGCCAATATCTGAGCGAATACAGCTTAAGTATTTAATTTTCAATACAAAATGTAAGTACTTACTGTCTAGGATTTAGAATCGATACAGGTGAATCGGAATGATACGCTAAATTCCATTCTAAACGCAGAATCTTGAGACTAATTTAGATTTTTTACTCATATTCCCTGCTAACCCCTCCAGCTAACCTAAATTGCTTGTATTAAGAGTAGGTCTAGGTTCACATCGGTAGTGTAATATGGCCGAAATATACCCCGTACGGAGGTGCGGGGCACAGCAAGTTACAAAATATAAATAAATCCAACCTGTAACGCTGTAACTAAGTATTTCTTCAATAATATATCTCGTATGAGAATTACTTGGCAAAAAGTAAGCGTACAACGACGCGACGTCAATGATTCCTAGCTTCCGTCAGTCCCCACTCATTCGCCAACTCTTGCTGAACGAATTACCGAGATCAATCAATATTTGATTTGTGTGAACGACTTTTTATGATAACTTAATGTATACATCCATAAGGAACAACCGATTTTTTATTTTGCATTTATGAGAGATTCTTCCATTATTATTCATTCCTAATACGTACACAAATAATTTGTTGTCGATTATCTAACGAATTCTTGTTAACTGAGTCTTCATAATAAATTTTATAATAAAACATAAAAAAGACAATTCAAAACAGGAATGAGGAATTACAACAAATTTAGCCAGTCGTAAACAGCGTGTGATAAATTGGACCAAAATACCTTTAAAATCCAAAGCGATTTCCGACAAACAAGATAGACGTGTTTAAATGTGGCTGCGATAAAAAAGAATTCAGAGGTCGCACAATAAACATACCTAAAATGCAGTTAGTAAGCGATGTACGCGCGTCTGTTAGTTAAGTATGCAAATCAGGCACGCGTATGGCAACTTTACGCCACACTGACTTGCTATTCACGAAACACATTATGATATAGCTGCTAGTAGATATCATACCTACTACTATACCACCAATACACATCAATTTCCGTTATTTTTTTGTAAAACTTCTACCAGTACCTATCCCTATAGAAATACGTGACTTCCTTCTGTGTTAAGTTAAGAAAATGAGTCACGTCACGATTACTTTAAATTTTATGAAAGAAACAGGGAACAGCATCATACATCTGCTTAAAAATAATGTTTAGAAAGCTAGCCTACGCCCGCGGTTCCGCCCGCATGGATGTAGGTTTTCAGGTTTTTTGACTATATATCTCAGGTTCTACTCGACCGATTTTGATCAAACATCCTAAAAGTCAAATCCAAGACCTTTCAAATAAAAAACCGCATCAAAAGCCGTTCAGTATCGCGCACAAAAAGACAAGAATTCCAAAAAAAAACTATTTCGTGTTGTTTCATAGCACTCTAGTGATTATGAAGAAGCAGTATCTATCTACATGATAGTGATCCGATTCTCAGCATTCTATGGATTCACCGTGCGGTCGCCGGGTTCATGGCGTGGTATTGAGAGGAACCCCGTGACAACGCGAAACATATCCCAGTACATATATGTACCCATAAGTAAAGTACAGAGACAGGCACGGCCACTTTATATATTAAAGTAATAGTATAGAATACAGATATTCAGCATTTATATTTTGATAAAAATTTGATACACATTTCTCATAACAAGTAGTATCCAAGACCATGGTAACTATAGAGTGCTAATCTAAGGGTAAATAATTAGTAAGCTCAACGTCAACTAGATGTCGCTGAGTGTATCAAATCGTAAATTTTAATGATATTACACTCAAAAAATGCCTACACTATTCAACTTTTTGTTACTTTAAAATCATACGAGTGCAGAAATAATACACCAGATGTCACTAACTACTGAACGTCTTATTTATTTTCTTCCCTAGGATCTCTTGTAAATAAGATAATAATCTGCCGTATTAAAGTATGGTAATGAGCTAATCGTGAAATGTTTTTGTTATAAATAAATAAATAAATTGGTAGTATCCAGCTTGTACCAAGCTAGCTACAAGACAAATGAAATATTCGATTTGTTTCGATGGTTTGCATTGATGTTTATATTGTGTCAACCTTACAATGAAAATGGTGTAACGTTGTTTTATTTTTCTGATATCAAGAAGTAATGTGTAAAATATAGTGAATAATTAAATACAATACAATGCGACTGAAACAGCAGCTCGTTGACCCAGGTTGCATCACGGGACGTTCGCTTAGTTCGCCGCCGAGCTAATTTATTTGAAACTGTATCCGAGATAGGTTACATACACTATACCTACACCCTATTTAACAGAACGCTGATCATGTTAATTAAGCATTTCTGATTAAATTTATTATCATTATTTTTGCTGACATTTTCTTTTCTACTTAATTCAGTGTTATTCAATTGAACCCGATTGATATCGACATGATTCATAGTAGATATTTTAACCAAACTATACAAAACAAGATAGACACTTCTTTGAATACTTATAACCACACAAGGAATTTCTCCTACTGCACGCAGGCATCTCACGCGAACGGTCACGCCACGCAACATTACATGGAAAGTAGTATAGATTTTATCAAATAAACTTGTGATGACTGACTGTACCTTACTTTTAGTAAAACTTGAAATTCCGTAATGGTTTTATAATGTACACACATGCGAACCAATTCATTAGTGCTTAGTTCGAATTTCACACCATTACTGAGGCACTAGAAACTATTTTCCTGATGCCTAGCAATAAACGTACAAAATCAGACAAATGTCTCTCTGATTATTTACCTTTAAATAGATCTCATCTATGTACATAGTGGATGTTGGGTTTACGACTGTTCGATGTACGCACTCGAAGTAGATATTTTTACTTACTGAGAGACTATCTACTAGCAAAAATATTATCTACTTATAACATTCTCATATAATATAAGTAATGTTAACGAAATAAATATTATTGACGTAAATGTCTCACAAAATAATATGGAATTCGAGAGAAGATGCGACGGTGCCCATCGTTGTTCGATTTGGTTAGTAATTCATGGTGACAGGCTATAAGTAGGACGAGCGCCTGGCCCTGAGACTATCACTTCACCTACGGGAAATATTGATCTTATTTGAGCTTGATTAACTTTGTCGTTGTCGACGTTGCTAATAATACCCAAACTCTGGCACCGGTCCAGATGACACCTTAATAGTACTTCGATACACAATAATTTTCAAAGGTGACATATATTTATATTATATTATGTTTAATTCGGGTCATATATTAATAGTATCTCTTAGCGAATGCATTATTAACATGATAATACAAACAGACGGAGCAAGTAAGCAACTTCATACGCCCCGATTCTAATTTACTATTAATTTATTTCAGCGTATAATTCTCACTCAAGGTAAATTACTCTTGTGTACTAAGTGCATTAAAGTACGACATGAATATTGGAGCTTTTAACATGGTAAGCATTGAATAGAAATAATAAAAATATAAACTTGTAGTGTGCTTCATCGATTTTTTTATTCATTGTGATATTAGTAAACTCTGAGGAAAGGAATCTTCGACCAACGACTACATTTGAAATTATTCACACCTCTATGTGTGTATAGAATTAAATTTCCATTTTATCTCGGTTGCTTGTTCCAAAAACTTTTTAATCATTCAATATTACCTACTACGGTTAATTGTTTTTGCCAATTTTGGAAACAAAACAACTATTATTATAAGTAGTATTAAATTATACCTCTATTATGTATAATTATGTCTTAATATATCTATAACATAGTCTGTGGAATAGTGTTGTTTAATAGAATAAATACTTATTTTCAGGGGAAGAATTAGGGAGTCTTTCTTATCTCATTAAGATCAGCTACGAATGTATTTATGTATAGTGTATTTTATGTGTATGTTTGTAAAATAATATATGTATTATAAGTCTATGTATGTATATATTTACCGAACGCGTACTTTTTATTATATTATGTATATTTATACGTAGTTACTTGCATGTATTTTCTCTTCTTTTTGTCTTTGTACACTTCTAACCCTCTCGAACTACTCTTCCTATATTACTCAAAGGTTTGCTGGAAGGGAACTCATTTTGAGTTAAGCTCGCCTTTGTACATCATTTGTGTTTATTTACTGTATTATTACAAGTTTGTGTACAATAAAGAATTAAATAAATAAATACTTATTGATTGGCGTACATGGTAAATTTGTAAATTGTACATCGTAAAATTCCATAGTTTTACTGAATTTCGTATATTTACAACTAACTGTACCCGCTACTTCATCAGCATGGACTTTTGAGTAATGATCATTTTGCCTGGAACCTAATTCTTTTTTTTAAGGAGCCTTTGTAAGGCCTTCCTAATATAAGCAATCTACCAGCGAAACTCCCTCCAAAATCGGCCCAGCCTTTCCCGAGATCACCTGTACCTGTGCCCGTAGTCAAGTGGCAAAAGTCTAAATCGCTATCGAATCGTATCGAATAGAATAGGTTAGGTCGACCAATCACACTCCAGCTCGTAATTCCGCCGCGACGCGCGCATCATACGCCGGCGACGAGCTTGGATGTGATTGGTCCACCTAATCTATAGTTTTCTAAGCGATCGTTAGAGATTTCGACTTTTCCATTTGTCTAAGGGGGCTGTACAGTGTAACCGACACTTATACTACCTTAAAACTGAAAACCAACCTATCTGTGTGCTAAAGATATATATCTTGTTATGTATAATTATCTTTAAATAAAATAAAATAAATAAAATATATCTTTAGCACACATAAGATAAAGATGTAAAGAATATTATGTTAAGAAATAAGTGCAGTCCGATTTCAGTTTGGATGAAATTGAAATCGGACTGCACTTATTATTTTTTTCAGAGGCAGAATTATTTTTTTCTTTTGGGATGGGCAAATGACCGCAATTGCATAGATCCTCACACATCTCACAACTAAAACTTTCATACACTCGTTACTAATACTTCTGAACTGCTTGCTGGGGTTTTTTTTGATCAAAGATCTTTCTATCCAATAGTTGCCTGGGAGAGATTGCCACAGAGCAATA
Source organism: Lithosia quadra (assembly GCA_963576445.1). Lineage (NCBI taxonomy): Eukaryota > Metazoa > Arthropoda > Insecta > Lepidoptera > Erebidae > Lithosia > Lithosia quadra. The sequence continues at coordinate 10,574,427 of OY754877.1, read as the reverse complement.
AGGCCGCCAATGAGGATCAGTCACATAACAGAACTTATAATTTTTAATTAATGAAACGTATGCGCTACAAATTTCTAAGCATTTTGTTTTTTAAATGATTAAAATCCGACAAGAAATGACGAAGTTATCGAAGATTTAAAATCGGCTGTTTTAAAACGCACACTCTCGCTGGATTTTTGTCGATGACGTCATGGCTCGCCTCGTGTGCGATGCCCTATGATAAACAGGCCGATACGTCAACGAAGAGCCTAAACCGCTGGACCTACAAACTTGAAATTTTGACAGTAGATGCTTTTTATGTTGTAGGAATCCACTAAAAACGGATTTTTAGAATTTTTACTCCTAAGGTGGCAAAATAAGGCATAAACATTTTATATGAAAGTTCTTCATTTTCAATGTTAGACGCATTAAATTTCATATACCTACTTCTGATTAGAAATAAATATACATGTATACCAGCGTTTTCAAAATTTCACTACTAAAGGCGTAAAATAGGCGATGGCTGGTTGCATGAAAGTCCGTTATTTTGAAAGTAAGAAGCACGAAATTTGATACAGCTGCTTCTGGTTAAAAATAAACGTACCCCGGAATCGCGGTTTTTCAAAAATCCACCCCTAAGGGGGCAAATAAGGGTAGAGTGGTTGTATACCTAGACATCCGTTATTTGGGAAAGTGTTCAAGTTTCGATGAAATGATGTCCATTACTTGAGGACTGCACCTCAGCTTACCATCAGGCGGGGTGCAGTCAATTCGGCGGACTGACAAATATAAAAACACCCCCAACCGGGGCGTTTTATGTTTGAATCGAACTGATTAAAACCGCATGCCGTCTCGGGTTTTCTAGCGCCGAGGTCTTTATCTTTATCTTTATCTTTATCTTTATCTTTATCTTTATCTTTATCTTTATCTTTATCTTTATCTTTATCTTTATCTTTATCTTTATCTTTATCTTTATCGTTATCGTTATCGTTATCTTTATCTTTATCGTTATCGTTATCGTTATCGTTATCGTTATCGTTATCTTTATCGTTATCGTTATCGTTATCGTTATCGTTATCGTTATCCTTATCCTTATCCTTATCCTTATCCTTATCTTTATCTTTATCTTTATCTTTATCTTTATCTCTCCACCCCTTCCTAGTCCGCCCTCCGTCCACCCCTTCCGGCAGAACCCCTGGTGACACCCCGTGTGACACCCCTGGTGTTGCACACGTCCATATAGGCCACGATGACAGCTTCCCATCAGGTGGGCCGTGTGCTTGTCTGCCACCTACGTAGTATAAAAAAAAGAAAAAATACTTAATTCTATAATTTAAAAAAAATCATCAAATGTTTTATCCGAATAGCCCTATATTCTCCATGGCGGCGCGGCGCGGCGCAGCGGCGACGCACGACGAGGCGAGCGATGACGTCACAGGGTATTTCTACGCGGTGGCGAGCGTTTTTGAGATTACCGCACTAAAATGGCTATAACTTCGTCATTTTTGATCCGATTCAAATAATTTTTTTACAGAATTTATTGTTTTTTTTAGGTCTATAAAACTGCATACTCAGCTAAAAAAGTGACTGATCCTCATTGTTAACACCACAATGTACTACATCATAATTATTGCTATTTTCATGCCCTTAATGTACAATGAAAAGTTAAAATAAAATATAAATACTATGACCTCAGTAATAGGTACCTACATTATGAAGTTATTCTTAAGTCCTTGATTTAAGTCTTGGTTAAGTCCTTGATTCTACATATATTTAAATGTGTGACAATAACATCAAATAAAAATAATTATATAATTAATCAATCATTTAAAAGTGGTAAAATGTCATCTCCAGATCAAAGCGTGACTGCTGTGTTGGTTGCCTCATATGCCATGGCCTATAATCACTGTCACGCTGAGATGAAGGCAAAAAGTTAAGATAAGACTAAGTTTGCATGCATGGTTACCGAGGTGACATAAAATTACTGTATAGATAAAAGACAATTATTATTGGTCACTCGTGTGAAGCAATAAGGGCAAATAAATAATACCTACAAATATTTCGTAAACGTCACTTTAAAATTTGTATCCCATCAATCTCCTATGTTCTAAAAAATATTACAGCTTTAAGTGCTACCGCTTGAAGGAATTCTATAAATGCTCCGAGATGAAAAGCCTCTGTAAGAAATCTTTTGAAACGTGTACATATTAACCTTGAATTCTCTTTATCCTCAGAGGTCGTGTATTTCATATTTACTGAGGTATTGTTATTATGTAACATTTCTTACGTGATTTGAGCAGGAGCATTTATATAAAATATGTGAGCGCTTCGTGAAATAAGAAATATATAGCTTGTTATACATAAATCTACACTAAAATATGCGTACATTTCTATCTAATAATAACGACATATTTATTTCGCTCATCAAAACTGTTTTGAGCCAATAACCCCACTTATAAATAAATAGAGGATCGTAAAACTTTTCAGGGATAACATTACAAAAGCAGGGATTAAACTGTAAAATCAGTATTTAGTCTTTTTTTACAGTGATTCTCACGAATATTATAGATAATTGTATAAAAGTGAACTAATATATTATAAACTCACAAGAGGGGACAGCTTAAAACAAGGTAATTGAAAATGAGAGTTAGTCTTGCGTCATATGCGTTTGTTGTTAAGCATAAAATCGAAGGGACAGACATAAAATGAGATCATCTAGTTATGGTTAGTAAATTATAAGCTATGTATATGTGAACGCATTCACAAGCTGTCGTGCTAAAAACAAAAAGTAAATACCAGTAGGGTAGGCGTTCCCGTATCGATGACATTGCCGTTACTCACCTGAAATAAATAAAACCAGGTGAGTTTCGGGTCTTATAGTTTTCTAAAATCAAAACATAAACACATTAATAAGAATTTATTGTATTATCTATACTATACTATACAGGCTGAATTTTATTATTGAAAAGAGCTTGGATGACCAAATCTGAAACTATAAGGAATAGCGAAAAATGCTCAAAGGAGTCACGAGCCCGATTTTGATGCAACTTATAACCTCATCATTAATTTTTTGAAAAACCAATAATCGTAACTAGGAATCGAACCCATTGATTTTGAAAAAAAAACACACCTATATTATTATTATTACATTAATTACATCAGAAGAATGTTTTTTTTTTCAATAGTAGGTATTTTAGAAAAAAATATTACTTATTAGAAACATTTAAATTGACATGAAATGTTTTAGGCTTCTAGCTAATAAATTATGTGGGATTAAGGGCAAGGACGGGTGCAAATGTGCAATGCCACATTTCAAAGATATTTTTAGCGAAGAGCAAACGCAAGAGATGCACTTTCGACGTCAGGCAGGTATTGCATTGCGATAACGAGTCCGATGGTCGAGTCAAGGAGTGACGCGACGCCGAGCGCCACCGTCCGTCCGCGGACCGAGCAACGTTGGCACCCGACCAAATATTTTTCATGCGCCTCACTCTAGACTGAGATAAGTTGCCCTATTCACCTGAATCGGAATACGAATACATTTGAATCAAAGCGTAATTTATAAATAAACCGCCCATATATTCCGTTTCGTTTTGTTTTTAGCACTAGTTGCTTAATATCACAACACACAACCGAGTTTGTTTTTGTATCAAATCATTCTAGAATTAAAATTACAGTACAATACTATTTCAACCGGTCGATAATGTGGACATAGGCCTCTCTCAAAGCGCCCTTTATTTTGTGTCTCAGGTAGATATCCGAGACTGAGAAAAAAGGAGTGTAGGTACACAATATACATATTAATACGTTAGAACTTTTTATAACGCTTTGAAATTGTGTTAAAAACAAGTATTAAATAGGTACCTAACTCTCTTTTTAATATTTCAGAAGCATGCTAAACCTTTTCGAAGGTTCAAACCGTTCAAAGGTCAAGCTAAGCGTGTAACACCAATAATACATATAATTTGACTAACATAAAATCAAAGAGAATTGTCGAAACAATTAATTGTTATAATATTAAGTGATTAACACCGTCTTCTAGAAATGAAACTTGTGAAAGTTCCTATATTTTAAAATATTTCCTAAAATTTAACCTAAAAATCCTAAAAAACGGTATTCATTTCTGTCTGATTCACTCCCAAACTCGGTCCCGATCGAAAGAACGAAATAAAGTCATGGGGTAGGTACCTAAATGACACTTCTTTCGTTCGTATTTCGTACCGACCTACGGGTCCGAAATTGCGGATGTACATAATATACGTTGCTATAAATACGGCCTACCTTGTAACAATAATAGCCGCGCTGTGTACATAAATATAAGGTAAAATTCCGTTTTTAGGTAAATAGGTTTAGGTTCACAATTTTTATCTCTGCAGTTTGCAGTATGCAAACGAATGTATTTGAATGGGTCAATGGTTGCTAAAGTTTTATTTTTTTATTATTCACAATTGGCACTACAATCGCGTTGAGAATAAGATCTTTAAAAAAAATCAGTGCGAAGCGAGGACTTTCAACTTTCAGCGGCTAGTCTTCAATAGGTACATATGCTAACGTCTCGTGGGTACCTAATGCTTATGATTATAATGACCCTGTTTTCCTAACATCGATTTTATTTAGCCCGCAGTTAAACAGTACGCTTGTAATGGTGACTACTGATGGTAGTAGCAGCAACTTGAGAAGAAAGTAACCATTTGACAGTAAGCTGACTGTATCCCTTATTTCCCATCTTAGTAGTCCAACGTTATAGGGTCCAATCATGATGATTGAAATTGGGTACGTAAACCGTGCCGTAAATTAGTTATAATGTGTAGGTGCCTACGTGTCTGTTCAGAGTATGGGCGTTGACTTGTGTAACTAGATTCAGAAAAAATTGTATATACCTAGTATAGAGGTATAGATTAAGCAAATGCTATTCACACCATATTGTTTACAGTTGGGTTAATTGCAACCGTTGAATAAACACATTTATCATGTTCATTAGTGTTATTGGTTCTCTCAGGAATAGTACGATTTTGCATCGAGGTAATGTTTGCGGCGAGCTTATCTAAAAGCTATTTTTGTTAACCCCTACCATCCTCGTTTTCTTTTTCATGTGGAAGCCGACACCACCACTGCGATTTATTATATATCTGAATCGAAAATTCGAAACTACTATAACGACGTCTCACCACAGGTCTATTGGCGGGAAAAGACAAGATGTTTGTGACGACGAATTGATGGTAGTTTTTTAGATTAGCGTCGCAGCCCCTATCATCCTTTAGTCATCATTCCATATGTTCTAATCAGAAGCTGTAATGCCTTTCATAAAATATGAGAATAATGACATTATGTGATTTGGATTTGAAGCATCAATTACGGAATACAAAATAGTAATAGAGAACATTATTATGTTTGAATGATGCAAAAAAAACTGAATATTACAGAAATAATATCTTAAGGATAAGATCGGTAATAAGTGTTTCAAACGAGACGACAAAGTTTTGGCGATTTGAAGAGACACCGCTATTACCTAACCCTGAGACACTTAGGTATATCCTGCGCCGGAGTCCTTAGGCGCACGTTCGCATCCAGACAATCATAATACCTACCCTGAGACCAGACAATGCTTATGAAATTACAGATATCGATTGATGCAAATACGAAAAAAAATATGATTAATATTGCCTGAATGATATTTACGTTACATTGATTGTTTAAAGTCGAGAAACGTTTTTAATTTCACCAAGCATCACTTACGTACTCTCACCATTTTTTTGATAACATTGCAAAAGACTTAAAAAGTAGGTATTGTTAGCATAAGCTTTGTTGAGTTTGTTGTATTGTATAATAAAACTTGAAACCTGGTTTTTCTACTGGTTCAACTTTGATATTATAAATAATGATATGTACAAATAATAATAATAACGCTGTAAACAAAATTTTGATTAGGTACTTAATTATGCGACTGCGCATGAGTATTATTTATTCCGATAGCGGATTTTCGTAGAAAGTCATTAGAAGTTTTTATCTAACTGTTATATTAATTCCCAAACGTCAATGAATTGATACCTGAGACTGAACAATTTCAAACAATTTTGAATTTATAATGTTCTTGATACGAGTAGGTATAAACTATAACTCTCGATCGACTATAACTCAATATACTCGGCATGGATGTTCGCTGCAAGCTGAACAACAAAAACTACATCGAGAGCATCATTAAAACGGTCTCGCGTAAACTCGGAGTCCTGAACAGGGTGAGGCGGTTTTTCCCGCCGGAGCAGCGGTGTCTTTTGTACAAGACACAAATCCGTTCCGGGGTGGAATACTGTTCTCATCTCTGGGATGGCTCTGCACAGTACTTATTAGATGCTCTCGACAAATTGCAGCGACGTGCAGTCCGCATTATTGGGAGTCCAGAAGTCACGAACACCCTCGAGCCTCTACAGCTACGTAGAGACATTGCGTGTTTGGCAGTTTTTTACCGGCTCTACCATGGCGAGTGTTCCGATGAGCTCTTCCAATTAATCCCACCCTCTCCTTTCCTACACAGAACTACACGTGCCAGACTGAGGTATTACCCTCACACGGTGGCATCAATTCCATCAAGAACCAAGCTCTTTTATTTGCCGCACCATAAAGACTTGGAATTCTTTACCAGTGCATGTGTTTCCTTCCTCCTATAGTCCCGGTGCCTTTAACCGGGTGTGAAAAAGCATTTGATGAGGCCGTCAAGCTGAGGGCCGCCACTGTAGCACTACCGGTGTATGTGGTGGTGACCCCAGTCCTGAGACTTTGCCTTTAGCTTACCATCAGGCGAGGTAAAGTCATTTTGACGTGTTCTATATAAAAAAAAACTATCTATGTCACATAAAATGTCATCGCGTACACATTATTTGATATTATGTTAATGAAAAATTGACGCAGACCGAATTTAGAGACGCGACGTGGTGTGTTTTATCTCACTAATAATTGTATTTCAACATAGGTACCTACTTACAATAAGTAAGTTTGCTTAATAGTCTACTTAGACCGAAAGATGATGACACAAATTAAATAACCAGATCATTTGTATTAGTTTGGTGACTTTTGAGGGGTCTAATTGCATACTGACGAAAAGGAAAAAGATGGTTATAGCATCCTCAATAAAAAGTAGTTATAAGGGTGGAATTATAAGAATGTAATAATTATGGTGCCCCATGAAGATCTTTGGGCTCCCAAGTCAAGCTCAACTGTAAACCCACTGATTGACGAACAAATCTCTGGTAATGAGGGTCAGTGATGATACCATGGTATCCGTGAGGATTCCTATAAAAAAAGGGTCAATAATGGTATGAACATAGTAAAATTACATACCTATGTGTCAAATGAAGAAAAAAAAAGCGATGGTAGCTGAATGGATAAGGACGCGGCCTCTACTCAGAGGTATTGAGTTCGAATCCGGCCGGACAGTACTAATGTGAATTTCACAATCAGAGTATATTTTATTACAAGAATTATTGGTGCTCTGGCCCAGTTTGCAGAAAAATATTTCCAAGCAACAATAAGCATAGTGATATCTGACGGAAAGTAGGGAGTCAGATATCTTCCGGTGAAGTTGAAATCAAATGAAAATGGTACACAAAAAAAACCGTTTAGTGTGCAAGTCGGACTCGCGGACTGAGGGTTGCATACAAAACTGGATTGAGTTATATTTAACGTTGTATTGGAACACTGCAGTTACCAATATAGCTCGCAGAATAAGCAAACTGAAATGACAATGGACTGGTCACAACAACAAGCGAGTACTGGAGTGAGAAAAAGGTCTTCATCTTAACAGACAGACAGATAGAAACGAAGTGATCACATTAGGGTTCGCTTTTTCCTATGAGGTAATAAGGAACCCTAAAAACTTTTTGAAAACAAACTTACTTTGTCACTGCTATTATTAATTGCATATTATACTGACATTAAGCGATGCAAATTTCATATCAGTTTTAAGTTTTACAATATCTATAAAATGGACGAAGTAATAATCATTTCAATCAATGAATCAATTTGCCTGTCGACGTCCACTGCTGGACATAGGGCCTCTCTCAATGTTTTATTGTGAATTTTATCCTTCAAAGAAACTACAAGCATAGCTCGCTCCATAGCCCGCTGCGAGACTTTAAATTTGGGGACTAGCCCAACTAACACAACGACTAGACTAGTCAGTGTTCACGTTTCGACACCGTAAGTCATGACTGGTAAGTGGTAGGACGCACTGGTCGAAGACCTTCGATTTGAGGCATTGTGGTAAGGGTGAGAAGACCCGACGCAGTTTGCCAAATGGATCCTTCGGGCGACTTCTTTCTCGAAGTTGTTTCTACCAAGAATAATAATCATCTGGACATAATTAATGTTTCCACTCCGTATACATAAATTCATTATCAGCGAACTCTGAGAATGGCAAACAAATTAAACGTAACAACAATATTTGTTAATAATCAAATCAATAACCACGTCATTAACATAATAAGACAAAGGTTATAGATTAAAAGAGAAAGTGTCCATTTTGTTGTTAACAAGAAACAAGCGGCTCTATGTTTACAATTAGCGTTGGATGTATGTATGTAATCTTGGGTCCGCTTTCCATTAGACGGACTATTACACGCTATTGACGCTACTCACACCGGCATCGCCAGATCGAACGTTGGATAAGACATTGGTGAGCATGATTATAATGTGGAAGGATAGGTAAGCTTGTTACTTATAACTATGTACAATGTACATTAATACCAGTTTACATTCCTCATCAAGCCAGACATTTTGCACCACACAAATTCTAGCGAAAATATTATTTTAAGGTATATTTTTGTTGCTACTTGAAATGCCCGTTATGGTGTTTGTAATAAATGTTATTTACGAATTAATTTCATTATTTATTTACCATTGTGATATTTTTCAGTCATTTACTTAAAGTAAGAGTAAATCATACTTAATACGAGTTGGAATTTTCCACTTATTAATATAACGTAACGATATCGATACGAAGACACTAAATGCGCAAACAGTTCTGATAAATAAGTGCATTTCAAGGACTTTCACCCTTGGCTTGATTATTTATTAAACGCATCGGATCGGAGGTAAACAAGTTAATAGCCATTCTCCAATTGCCAATATTGTATTAAGAACAATACGTCGTCTTATTCACGCGCAGTTACTGAGTGTATGAGTTCATCATAAAGTGAAATATACAAAAGGTAGTCATACATATCATTGACCATAGTATATGATATTATAGCAAGGTCCCTTAAGCGTGGTTACATTGGCAACGCTTCCTTTCACTCGTGCAATTATGAGGCGGACTAGACCGGCTCAGCGGCTGCAAGCAAGCCGGAGCAAGTAAACACTAGAGAGAACCCGTAGTCCAGGTGTATTGCCACGTACGTTATACGTACGCAACAGACCGACCACTCACGAGCCGCACCTACTCAGTCTCGCTTAATTAACCACAATGAATTGAATCTTGAAGTACTGTCATCATTCTTTGTCCGTCGATTAAATCTGAACGTGGTGCTCGGTCGGTAACTTAACATATTAATATAACTGAGCCATGCTTATTATCTTTATCTAGTTGCGAGTTTCGAGTATCACACTACTGAATCGATTTAGATTAGATGAACCTCTTTGTTCTAAACTACGTAGACTTACAACTTGCATTTGCGAGAAGGTTATAGGCATAGTTTGTGCTCGCCAGGGGTGCTACAATCGATTTGTAAGATTCCTCCATGCGAAGCCGGGACGGATCAACAACAACACACACAGGTAGAGGTAATACTATATTTTATCTGAAAGCCTAAGATATAAAACGTGAAGGAAGCCTCGGGCAATGGTTACTTAAGTTTTTGATAGTGAAGCAATCATTTTGTTCAGCTTTAATACCTAGACCTAGAATAATTAAGGAAAATATCTATTGTATTTCCCTCAATTATACTTACTAGGTACTAAAGAGATAAGACCGCCCAATTGTACCTAGGTACTAAGATAATTTGCAAAATAATATGTGGTGTATTTATCATAAACACTATTCTATCTATCTACCTTTTTAATAATTCTATTATGAACAGATATAGCATTAATATTTGAATTTTACGCATAGTAAAAAGATATCCTTCACCTACATCGGTTGTGATGGTATAATCCAAGATAAACCACACTGAAGTGCTGCGTTTTGTGATGTATTATTTCGTCAACTGTAAAAGATAACTGCAGTTATACAAGCGAAGTTATCCTGTTTTTGATTATGAGTTGACTAGACATCTGCGGTGCACACGTATCAAAACATCATAATGATATCAGTTGTACCCGCAACCTGTGAGTATGTATGAAAACAGAAAACAAATTGTACATAAATAAAATTCACTTATTGTCGAAAGCTGCCACGAATTTTCATCATTAAAATTTTTAGCTCATTTGTTTTCCCGAAGTTTTCGTTGCTTTTCAGCAGCTAGGTATGGTCAGGGCTGGACATAACGGAATGAACAGGTAGTTGTTATTGAAATATTAATGTAGGTACCACAAAAAAAGTTCCATATAGTTCCATTTCGACATCATTATCATTAACAGTCGTAAAATTCATAGAAATGTACGTTACGAATGAAATGTTGTTAAAAACCTAATAATGGCTACGACTTCACAGATACGAAGTGACCCTGTTATCTACGTTCAACAACACTCCACTTCCAATCAGTGACCGTAGCGTAAATGTCATTAGCAGTATATCTGTATTTATAATAAATCAAGCTATTTGCAACGAATATAGATTCAGTCTTAAAAATAAACGTTTTTCGATCCAATTAACTATTTTGTTAGAGTTTATGATTAGATGCTAACCGCTGTGGTAGGTAGGTAAAAAATCACAATGTAAACAGATTTTTTCTTCTGTTTACACTAGTATATTTTGAAGTCTTATGTTTTAGCGCTTCGTATCTCTATTATTTAGAGTTATGTTGTGCAAACATCCTGAATCACATTATACAGAATAAGGCACACGTGCTTATTCTTGAAAGAAAATGTCACTAAACAGCGTACTTATTTGATTTTTTGTACAATTCTTGTGTAGAAGTACATGGAGGAATTAACTGCAATACGTCCCCTTCGCAACATTTCCGTTTCGTAAAACGCCACTTTCGACATATTTCCCGTTCGTAGATCCTTTTGACGTCCAACTACATCATAGAAGAAGGTGGCTGTATTTTACAGACATCAAAGAACGTATTTTGTTTAAAAAGAGCACACTCATGAAGGGATACTTATTTAATTTACTTATTAATGCTAATGTGTTTACGTTACAATTGGCAGTAAATAAGCAAAATAAATGGGCATGCATGGGCAGATGCTTTGGTGAGTTTCTGCATTGTAAGACTTGGGGCCCAACGCCCGAGACCATTGCCGAGGTTGTTCCGTGGAAATACCATTTTATAGTTATACACTAGCGAAGTGCACAGTGTGGATGGAGCGGAGGCTATTTCCAAGATTTTTTTACTTACATAGATATTGTAGTTAGTTTAGTTCCAGATGCAACAAAGTAGGTAGTATAACAGATGAGCATTGTTAAGAAAAGAACGCCGTACATTGCAGTGAGCTATTTCAGTGAATGAACATAACTGTATCCATATTTGGATAATAACATAGGTGTCCACCCAACCTTCAATGATTAAAACGTTAAACGAAATACCTTAAGCTGTCGTTGCTGTTAGATATAATATGATATCTTAATTTCCTACACCGTATAACAATAGCCGAGCAATTAATACAATGTAAGTAGTATTCTAATAACTCCAGAGTAAAAACAGAACCATATTCTATACCTGTGTGTGGACCCAAAATGTTAACCTTTGTGAAGGTATTCCAGCAAGAATAATTTTATTTACTGTAATTAAATTCCTTCGATATAATGGATTAACCATTAGGTACCTGTGCTATTTAGGTATTGTATGTTTTTGTTCTATGCAGTTAAGCTAATCCGCCCACATAATCTTGAAAACATACGCTCTGATACAACTGAACCCAAAATTTATTCAATCAAAAAATATAACATACCTACCTACTAAGAGATTTTATGGTAAACTTGGCAATTATCTATACATATTCAAACCGGGTGTATATTATATCTTCAGTAGGTACTAACCTGTATAATTACTTACGTGTCCTGACTGAGGTAACCAATTAATAAAAGTTGAGACTGAAATTTTGTTGGTGAAATTTGCTGTATTTAATGTCTTATCAAAGTAATAACGGACTGAGCATTATACATATTTTTGGAAATCAAAAATGTGGGCCACTCCAATGGGCAAAATATTAGCCAGAAGCATGCATGCCAGAAGCAATTTATCGTCTTTTCAAAGAAAAAAAAAGTATTTATTTAAGAAACACTACTTACAACAAACAAAATTAAAACGTTTCACTGTAATTCCTTCAGACGCTTCTACATAATACATTAGATCAATCAATCAATCAATTAGCCCATTGCAGTCCACTACTGGACATAGGCCTCTCCCAATGTAGGCCATAACTGTCAGAGTCCACGTTTCGGCACCGTAGGTCATAACATACATTAGAACAGTCTAAAAATGGTAACTAAAGCACTAACTTGGATGATGTTTTTTTAATAACAAATCAATTACGAGTATTTTGATTTCACGTTAACAAGTATAAAAGTCAAACCATTATTTCACAACAAAGATATACTCGTAAAAGCCTGTATGTATAAAAGTCCGCTGTATATAAAATGTTTAGGTATGCGTATACCTATTCTAAATTGACACTGAGAGGATGTAAATCATGTATAATAGCACTCAAGACGCAGACAGTCGTCTGATACGACGATATTTAAACTATGTAGATATCCATGCTGTTTGGAGCACAGCCAATTTGTCCAAAAAGAATTTTGATAAAAATTTTGACAAAATTCATGTGGGAATACCAACAAAGTCTAGTGTAAACAAATAAGATTATAATTATCTTTAGAAGGAATAACGGAAACAATAGTCGGATGCAAACCAGAAAACGTGCGGTGTGGCAAAAATGAGGAATAGAAAAAGCGGTTAACGAGCCGCGCACAAAAGCTATTACGTAGATCCCACAAAAATTTTAATAAAACTGTTCAAATACTAGAAAGAAATATAATGATAGACCTGCCTATTCAGAAAGTTATAAATGGGTTAGAGAAAGTAGGTAGCTACGCAATTGCAGTACTTAACTGAGTTTTTTCTTCGCAACTCCATACTTTAGGGTGTGTGACGGGTTGTAATGTAAACACATAATGCTTTTCCCAGCATGAATGGACCAGCGAATTATCACTCTATGAATGGACTCTATGAATGTCTAAAGTCTAGTGTAGTAAGTAATGTAGTGTAGGTAGATAAATGAACCTCGGGGACGCGCATCGCCATCAAAACTACAAAGAAACTTAAGACTACGTTATTTCACTCACGACAATGGAATACGTATAGGTAGGTACTGTTATTATATTTATTAGAACTTAAAATTAACTGGCAATTATTTAAATTTTTATATTATACTATTTGTCAAGTATGTAACATAGGGAATACCTATCAACGTATTTTTTTAATGTTCTTGGAATATGATCCCCGACTCCCCCAGAAAAGGGATGCGCAATGAAATAACTGATGTTATATTATTATTACACCACTGCTTACACTCCCTTGATAAAAGTAGGATTAAATTTTTTGCTATAAAATATACAGTCATTATCCGATTGTGTCTTCACAAAACCGCTGTCAGGTATTTGTGCTGAGTACACTCGCCATGTAAAAAAGGAAAATGGGTAATAGAATGTTTCAATAGACGAAGATATTAGGTTGTGTATTTGTAGGATGCTAAAGAAATCAAAGAAAACACCCACAACTGGATAATATTTACCTACTCACAGACATTTTGTGCACTGACGTTGCATTCTATTTTTTGATTAATAACCCCATGAGTTAATAACGTTGTCGTTTTCTACTCAAGCTTTGAACTATTCAGTCTAATTTCCTTACCGAAATATGATTCAATTTAAAAAAATTAGGGAATCAAGAATTAAAATATTAGACCCTCATATTAATTAATTAATAAAAAATTATCCTATATTCAAATAATAAATTATGAAGGTATAATTCCTTATTAAACATGATGCGAAACGACAAGAAGCAACGTGGTCAAATTAGTCAAGTCATAGCAGCAACAACTAGGTACTCAACGCAGAAATAGGTACGAGCTACTTGAAAGACTGTTATGAATTAAGATCAACACATTTTTAGCCATGAATTTCCCAATGTCAAATATTTGCCCATACAACTTACAGTTTTTGACTATATGTCTGTCATGTCACAGAAGTTTTTAGAAGGCATTGAAATGACATGGTGTTCGTAGTCGGTAATTATACAATATTAATGATTAACAAAAAAAAATTTGTTTTTCAAATAGCTTATTACAATAAAAAAGAAAAATGAACTTAATTAAATAAATTAAATTAAACATATAAAACGATACTTCATCATTGTCTGTGCGTCGTAGATGATGTTTGTTTGAGGCAATAGAATGTATTTACTGCATTTCTATTTTTAAAACACAACTCCCGCACAATAAAATGGATAGCTGATGAAATGTGAAAGTAATACACCTCCGGGGATATAAGATATAAGTACAGTTTGCTCCCGTACCCATCAAAGATATATAATATACCTGTGAGTACATTATTATGTACTAAACGTATGCCCTAGGGAATTAGCCCTTTCTACGGTGACTTCACTAACATGTAAGTAATGGACACAATCTAAACTCAGACTTGGAAAAATTCATCTGTGAATCACACAAATAAATATTACAGAGTCGATAAAATTTCGGGCGAAGTACATAAAGTTCCCGGTACAAACAACATTACTTAATAAGCTTTTGGTATATTTTTAGAAATATTCTAGAATACAAAGACCAAGTTAAAATAAAACAAAGTATTAAAATTACATCTTGCCTTCACTCGCATTCACGCCTTACCTCACTTGCATTTCACACAGGAAATTTTGGTGTATTACGGCGCAATACCACTAGTTATGGAAGTTTTAGGAGGTTTAATATCACAGAATACTATATTAATATTACATAATATTATGCTCGCCAGTGAACATCTCTTGATTTTTGGCTGAGATGACTGACTGATTGTTGTTAAAAAAGCTTGTATTTCACTATATTTTCAAATATCTTCACGATTAATAAATCAAACACTAATCCATCATATTTTAAGACATTAATAAATTTCTCTATTAGATATTCGAGACTAAAAATAAATCTGTAAGTTGAATTGTCTGTTTATAAGCTGTGGAATACCAATTTGTTTATTATTATGGTTTTGGCGACAAAAATTCGCCCTAAATTACCCACAAACCTCTACATCACCTATGTTACAATATTTAGGTACTAATTAAAGTACATCAGTAAATATTGTAATGATTAACACATAGTAAAATAAGCAGCTCAGTAAGATGTAAATTAAGAGGGATTTTTAAATAGACAGATGCAAAACTTCGGGGAGTGAAATTCATTCCATTCCAAAGTGAGTGATTACAAATGAACGCAGGTGTACTGCTTTTTAGCGAGTATTGATGAACTGTAAATATATCTGCAGCCATCTGCTACGTTCATTTATGTACATAATATAAATAGTCGTCTATCTGAGAAAAAGGAAGTGTTGTTATCGCGGTTAATTTTAATGCTTAATTTGAAAGCGCTTTCTTATAATTATTATTGCACCTATATCTTGTAATAATTTAGTTCATATTTCAATGTAGCTCAAAATTTGAATCTAAGAACTTCGAATGAAGGTCTAAAAACATAGAATAAATCTTGTGCTTGTGATATGTCTTAATTGATAGACTAAGCAAGATAATGAGAACAAAGGGATCAAAAGGGAAGGACCGTATGACTGTTTTGTTACTCTCTTCATTGGTTTTCATTCTAATTCTCTATTAGGTAGGTGCTTACCTTGTTTAATTGACTGCAAGAAAATTGCGAACGTTCCTAAAGGCGTATTTTATTTGGATTCATCAGAAGATCGGAATTGAACTTGTAAAAGGTCCCAATGTACCTACTTTAAAAAATATAATAACATACAGGTCACCCTGTGAACCTATGTTGTTGAAGTTTGTAAGTTAAAATTGTAATTTTATAGTGTTATATCTTCGGATACTTAGAAATACTAAGATCCCATGATATCGGCTAAAATTTTGAGGACCTACTTAAACAAACATACGAACTTAGTATAATTGGTTCAACCATTCAGGAATTTTTGTGCATACAGAACGCACGTACCGACATAAAGTACCTAAATAAATTGCTAATTACAACCATTAAGATGTGAGTTATTACTTGTGATTTCATGTTGGTCTACAAAATGGTGAAGTCAATAGGACCATAATAATATTCTCAGAAGATCATTCATCATTCTCGTTAGAGATTAGAATAATTTTTGCCACCATTTAGTTGGCCATCAAACTATACTGTAATACTAGTTTATTGTAAACTATGCTGTATTATTTAGTATGTACATTTATCTATACATATAATAAAATGGTAGGAAAGTCAAAACTGTACATTGAATATTTTTTTAAAGGAGTACTTGGGGTGTGATCTACAATCGATACCGAAGCTAAAAATATAGTTTTTAGAATTTTTGTCTGTTTGTCTGTATGTATGTCCGGGATAAACTCAAAAAGTACTGCATGGATTGACTTCAAATTTGGCAAGAATATTATTAAGAAGTCGGGTCAACACATAGGCTACTTATTATCACGCCATCACCAACGGGGAACGAGCAGTGAACCTTTATATCTTCAACGCATTCTGTAACAACGTGTAATCGAAAGACGCATATTTGAATGTTGTTATTATGTGAACCATGCTATAAGCTAGCTTCACACTGTAAATAGCTTGACCGATAATGTATGCAATAAAAAACAAACTTAATTTTGCGGTTCAATCCGTAGACCGGATTACTGTACCAACCGCAAATAATAAGTTTGTCGTAGGTTACGTCAATAAAACTGTAGAGAGGTAAATTCTGTACATTGAAATATTTACAAAATAACTATTCGGGGATGATACCAATGGTAAAAATGCAATCAGTAATTTTTTTGTCTTTCTGTCTGTCTGTCTATCTGCATTGATCAAACTTGGTACGATTTATAGTTCATACTTCTGGACAACATAATAATATCAACCTATTTATGTCCCACTGCTGGGCACGGGTCTCCTCTCCTCTAACAAGAGAGCTGAGAGCCATTTAGCTGCCATCGCTTACAGGACTACTTAGACTACTTTTTATACGAAGCCGGGGTGCGAGGGAAATGCTCTAATAGGCCCCCTTACACGCTTTTTTTTCCTACAAAATCCTCATGGATACCCACCCCGCGGCCAGCGGGGCAGGTTATGACGGACTCTTACCGACTAAAACCGCACGCCGTCTAGGGTCTTCTGACGCCAGGGTGTAAGATGGCCCATAGAGCATTTCCCTCGCACCCCGACTTAACCCGGGCCATCCGAATTCGAGGCAACCACGGTGTTCCCGTCATGCCCCCGGAATAGGGGAGGCGCGCTTTAGCGCGCCGCCGGCCGCCTCGGCCTGCTTCTGCTAGGGTGACAGGCGGCTCCAACGGAGGTCGTTAGACCTCCGACGCCTTCGTCGCCGCCGTCCGGGAGAGCTCTGTGCAGCCTCTCCCGAACCCTTTCCGCCACCTCCTTCTCGAGCACCACTTGCTCGCAGAAGAAGGCGGCGGCCGACCACGCGTCCGCACTCTGCACCATCGCTGCGATCAAAAGCGGCCGTGTGAGGACCCACCCCGAGGGCTGCCAGGAGGGCCTGTCTCGGCACCTCCCACGCCGGACCCTCGGCCAGCGTGTGCAGCCCTGAGTCCTCGCCCACATCGCAGTGATGGCACTCGGGCGTCGGCTCCTTCCGAATCAGACACAAGTGATATTCAGTAATAGTCCGACATAACCTGCCCCAATGGCCGCAGGGTAGGTATTCATAAGGATTTCCACACGGAAAAAAGGCTATTTTTTATACAAGCTGATACCCGCGACTCCAGCCGCGCGTCGTTTTAAGGTAGTTCATCAATTTTTGGTTATATCTCCAGTTCTACTTAGCCAATTACAACCAAACATAGGGTAAATTTTATGTCCAAGCAAGACCTTTCTAATAAAAAAACCTCATCAAAATAGGTACGTTTAGTAGTTTTTACGTCCATCGCAATTATCGGCTTTTGATGGGTTTTTTTTATTAGAAATGTTTTGGTTAGACGAGTGGAGACCGGTGGAGTGAAGAGTAGAGTGGAGAGTGAAGTAGTGAGTGGAGTGGAGAGTTGTTTTATTAAAATAGACTTGGTGGCGATACCGACCTCCACGCGGGCGAAGCCGCGGGCGGAAGCTAGTACATCAATACATTATATAAAACTCAAAGTCCTGACTGACTGATTGACCTAGAGACAACGCACAGCCTAAACCGCTGGTCGTAGAGACTTGAAATTTGATGGGTGTGTTCGTTTTGATGCGTAGAGGTGTACTAAGAAAGGATTTTTAAAAATTCAAACCCTAAAGCCCTAAAAAGGGTCCAAAAAGGTACTTTTGTTAGAACTCAAGAACGGCTGAACGGATTTTCATGATCTATGATTTGTTGGATTTGTCTTCGCTGCGAATAGCATATAAGAAAATTAAAAAGATATGATTAATTCATGAAATAAAGAAATAATAAGAAAATTAGATGTTCGCAGACGTTTTTAACGCCATCTATAATTGTTGTCATGGCAACAGGAACTAAAAGTGACTCAGTCTAAATTTTAATCCTTTGTTTCTTTTTGCTCAAAGGCAAAGAGGATATATTTATTTTTATGTGCCTCAATAGGAAAACACGAAACCCTTATACTTAGGATCTCATCGTTATCCGTCTGTCTGTCTGTCAAGACCTCTTTCTTAGGAACACGTAGAGGCATCTATTGAATTAGATCAAAGGAATGTTGCGGATAAGCATTACACAAAGCATAATATCCAAACTGTGGTCTCACTATCAAGTCACTTACCAACACCAGGCCTGCGCTCATGGAGGACGGAGGTCGTTGAGTGGCCTTTCGCCACGTGAGTGAGTCACTTGCATCGCAACCGGAGATTTTCGTGCGGAAAGCCCCACGGATCTCTCCCCTCCGTAGTAAGGACGTAATATCGGACTTGACTGACCAAAATCGCATTCCGTCTTGGATCTAAAGGGTAGGTGGCCCATGACCCTGAGCTATCCAAGACTCACTATTGGGCATGGCTGTTTTGGTGAGTTCCTGCATTGTGTAGTCCGGGCGCTGACGCCCAAATGCCACCGTTACCGGGGCTGCTCCGTGTACACTTCGCCGTTTCACACATTGGCAGAGTGTCCAGAGTGAATAGAGTAGCGTCATATCCTTGAAGCAGACGTCGGTGTAGGGAGCCTCATGCTCTGGCTCTGGTGCCGACCATGGTCACCATAGAGTGTATGTGGAACGTGACCGCTTTTTTGCGAGGCGGTAATGAGCGCAGAAACAGCAGCGGAAAAGCTACTGGAGATATCTAGCACTGCCGGCACTTGCCGTGGAAGGTACACCGGGCAGCGTAGTTCGCAGAACTATTTCCGTTCTCCATGATTGCGGGTCTAGGGTGACAGTCGGGGCTAACCGTCACCCTAGCAGACGTAGGCCCAGGGTGCCAGGGCGTTGTTTCCACGCGTGCTTTTTTATAGAAAAGGTCGAGGTTTCTGGGATATCCTTTCTAGGACACAACGGATCCCGGGTCACATAGGCCGATATGACGAAAGACCGTGCGATTTCAGTCAGTAGGAGTCCGACATACTAACCCCTTCGTTGCCGCGATAGCTCCGTCGAGGTGAAGCCCGACGGGGTTTTCGCACGGAGAAAAAGAAAGGGTACTTCCTTTTGGGCTAGAATCCAGATATTTTGCAGAAAGTAAAATCTTATGGCAAACGTAAAGGTAAAAGTTTGAGAAAGCGTAAAAAAATATTATCTACATCACCAACAAAAAACTGTGGGTACCTGTCTGTCAGTTAAAACAAGAAGAACTGCAAAGTTCGTCCCTCAACCCAGTGTTGTACGGAACCGGGACGGTTTTTATTATTATACACACGGGTTATTATACTCTTTCTTTAGTTTCAACTTTTTGAATGTCAAATCAGGTTGTCAAAATGTCAATGTCTGCATAGCAAGATTTTAATAATAAAAACCGATAAAACCAGATTTTCAGAAATAAATAATGTTCAACTAATTTGAAATAGTGCATCGAATGTGAGAGTGCAATGCAACTATGGTAAAAGGGTCTATCAAAGGGCCTCTTCCAAGTCACACGGGATACATACGCGGGCGGATCAACAGTTCATAAGATCAACAATCAATATTTCAACGCTTGGCCAGAGCAGCTATCTAATCCCCATAAAATCTCCATAAAAGGACAATGATGGTAGACAGACTGGCTTTGGCCGCGATGCACGGCACTTTACCTTGAAGGGTTTGATAGGACTCGAGCTGAAATAAATACGTTTAGCTGCAACCACTGTTTGCCAAGGAATAGACACATTGAAAGTTAGTACGGGTAGCCTCTCAGTTTAAAAAAGGCTTGGTGACGATAGTCAACATTCACGCGGGCGGAGCCGCGCGCGGGTAAGCTAGTATATATATATATATACTAGCTTCCGCCCGCGGCTTCGCCCGCGTGGAGGTCGGTATCGCCACCAAGTCTATTTTAATAAAACAACTCTCCACGCCACTCACTCCTCCACTCTCCACTCTCCACTCTACTCTTCACTCCACTCGTCTAAACAATACCTTCCTATTAAAAAGACCCCATCAAAAGCCGATAATCGCGATGGACGTAAAAACTACTAAATGTATTTTGATGAGGTACCGGCTGACGTAGGTGATCTCTGGTAAGTGCTTCGGGGTTCACTTGTGTCTGATTCGGAAGGAGCCGACGCACACGCTGGTCAAGTGTCTGGCGTGGGAGGTGCAGACACAGGCCCTTCTGGCAGCCCCCGGGGTGGCAGTCCTCACACTGCCGGTGTTGATCGCAGCGATGGTGCAAAGTGCGGACGCGTATTCGGCCGCCGCCTCCTTCTGCGAGCAAGTGATACTCTAGTAGGAGGCGGCGGAAAGGGTTCGGGAGAGGCTGCACAGAGCTCTCCCGAACGGCGGCGACGGAGGCGTCGGAGCCCGCTGTCACCCTAACAGAAGCAGGCCAAGGTGGCGGCGCGTATTAGCTCCCCCCCCCCCCCCCCCTATTCCGGGGGCATGACGGGAACACTGTGGATGCCAAGCCCGAGGGAGCCATCTCGAAACCGGAGATGGCCCGGGTCAAGTCGGGGTGCGAGGGAAATGCTCTATGGGCCATCTTAAACCCTGGCGTCAGAAGACCCTAGATGGCGTGCGGTTTTAGTCGGTTAAAAGTCCGACATAACCTGCCCCGCTGGCCGGGGTGGGTATCCATGAGGATTTCCGCACGGAAAAATAAGTGGCTTTGTATAAAAAGTAGTCTATATGTTGTCCTGTAAGTGATGGTAGCTGAATGGATAAGGACGCGGCCTCTGCTCAGAGGTATCGAGTTCGAATCCGGCCGGATAGTACGAATGTGAATTTCACTTTGTGGAATTTATATGTGCTAATAGGTGCTAATTACATGATTTACCATCTGCTGACGGTGAAAGAAAAACATCGTGAGGAAACCTAGGTACATGTCCTAGAAGAAATTCTAAGGACATGTTCGATCCACCAAACCCCATTAGGCCAGCGTGTGTGGATTAAGGTCTAAACCCTCTCAGCTCTGTCGTTATAGGAGAGGAGACCCGTGCCCAGCAGTGGGACATAAATGGGTTGATATTATTATGTTGTTCAGAAGTATGAACTATAATAAATCGTACCAAGTTTCATCAAAATCCCTCCAGTAGTTTTTTATCCATGTGTGCACAGATAGACAGACAAACCGAAAGACAAAAAAATTACTGATTGCATTTTTACCATTGGTATTGATCACCAATCATCCCCGAATAGTTATTTTGTAAATATTTCAATGTACAGAATTTACCTCTCTACAGTTTTATTGACGTAACCTACGACAAACTTATTATTTGCGGTTGGTGCAGTAATCGGGTCTACGGATTGAACCGCAAAATTAAGTTTGTTTTTTATTGTATAATTTATCGGTCAAGTTACTTATAGTGTAAAGCTAGCTTATAGCATGTTTAACATAATAACACCATTCTAATATGCATGTTTAGATTACACGTTGTTACAGAATGCGTTGAAGATATAAACGTTCACTGCTCGTTCCCCGTAGGTGAGAGCGTGATAATAAGTAGCCTATGTGTTGACCCGACTTCCTAATAATATTCTTGCCAAATTTGAAGTAAATCCATGCAGTACTTTTTGAGTTTATCCCGGACATACATACAGACAAACAGACAAACAGACAAACAGACAAACAGACAAAAATTCTAAAAACTATATTTTTGGCTTCGGTATCGATTGTAGATCACACCCCAAGTATTCTTTTAAAAAAATATTCAATGTACAGTTTTGACTTTTCTACCATTTTATTATATGTATATAGATACTAGCGACCCGCCCCGGCTTCGCACGGGTGCAATGCTGATACTAAATTAAATGATGCATGTATTATACATATAAACCTTCCTCTTGAATCACTCTATCTATTGGAAAAAACCGCATCAAAATCCGTTGCGTAGTTTTAAAGATTTAAGCGCACATAGGGATATAGGGACAGAAAAGGCGACTTTGTTTTATACTATGTAGTGATATACGTAATCCACTAGGTAATAACATAAATAACGTTGAATGTTGCAACGGACTATTTCGAAATTTTAAAGATTTTTATTTTAGAACTTATAACTGATAATAAGATCATCTGCATCACCTAATCTAATAATAAAAAAATGCCAGGTTGTATCAATTTGATATCTTTTAATCTTTTTGATGGAATAGGTACCTACTGTGAATGTATAAAATGCGTATGTGGAAGGGATACAATACAATCAACTCGGGGATATTGCGTCGAGTTAAGTTGAACGTGATGATTCAATCAAATACATTATGTTCAATGTAAAAAGTATCGATAGCGAAAATTTGTTGGAAGAACAATTTATAATATTTTTTTATTTATCTAACTGGTAAGTAGATAATATTATTGTACTGAACATATCAGCTATATTATTTTTCTGTTTAGGAGGCTTCAAGATTTATAAGTAGAGCGAGAAGTATGTAGTTAAAGTAAACATTTTAAAGGGACCAAGGTACATTACGTATCTACATGCATCTGTAGGTCTGTCACAGTCGGTTTTTCCCACAACATCCCTTTTCACGAGAGAGTAGACAAGTCAGAGGCCTTTTCAAAATCATTTGTCATAGCGGTAATAGAAAAAGCAATGGGTATTGAGAGTTCTTGCGTAATTGGACAACTTCATGAAGACCACAATGCCCTATCCAACTTATGGCAGGTGTTCTGACATAGGTCAGTGTTAAGTATGAATATTCATTCAAATTAATCGAGAACAATTTTTGGACCAAACACAATATATAATGTAGAATATTATAATATAAATGAAAATATTTAGATATAAATAAAAAAAATATTATTGATTAATTATAAATATTATCCACCTAAATACTATCAATTCAATCCGAATTTTAAGGTTGTACGATGATGTGTCAATGTTTTGCCAATAATTCAAGATTTTGACGATTCTTACATGATATCTATTAATGTGTATTGGTTGAGATCGAACATCAACATCGGTCAATCATACACGAATAGTATATCTATCTTTAAATCTTTGTCAAGGTCGCCAAGTGGAATTATAATGAAATTAGACATACCTACCTAATATTTAGGTGTTTTGTTGCATAATATAATAATTATCACAATTCATCAAAACTCGAGAGGTCAAGGATTTTAAGGAGCTTTTAACCGGCACTCACTATTCGAGGGTATCGGATAGACATCTTGTGCTTAAAAACAATGTAAGTGGTTCAAGAAGTTAAGCTTAAAATTATTGTGTTCATCAGCAAGTTGTCTGCTGAAGTTACCATAATGCTTGTGTCTAGTAGTGATAATTATAATGGTTGAGCAGATGTTACCATTGGCACGAACCGAGATCATACATCCCTCTGGGGTACACAGAGACAACAGTCCGTTATTTGCTTCTGTCCTTACAGTCGGACTGCTGACTTCACGAGCTTCTTCCACTGTCTTAATAACAGCAACACACTTCATAAAAGCCCTGCCGATTTGCCCTTGTTCAGTAATCAATTTCTGCAAGGTCAATCCTGGCCTGCCTGCCCACTTACTACATGTGGCTTACATACTTGGTGTGCCGTTCGGGCAGTACTCATTCGTTCTACGTACCCCAAACCACCTTAGCATATCCTTTTCAATTATCTTCTTTGTTTCTTTGCTATCGGTTCCATCGTGTCATAGCATTAGACCTAAACTTTAACGAGTTACCGTGATGAGGGCGTTAAGTTCGTAGTAGGTATCTTCTCTAATCAAAAAACCTGTTTGCGGATGCTGTAGATAGACAAGGACATATATTTGATATAACATACATTATTATATTGTTTTTAAGATGCCAAAAGGCAATATACATTACACATGACATAAACTAAGTTATCGTGCAATGTAAGATGTGAGAAAGAAAACCTATATGATTGTGGCAAACAAAGTGCTTTTTCTCATGGTAGTGAATCGAATTCAATTTCAGTGAGATTCTAATTGAATAATTTTAATTCATTTTGGTGTTTTTAACTTAATCGAATCGAGATTATCAAGTTGAAATTAGTTTAACTGATCACAAGAAAAGCGGACCTGATGATGATGGCTCCAATAGGAAATCTCTTCGTAGCGCGGCCTGTTAATCTGTTTTAATGGATTCAATCCCGGGAGCTCTCGATCGTAAGGCCCACTCCTTAACAACTTAAGCTACCGACGCTTTTTTATTATATCAGTTATTATCAATTTTTCTTTTTCAATTTCAATTCAATTCAAAAAGTAAATCAATTATTATTGTAAGTGTTTGGATGTTGTAGTCGTATCCGGGAATGCGTCCATTTGCAATGGCCTATGAGTAATAATATACCTATCTACCTATATTAACAAGAGAAAATTTAACATTAATTATGCTATGCTTACTTTGATAGATACCGCTGTTGTCAGCTGTTGTAGTATGTCGTAGAATATTATTCTCAAATTCTCAATTTAAAATTTTAAGTTTGTATTTATTAATGCTAATCAAATCATAAGTCAGAAACTCTTCGATAATAATTATAAAATAATGACTTACCTTTAATGTATGTAATAGGTAATCGAAAAAACTGTTTTCAAAAACTCGACTGCGTAAAAAACCAAAAAGAAAAAAACAAGCACTTAGATGTCCTGTGGTCTAGAAACATAACAATATTAAAATATTGAACAGGGCTCCATTGAAAAATTAGATTGGCTGTCGAATAATGGATCCCGACTATTCAGTTGTTCTTTCTAGACCACAGGACATCCTGTGCTTGTTTTTTATTTTGTTTTTTCACGCAGTCGGGATTTTTGTCTTTTCAAATGATTTTTTTATTTTATACTTTTTAGTTTTCGTGTACATTCATCACTAAGTTCACAAACTTCAATCCGCGTGTAACTTGTATAGATGAAAATTACATTTTGAAATTCTCGCGATAAGCCCTTTAATTTGATATCCATATTGCAGTACATATACAATTTATTTTTATTTTATTCCCCTTTAAACTTAGCGTATTACAGCGGCCATGTTGGTTTTGTTCTCGCGTCACCTACCTATCTAAGAGCTTGTCCAGAAAGGGCGAAATCGCCGCGAATCATTTCGAGCGAATTCATTCGCGGCGTATCGAGATACTAGGCGCCAATACATCACGTCCACAAGCATCGCGCGAATTCAAAATACGCGCGTAAATCGCGTGCACTACGCTAGACTCTCGACTCGCGCGCGATTGGCGCGTAAAGCGCGCGAGTCGAGATACTAGTGGCGCCTTGTTGCGCCCAGTTAACGCGCGAACTCCAGAGCGAATGCACGTATTCAGGGCAATGGAGCGTCAAAATTTCCCCAAATGCTCGCGCGTTCTTTACGCTCTTTCTGGGCGCAACGGTCGCGCGTGACACGCGCGAGGGAAACGCGGCGATTTCGCCCTTTCTGGACAAGCTCTAAGAACACTTGGGTGGGTTACCGAGACGAATCTAACGATATGTTAATTAAAGAAATCTGTCCAGTGGTTTTGAAGATATGAGGTAATGAAGTATCAGATTACAAACATACATAGGTATATACATACATAATAGGTAGGTACAAAATACGCGCGAAATACATAAACCCTTCTTGGCAGTCGCGTAAAAAGGTTGATAAGTAAATTTCCCTCATCGCCATAAGTTCAGGAAAAGAAAATAAGTAAGTCATTAACGGATCCAGCAAAACATTTTAAATTAATTTGTAACTTTTGGGGATCTCAAACAAACAACAATCTATCTATTCCATTAGAACCGGTGGCCCGGTAATGAAAATAAATAAACATTTGCGATTACGACAATGTTGAAGTTTTTATATAAAATAATAATATACCTATCTGCCTATAGATAGCTTATATTATTTTCTTAATTTAGACTGTTTATTTGGAAGACAGTCAGTACCTATACATAATATTGACCATTTAGATAAAACAAACATTTCATTTGGGGCTACGATAATGGTGTATACTTAAATTAACGATTTAATTACCTATAATGAAATATGCGCAGCTGCATAAACTCGGCTGTTTGTAGATTATTTCTTGTTCTTTGTATGAAGACATTAGACAATACTAGGAAAAAAATTCTACGGAACAAGTTAATAACTGAAGGGACCAGTCACGATTCGTACGAAGTTTTGGTTTCTGCTACCTGCATGTTCAATGTTTCCAATGTTCACTATTCACAATGGCAGGTAGCCGTCCCAAAGTCGTGAAGTAATACAACCATAAACAGGGAGATGTGAACAAAAGGCCGGTATGCCAATAATTTGTCCTTATTACCATCGCTGGTGGCGTTTTGCGTTCACCTTGGGCCATGAACGGGTTCCTATAATCTCCGTTTCCGACGCTGACGACCCGCTTCTAATAAATAACACGAGGGGGAACCCTCTGTACTTTTATTCTATTTTCAGAGAAAAATAAACTGCGACGACGTAGGTTAGTTTTAAACCCTTAGTAATAAATATAATATTATGAGGTAGGTAGGTATCTTTATCCTATTTGGATGCTAAAGTGCTAGTGATAAAGAGCAGACAACAAAGTAAATTGGGCTCGTTGTATTTATAAGACAGTTTCACAACTACCTAGTCATCCCGGTCGGGTAGCGCAGACGGGCGGGACATCTCAATGGAGGAATCATTATTTTATTAATTTCGTTTGGATACACCGATACATTATAGGTACATTAGTACCTACCTACCTATAATGTATCGGTGTATCCTTTTTATTTATGTCATATTTAGTTCGTGTTCGTTCTGGTGTATTGTAGCTATTTATATGGAGTAGGTAGGTACTTATATAATACAAAAACATAATAAGAACAATCAAAAAGGTCTGGTTAGATCACATCGTTCACTCTAGCTACCCCCATTTCGATTTACAGCATCAGTGGTAAAAACAAATACCTAGTGAGTAATAATAGTATTGTGTAAAGGTACGTCTGTTTGTGGTTATACCTATACCCCATGCCTATACCTACGTGAATTGATTAAACGTTGTTAGGAACTTATAGTCTATCTAGACTTCCAGTATTAGTGAACTTGATAATATTATTGATGTTTGTTATTTTAACATGCTCGTAAAGAAAATAGTAAATGAATACGTCTCTTTTTATCTTATGTGACCTCAGTGTAACAGAATAAGACAACAACGAAATTCAATGAATTCATTCAACTTCAATGTCACAACAATGGAAGAGAGGTATCCATATCCAATGATCTACATTTTGTTATCATGTTTTACATTAGTAATTCAATAATAAGGCCTAATAGATAAATAACACAAAAGCTGAGTACAAAAGTAACACGACCTTACAACATAGGTATTATAGGGCTTTAACAGATGATCTTTACATGTTGTGTAACGAGAGTAACAATAAACCAGTAGAAAATATGATAAGTAATTAACCAAACTTGTGCCTAGGTATATGTGAACTTATTGAACTAGAACTATTATGTACATATGTAACGCCATGCGCCAAAGGTGCCATAACATTGTGCTCTGCCTCTTCTGGCACCAGGGTTATCTTTATCATGCCCCTGGACAGTGCGAAGAACTGTGTAACCCTCACATTACTTAAAAATAATTACACGTGATACTAATAACTATATATACTCACAGGATAGTACATCCCCTGCGGCGGCAAAAAAAAGGCCCCTGATCCCCACAGCTTGCCGTTTGTATTTACTGTTGCACAAAAATACACTCCACGGACGCCCTTTAGTCGGGCGTAAATTTTCACAACACTAACTTATAAATTCGAGGTAATCATGAGTATTTAGTGGTAAAACAATGAATATTACTAAAATAATCTGGGTTGTTTAACTTTTAGGTTATGTGAGTATAGCGCGCAGAAGAAACGCGCTCTAGCACTGAAAGCGGTTAATGTCGATGTGCAACAACGACGGACGGGGGCACAGGCACGCGTGGCCACTCAACGAGTCGCCTCGCCCGTGCAAATCACAGCGTGTTGGACAAAGAGAGAAGATATTGTCGGCGCGACCCGACGTTTAAAAAGAGACTGCGATATAATGCTACCCTTGTCGCGCAAATATACGGATGATTTTCAACTTCTCGCACAATACAACCAAACCAATACAACAATAATAAAATTGTTTATTAGTAGGTACTATCTACCTACTAAGTATTTAGTAAGTACTTTTGTTTTTAAATAGTATAGTTATCTAATAATGCAATTTAATCACCATTAAAATATTAATAAAATGTTAAAGTGGTTGGTATGTAGGTATCAATTTTTTTTATTAATAGGTATTTCCCTTCGATGCTTCTTCAATGTAAATAATTTTGTCGACTACACTGTATCGCTATATAATGTAGGTTTTATGTAGGCATTAATGAACCAAACATTGCTGTATATAGGTAACTGTGCGAGTCTACAGTATAAATTGTTTTACATTGACTAGAGCGAGAAAGAATCTGACCGGTAATGGGCCCTCCCTTTGTTGTCCCTGTCGCAGTGCCGAGAACGGTTCGGATCAATGAATCGTTCCCAGGCCCCCCGCGCGGTCCCGGCGTCATCCCAATCCAAACCTATGCTCCGCTCCGCGCTCCCTCTCGTTTCATCTCACTTCCCATTCCCATTTACTTATTACTTACTTACTTTGCCCACTACCGTCCGTCCCACGTTCGCTCTTCCCATAATTTTGATACAATTAACATCACACTTATTCGTACCTATATCTTTATAAGCGTGTGTGTAATTGCATAGGTTGTACTTACTGAATAGGTACCTATATACATATACCTATTTGCGTTATTATTGAAGCAACGAGTTGGTAATCAAATCACTCAAGCAGATAATACAGAATTAGTAGACACATTATTAAACGGATACCGTTAACGACGTGTTTATTGAAAGCGTTATTTACCTACCTACCTGCTTTAAATACCTACCTAGTACCTACAAATCCTACCCTAACCTAATACTAATGATAAAAAGCTGAAGAGTTTTTTTGTTAGGTTGAACGCGCTAATCTCAGGAACTACCTACGTACTGGCACAGAATTAGGTAACTAATTTTATTGTACTACTGGTGCTACTGGTCCGAATTGAAAAATTAATTATTTTTAAATTGGATAGCTCATTTATCAAGAGAGCAGAATGATATACCTATGGTAAGTATATAATCATAGGTAGGTATGTCAACGAGTCGAATTTCCATAAATTATTGCAAAACTAAGAAATTACGGGCATATATTATATGGGTTAGTGCTACGGGGACCAAGGACGAAGTATGTCACGGCCCACGGGCGAAGCCGCGGGGGGTAGCAGGCTAGTAATATAAATATTGTAGGAAGTCATGTAACTCGTAACGTGTTAATTTATCACTCGTATTACTCACTAAATACGTACTGTGTCTCGATAGCGCAAGTGATTTTTTTTATACCATTTAGGTGGCAGACAAGCACACGGCTCACCTGATTGGAAGCGGTAACCGCAGCCCATGGACGTGTGCAACACCAGAAACGTCACACTCGTCACGCTGCCGAGGCCGACCCTGCCAGCAGGGGTTGGGTAAATGGGAGAGGGGTAGGTTGGAGAGTGGTTGAAAGATTTTATGTTTTGACAACGCAGGAAAATTTGGTCTCCCCGCTGCGCTGACAGCATAGAATCCCTCTAGTGAGCTACCTTACTTACAACCGGGCATACAACACAATGATTATTATGGCCGCGGTCTTCTGTAGGGCGCAGGTACCTACTATCCTGGTCGAACTGCTCAGTTCGGATAAGAGATACTGTCGTGTCCTATTTGTTTAGATCGAACCATACCGTGTGGTCCATTCACCTTGCTTCATAACTCTGTTTTGTCACACTTCTTGAGTGTATCCTCTTTATGTGTCGTCACTTCATCAGTGATTTATCAAGCATCCCTTTCCATATCACGATTAACTACTGCATCCTACGACTATAGTTTCTACAACGGGGCGATGTTCCATTATTATGCTCTTCCTCATATCCATTAGTGTCACTCCAGCTTTACGTACTACTAAGGCTTTTCACTTTCAACAATGTGGTGAATTATGTACCTACTTTCGACTTTTTCAGGAATCATCACTTAATTCACTTAGGACACCTTGCGTAATAATGCAGTCCTTTCTATGATACCTCTTGTAGGTACGAATTGTAGATATTGCGATCACCTTGCGAATCAGCGATACACACTACTATTCTAAGTGTATAAGTAGCTACAAAAAGGCGGAGTATCGGACAATATTCAGTCGATTTTTTGCGCATGGGTGAACATTCTCAGGGGTCAACCCGTGGATACTTTTGTCATCCCTAGGGAGGTTTTCTTTCAAAATGTAGCGTGAACCGCGATCCGCGATATAAAGATATCCAATAATTTTATTATTTTTTAGTTTAGACTTACAAGCTAGTTTTCGGTTATTGCTGTCGTTAGGGCAGTCCGAGTATTTATCTGCGGTGCATGGCCTACAGAATGCGGTGGACTAATTTAACCCCATTAATTCTATTTGACTTCTAGACCAGACTAGAATGAAGTGTATGTGCCTATGCATACTTAACATTTTCAATATACCTATTTATTTACACTATGAAAGCAGCATTTTGATAATTGAACAATAAAATAATAACAATAAAATTGTAATAGATTTTTTTTTTCAGTTTTCCAGTAAAAGTAAATGATCATTTTTTAAGAAAGGTACTGTTAACTACGCTTCTATTAAAATATTATTGAGTATCGATTGGGGTATTGTTAATTTTTCATTCTTTGGAACTTTGAAATCTGTGCAATCATCATCTACTTTAGACGCTGATTGTACCTCCTAACCTACGAGACCTCAACATAATACGTTAAAATAAAAGTCATAGCACTCATAGTCATGTCAGTAGCGGAACAGCGGAAATATAAAATAAATTGCCAACATCTGTCTTGGTTACAAATGGAAGGCGTTTTACGTTGCGGCGGCGCGCGGCGTGGCGCGGCCGGCCGGGGCGTTGTGTTGTGGATTGTAGATGGGCACACGCGACTAACTAGTATGAAACTAAAGGAGTCAGACAGACTAAAATAATAGAAAAGGAATACCTAGGTACTTTCTACTGCAGCGTACTTAAGCTGTTACTCATGTTTATTTTATTTCATTAGTTTATAGGTACTTACCTAATACCATGCCTAATACCAATTAAAAAAAATTAAATTAAATTCATCTTGCGAGTAGATACTACGTAGTAAAATATTAGTTTTTATGAGTCTTTATAAATAATATTTAAATGCCGTTGGTTTATTCCTTATACATAACTCCTTATAACTAATTATAACGGTGCATATTATTTTATGCCTAACTACCTACTGTAGCTTCCAACAATAATTTAATATTAAATTAACAGGTTTTAAATAAACGCATAAATTATGAGTGTATAAATATAGAAGAATTAACCTATGGAATGTAAGCACAATACATAGATACATAAGTAGTACAATAAATAACAATTTTTAAATTTTTTGGTTATCTGTCTTTCTTTCTCTCTGTGATGGGACTTTCGCTGACAGAGGTACCTATATAGGCGTAACCAAGGCGTAACATAAGTTGCTTTTATTTTAGAGAAAGAATTAGGGTTCCGCGTAACAAAATTAAAATCTAAATCCACGCGGGCGACGTCGAAGGCACATCTAGTTTAGTAATACCTATGTATAATACTTAAGTACACATAGGTAGCTGGAAGATAAAATTAATTTATTACCATCACCAAGCATTAATAAATTACTACCTGTTATTAGAAAGAAAATTGTTCTGCAATTTTCCAATAGTAAGGAATTCAAATTTAGGTACACAGCGCCATCTGTTGACGCTGTGAATTGAACAACTAACAACCCAACCAACACTGAGCCCCTTCAAAAACTTGTTGGTGAGCTCATAGTGTTTTATCGTTTCATTTCTCAGTTAATGAATTTGTCCCTAGATGTCGGGGTAAAGTAGTTTGTTATTATTGTTTAAGAAGTATTTGTAGGTAAACATTAATTTATAGCAAAGACCATGATAACCATCATGGTCTTTGATTTATAGTGAAGTTTAACTTAAACTTATTTACTGATAGTCAGTGACACAGAGTACTATAGTAGGTACGGTTGGTACGGTCTTGGTACGGTATGACTTATGAGTCAGTGAAACACGTTAGATGTTTGCAGAGCTTCCTTTAACTCTGTCTAGCAAAGTCAAATTTAAATCACACCTCTATATGGATAGGTACCTTAACTGTAGGTACTAGACATAATGCAATGGTTTGGCTTGTACACATTTCAAAAACCTATTTCTTATATGAGGGCTTCAATTTCCATAGCCAGTTTCACCCAAAGACAATTAAAATTTTTGATAAGTAGGTATACGTTCAGTTCCGGATTTGAATGTGTGTTAATTTGACCTTTACAAAGTGGGCACTGTGCTATAAGTAAGTTCCGGGTTGGGTGCGTTAATTTGACCTTTATAAAGTGGGTCTACAAACTAGAAACAGACTACTTATACTTACATACGAGTATTAATCCGAATGAAGAAGCTGTCAGGTAAGGCAATTACAGAGGGCGTTATATTCATTTAATCGGGTATACCTACCTAGGTATAGTAGGTATAAAGCACAACGTTGAAGTACCTACAGTAGTGAAAGCTCGTGAAGTTGCATAATTTCATAGCAGACGGTTGGGTTGTTGTCTCTGCCTAGCCCAGAGGGAAAAAGATATGAGTACCTACCGATATGTATGTACCTATGTGTGTAATATAAGTACCTACCTATAACAAACATGATGAGGCCGTCAAGCTGAGGGCCGCCACTGTAGCACTACCGGTGTATGTGGTGGTGACTCCAGTCCTGAGACTGCCTTTAGCTTACCATCAGGCGAGGTAAAGTCATTTTGACGTGTACCTATAAAAAAATGTAGGTACCTACTCTGTTTTTACATATTGTGTAAATTACCTCAGTTTACAAGAACTTCGCTTCCACAAAAATTCTTACAAGAAAACCGACTTCAATGGACTAAATTGAAATGAGACCACATATGAAGCGCCAGTTATCAAATAAAAAAAAGAATCATCAAAATCGGTTCACCCATTCGAAAGTTCTGACTTTCTGAGGTAACAAACGTAAAAAATGCAGTTGAATTGAGAACCGCTAAAAAGGGTCGCTAAAATGTTGGTTGGTGAAAATTGCTTAGGTATAAATGAAGTTTTACTTTCACATCTAACTTGACTATCAGTAGCTCGGAATCCAGTCATTCACTGAATTAAATCCAAGAAAAAACAAAATACAACAAGGCTTCGTGACACTATGAACCACTTGTGAACTCATTCTGCGTAAATAGTAACATCAAACAATTCTACATATTTCGCGGGTACTTTGAGATAATTTACACTTCAAACTATAACTACCTGTTATCATCTTTTGGACCATGGCTACTGTAAAACACCCGAAATGTCGGGCTAATTTTAAATTATAATAATACCAAGTAAATCGCGATACAATCTGTTTGGTTATACTTAAATAGTTTTGTTATTCGTTTCATTATGTCAAATTCGCGTTAAACTTTCGAAAGTATTTTTTTTTTTACAAAAAACCCTATTTTACTTCGTAAAGACGGGTCAAAGTCGAAGTTTCATAGATCCAATAGAATCTGGTGGGCTGGTGGGCTGATGGGCTCTTCACTTTACGGGTAGGAATTGAGTTTTGTTGTTTGAGTTTTATTGTTTATTGAATTTTGTTGTTTATTGAGTTTTATTGTTTATTGAATTTTGTTGTTTATCGAGTTTTTACGTACTTAGGTACGAATACCTTACTAGTTTTGTGGTTATACCTACCTACACGCCCCACACTTTTCCTGCAAGTAGGGAAGTAGGTCTGATGTGACTTTATGGTTTAGCCTCGATGATTCAGTTTATTTATTCTATACACACTGAGTGTTCCCGTTCAGATTTGCGAGATTTTCGACAGTTTTGTTTGCGGCTGCCCCCGCATGTAAATCTGGTCTCGTTGCCATGCGGTAGATACCTATAACCTATCCTATGGAAACCTATTGTTAATCTAGACCAGACTCTAGTCTATCATTAGATATCCCTGTAAGTACTACTTACATATCAACCGAATTCGTTGAGCCGTATGTAGGTACGTGCGTGATTTTGTGACAAAACATCCGAACATCTTCACAAACTTTCACATCTCGGTACTCATACCTACTACCTTTTTTAAAATTTTAAAGTGGATGTGTCTGTACATTGGAAATATTTAAAATAAATACTTGGGTTTTGTTTATATATAAACGATTCTGAAGAAAGTAAATATTTTGTCTGTTTGTCTGTTTTTAAATGGATGTTGATGCGTTTTTATTAGCGATCATAGGTTGTATGGTCGTTGGTTTTTATTTATTAGAAAGGTCTTGGTCAGACTTAAAATCTTACGCATGTTTGATCACAATCGGTTAAAAAACTGGACCCGGAAAAACAGTCAAGAAACGATAACAGAATTAGGTACTTACTTAGTTGCTTATTCAATTTTAAATTACTACATAGTCCGATAAGTGATAAGTGGCGAACACTTAATGGTGTCGATTCTGTGGTATATTTTCACTGTAAGTAATAATCTCTTGTCGTCAATTAAAGTTTTTAAGTTTTGAGATTTATATGATAACAGGTGATATAGCTAATATAGTTTGCATATGTGCACATAAAGCTTTCAAAATCAGATCAAAATCTTAAATACCTAGATTATGCTAAATTATTATAATTTAATACATAATACGTAAGTACATACCCAAATACTTTTATCTATGTGCTCCCAATCTTGATACCACTCGATTAATAATGTATACTTTGTAGTCATTGTAAAAAGGACTATTTTGCCGTGTATCGACTACTGTCAGGAATAGTTATAACATTAACACTCTACTCTTAATTAATGTTAAAAATTAATATTAAAAGTTACTTTTAAATAAGATATTCGATTTCTGAAATTGATAGCAACCTGCGACTTAAGTAATTTGATACGTAATTAAATTCTAATTTCAAAAACAAAGTGTAAACTAAAACTTTACTCAAAATGGAAACCTTTATATTATAGGGTGTTTTATAAAATAAATTTTATAATGTTAGGCACATAAAATGTACAAACAAATTGAAATGTATTTTATTAATTTATGATCAATAAGCGTAGCCTATTTTTTATTTGTAAAATAATATAAAGTTAAATATACATTGTGTGTACGTACGGTACATAGGTATATACCTACTTATAACAAAAATATTAAACACAAAGTCTCGAATTTGTCAATATCGATATATATAGGTTTTGCCTATATTTTGTCTTGAGTTTATCGAAACCAAACTAAATAGGAATTTATATAATCCAAGTTTGCGTCCTTACATGGTCCTTACGAACGTTCTTTGGCCAGAATTTGAAAAATAATATTGTATAGGTAGGTAGGTAGGTACCTATGTACCTACTGTGGTTCTATTTCTTAATAATATGGTGTAGGTATCCATATTTTGAAATTCCATTTTAATCTAAGCATCTACTTATTTATTATCTCTCTACCACTCTCATATGGAATGCTGACCAAACTTTATGTACATATTTATTTTATTTTACTTAAACTCCTAGATATAGGATTTGTGTACAACAAAATATCATACTAACCAATAACCATACAACGTCTAAAGGTTGCGAGAGTTCCTCACCTTCTCGTACTCGTATATGCACGCTAAATACCCGAAACCGGCTTTCGTTCGTGCATAAATAATAAGGCAACAAACCGTGGATTGTCCTAGCTAAGTACCTATCTCCACTTAATTATAAATGTCTACAAACTTTTGGCGAAATCAGATTGAGGTCTCTTTTTTACCTGCGGAAATCCTCTCAGGCTTCACCTTACAGGAGGTAACGATGAGCGTGTTGGTAATGTAGGACATGTTAGGACTCAAACTGACTAATATCAAACGGTGGACGTGGGCTTCGAGGATCGTCAATGATCCTATAGGTGCTCGAAAATGTTAGCGTGACGAAAAATAACAGTTTAAAGTGGTAAGGGGTGACGTCGATATGTAGGTGTCTGAACGTTACCTAAAATAATTTTGTTAGAAGAGGATGCCCACATCACACTGTGAATGATCCTGATGAAATCATTAAAAGGTAGTCTCCCTTCATTGACGTATGCAGTTTTCTATAAAATAATAACGAGTAGGATACGTGGCAGGATTGTTTGTTTGGTTAAATTACCACATAATGTAAACATAGACAAACACCACGTTATACTTACCTATATATAAATATGTTAAATGGAATGGAGACATCTCATTAGGACGAAATGCTCGTAGCCCGTAGGCGTTTAATATTCAACAAAACGTCAGTTATATTTCCCAAATTGTAATAAATTTTCTCCAATTATGGCCGCATTCAACGATTACTCTTACTTCTGAAAAAATACCAGAATTGTTGGAGTAAAAAATCAGTCATTATACTTAATGGTCGTTACCACGCTGAGCTACCACTAAGATTTTTGTATAAAGCTAAGGACCGTTTGCTGGTTTCATTCCGACGACGACGTCCTTAAGCTGTTCAGGTACGTAGCCAAAGTAATTCTTGATTTAATTTTTAACATCAATGAAGGATCACCTACTTAAAAAAACTGTTCTTCAGTAAAAAGGATATTAAGGTTTATTTGCCGAGGGGTAAAATAAACCTTATTAATTCTTCTTATCGTGCGATCTCCCTACTGATACTACCCATACTACCAGTGGGAGTAGCTATGTCGGACTGAAATCGACTGAAACGACATTCCGTCTCGAGTCTTCACACGCCCCAGGTCACAGGAGGCTCTAATGCATGTCCCACGCACCCCGACTGCCCCAAAACCGGCTGTCTCGAAACCAAAGATCCAAAGATCCAAAGACCCTCAGGAGTAACTGAGCATCTCATAAAATGTTTTTTTGTTGTTTTTTTTTACCCGACTGCCAAGAAGGGTTATGTTTTTCGCGCGTAAGTATCTTGTATGTTAAGGGGAAGAAAATAAAAATGAATTGTATACGGCAACTAGCGACCCGGGACCCGGCTTCGACCGGGAGTAAATTCCAGTTTTCTTTGCTATAAACCTCACGGAGCCCGAGACCTTTCCAACGAATGCAAAACCGTGGAAATCGGTTCGTGCGTTCTGGAGTTATTTATAGCGTCAGGAAGGAAAACCCGACTTATTTTTATATAGTAGATATGGGTATCAAATTAAAGGGCTTTTTACGAGGATTTCAAAAAGGTATATTATCATGACCAAATTTTAATTTAAAAAAAAAATATTTTTTATCTATACAAGTTACAGTCGGATTAGGTTTGGGAACATAGGTACGGTACTGATAAAATGTTCACGATAACTAAAAACTTTAAAAACAAAAAAATGTAATTTAAAAAATCAAAAACTCTGACTGCGTAAAATTGAAAAATTAGATTGGCTGTCGAATACCTACCTAATGGATCCCGACTGTTCAGTTGTTATGTTTCTAGACCACAGGACATCTCTAAGTGCTTGTTTTTTTTCTTTTTAGTTTTTTACGCAGTTGGGTTTTTAGCACATACCTACTCACATTTATTACCACGGAATAAAGAACCTATTATGAATTTATTAGCATCAATTTTATTGGCATTTTCCATACTAGCTATTTGGGCGTAGATCATATAAATGTGATTACATCCTCCTTAGCTTAGCAAATAAAGAATAAATGCATGTTTATGAATGTATGAACGATACATGTTTTTTCAACGCAATTTTTAATTTAGAAAAATCTGAAACAAACAGAAACACATCTCTAGAACGGCTGGGCCGATTTTGATGCACTGTTCGCGTATGTTGCCTGTAGTACCTTAGATATTCTGTGCCCGTAGCCACCTGTAGCCAAGAACATTAGAAATTTCCTTGTACTTAGCTGGACGATTCATTTCGAACGAGCGGTTGTCTCCAGGATTTTTGAATCTCGGCCGGAGGTCATCTCTCTCGCACACTGCCTAAAATTGCCATGATACGTTAAAATTTCCCAATCCAAACCTGTCAAAGTCAAATTTACGCAAAGGCTGAGTTCTTCGGAGCTTCATTTTGATTCTAGTTGAGCTTTATGAAAATTCGCAGAACACCGTACATATCAATTATTATTAATTGAGTAATATTTATAGAAATTAATAAAAAAATTGACACATATTCGCTTCTTAGATTGTGGGTGACAGCCATTTTAATAAAGAAGCAACACTGTTTACCAAAAATTCGTAAGGTGACCAACCATCCGTATTTTGCGGGATAGTCTCCTACTAGAAGCTCCTGCATTGCAATAAATACATAGCATAGTCCCACAAAACGTCAAATGCTTTCTGCACGTTTACAATATCCATCATAATATATTACAATATTAACTGTAGAGAGGTCAATTCTATACATCCATACTAAATTATTATAAATGCGAAAGTAACTCGGTCTGTCTGTCTGTTACGCTTTCACGCCTGAACCGCTAAACTGATTTTGATGAAACTTGGTATAGGAGTAGATTAGACCTAGATAATGAACATAGGCTATGTTTGGTTGCGATAACCGACATCCACGTGGGTGGAGCCGCGGGCAACAGCTAGTTGAATATATTTAAAAAATAACTACATATTGGGAAATAATTAGTGATCTATACTAATGCAAAAAATGCAATCAGTATTTTTTTTGTCTTTCTGTCTGTCTATCTGTATGTGCACGCATGGATCAAAACTACTGGAGGGATTTTGATCAAACTTGATACGATTATAGTTCATACTTCTGGGCAACATATAGGCTACTTTTTATACAAGCTGATATACCCATGGCTTCACCCGCGCTTCGTTTTTAGGTTGCTTTTGGTCATATCTCCGGTTGTACTTAACCAATTGCAAGCAAACATACGATAAATTTTGAGTCTAAGTAAGACCTTTCTAATAAAAAAGCCGCATCAAAATTCGTTCAGTACTTTTTACGTCCATTGCTAGGAAGCTGGTCATAATAAGTATATAATTTCAACTTTGACGCTTATTATTTATTGCTTTCTAGACATAACCTATACCTACTCAAGTAGGTATTAAGTTATCGTTTCTAAAAACCACTACACTTTTTTATTTGTTCACGACTGTACATACTTAGACCACGGTAGTATAAACTTACTGTATACAGGTTGACTCAAAATATTATTATATATTTATTATTCTTCACATACAGACAGATAGAAAGACAAAAAATTTACTGTTTGCATTTTTTGCATTAGTATCGATCACCAATCATCCCCCAATAGTTATTTTGTAAATATATGCAATGAACAGAATTGACCTCACTACAGTTTTATTATAAGTATAGATCATGTATTTGTCTTATTTTGTTCCTTAAATTTACGAAAGAAAGTATAATAATGGGACAGGGATTCACCTGACGATTTTTAAAATTCACATTATCTTTCAAGTCCGTATCGATTCATTCGTTTTAATCGACCTTTTTTAACAGGTCACCTCATTATGAATATAAAACTGACAAACGTCAAATGTTACCTATTAATGTGACGCTACTATAGGAAACACCCTTTTGTTGCTACTCTATCGCATTGGGTTTGCCTGTAATGACACCGTATGTATAAAATAAATAAATACATAATCCTTCATTTAATGTAAATAATTTATTTTGTTATTACATGCTTACATAAGTAAGTCTCAATTAAT
Organism: Lithosia quadra; assembly: GCA_963576445.1. NCBI lineage: Eukaryota > Metazoa > Arthropoda > Insecta > Lepidoptera > Erebidae > Lithosia > Lithosia quadra. The sequence goes on along the minus strand of OY754877.1, from coordinate 10,533,898 downwards.
AAATAAATAAGTTACAAAATTACTGTTTTCATCTTTAATAGCTTTTAAATATATTATAGTAAAATAACCTTTTCAATGAATTTGGCCTCTCTTTATAGTATTAGTAAATATGGAAACGTAGACTATACCATTTATTTTCATGAGCATAGACGTAAACTACATCATATATCCCAACCTTGCAATTAAACATGGTCACCGCAAAGAAAGGTACGCAACCCAACCAACTAGATGGAGACACTGCAATGTATGTCCTTGCAGTATCCATTGGTTCTAATCAAGAACATTAGAAATTTCCTTGTACTTAGCTGGACGTTTCATTTCGAACGAGCGGTTGTCTCCAGGATTTTTGAATCTCGGCCGGGGGCCATCTCTCTCGCACACTGCCTAAAATTGCCATGATACGTTAAAATTTCCCAATCCAAACCTGTCAAAGTCAAATTTACGCAAAGGCTGAGTTCTTCGGAGCTTCATTTTGATTCTAGTTGAGCTTTATGAAAATTCACAGAACACCGTACATATCAATTATTATTAATTGAGTAATATTTATAGAAATTAATAAAAAAATTGACACATATTCGCTTCTTAGATTGTGGGTGACAGCCATTTTAATAAAGAAGCAACACTGTTTACCAAAAATTCGTAAGGTGACCAACCATCCGTATTTTGCGGGATAGTCTCCTACTAGAAGCTCCTGCATTGCAATAAATACATAGCATAGTCCCACAAAACGTCAAATGCTTTCCGCACGTTTACAATATCCATCATAATATATTACAATATTAACTGTAGAGAGGTCAATTCTATACATCCATACTAAATTATTATAAATGCGAAAGTAACTCGGTCTATCTTTCTGTTACGCTTTCACGCCTGAACCGCTAAACTGATTTTGATGAAACTTGGTATAGGAGTAGATTAGACCTAGATAATGAACATAGGCTATGTTTGGTTGCGATAACCGACATCCACGTGGGTGGAGCCGCGGGCAACAGCTAGTTGAATATATTTAAAAAATAACTACATATTGGGAAATAATTAGTGATCGATATTAATGCAAAAAATGCAATCAGTATTTTTTTGTCTTTCTGTCTGTCTATCTGTATGTGCACGCATGGATCAAAAACTACTGGAGGGATTTTGATCAAACTTGATACGATTATAGTTCATACTTCTGGGCAACATATAGGCTACTTTTTATACAAGCTGATATACCCATGGCTTCACCCGCGCTTCGTTTTTAGGTCGTTTTTGGTCATATCTCCGGTTGTACTTAACCAATTGCAAGCAAAAATACGATAAATTTTGAGTCTAAGTAAGACCTTTCTAATAAAAAAGCCGCATCAAAATGCAATCAGTACTTTTTACGCTTTACCATTGCTAGGAAGCTGGTCATAATAAGTATATAATTTCAACTTTGACGCTTATTATTTATTGCTTTCTAGACATACCCTCTATACCTACTCAAGTAGGTACTAAGTTATCGTTTCTAAAAACCACTACACTTTTTTATTTGTTCACGACTGTACATACTTAGACCACGGTAGTATAAACTTACTGTATAGGTACAGGTTGACTCAAAATATTATTATATATTTATTATTCTTCACATACAGACAGATAGAAAGACAAAAAATTTACTGTTTGCATTTTTTGCATTAGTATCGATCACCAATCATCCCCCAATAGTTATTTTGTAAATATATGCAAAGAACAGAATTGACCTCTCTACAGTTTTATTATAAGTATAGATCATGTATTTGTCTTATTTTGTTCCTTAAATTTACGAAAGAAAGTATAATAATGGGACAGGGATTCACCTGACGATTTTTAAAATTCACATTATCTTTCAAGTCCGTATCGATTCATTCGTTTTAATCGACCTTTTTTAACAGGTCACCTCATTATGAATATAAAACTGACAAACGTCAAATGTTACCTATTAATGTGACGCTACTATAGGAAACACCCTTTTGTTGCTACTCTGTCGCATTGGGTTTGCCTGTAATGGCACTGTATGTATAAAATAAATAAATACATAATCCTTCATTTAATGTCAATAATTTATTTTGTTATTACATGCTTACATAAGTAAGTCTCAATTAATAAATAAATAAGTTACAAAATTACTGTTTGCATCTTCAATAGCTTTTAAATATATTATGGTAAAATAACCTTTTCAATGAATTTGGCCTCTCTTTATAATATTAGTAAATATGGAAACGTAGACTATACCATTTATTTTCATGAGCATAGACGTAAACTACATCATATATCCCAACCTTGCAATTAAACATGGTCACCGCAAAGAAAGGTACGCAACCCAACCAACTAGATGGAGACACTGCACTGTATGGCCTTGCAGTATCCATTGGTTCTAATATTCTTGGTTCTAATATTCTTGCCTGTAGCTAAAACGTAGATAAAAAAAAACCACCATAGTAGATCTCAAGCAGCGCAGTTGGCAGCACAGTTCTGTTGGCAGTCGATGGCATTGCGTACCTACATTATTTTTAAGAAAAAAAATTTCAACGCTAAATCTTATTTTTTAATTTTATTTTTACTACGTTACGACACGGACATGGACTACACTTACTTCCTGTTACATCAGCTTATAAAAGTAGGTACTTGAAGCAGTTTGTGAAGGACCATCGATAACCCTCGACTCAGTAGGACCAGGCGGCTCTTGCTTGAACAATTCACAGGATCAATTAAAGAAGCCCACCGCGTTTACGAACATGGTTATTGCTTCAAAAGATAGTGTGTACTCTTATTTATGTAGCTTCATGGGCGAGTCCGACTCGCACTTGGCCGTTTTTTTGGTTATATGTCCGGTTCTACTTAAACAATTGCAAACAAACATACGGCAGATTTTAATTCTGACCAAGACCGTTCAGTAGCTTTTGCGTCCATAGTGAATAGATCTTCGGAGTACAAGCCATCCTCAGCTGCAATCCAGTACAACTGCTGATTGACGAAAGAGGCCCTGGCGTAGGTTTTCCTATCAACGTTTGGAGGTTAGAGGCCAGTTGGGGAGCAGGAGGAGAAAGCGTAAGAGGACCGACGACGCCACGCTCGAAAGCGCAAACATAAATGCAGTTGGAATGGCCGCTAATGATGGCAGTTGATGGATGTACCTATAGGTTTGATTCGTCACTTCGCTGCATAACACACTAACACACAAGAAGTTGTATTCATCCAATAAACTGCCTATCTAATAGGTATCGGACGATCCGACATCTGCTCTCTCGATCCAAGCTCATCCATGAACTTAGGTATGGACATGGAGATTTACTTTTGATTTATTATTCTCAGTTTTCCATACTGAAGCATTGTAAATTACCCGAAATAGTTCAAACAGAATACAAAAGAACAGCAGACATCGCAAAACATTGTATATCTGTATAGAGCCAGAGTAAGCTGGTCCGGACACTTCAAAACCATTTGTCTAAAGCCATTTCTGTTGTTCTGATTGTTCTTGTGTAATTGAAGAATACTTAACAATAAGATTGTATTTTCTATGGAAGAAAATATAGGTGTAAACACAAGCATTCGGAGGCTTTTCTAAGGCTGGATCACCGATGAATAAAATACGTTTAATTAAATTTAAACTGTGTTAGCACATACTATTCTCATTTTCAAAGAAAACAATCTACTTAATGATTGCTGTTTATTAATAACCAAACAGACTATTAAACATAACTTTGAACTTTGAGAGAAGTTTATGACGGGTGAAATAACATGTGTTTATAGAAAATTTATCAAGTGTACGGAATAAATTATTTCAGCTAGAAATATTAATAAGCGTAGGCAATTGCGGGAACTCTTGCTGTAACTAAGTTAATAATTGTGAATTAAATTTTTCATTATTATTATATGCGAGACGCATTTAATTTAATTTTACGTTGTAGGTAACAGCATTGTTCAATAAAAGGGTATTGTCAGTATGTAAAAAGTTTACCTCGCCAACACACTTGCTGTGGAAATTTTTAATTTATATTCATTTATCTACCTATAACATAATTATTTTGCTTCGCTACAATAATGAAACGTAAACATGCTGCTTTTGGTAATTTATACGCTTTATTCATTAACATGCCCTGTGCAAACATTACAATGTCTGTTGATCTGGCGGATCAGAATAGTTAACCTTGAATATACCTGAATTAGAACAAATAAGTACCTACTTACCGACTTAAAGAAGCAATTGCTTCACAATCATTATGATATCGACACGCATATACAATGTCCGTAGGTATCTATTTGAAAACTCACACTCTGTTGAGCACGGCATTGGCTTCAGCACCTACCCACGAGAGGAGTAAGGCGAGGCTGTACCTATCTATTGTAGATACTTGGCTGTAGGCACATAAATGGCTAAACTACGTTCGTTTTGGAAAACTTACTCCCTGCAGTTTTTGTTTTTGAAATACCCACGAATACTACCCCCGTCGGTCATTGGAGGTAGTTATGTCGGATTAAAACCGACTAAAATCGCACGCCGTCTCGGGTCTCAATTACCGGGGTAAGGTTACCCAATAGGCATATCTCTCGCACCCCGGCTGGTCCCGGGCCATCTACGGTTTCAAGATGGCCCCCTCGATCGACCCTCCGCAAGAGGAGGAGGAGGAGGCAAGAAAAAAATTATTATATATGTGTACTATGGAATCAAAGTTTACAAATATTTCAATAAAGCCCACTAAATAGTTAAACACCATTTTCACTGGGTAACTAATATAGATTAGTTCAAAAACTTAAATTCTGAATTATAATCATCTGCTTTTGACGCTGACTATAACGTTCTCAGATGTTTCTGCAGTCAGTAAGCCACCTAAGTAGTGAAACTTGTACATCATAATTCACTAAATCTTCAAAAATTATAACTTCAATATTCGGAATACATAAAAGACCCACCTCACCTGCCACTTAAGTATAATCACCTGACTATAATATAATGTGGTCTCTCGTATAGAGGCCTGTTAGCCAGGATATTCTATGTCGATGTTATGTTACATTATCTAAAATGTGCCGGATGCAGTACACGTTTGATAACGGATCCGCCGGATTACCGGCTCTGGTTTTCCAGTTTGTAATCCCCCATCCATCTCGAAAGGCAATGCCAATTCTCCAAACTTCTTTTTTAAATTCTTTATTTAGCCATAGGTACATATTTATGGGTAAATAAAAAGAACTTGAATCAATGTAGCTTTTCTACTGAAAGGATAATGTTTATCGATTAGTGATATTACCTGTACATTTTTTGTGGCGGGGCTTAAAATTCACAAAGCGATAGCGATTAGCTGTAAAAAATAATCTCGTTTACTGAAAATTCTTGGCTTTCAGGGCAAACTCAGAGAATACTTAATTGACTTATCTTAGAATAGAACACCGCTATGCTTAGAAAGTAAATTGCGAATGAAGAATTAAATTAATCTACAGAACACCTAATTCGTAACGTCTCAGATTTAATAACATAAATCTTGCTCTTTGAATATTTCGACTTATACTTACTTACACTTTCTTAGTAGGTAGATGACTTATCCCTACAGAAAAACCTGATTACTATCATTACTATTAAGTAGGTACCTCTATGCTTTTTTGTGGTCCTTTCAAAACTAGATGACAAAAAGGTAAATTAAGATTTGAGAATATGCCATGAACGTTGAAATTTAAAATAACTAAACTAAGTAGGTACTTTGGGTTGAAGTTTTGTTATTGTTACTGAAGAAAAGCAAATAGCGTTAACTTCATTATCACTGATTGTTTGCTCTGTTTAGTTTGATGAACATCTTAGTGGATCTTGGCTTAACGGGAGCAGCTGCCGTCTGACCCCCAACTACAAAAGAATTAAGAGCCTCATCAGCTGATGAGCAAATGTACGGGCTCGCAGGTTGAGGAGGTTAACGTGAGCCCCAAAAATATTAGTGGTATACCCACACACCACGTATATTACTATAATAACCTACCTACACAATTCAGTAAAGAATCAGGTATTTTTCATTAAAACGTAAGATAGTCAGATTATCTTTAGTATCGATGTAATATTGCTCGTTTATGGCGGACATCGTTACTTCTCAATATTAAAGATTTTAGGTAGGCAACATAAAATATTACTTATCTGTATGCTATGTCTTCTACTATGACATAAATTAGGCTATATCTCTCTATTTCATTGACTTTAAAGGTTGTTCCTCAGACTAGTCTCGAGGGTTGTTCAAGGGTTGTTCATTACAAAATTGTTAAACTGATTAATAAAACTAGCTTTTCGTGATTTATACCACAAAATAACTAAACGTACAACTTTATACGTCCCTACGTAGGTACAAAGATTGTGGGTACATTGACACGAAGGATAATTATAGATAGGTAGTTGTACCTACAATCTTGCAAAAATTAAAAACTTCCCTTAATCTTTACCAGTGCTCTAGTCTGACACGTGCTGAACCAGGTCCTATTCAGGATATTTCGAATACTTAAATAAATTACTTCCCTCTCATTTTACACTTGATGTAGATCAGGTACCTAAGTATTTTTCGTGAAGAAATTCCAACGTGTATTATTTTTTAATATAATAGTAGGTATAGATAGAATACGTAGGTATGTAGGTACTAGAATAGAATGTCTTTTGTGCATGTTCTATAATTTCCAAATGTCATCCTCTAAACACTTACCTACAGTACCCATACCACAGTCACATACAAGTCCCATCCCACAGTACCCACTCTTGCCCTACGGACTACGGTCGCCCAAACTCAATTTTTTGACTTAGGTACTTAGTGACTAATTAATAGTCACTGCGTAATTCACTTTGATAAGGAATTGAAATCTTAAAAATTCAAACGCCCCACGCATTAGGTATTAATGGAATGCGCGACACAGTCTTTTCTCCCTGTACAGTTAAAATAACAGCAGCAACTAACAGAAAAATAATTTGCACCTCGAGTTATACGAGTATACCTACCTACTCTACTTTTCATCCGCTTTCTATGAGAAAATAAATAAGAGACTATGTTAAGTACCTAATTATTGTTAGTTTAACACCTGAAGTTGTTGCTTCGGTGTTTTAAATCATTTTCACTCTCATAAGTTGAATTGGAACTCATTTTTTTTTTTACAAAATAACCGAATAAACTCAAATAAAATACGTGCCTATTTATACTTGATTACAAGAACACCAAGAGACGTAATCTACGTGCTTTAGTTTTTTTTTAATTAGCACGGGTGCCCGCGCCGCGCAGTCTTGTTGGCTGGCCGTACCAGCCAGCAATTCATATAATTTGGGTTCGATTTCTATGAATGATACCTATATGTTCCAAATTCAAATCACTTTTCCGCCCGCTAAAAAGATCCTAATAGAAAAGTACTACTTTGCTCCTACTTATTGAGGAACAAAGTGACACTTTTCGAATAGAAGGCAAATAGAAGGGATGAAAATTATATTTACCTACAACAGGCCTTTGTTTAACAGTAATTATAAACGCAGAAAGTAATTAAAACAAAATGTCGTTTACGATTGAGAACTCTCCAAGGTAAGTTCCTTACCTAATTAAATTAAAAAGATGATGCTTCATTAGGTAAAGTTGTTTCATTTCATGTCCGACAGTAACCTGTGGGACAAATGAAATGTTTTCAGTGGTAGACACTGAAAACATTTCATTTGCTTCTAACTTGGCAAGGTTTTGGAGTAGTGGGGCCCACACTACTCCAAAATATTGCCAAGTTAGATGCCGTGAACTATAGCAGTACTTTTCATTTCTGAAGTCATATTTTCTGGAAGTTTATTTCAAAATAGCTAAAGTAGGTGCTCTTTAGAATTAGCATTTTGTATCGCCATTTTATATTTAAGTTCTTTTGAGTAAACTAGAATCATCCGATTTATGAAAGTCGAATAGTAAACAACCTACTGTACTGCTAGAAAGCAATAAAAATATTACATTTGTTGTTCACACTATAGAAAAAAAATAACTAACAATTGTACAAGCCCAAATAAGGTCGCCATCTCAGCAATGCTGCACATGGCATTAGACAATGGTTTCAGGTGGCGGTCCCTCGTGTGGTGTCCACATGATAATAAAGTTTAAATTTCATCAAAGAAGATACTTGTTAATATTTTACTTAGTAATGAAAATAATAACAAAGAGCAAACAAATTGGTACTTAATCAATAGAAAAATAAACATTGGGCCATACATTATAAGGTTAAATATACTGTAAATATTTCTTTTCCCGAAAAATAAAACCACTTTCAATAAAATGTAATGTAAGTACCCTACTTACTTACTTACTAACTAATGTATACCGAAGCCACCAATAATTTAGTTCATACATTTATTTATGATTAATAATTTACATAATATATTCTTTATTTATGGTAAATATTGGAATACATCTCTGCTGAACCACCACAAAGGCACGAAGGATATGATTTTTTGTTTTGGTGAACGATCAATAACTAACTACTTACGGCTAAGCATGGTAAATTTTAAATAAATATGAATGAATAGAAGGCAGACCCAAGATTTGGTTTGATATTACAAATCAACAGAATCTTATTTCACTGTGTTGTGCGTAATACCATAAAACAAATCGAATAATCCGGTTGAAAGAGTCAATGTCGATACCAAAGCTTACCGGAAATTGGAACCATGACAGTGCACCACCCACCGGCGCTTACGAGTACGACCCCACCTCGTTTGACCTTAATAAAATGATATAACTAATACTTTGCACTAAACATTGATAAAAAAATCTATGCTACGTCCAATACGCAGTATTTGGAGATCGTTACAGAAACATACAGATGCCTATTTGGGTTAAACGGATATTGATACGCTAAGGCGGATTTATCTCAGAAAATCATAAGTAGGTACCTAAATGGAATTTTCATTCCTATGAGTGTGAATATGTACTTATATCACCTTATTTTGCGTTGTTCTACTTTTAGGCTTTGGCTTTAAAAAATCTTTCAGAGATTCTTCGTATTTGAAAACGTATAATGCCTATAATCCATGTTCCTTTTACGATACTTTGTATTGGTACAAAGAGCAAAATATCACAACAAATAAGGGATTAAGTATTTTTTATTACTTATTACCCTACACTATACCTACGACCCGTCGAAGTTGGAAAGGTGTGGTTAACCTACTGAATCTGCAGAAAGACTTATAGATAAATCGATAAAATATAACGATGATAAATAACTTAATGCGAGTTGGGGTCCAGACCACGAAAGGATAAATACCTTGATCCATTCTGAACTTAATGTAGGCGAAGTGGCGATCTGCTACTAGTTAAATAATATTATAACCCATGTGACTAATAATAAGTGTTAAAAGATATGCCTACTTTATGGGATTCATGTGTGGTCTAGGTATATTAAGAAATGGATAATCAATTACTTTTATGCCGGTAATTGTAGATAACTGTCATATTGACCATGGTTGTGGGATCGAGGAAGTTAGAAATTAAATTAGTATTAAATGAATAAATATTACAAACGACACCAAAAAGTTTTTAGTTACAGTTTAGACACTGACTAAAACTAAGTACTGTTATTTCTTGACCTCTCTATCTAACATACATCTGTTCATATCCAAGGCTGCTCCTGCCTAAAACACTGACTAAAACTAAGTACTGTTATTTCTTGACCTCTCTATCTAACATAGGTACATCTGTTCATATCCAAGGCTGCTCCTGCCTAAATAAGAGGTGAGATATCGAAGTTTACCGACCAAATTTTCAGCCCGGGTATTAAACATAAACACAAACTTAAATATGCCATGAGACCAACGATCGATAACTTTCTTATTCAAACTTATTCGATTTGAATGCAGAAGTTTGTACTCCTTATGGTCGGAGTTTATTAAGTTTTTTTTACACATCGCGTTAAATTTCCAGTAGAGTTTTTAGTTAGTGAAGCTGTCAGTTACGAGTAGGTACATGAGGCTGCATCTACTTAGTTACAATAGTGTAGTGCCTGACTTGGAAAAAAGCATGCAAGTTATTAGGGAAAGCTTGTCATTATGTTCTAAATGATTGATTATAAATACACTTGTTACACAATTGCCTTACAAATTTGTCCATTAGAAGGTTGTTGCGAAGAAATCACAGACTGCGATAAGACCGTATATTGTATATTGTGCAACTAATTTTCATGATTATGCTTCGTTTGTATTCTGGTACACCAAAAGTATTTGTTGTATAATTAAACTATTTACTGATTGAGTATTATGTGGGTTTAGAACAACCCATTTTACAAGGAAGTACGACTGGCTTTGTAGGTACACCAAGGGGCTGACAAAAAAGAGCGGCACTTGGCAATCTTCTACACTGGCAGCTGGTACTAAAAAGTTATTATTGATTGTAGTGAAATGGATGAGCTGATTTTAGGAAGATATCGATGGAAAGAATAAGTGGTTCCGAAACGATGAGATATCAGAGATTATACGCTTCACGTGCACGTTTCATTATGGCTGAGAATGAGGTAATCACACAATTAATATGTGTCGACCACTTATAATGTGTCGGATGTTGTTCAGACATGCTCACCCTATGACCTCGAGGAGGTGGTAATCGTGGGGTTTGTTACGCAAGCGAAAGATAAGTAGTATAAAAGATACCGGGCATCGAATATCTATAGCTTATTATAAAACTATTGTATAAAGTAAAAGGCTGCTTCCAAATTAGTATCTGTCGTAGCGTTTGATGAGTGTATAATATAGGTACGTTTCGTTCTTCTAGCGTGTCCTTAGCAGACCGTAGGCTTTAGAAATCTAGAAGATGCGTGACTTTTTTCCGAGCGTTGTTTCCTTTGTAGTGCAGGGTTTTCAATGTGGATTTTTGTAAAGCGCAACTTGAACAAATGTGATTATTGTACGGGATGGGCCAAAGTTAAACCCCGACTAGGTACCACCGACTCGGGCTGTTTAAAGCTATGCCAGTTTCGAAGCCCCTATAACAAAAATGTTTAGCTATTGAATGTTTGATTTTACCTCTCTCGACGCATGTATCACGAGAGAGTTGGAAATAAACCCATTTTCGGTGTTCCTAAAAACTAATACTGATACATTTACATTATATTAATATGCCTAAGCTAGATTGCTAGAATATGAATCATTTATCTCTTTGCATTTTCTTGCCAATTCACTCTAGAAATCAACTGAAAATATAATAGTGAAAAATAATGCAAAAATAAATATGCATACTCACTCTTCCCCTAATCGATTTCACGAAATCGGTCAAGGGTCACTAATGTGATATGGAACTTGTCTAGGGTAAATTGTCGAGATGAGCGATAAGAAAGTAACATCATTAACCGGACCCATTATACTATCAAGGTATTATAATATACACAGTAAGGTATTTAATACCTTATTGTGTATAATAATAATAATACGGTTTATAATATCAAAACATAAAAGAAAGCACTGGTTATAGTTAGGTATACCTAATGTCAACTATTGAAATATCAGTGTAAATCCCATAGACTTAGGAAAAGTATGGACGGAGTGCCTAGAGTAACTAGTCTGTGTCACAAAATGGCGGGCATCAATCATTGTGTGAGTAAATTGTAGGGATGCGAGGTTTTACCTAAATTTTCCCATTTTTTATTATTTTAGTTGAGGAATAGGGAGAATTATTTGGTAAATTTTAAAATATATAAATGAACAATCATTAAAGGTGATTCGTGCATTATTATTAAAAATATTATTTTATCATAAATTAATGAAAATAATATTTTAGTTATTTTTTACATTATTTTTTTCATTATACCTATATAAAAATAAAACTTACATGGATGGTAACCGTGGGGAATATTCATACGATTAAACTAGGTACCTAATTAACAAAAAAAGTAAAAAAATTCATATTAGTTACAATTTTGTATTTTTGCGATTTCTAATCCCATGTATTTATTAAAAAGAAGTTAAATCACTACGGTTATCACTACTAATAAATAGTTTATGCTATTTCATCATAAAGTCACACAATTTATAGATTTCCCCAAAATATGGGGAAATTTGCACACTTTTATGTTGGGATCACTGGTTTTGTACCGAACAATTGAATTTTGTTTTGAAATATTGAATGAACATTTATGTATAATTATTAGATAAACATTAAGTGATTGAAATATTGATTAACCTGTGAAATGTGATCCCTGGATTTATTTTCTTCCTGTCACTATGGTTTTTACACCATTTCACTGCACAAGACATGTTGTATTTGATTTTTTTTTCTTCCCGCTTAAACTGACAGATCGACCGATTCGGCCGACGTTTGCCGCGAAGTGGCTGACTATGATGTGAGAGTGTGCGTGGCGACTGTATACGTATACGAAAGTTGGCTGACTATGCAGCGTCACTTTTTTGTTCCCATGGCTCCGTCCATAGTTATTCCTAGGTCCATGGTAAATCCGTTAAAAAATCAGTTTACACCAGTTTACACGTTAAGCACGATGAAATTCTTTATACAGTTGATATCATTGGCGAAATTCAGGCTTAAAAAGTAAATTGACTGGTAAATTTAGAAAGTAAATTTGTCGTAGGTACAGTAGGTATAGGTAGGTCACTTAATCAAAAAAGTAATCATTATAATCCTTAGCGCATAATGGTTATTTTATACTTAATTTAAATACGTCCCATTATATCTATGAACTGTCACATCTCAGGGAAATGTTTGTTTTTAATTTGCCTCGTGCTCCTAAATTTTCATGATATTGTTTTTTAATAGTAGTTTGTTTGAGAATAGGATTACCATTAGATTAGGTTTGTTTTCAGTAAAATTTCAGGCAGTAATAATTTCAGATCAGTACCTAAATATAGATGTTGCTTGGCTCCAGTTTTCATACACACCTCTAAATAAACATTAATAACTTTAGACAGGTGTTATCGTGTCACTACTGTAGCCTTGAGTGCATCACGAGGTGGCTTTCCCAGTCCTCCCATTTAATTATGCCTGTTTGTGTTGATGCCTGTATGTTTACATGCCTATTTTTCAATCAACTTTCATATAGCCATTAGGATTCATAGCCTTATTAAATGGATGTATCCAGTATCTCCCTCGACATCTATTTAAATTGGTTGTTCTTAATAAGTAACAAAAGAGCAATACGTTTATTGCGATCCATAGCAAAGACACGTCTGTCAACATAGAAAATGAAATGGCTGAACCAATTTTTACTGGGAGATAGCAATGTAACAAGGAGTAACTTATCTAGGCTACTTTAATTTTGAGAAAAAAAACAGTTCCGAGAAAAAAATGCTTAAAAATCTAAAATCGATTAAAAAGCTTGAGAAAGGAGTTATGGGCGGGTTACATGCTATACAAATAAAAAATTAGAGCAACGAGATTCGCGAAAAACTCGAGAATGTCTTGTTTCATTATGATAATGGGCCGGCTCACAAGCCCGTCGGTATGATTGCTACAATATGAGATGCTGGCTTTGTAATAGTTGAGCGTCTTCCATTCAGACCTTGTCCCTTGTGATTTCTATTGCCATGGTTGAAGAAATATCTGACAGGACAGCGATTAATTCAAATTTCAATTATCGAAATTAGCACTTATATTGCTTTACTCACTTTACCAAATTGTTTTATAATTGTTTGTCTCTTTTAAGCTCCCGACACCAAGTCACTGGTCAAGGTTTGTGTTTTTATGGAATCTTTGCTCACAAAAGAATGATCCGATTTTGATGAGGTTTTATTTTTTGTTTCTTAGATTTATAATATAATTTTCCTTAAATAAGTACCTACGTAAAATGGCACCAACAGTGATTAAATTCTTATAGTGCACCCCGTACGATATCTTATGTATCTTCATAGAATCTAATCTTGTAATACTAATACTTTACATGATATTTTAAAGCAGAAGAGTTTGTTTTGTTGAACACGTTAATCTTAGGAACTACTGGATCGAATTAAAAAATATATTTATGTTGGATAGCTCATCTATCACGGAAAGTTTATAGACTATCATCAAGGAGAGCAGAGACGTAACCATGAATGACAACACATTGAGGAAATTTCTCTACAATATTGTAGAACTAATGAAATATGGGCATGTATGGGATAAAAGTGGGTGAAGTGTGCCACGGGCGAAGGCGCGAGGCACAGCTAGTAAACATATAAGTTACAGCTTAAGTAGTATAAGTAGGTAATAAATAATCAGCAAAAGTTTCATAAGCAGTTGCTAATTATTTAAATCTTACTGTTTGTTTTCCAAATAAAACATAATACAATAAAAATAAAAATAAAATAATATACCTATTTCCCTCTTCTCGTTTCTTTTCTAACCAAAATTAGCAGCAAGAAAATTTATTACACTGAGGATCACTGGCCTCACGAAGGGATCCTTGTAATTTCCTTGAAATGTTTAGATTGGCATATCATATGAATATTTTTACTTGGGATTTTGAAGGAGTTTCCTGCTTTATCATTGTTTTAATAAATTGGATATACTTATATGGTATGCATGGAATTAGATTTTCTTTATGAATTTTCCTCATATAAAATGCTTATTAATTTCAAACCTCGTTTTAGTTAAATTTATGTATTTGTAGGTATAATTAGTTGTTTCTCGTTACAAGTAGATTTTATTGTTATTATAACCAATATATTTACCTACCACATAAGAATTTATCAAAACGAGTATTTAATAAACGTCATGAATGCTTTTTTAAAGTGGTAAGGTAAAGTCTCATCATTAATGAGTACACAGACACCGATGAATGCTGCAATATTGGTCCTCAGTTTGAAGGCCTCTACGTTGCCCTCATACACCGACGTACAAGCTTTTTATAATACTATAGGCCAACCTGATGATACTCGTATACTCTTAATTATTTTTAAACCGGGCGGGTCAGCAATCTAAACATTGGAATGTGTTCTTTTTTTAATATGACATCTACAGAATGTTTATGGTATGTTATTTTCTAGTGGCTGGACAGCGAACTTTATGTGGCATTACATGCGTGAAAATCACCAACATAATATTTGCATATATTATGATGAGCTTCCCAAAAGAAAGCCGCATGGAGCACTTATGTTTAGTAAACTTATCAAATTGCCTCTGAGTTGTTTTTAGTGGAGTTTTGATGCATGTCTACACAAATATTTAGATACCGGTTGCAGTGGACCATGGGCTGCCCTTAACTTCAATCATGTACCTACCTAAATCATTAGGTGACGCAAAAACGTGCTTTAAAAAGAATATAAGATAACAAATTGATGTAAAACTTAACAAAAGTTGTAACTTGTTAGAAACCCTAAAACACGTGTAAGCCTAATACTGAAAGTGTCATTGTAACATTTTATTGTGATAGGACCACTTTCAACAGAAACTTCTTTGTTTGTCGTTATGTCGTACCTATACCTATTTCACGTAAACGAAATAGACCCTAAACCGCATTCCGATCGAGAAAAAAATGGAAATTTAAGAAACGTACAGGAAATGAGGTTTGTCAGAGTCGAGATCGTAAATTTTATCGAAATCGTTAGAGCCGTTTTCGGGGACGCATTTACAGATATGTAGTTATGTGGACGTCTTTCAGCTGAGATGATGATGATGATGTGCAATTTACAAAATGTAAATATAATGAGTTTGTGCACCTTACTGTTATTTTTCTCACATTTTATCATGATTTTCTGTGAGTATCTACTTGTTAAGAAATTATAGACTCGGGACCCGAGTCATCCTCACCTGTAAACCGGTACACCTGCTGCTTGTTGCCTTGTTTGTAGTCAAGCTCGTTTCTTGGACTGAGTGATGTCGATAGCCAAGATAAGATAAAACAAGAGAAAGTATAACAGAGTCCAAAATGTAAGCTTTGGATGCAATGTAACCGCGGCTAAATTAACGCTATGATGATGAGAAGAAGAGAGAACAGGTTTTTTTTTCACATTATTGCTTCACTGATTTGTGCAATAATGTGAAACTACTGTGATTTGACCAAATTCTAACAATTGACGAAATTATCATTATAAACCCATTAACCAATGTTATCTATCTGTATTATTTTATAAATAGTTACCTATTTTGTCTCTTGTGTTTAACCTGTCACTATCTTGTAGAATTTGCAGCGATAATTTGGTATTTCTTTCAATAGCAATGTTTCCGCGAGTAATACTTATTAATGGTTGTTGTTGTTTTGAAATGAACGCGGTACTATTACCTAATATCGAGGTCAACTTTAACTAATAATACCTACGTATTATTACATGTTGATTTCAAGACAATGTACCTTGTCACGATTAATTTAAACAAAGTTGAAATACCTATGTAGAAGTTTATAGGTACCGTGGCGCTATTATACATTTTAAGCAATTTAACAAAACATAATTGAGCTTCTATTTCATAGGCAATCAGTGTGCCGATACAGAATACCAAGTAATCAGATTTTAGCAAGCGAACCGAAGACTCACGCGAAGTCTCGTTTTCAGCGTATCTGACTAAATTATCAGGTAAATACCACGAATTAGTGATTAATATAATCACCCGACATATACTAAAATATCAGTTCAATTTATCAGCAACAATAAAAAAGCTTCAGGAAAAGGCCGTCCAATGTGAATTGACGATTGAATATTCTTACTTACCTACTGGGTAATATTACAAAATGTGAAAGTTAGTGAAGGTGTCCGGATGTTTGTTACTCAATCACGCTCTAACAGCTGAACGGATCTGACTAATAATTATTACAGGTATAGATTATAGCCTGGAATACCACAAAGACTACTATTTATTTCTGAAATAGGCTCTACGGGAAGCGGGAATAGTAACAGAACTCTACGCCGGCGAAGCGGTCAACAGGTAGGTATTAGCTTAACTTACAAACCAGAAACCTGTGAAAATTATTTTGAGAAGCTTCAACTGTAGAGAGTAATGAATTAAAACAAAAAGTTATGACAATAAATGAAAACAATTAGTTACTTTTACTTCAAAATCGCGAAGAAAACGTCTGAATCAATACGAGAAATCCCTAACATTTTTTAAAATAACATTATTAGTTAGCCTCCAAAAACATTAGTTCAGGTTACAAATAAAATCTTTCAGGTTCAGCCAAATACAGCAAGGTCTAACACCCACAATCATTATAGTACGGGAGGTAGCGTTAATTCTAACAAGCAATCGATAGCCAGTTGATATTCTCCACGATAATAGAGCTTTATTAATACATAACAGAGTTGACCGTCAACCGGTCTGGTAGCGGTCTAGTCGAAGGTGACACCATGGTAAAGTTGTCAAAAAAAATTACGCTCCGAGCAATCATTTGACACGTGAAACTTTATATGGTGATTCCTGAGGTCATTTTCAACTGAGAAATAACCGTCAGATGTGGTGTAGAGTAGTGGTTATACGTCAGTCGCGTATATATTAGACCAGTGCCGATAGTCTTTGAGACAAAATAAATTTATAGTAGGATGAAACCTGTTGGAAAAGGATCAGAATATGACAAAAATGAAAGGAAAAATAAATTACGGGTGATCTGAGGTCGGGAAGTGGGGAGGGGGGTGAGTTTTAAGGGTAAAAACGGTTTATCTCGATTTCTGGCAAAACTACAAGTCCTATGGAAAGAAGTTAAATGACAAAGTTGTAGGTAATAAAGAGACCTACAACTTTTCATTTACACTTTTTTCACATAACCTCAAAATGTATGTGAAAAATTCAAATAATCAAGTTTTTGGTTTTTTATTTTTATCTTAAGCAAAACAAATTTGTTTTCCACGAAATTTGGTGAAAACTTAGCTTTTTATGTCCTACAGACACTGTATTTTTTTTGATTTGAAATACTCTTTTTTTCAGCTTATTTTGACTAAATATCGAAAAACCACCCTAATTTTCAATCGAAAATTCTCACGCCAAAATATCAGCTTTTTAAAAAAAGTCAGAGAGTTTTTTGTTCTCTGAAATCTCTTCTTTCTGATAATGTAAAAATACATATACATTGCTGTGGTAAATTTTCTCAGAAAATGCAAAGAAGAAAAACTCGAATTCGAAATTAATATTTTTGTATTTAGTCATTTCCTGAGAAAATTTACCATAGCAATGTATATATATTTTTACATCATCAGAAAGAAGAGATTTCAAAGAACAAAAAAATTTTTGACTTTTTTTAAAAAGCTGATATTTTGACGTGAGAATTTTCGATTGAAAATTAGGGTGGTTTTTCGATATTTAGTCAAAATAAGCTGAAAAAAAGAGTATTTCAAATAAAAAAAAATACAGTGTCTGTAGGACATAAAAAGCTAAGTTTTCACCAAATTTCGTGGAAAACAAATTTGTTTTGCTTAAGATAAAAATAAAAAACCAAAAACTTGATTATTTGAATTTTTCACATACATTTTGAGGTTATGTGAAAAAAGTGTAAATGAAAAGTTGTAGGTCTCTTTATTACCTACAACTTTGTCATTTAACTTTTTTCCATAGGACTTGTAGTTTTGCCAGAAATCGAGATAAACCGTTTTTACCCTTAAAACTCACCCCCCTCCCCACTTCCCGACCTCAGATCACCCGTAATTTATTTTTCCTTTCATTTTTGTTATATTCTGATCCTTTTCCAACAGGTTTCATCCTACTATAAATTTATTTTGTCTCAAAGACTATCGGCACTGGTCTAATATATACGCGACTGACGTATAACCACTACTCTACACCACATCTGACGGTTATTTCTCAGTTGAAAATGACCTCAGGAATCACCATATAAAGTTTCACGTGTCAAATGATTGCTCGGAGCGTAATTTTTTTTGACAACTTTACCATGGTGTCACCTTCGACTGCTCCGCGGGTGCGGGTTCTGACGGTCAATTCTGGTATGTATCAATAAAGATCTATTATCGTGGAGAATATCAACTCGCTATCGCTTGCCAAAAAAAATTAACGCTACCTCCCGTACTATTAGTTATGCTGCCAGCGAACGCAAATGAAGTCGAATCAATCATAACTAATCTTAAAAGTAACCGCGCGCTCGGCCTCGATATGATCTCTAGAGATGTTTAAAAGTAAACGCAGATAGTCTGAAGGCACCAATCACAAATCTATACTAATATTATAAAGAGGTAAAGTTTGTGTGTTTGTACAAGTATTTGTTAAATTGTAAGGGGTAATCTCGGGATCCACTGAACCGATTTTAAAAATTCTTTCATCAATAGAGAGCCAATATGATCTCTAGAGATGTTTAAAAGTAAACGCAGATAGTCTGAAGGCACCAATTACAAATCTATACTAATATTATAAAGAGGTAAAGTTTGTGTGTTTGTATAAGTATTTGTTAAATTGTAAGGGATCCACTGAACCGATTTTAAAAATTCTTTCACCAATAGAAAGCCACGTCATTCGTGAGTGTCATAGGCTATATATTTTATTGGAAAACTGGAATATACACCCGGGCGAAGCCGGGTCCCGGGTCGCTAGTAATCTATATTTGTCTCTACAAACTGAAATATTCATTGACAGTTGTCCAAGAAAGATTTTCTTCAACACATGGTGTGCTGCTTCAATATATACTAATACGGTAACATGAATGATCATATATATATTCATATTGCTTTACGCATCGAAAATGTTGTGATATGTAGGTGCATACATGAAAATTTAAGTTAACGAGTAGCTCCGGTGTCACCCCGAGTATTTAGTTAGAATGCTCGGGTTGTCACACGATCGTTTATAAAGGTGACGGTAATCGTTGATCATTAGGGGGCTATTTGATAACTTATAAAAAAGTGCTAAAAGGATTCGGTACCTGCACAGAAGCCGCACCAGGGCCGTGTGACTTTTATATTTTTTCCACTTCATAATTTTGTACCCTTACATAATACTTATATTAAGACATTTTGTATAAGGAAGTAATTAAGGTCACATCTAAAACAACTTTTCGTAGCTCCATTCAAAGTATAATTTGTAATCGTGATGTTTGATAAAGTAATTCGTAGCGGCTACGGAGCTACGATCGTAGAGCATGCCGTTGATTGTAGGAAAATAGTTATCGCGTGCCTTGCACTTATTACTGTTGCTAGACTTTGGCTAATCATTCTATAATACCAGTTAAATACTACCCTTGGCCTGATAGTGCATAACATCTATTAAAGTTATATTTGTAAAGATAGGCTTAAAAGAAATGTTGTAGCAGAGAATTTGTCAGGGCTCGTTTACAAAATAA
This sequence comes from Lithosia quadra, assembly GCA_963576445.1. Taxonomy (NCBI): domain Eukaryota; kingdom Metazoa; phylum Arthropoda; class Insecta; order Lepidoptera; family Erebidae; genus Lithosia; species Lithosia quadra. Next base: position 10,513,744 of record OY754877.1, on the reverse strand, counting down.
ATCGCATACCTGTTACAACTAGATTGAATCATCCATATTACTACATATACATATAAAAGTTAATATAATCCATATTACGACCTAAATAAAACCTGCAATGCTCAAAGATCAACCTGTCTGGCAACCATAACCTCAATATAACGACACCCACCGCAGTATTGGCAGCCATGAAAGGCACGAAATTACAACAGTCACATAGTCAACAGTTACAGAATCCAAGTATAACACAAAGCATAAAAGAAGATGGCGGACTTAGAACAACTCACAGAAGTAATTACGAGTTGATAAGGAGAAGCTACATATATATACAATGGAAACCAAAAGCATTTCAACATTTTTTGAGACAGGCTACCATTACCTACTATAAATATACAACATACAAATTGTACTAACTCCTGCGTCGAGACATTTGTCAAGTATACAATTGACCAAACTATTATATATACCTATATATTTCAGTAACACAGTGGAGTTATGGTAAAAATATTTTAATTGAATGATTACACTGAGACTTGAAATTTTAATATAACATTATTATCAAAAGTTTTGGGTCAACAAGACCCCTCAGGGCGAGGGTCAGTCTCCGCAACTCTAGGATTATGATTACTTTACAAGTCAAAGACATAAGTTTTAGATAACAAACATGCGCGGGCGGGTACCGAGTAATCGCATTGAAAGGGCCTTTGTTAAACCATCGGGGACGACTTCCTATTTATAATATAGGTATCTATGTAAGGTAAAAAACATCATAATCCCAAACATGAACAAAGTCGGACTCAATTTAATAGAAACGACCCGTACCATACCCATTTATTTGTTAAAATATAATAGCGGTTTACTTATAAGCAAAAAAAAGTATTGACATAATAGATATACTCGTACTTACTCGGATCTTGATCGTATACTAGAACGACATCAAAAGTGGTATCAGATCTATATTTGTAATGAATGTTAGAGCATGTAGGTAGACCTCTTTGATAGCTTCATGGTGTAGACGGTGGACCAATTTTATTGTATTATATTTTCTCTACATATTCAGATAGTACCAAAATCAGAAGAATTTTATAAGGATGTTATAAGGAAAGCACATCTCGTTTTATAACTCATGTGGAATCCCAAAAATAACTTTTACTCTTAGTACTAGGAATAAGAATACTTCTCGTTCCCACGGAGCGGTGGACAGTTGCCTACCAGTTACTTGCCAGTCACTTATAGTACCTATTATCCCTTAACCCACCAACACTCAACCTCTCATGGCCCAAAACATAGCTACAAAACTACCCGCGACAGTTTGAGATTAGGCACCACTTAAAAAAAACCTATTCAATATAAAAAACTAGTCTACCGCACCGATTCCAAAAACAATTGTAGGCCCAATTTATTAATTTCACAATTTTGAATTATTTATTTTCTTTTTGCGGATCAGGCTACCCTCTGGAATTAACAATTATACATGTGTCGTAAGTGACATTACCTACACCAAAAACTTGAATTCTCATTATGTATTTAAAAAAGAACCCCAAATACAATTTAAAATTGTTACTAAAACTCAAGAATAAGTCCTTTCATCATTTATAAACATGATTGAGTATTAGTGGCCACACCTCGTTTCTTTATAACTACGAGTATAAGTCAGTACCTATGTAGCACTGAACTGATTACATCAACCATTATACTCAATTTATTAAATACCTTATATACGCAAAGGGTGGCTATTTCACCACCTGTCATAAGGAGGAAGTGCATTAGTCCGGTACCTACTTCTACCAGTAAAACAATATAAACTAATATAAAGTCGAATTAATAAACGTGTTTCATCGCATCGCAGAACCGAACATCGCAGAATATGTATGATTATGTAATGATTCGAAGCACATCAAAAATATTAATACGTCTTACAAGTTTAAAAGAGCTCCTTATTCCATACTCGTTCCCACTACTGTACCCCGAGTAATGGTACTCGGCAAGTCCCAGGAAAAGTTAAACTGTCTGGGAAGCCGCAACGAAAAAAATCAGAAAGTAATCGAACGACTTAGAAACATAATTAATCGGCTTCTCTTCTAAAAAAACGAGACAAAAGACATAAATAGGCAAACTACCTGTAAAAGAGATAAGTACTACGAACACAAATATTTATGGGTCTAAGCTATATTTGATTCCTATAATATACGAGTACTAGCTTACCCGCGCGCGGCTCCGCTCGCGTGAATGTTGGCTTTCGCCACCAAGTCTCTTTTAAGCAGAGGGATTGTCCGTACTAACTTTCAATGTCTATTCCTTGGCAAACAGTGGTTGCAGCTAAACGTATTCATTTCATCTCGAGTTCTATCTAACCCTCCAAGGTACAGTACCGTGCATCGCGGCCAAAGCCAGTCTATTTACCATCATTGTCCTTTTTCATTGTCTTCTAGATTTTATGGGGATTAGATAGCTGGCTTCCCCAAAGTATGTTTGACTCAGAAAAAGGCCCTTTGATAAACCTTTACATTACACCATAAATATTTGCATTGCACTTTCACATTTGGTCCACTATTTCAAATAAATTAGTTAAACATTATTTTTCCGAAAATTTTGCGAAAATTTATTACTAAAATCTTGCTACAGACATTGACGTTTGACAAACTGATTTAACATTCAAAAAGTTCATGAAACTAAAGAAAGAGTATTTAATTATAAAAACCGGTCAAGTGCAAATAAAATTGGGCTCGTGCTCGCAGAGTTCTGGATAACACTGGGTTGAGGGACGAACTTAACTTTGCTGCAACGTTTCTTGTCTTGACTGACAGCCATACAGATTCTTTTTGGTGATGTGGGTAATATTTACGATTTCAGGACTTTTACCTTTATTCATGCTGTAAGATTTTACTTTCTGCAAAATATCTGGATTCTAGCCCAAAGGGAAGTATCCTTTCTTTTTTCTCGTGCGAAACCCCCGTCGGGCTTCACCTCAACGGAGCCAACAGAAAGGTAGGTATGTCGGACTCCTACTGACACATCGGCCTGTGTGACCGAGGAATCTGGTGTGTCCTAGAAAGGATATCCCAGAAACCTTGGCCGACTCCGGCCACCAGCACTGGCGACCTCAACGTGTTATTAGGAATCTAAACCCCTTTTCTTTATAAAAAACACGCGTGGAAACATAACGTGGGTAACGGTTAGCCCCGACCGTCACCCTAGGCGCGCACTTATGGAGGACGGAGATGGTTTTGCGAACTATGCCGCCCGGTGCGCCTTCACCGCCACGGGGGAGTGCTGGATCTCTCTAAGTAAGACAATTGTTGTAAATAGACCAAAAAAAAACAGCTCGCTGAGTTTCTTGCCGGAGTCTTCTCAGGTCTGGGCCGCGTTTCGAACCGGTGGTCCATTTGCTTCTAGTTTTAAATATTTATAATTAAGACGTTTTGTAAGAGCCGCTTAAAATGGTCTATACAGAATAAATGAATTTTGACTTTGACTTGACTTTGATTTGACTCTCCCGTTGCTTTTCCACCGCCACTTCTAAGCGCATTAATGCCTCGCAAAAAAGCGGTGGCATTCCAAAAAGAAAAAAAAGAGAAAATTACTTAAATATTAAAATATTCGAGGACATGGCGCCACGCTATCCAATCTGGACGCTCTGCCTGTGTGTGAAGTGGCGAAGTATCCACGGAGCAGCCCCGGCAACAGTGGCATTCGGGCGTCTCCCGGCCTACACAATGCAGGAACTCACCAAAATAGTCACCCATCAGTGAGCCTTGGATAGCTCAGGGTCATGGGCCACCTTAATCCCTGTAGACCCAAGACGGAATGCGATTTTGTTCAAGTCCGATATTACGTCCCTACTGGCCAGGGAATGGGAGAGATCCGTAGGGATTTCCGCACGAAAAATAAGGTACAGATTCCTAAAACTCTCCGGTTGCGCTGCAGGTGGCTCAATAACGTCGCCGAAGGTCACTTAACGACCTCCGTCCTCCATGAGTGCAGGCCTGGATATGGTAGGTCAAGCCACCTATTAGTCGGTGAGACCACAGTTTGGATATTACGCTTCGTTTAATGCCAAGCATTATCCGCAACATTCCTTTGATCTAATTCAACTTGATGCCTCTACGTGTTCTTAAGAAGAGGTCTTGACAGACAGACAGAATTTCCTAATCAGGCACAGAACCCTAAAAATTAATATATTCTATTTACTTTTGAGGAAAAAGAAGTAAAGGATATTACTCTATGAAAATTTAGACGAAGTCAATTTTAGTTCCTGTTGCTATGACAACTATTATAGATGGCGATAAAAACGTTTGCAACATCTAATTTTCTTTTTATTACTAAATTTCCTGAATGAATCATATATTTTTAATTATGTTATATGCTATTCGAGGCGAAGACAAATCCAAAAAATCATAGATCATGAAAATCTGCTCAGCCGTTCTTGAGTTCTGGGAAAAGCACGTTTTTAGCCCTTTTTAGGGCTTTAGGGTTCGAATTTTAAAAAATCCTTTCTTAGTACACCTCTACGCATCAAAACAAACACTCCCTACAAATTTCAAGTCTCTACGACCAGCGGTTTAGGCTGTGCGTTGCTGTGCGTTGTAATCAGTCAATCAGTCAATCAGTCAATCAGTCAATCAGCCTGTCAGGACTTTGAATTATATAGTATAAGTCACAAACGACCAAATGCACGGAAATGTAGGTACTCCTGCTGATGCCAGGCATAGCATATCGCTCGCTCGCTCGTATGTAAATACATTTATCAAATTCATACAGTTTAACTCCCAAGTAATGATGAACAGTTTGGTTATGATTTGAATAAAGCGTTGAACACTGCAGGAGCGGTTAGGTGGTTCGACTAGCTAAAAACGTTTAGTGTTTATATCATGTTGTGTTAAAAACATACGATAGTCTCATAAATTGATCGATTCCACAATTCAATTATGTTCCACTTGCAAAATTTTCAATACAAAACTAGAAGTATGTAGCAGTCAGCAATACAATGGTGTTGGCGTGATTAATGACGTGACCAGAGCTCAATAGAGTAAAGCGGTAGGTAAAATAAACGTAACGAATGGCTCACCTCCTAGCACCCACTGCCACACCCTTGCTCCGCGCGACGCCTTAATGTGCACCTTACCAACTTTCTCCTGTGTATTCGGAAATAAAAGTGAAAAAGTAATTGAGGTCTTTTAATAATAAGTTTTCCGCACTACCTACGTGTACAAACTCTTTATAAGTAAGGTATTCATATGATAATATAACTACTTAATATATCTAGATACTTTATAACCCAATTGCCACTCAGTAAATGTGTGTTTTCTTGATGTGTAAATAGCACAACGGGATTTCATTCATTGAATGGTTTCCTGTTGAATTTATACAGAATTTTGGAAATGTGTCCATAAGCTGCAGTTATCACTTCGATGAAATAACTGGTAGATACCTATGCTTCCAGTTACTTCTGAACTTTCACATTGTTCTTTAGATTTCTACTTCATCCCTTTTGTTCAGGTAATTTGTACCTACTAGTTAATCAGATGGTTATGGTGACTCTTGACTTTCGTCATTACACCTAATGACGAAAAGGAAAAAAAAATGGTCATAGGCTCTATCGCAAAAAAGAAAGGGGAATTATAAAACGATCGACTGTATTACTAAGTGAGCAACTGACTGCGAGTGACGAGAAATCAACAGAACAGTGATACATTACGAGTACTAAGTGAGCGACTAGAAATGTAGAGAGGACGAAATGTAACATTTTTAACACCCCGACTCAGAGTACTCCGACTCGGATAGGTTAGGTTAGAAGGCTAGCCTTCGTGGTTATTTTTTTTCAAACCACCTAGAAAGTTTCGGTTAGTCGCTCACTTAGTAATACAGTCGCTCACTTAGTAATACAGTCACTCGTTTAAATACTACCCAAAAAGAAATACAGGAGTCACAGTCGAGTGGTGATTGTAAATCATTCATTCGTAAACCCTTCACTATGATGTTGACAAAGTCCAAAATAAATTTCTCGAGCGTTTGATGCGTACGCAAACATGTTATTTCAACTCTGCACGTCAAAGGAATTAAACTTAAAACTCACACCGCCTGTTGATTCTTAAGCGACAACTCTCGGTGAAAATGTCTGGTTTTCCCTACTTACATAAAATTTTATGTGTACCTATCTTCTAACTTATTAGGCACCTAAATTCACCTTGTCAGTTCTGAACTAACTTATTTATGGTAATTCATTTGCCGTAATTTTGTACTTACTTTACTTACCTAAATATGCCAGTTTAAGTACAATATAAAATATTGAAACCGGGGGCAGACTAATGAAGGTAGGTACTTGTTATTTTTTAGCATACAGCCTGTGCGAAGCAAAAACTATAATGAATAGGTATTAGAGAAAACCATCAAACAGCCATTTTGAATTCCTTTCAACACTAAATAAAACCACATACCTAGGTATAATCACCACGTAACACGTGAATGGCATTGTATTACGGTCAACAAAATAACTTGACTCTTGCACGACATCTATCAACTGGTTCGTACAGTTTTAATTATTGAATTGTGATTTCTTATAAAAATAGCTTGTAATTCCTAACGCAATCATATAATTAGGTAAACAATAATACGCAATGCATAATTACTTAAAAGTTCCTTCAAGCATTTTTCGATGTCTGCTCATCTGCTGCAACGTTACACGAGTAGTACCTACTTTAAGTAAACCTAGTGCTAATTCCATAAATCCACAAAAGAATCCCAGTCTAACCTTTTATGCCTATTAAGTATTAACTAAATCAATTTAAATAGTTCCATCATTATTTCAGCTCTATACACGCAGTGCTGGTTTCTTGGGTGTCTTTTGAGGATAGCACAGGCTGCTACGGCGCTGAACGAGCTCAAATTCACCAATTATAGATTTTTGCAAAAAATTCCGCTCGCGCTGCGGCAGCGCCTCTCTCCCAGGAGAGACGCTGCTGTCTACGGTAAATACCGGCCGCAATGGTAGTGGCTCTGTAGAGGGCTGCTCGAAGGCTTCCGACATGCCCTTCTGAATACCTACCAGAGAACACAGTGGAGTGCAGGCAAGGGGCGGGCTGGTTGCAGGTGCGTCCGCCTATTATTCCGTCACCCCATCCCGTCCTTTCCATGGTTCGGTAGGCACATCGTGCTTACAACTCCTCAGGGGGCCATCTTAAAACTGTAAATGGTCCAGGGTCACCTGGGGAGCGCGGGATTAGCTCTAAGCAATCTTACACTCCGGCAATTGAAGACTTGAGACGGCGTGCGGTTTGTATCAGGTCCGAGCCAAACTTCTTAACCACTCTTTTAACTTTAAACGGAAAACGAAATCCACACGGGCGAAGCCGCGGGCAATTTTATGTAATTCATTGTTGTTTTCACTTGTAATTCTCCATAACTCTCCTAGTGTATTTAAGTATGTGGCCTTTTTGACTCTTTAATTAATTTAAGAACGTTATAGGTACACATAGGAAACTTTATTAAAACCATTGATTGTAATCCTTATATGTACCTACTTAGATACCAATTGTTTTATTTAACCGCACACATTAGTAGTGCGAAATGGTGTTAAGGCTTTGCATAATGCAGGCTAATATTTATTTGGTTAGCTAAGAAATCCTACCATTAGAATCAAAACACACTTTTAAGCTTCACAAAATTGATTACGTATTTTCACGCTGTTTATATTTTAAAATTATGGAGTTTTGCCGGCAATAAGAGCCCATTGCGACCGATTTTAGAAGGTTTCGATTTTTATTTATTTCTGAAAGGCATGCTATTGTCTACTAGTGCCATTGCTTGACATGTTTTTAGTGTTTTTGTTATCTGAGTGCTAATAGATAGACGTTCCGAAAATGAAGATGGATTTTCTGACAATATTTCAGCTAGACTGAAAAAAAAATGATAGCAGGCGGTACCCATTAATTCTCTTTTGTATTATGATTTGTGAATGGGTACCTACCGCCTGCTATTAAACTTGTTTCAGTCTTTTCAACAGCAGTTGGTTTTTTTTTTACTTTTTAATCATTTATTTTATTTTAAACTTTACTTATATGTAGTTCTCACATATAACCATCATATTTTTGAAATCTCCTTTTAATTTCCTTCATTTTGATACCCTACTCGATAAGTTTGAGTAAAATATTTTTTGACAACATATATTTTAGCACCAGAAATCAAAATTTTGATTTTTGTTCACAATTCATGTAAGTACCCTATACGCTACTCTAATCGATACATTCATCGAAATCCGTCCAGCCGTTAGGCCTAGGTATAGAGGAACAAAAAAATACATAATATATCTACATACATAGGTACCTACGCGTGAAACTTATTTCCCTCGCTGGCGCAGTCGGGTAAAAATTAGATTATAAATGGATTTTCTGATTGTCTTTTGAAGGCAATAAAGCCTAATTTTTAATTACTTACGCCAAACTTTATTCCAATGATTTTCTGATCGGAAAAAGTGATCATCCAGGACGGGACTTGAACCCGTGACCAGTCCCTTACAGGGGGAATGCTCTGACCAACTGAGCTACCTGGACCCATCTTAGATGCTCGAAATTTTCCGATCCCGTCCTGGATGATCACTTTTTCCGATCAGAAAATCATTGGAAATAGTTAGCATGCAATTGCTTAAAATTTCATTCAAACTTTATTCCATTTATAAACAAATGACATTAGTTAATTAATGACAAAGTCTAAAATCACTAAAGCATTATGAAATTATAAAAGTACCAAAGGTAGCTACTAAACCTGTCTACACTAAAAGACATTTAGTAGGTATTAACAAATGTCCCAAGAAAGGTATTTATAAAATATCGTTGGAAGAAATTATTCGAACGCTGCGCGCTGGCTGAGATAAGCCTAGTTTAAAGCGACTTGAGCTAACTTGTGGGGAAAACTGAACCATTGTCGCGCTATCTCTGTTTCGCGTCTGCTTGCACTCGGCGGCGCTCGAGTCGTGTTCTAAACTGCAGTAGGTACCTAGTTATAATGTTTTGTTTTTTTTTCTGAGGAAACTAACGAAGCAAACTTACGAAGTTACAAACTGGTTCTTAGTAACTGTGGTTAAAAAAAGGACTCACAATATTTCTGGCCCCAAAATCTTAATGCAAACCCGTAATACCTACTTGTTACACAATAGGTACCGAGGTATATTAATTCTTAAACACAAAGTTGATACTTACGTAGGTACTTGGTATTTGTTTCTTGTGGAATCCTCCGATTATGAGCTTGTCAGGGGCACATCGGATAATTTGTATTCGAGAGGGATTTATTATATAGGTACTTACCTACATCGGTGGCCATCGTTTGCCTGGTGTGGGAATATACAGACTACGAGTATCACTATGTACCAATAAACAGTACAAAGACCATGAAACCAATTTGCTCTTTCAGCTTTATTGAAACAAAGTAAATTTACTTTATTATAAGTGTTTTTCAAAACCCGTTGCTGATTTGCCTTCTAAAACATATTATTTATACAGGAACTTTGTAGCGAAGTAAAGTTAACTCTGTTATTATTTATTTATTCTGGCAACTTCGTTTTGTTTCTGTTCCCAATACCTACCTGCTACTGCTAAAAGGAAATCTCCAATTTCAAATCTTATAAATTTAAATGCAAAATATTTTATTTGTGATATAGTCTTCACTACGTAAAGGAAGAGAGATCTATAGCGATTATAAGCTCGCACACAATTAGCACTCAATTTCATCTAAAACTATCACCTACCTACAGTATATTTAAATGGCATGTTATTCATGTATTCCAAACAATGCTTCATAGTCCTAAGTATTAAGTTGGGACAGCCTGAAACACCGCTGTACATGGTGGAATATTTCAATATGTAGGTATTCTCCTTTTATAAACCCATTAAACTGACGCGGTGGAGAGGCGTTTGGTCTGCTCTGTCAAGGAATTTGACCGAATAGTAACTTGCACTGCTACTGCTAGTGAAGTGGATATTTTTACGTCAACCTTCGCTTTTATTCTCTTAAATTACGGAAATTCTAGAGAAAAGAACGTTATATAATACCACTTCACGGTCATTTTCATATTAATTAAAACACTGAATCTGTTGTCCCAAACATACACTTTCTATTATGGTTAAAAATCATAAAGCGGGATCCGGTGATCGGTAATTTCCGGATAATACTCGTGAATCCTTCTCAGAGTCGGAAAATATTTGCAATTTCCAAGAACCTCCTTAGGTTTGTGGTTTATTACCCTAAAACACATATGTATTAAACAAAATTAATGGTGGACTACAAACACGAAGCTGAGGAATAAATTTATAAACAAAATGTCCATCATCCAGACAGCTGGCACTTTGTAAAGCCGTAATTTCTCAGAAATTTGTGCATGTCTATGTCTTCATGCAGCTGCAGTGTAAACCTATATAACGCCTACCTGTATCATTGTTTCCCTCACCCCACTCAGCCTCTCCCTTCCCCATGCATTCCTGTTCTACCAGTAACTACTGACTAGTTATTAAGTCAGTTTGTGAACATTACAAACGTTCTAAGAATGTGCGACTAACTATGAAAAGCTTTACAATGAATATACATAATACGAATGATCATGTTTGAATTCACTGTAAATGAACGAATATTTTCCGTATTTGAAAATTTTGTGACTGAAATAAGTTACTTTAGATGAGACAATGATGGATTCAAGTCTTTTTAATATGACGATGTTTTTTTTTATATAGAAAGGAAAGTTGTTTGAAATACATGTCGAAATGTCGCATCTATTATTTCAGCATCATCAATAGTGCTGAGTCCGGTTGAATCCGAGGCTTTCACGGCTTTTATGGAAGCGACTGCCGTCGGGCCTCGCAATCTTAAGTACTTAAGGTACATTTGCTGATTGATAGACGAGGGAACCCCCGGGAGCGTACAGGCTTGCAGGTGAGGTATTAGATCTTTGTGGATGATCACAACACACAAGGCCTCAACCTCAAGTTTGTAGCCCCAACGATTCAGACTTTACATTGATAAATTAGACAATCAGCAAATAAAAATTATGAATAAGTAAGTAGATAAGTATGTAACGGTCAAGCCACACGGTGCGGTGCGGCGCCGCACCGTGTGGCCTGGCCTTTAGTAATCACATGCGTATCCAGAGGAGTTGGGTATTTTGTTGTTGTTTTGTTTTCCTAACTCCAAGAAACGCCCATGTATGTAATATTTCGGATCATAGCGGATGGAAATTTTGTAAAGTCACCGTCAAAAGTTGATGATTGTAATATATCTTGGTGTCAAAAGTAAGTGATGCTTGTAGCATCACTTACTTTTCAAATCAAGGGCGTCAATAGAAAATATTGCTAAAAAAATAATAATAATTTATAGACCGATTAGAGAAATGAGTAACAGTGCCATTTTATTATGATTCCAATATCAAATTATAAAGATCTGTTTTATGTTTCTTTTTTTAAATATATTCGTGCATATTTGAACGTCAAGATGACTTTATACACATCATCAAATTTTAAACTTTGTCGCAAACTTTTAATGCTGACTGTACCCGCTATATTTCATGCTTAAGAGCGAGACTCTTAAATTAAACTTTTAAACTTGTGAAACGTACCTACAGTAAAAACATGAGTAGATTAATTTGCCAGGATTATTTTATCATTATTTATCTCTACCTGTGGACTAAGTAGCTACTTTAATAAGATTGTACAAGGAGTGATGGAGTGTTCTAAATTGTTGACAAAAACAGGTAATATAAAGGCGGGTTTTGACAGATGGCTCCTTGCTGTTAGACACAAGGTATGAGAGCATTCATTAGACATGACAATGACTTATCTCTCTGAATTATTTTGTAGTAACTTTTATGCATTTTTCTGTTATCTCACTAACAAAACGGTTATGGTCGAATGGGCGATTAGGATTAAAACACAACTGTGAAAGTGTTAATGTTATATTAGTATTTGAACACATTAGGTTGGAATCTGGGTTAAATGGTAACATTAGGCGAAGTTATTTCGCAACAACAAAGGGCTCACTGTCCGTCGTTCTCCTTTATCTGCACGAATGGATATCTATCAAATGTTGTCAGGATTCAATTAGAGTTATTGGTTTCCTAGACTTAATCACAATTCCAAAACTTTCTGCGTAAGTCAAGATATAGAGTAAGAAATAAATTAATGGTAATATCGAGTTCTGGTTTTATTAAATAGCTTGATGTACAAAGTGCTTCTTTTGTTTAAGTTAAAAGTTTAAAGAAGCACTTGTGCATCAAGCTATTTAATGGTGCAGATGGGAATTGCGACGTCAAAAATAAAAAGTTTTCATGCACTATCAAACTATCAAACTGATGTCCTGAAACTGAACTGATGTCCTGAAACCTGTCCTCTAAGCACCTGATAAATTGAGTAGGTATTGGTTGATTGAAAATCAACCTGGTATTATTACATACCGTTGGTATCCTTTTTCATAAAATAGTCTATATGAGATTGATAAGTGGGTTAATGGTTATTCGTTCTCATCTTTGCGTTTTCAAATTTATATTGTATCTATGGTATGGTATACGGTATCACGGGCTGGTATCCGCAACTCCAAGTCATGGCGTGGTTTTTGCGCGTAATATCTATTACTAATAATTAGCGCTACCTAATGCTTAAGGAGAGAAAAATCATTGAAAATCTTTGATATATTTATTATTGTTATATAATTTACTGAAGAATTCAACAGGGAATTACACACAGAGTAATTAGTTGAACGCTGACGATGTGGGCTCTGTATTTTAAAAATTCACCACTGATAAATGGTTTTATCTTTTCAGTAGATACCTACCTACATACCTAATAGTTCCTTTACTGTAACGGTCGGAAACTGATTATTAGTTTACAAATTCGTACCCTTCTCACATTGTTTGCAACATCGTTTTGGCATGTCAAGGTGGTTATATATATAACCTTTCAGCCATTTGAATTAAACTATGGCAAGGCATGTACTGAGAAATATACTAATATTTGATTTCTTCCACTGCTGAGCTTACTTTTTCATTAAATGTTAGTATTTTATAATATTGCTATGTGTCGAATATAATCGGAGCTACTTACATAATACTTATCACAAAATAAGACATATATTATTCAAGATAATTCCATCACAGAATAGTAAACGTTCGAATACTTGTTTAAAACATAAAATGTGTAGAAGATACCGGCTTTCGTCAACCTCTTGGTATTTCAACTAAGTACATTCACGTCCCTGTGACGAGTTGGGCGGAATGAAGGGGGAACACCGTCACTGCATACTTTTTGCGACAACAGATTTATTTCTTCCGTTACTGTGTAACTACCTATTCTTTTTCAAGCAGAGTGGTTTTACCGTTGAAAAATTGTTTGTAACATGTGAAAGAAAATGTAACTAAAGTACCTAGTTATTTATCGCTACAATTGTAGAGCACATTTGGAGAACAACAGATGTATTTGAGATAAACGTTTCAACAATATTTTCTGGTGTTTAAAATCGGTTGATCAGCAACGTGTGTATCGTATCTTAGATGTTTACAATATGTGTCAATTGATAGCGTGATTTCGTTCGAAATAAAATCGATAATGTAATCTCAAATATTGTTGGCTGCCATTTGGCTAGCCTGCTAGCATTTTTCATAACTCATGTGTGATTTCAGTTTTTTTTTCAGTTGATTTTTAGTTTACCATTTGGTTGCAATTATTTGAAGTCTAAGTACTGTTGCAAGCACCGTTGGCGTTATGGCTATGGTACCGAAAATGTTTAGTCGTTTTTGAAAGTTACCTTCTAAAATAAAAAAGTCTAAGTACCTACATTGCGTTTTCTCCGGATGTGTTTGAAGAACTATAGCTACCTATTTTGTAAGAACATTTATTAATACTTTGCCATACATAGGACATAATAGGACAAAAAATAATGGACCGTCATTCCGCAAATGGGCGTGTGGCGATATCAGATCGGTTGTTGAGTGGTCCCGCTAAAAGCACACTACAAAATGTTACAATGCACTCGCGAATCGTCTCGGCTTTCCCACCGTTCGTTCATTGAAACAGCGCCTACTACGGTACAAAACGATGCTAGTGTTATATGAGAAAGTAGGTACGGGAATGCACTTCACATGATAGAGGCAACATTTATTCACCTTGATGTAAGAATATTTTCCAATAGTAGTATCTATTCTTTTAATATTTAGTCTGCCGGATTGACTGCACCCCACTTGATGGTAGCTGAGGTGGAGTCCAAAAAGTGGTCACCATTCCCAATGCTCTTAGAACAGTGACCTATACCCCAGACGGCCTTGACAGATGCTTTTTCACGCCCCGCTTAAACTCGGGACTATTTATAAGAAGAAGGGATTCCCGCTTCTTTATCGTACAACAAAGAAAGGAATCACCAAACAGCTTGGTTCGCGATGGATGGCGCACCGTATGTGGATGACACCTAAGTCCTGCGCGTGTTGTTTGGGACAAGAAAAGAGAGGGAGGAATCAGTTGGAAGAGCTCATCGGAACACTCACCATGGTACAGACGATAAAACACTGCCAATGAGGCTATGTCTCTACGCAGCTGCAATGGCTCTAGAAAATTGGTAATCTCATCGCTATTGATGATTCGGATTGCCCGTCGCTGCAACCTATCGAGAGCGTCTAATAGGTACTGAGCGGAGCCATCCCAGTGAGAACAGTATTAGTAACACAGGGACGGATTTGTATAGAAGAAACCGCCTCACCTTGTTATAACGCTCTCGATATAACTTTTATTGTTTGGTTTGCAGCAAATATCCATACCGAGCATGTTGATATTATCCTGGCAGAGGTGTGCCCCGAAGAGTTGGAAGTAATACCTATTTAATCCAGTCGAGAGAAAAAAAAACCCGAGGGGGCCATCTGGAAACCTGAGGGGGCCATCTGGAAACCCGAGGTGGTCGTCTGTTTGTAATATTAAAATAATAAGTTTTAATTACAAAATAAAATATTTACATTATGAGAAAATAATAAGTATGAACAAATTTAACAAAAGTTTAGGTGTCGAAGAATTCCTCCCTATCGATGTCGACTGGTAACGTACCCAAAAAGCTGGCGGCATTGCCACGTTGGATGGCAATGCCAATTCTCTGAGCAAAAAAGAAGCCAGCCCTTTGATCACGTGAAGCGTCGACCATTCGCTTTGCGATTTCTTTATAAAGCGACCGTGCGCTCGGACCCCACGAACCTAATGCTTCGACCCCAAACCCCTAAGTTTTAATTAAATGCATAGGTAAGCAGGTAGGTTATACGTAGGTATGTGAGATAGGTACATGTAACAATTTTTTTTTTATTTTAAAACGGTTGAGCCGATTTACGGGAGTTTTATTGGCAGGTTGGTAATATCATAAGCCGTAACATAGGCTACTTTTATTTTAGAAGTAGAAGAAGAGTTAGGGTCCCGCGCGAAATCACCAACCTTAAAATCTAAAGCACGCGGACGAAGTTGCGGCCACAGCTAGTGTGTGATGACAATAATTGCGTAAACTTCCGAAGATATCAACTTTAGTGAAAGTTAATTGTAATACGACAATAATATAATAAAATAATAGCATGAATGCGTTTTATTTTGTAATAAACGAATATTATAAGACGACGAACGTGCATTACTATTGTTTCGCAAACTACAAATTCGCCTCGATCCTCACTCAAGAAATAGCAGGTTCTTAATCTACCATGAAAATATTTGTTTCTCCCCTCAACCGTAAAAATACATCAATCTCAATAAGTGACATTCATGAAGCATGTAGGTTGTATTGGAGGCTAATTTGAAAATAATTGTTCACAAATGGAACGACAAAAGAAAATCGCTTAAAGTGTACTGGAGGTACACCGGTACCTTTTGTATGGGAAATTGCTTCTAACCTAGCGAGGTTAGTACCAATTTTAGTCTGAATTATAGTTGAAGTTGAACATGTTAGTCAAAGCACAAAAATGTACAAGTGTACGTAAAATATTTATAATGTTTCATTTTGCGCAGAACTAAACTTTTCTAAGATTTTGAAAACGATTATGTTTTACAATTCAATTGTTAATGTCCAATTTGCCAGAATTGTTTTATAAATATTCACCATAAGATCATAAGAAAAATATAGATAGGATATCCATATATAAAATCCCACATGGAAAACACGTTCATTAGTTCTTTCATTTAAAAATATTTAGACAACGTCTCCATTTTCATAAAAGCTCTGTATACTATGACAAATGTTTTAAAACGAAAAATAGCAAAACCAGTGCAGCCGTACCGGCTTTACCATTTAAAAATGAAAACAGAATTTTTATAGGAGATAGGTAATAGGAAATAGGGCTTTCGAGAGCACGAAACTCTGGTGTAGGTTTGCCAGTAGGTAGTACTGCCAATAAAAGCCAAGATCATCCAACCCACAGGAAAGAAGAAGTAGAAAAGCGGCACGGTATCTAAACTGCAAACTTTGGATGCAATCGGAATTAGCACTCAAATGAAGAAGAAGATGATAGGTCCTGTATTAGAAAATGAGTATCAATAAAATGCAGAGCTGAAAATACCAGAGGTAACCTACTGCTTTGGTATTTTCAACAAGCTAACAAAAAACGAAATGCGTAGTCGACTTCAAGGAGCTACCCATTAGAGGAAATTTTTGAATAAATATTTCAATAAGGATGATGGATATTCATATTCATATCCACCAACAAATCTTAATTATATTGATAATCTATTATTATCATACATATACATATATTGGTTCCGGCGGCGGCATGGACCCAGGTAGCCATCGCATGCAAAACTAAATTTTAAGCGAAGCTGGTTGTAGTTTAAACCAAACCAAACATACCTACTTGGATAAAACAGTAGTAGGATAATGAAAAACTTTACAATATAAGTACAACGAGGTAGGTAGGTAGGTGCGTAGTTGTATAGGACGCTGCGAGTGGGGTCGATATGCACCGCTAGCGGCTCACAATACGCCGTCATCATTACATCAACCAACATCAACAATACTCTGTTCGATCAAATGTTCGTGTGCACAACACAGGTCGCTGCTTAACTCGCTCACTGAACACAGCCCTCTGTCTACCTATCAATTTACAGTTTATATGAACATAGATACTTGCCTCATAGCTATCCATTTGATCGATTTTTCTGTGCATTTTATTATTATGTCTACTTCGTGAATCTTGATTAATTTACCGTGAGTCAATTAAAATTTGTACGCCTCGTATACCAACAATGTTACTTGCAGAATTGTTTTCATTGTGACATCATCAAGATAAACTTTTTATTATCAGTTTCTAATCATTCAATCTACGCTAAAAGATTATTGAACATTGTCTAACATCAAGCGCAGTACATAAGTGTGGCGTTGAGGATTGGCGCATATAAATTACATTCAGACCCAATTTGACCCACTAAATTTAATGTATGATGATTCACATATAAATGACTTTTATCATGACTACAGAAATTATGCAAAGGTTTCAGCGGTCACCTCACCCAATAAATACTTACCACTGCCCCGAATGATATAGTTTCAAGTTTCAACCTCCCCTCCTCTCATGGATCCTGTAATGATTGTACCGACACAGCATGACAACGGAATTTACCTACCACTCCTACTATTCGTACTACTGTAACTATTCTGATGATTAATACCAAAAATGATCCACTTGACGTAAGTATGATACAGTAACTCTCAGATGTTACCGAACACCAACAAATATTCAAAAGCTTCTACTTTTTTTGGTATAACTTAATACGACATTTGTGGGGCGTCTGACCGCCCGATCCCAAGAGGTAAACCTGCTCAAGAACCTAAGCTTGAAGGTGAGGTTGACTTTGGTTCCGTCGATTTTGCTGCGATCCCAAAAAACACAATAATACTGACGCTGGTCAATGCTGGTGCCTACCTACTAAGTTCGATAATTAGGTACTGATAAATGCAAAATGGCAATAACTTTAAATTCAGTAGTTACCTACTTAGTAATACTGCTTATTGGTAACTAGTTACGTCATCCAGTCATTAAATTATAATTATAAATTGCATTTAAATTATGCAACATTTATAAATTGCATTTAACATATTATAGGCATTTATAGAGCGATTTTAATAATTAGCGCGCACCGTGGGCTTCATTTACATTCTTATTTAAGGAGGTGTGAGCAATTCCGGCTATCAGTCAACTATTGTCCGACACTCCGAAAGTACTAGTGAAATACAGGGTGGTGTGCTTTATACACACACATTTAAGTTACAATGGGTAATTTAATATCTTTCAATTCTAATAAGGAGAAGCCGAAGGCGTCTGAGGGTGACCTGAAAGGACTACGGTATCAAAATGGTCAAGAGGCAAGGACTCCGTCACAAGCTGCCGCGCAACCACCTACGCGCCCACCCCAGTCGGCGCTTCTACCGCAGCCGGTGTATGTACCCCAGCCTATATTTATACTGCAGCCTGTATATATACTACAGCCAATGTATATGCATATGTTGAGGCAACCCCGCATGTATAGCTATGCGAGAGATGGGCTACAAAGAATACGGAGAAATACTCAATCTGCTCTCAACTTGTACCCAAAATTGAAATTAAAAAACAAACAGGCTAGAAGCAACAAAGCGGTCACCACACGAGGTTTAGTCGATCAACGTGACGGACCGGCCAAAGAGGCTCACACATCGACACCAACGACATCGAACAAGGATCGCTCTGACAGCAACCGTAATAGCAACGCCGTTGATTCCGGCATGAAGTGCCCCATATGCAAAAACCTCTACACGTTAGTTATCTACCAGTGTAGCGAAGGACACAGCATTTGCGACTTCTGCAAGGGGGATAACTTGTCATGTGGCATCTGCGGACATGAAATTTCTACCATGAGGAACTTGGCGTTACAGAAATACATGGTAGATAAAGAATTACCATGACACCGTCGACATCGAACAGGGATTGCTCTGTCAGCAAGTCCCGCAACAGCAAGACTATTGATCCCGACCTGAAGTGCCCCATATGCAAAAACCTCTACACGTTAGTTATCTACCAGTGTAGCGAAGGACACAGCATTTGCGACTTCTGCAAGGGGGATAACTTGTCATGTGGCATCTGCGGACATGAAATTTCTACCATGAGGAACTTGGCGTTACAGAAATACATGGTAGATAAAGAATTACCATGACACCGTCGACATCGAACAGGGATTGCTCTGTCAGCAAGTCCCGCAACAGCAAGACTATTGATCCCGACCTGAAGTGCCCCATATGCAAAAACCTCTACACGTTAGTTATCTACCAGTGTAGCGAAGGACACAGCATTTGCGACTTCTGCAAGGGGGATAACTTGTCATGTGGCATCTGCGGACATGAAATTTCTACCATGAGGAACTTGGCGTTACAGAAATACATGGTAGATAAAGAATTACCATGACACCGTCGTCATCGAACAGGGATTGCTCTGTCAGCAAGTCCCGCAACAGCAAGACTATTGATCCCGACCTGAAGTGCCCCATATGCAAAAACCTCTACACGTTAGTTATCTACCAGTGTAGTGAAGGACACAGCATTTGCGACTTCTGCAAGGGGGATAACTTGTCATGTGGCATCTGCGGACATGTAATTTCTACCATGAGGAACTTGGCGTTACAGAAATACATGGTAGATAAAGAATTACCATGACACCGTCGACATCGAACAGGGATTGCTCTGTCAGCAAGTCCCGCAACAGCAAGACTATTGATCCCGACCTGAAGTGCCCCATATGCAAAAACCTCTACACGTTAGTTATCTACCAGTGTAGCGAAGGACACAGCATTTGCGACTTCTGCAAGGGGGATAACTTGTCATGTGGCATCTGCGGACATGAAATTTCTACCATGAGGAACTTGGCGTTACAGAAATACATGGTAGATAAAGAATTACCATGACACCGTCGACATCGAACAGGGATTGCTCTGACAGCAAGTCCTGAACAGCAAGACTATTGATCCCGACCTGAAGTGCCCCATATGCAAAAACCTCTACACGTTAGTTATCTACCAGTGTAGCGAAGGACACAGCATTTGCGACTTCTGCAAGGGGGATAACTTGTCATGTGGCATCTGCGGACATGAAATTTCTACCATGAGGAACTTGGCGTTACAGAAATACATGGTAGATAAAGAATTACCATGACACCGTCGACATCGAACAGGGATTGCTCTGTCAGCAAGTCCTGCAACAGCAACGCCATTTATCCCGACCTGAAGTGCCCCATATGCAAAAACCTGTACACCTCAATTATCTACCAGTACAGCTAAGGACATAGCATTTGCGACATCTGCAAGGAGTATATAACTGATCATGTGGCATCTGCGGGAATGAAACTTCTACCATGAGGATTTTGGCGTTAGAGAAATCGGGAATTAAAAGGGTTTCGTGTTTGCGCATTGCGCAATGACGAGTGACGACGGCTGATTATGTTTTTTATCAATTTATCGTACTTACCATTCATCTCAGAGTGTCCGTTCAATGGTTGGCAGTGCCCTCATAAATGTGGCTGGAAAGGACCATTATAACAATTATCGGCATATTTCGATGCATTGCACCCTCAACAACCATTGACCTAGTTGACCCATGACAATTTCATTTGAATTGAAAATGTTAAATAAAATTTTGTTAAGAATATTATACGAGTATTATTGAGATTGGTTTTTTTAAACTTGCTTTATTCATTACCCTTCTCTTTTAAACTCCCCTTTCCATTGCTGCAGGTGCGTCGTGTGTTGCATGCATTGATAGGTCCACCATTTGATGAACCGTGTGCTGGTTGCACCTCAGTGACTACATATTACGTAATTAAAGTGTTATTAATCACTCTAACACTACTTGCGCTATTCAAACAGTATTCAAGATTATCACCTGACACATGTCGTGGTGCTAATCTGCAAAAAGTATACCATAAGCATCAATAATTATGATTACTATCTCAGAGGACTAGAAAACCAATAGTTGAAATTGACATCTATATCTATAGCTATTACAGAAACGGAAAAAGGGTCACCGTAACACGTGGTGACACCAACCCATTACATGGTAAGATCATGATAAGGTGGTGGATGAACGACAAAATGTATTGGACGGCTATAAATTTATTAGGTCACTAGCTGTTGCCCGCGGCTCCACCCGCGTGGATGTCGAAATCCGTTTCAAAAACTATCCTATCTCTCAAGTTGGATCGAACTGCACATGGTGTGCGAATTTTATTATAATCGGTTAAGTGGTTTAGGAGTCCATTGAGGACAAACATTGTGACACGAGATTTATATATATTAAGATAAGATAAAAATGTACAATCGGTTGAACTAGACTAGAAAGTTAATAAAGTTTTTGTTTAGGTATAACACCCACTGCGGCCGACTTCGGCTTAGGACCGCGAAGCCTGGGCCTAGGGCGGTATCATTAAAGAGATCTAAAATTATGATGCCCTCTTCTTTTAATATTTATAACTAAGTACATAGTAAATTTTACACAAAAGTGAAAAACAGACTTTTGTATACACGTATCTTTCAATATCGATTTAATTGATCCCAGGTATAGTCAAATAAATACTTAGTAATAATATTTGAAAAAATCGCTTCTGTACCTATACAGCAGCCAGCAGAATTTAGCAATAGATAAGTAGGTACTTATGATAAAATCAATTCAGTACAAGATGTAAACGCTGAATAAAAAATGGTGGTATTTTGGTGGTATTTCACAAAATATATTAATCAGTCATAGCAAGGATGTTATAACCAAGGATTTTATAATATTTTTGAGTCATAGCCTCATAGCTTTGTAAATGTAGATAATATAGATTTTATTCAATGAAATTTTAAAGCAATTGCATTCTAACTATTCCCAATGATTTTCTGATCGGAAAAATCACATCAGGACGGGACTTGAACCGGCGCGCGCTCTAACTAAGCCGTAGAATATATCGGAAAAATTCAAGCATCTAGAATGCAGAGCAGTCATAAAGGACTGATCACGGGTTCGAATCCCGTCCTAGTTGATCACTTTTCCGATCAGAAAATCATTGGGAATATAGATTTTATTTTATTGCTCTACATTTTGGTATGTAGGTACTAGGTATGTTCTTCAGAATTCCTGCAACCTTGTTTATCAGAAAAGATCATTTTACGCCTTGAAAAGATGTAGACTCAACGCACAAGTGTTATTTATTTACCAGTACAATAAATTGAGATTGATATGACCATTTTAAAGATAATAAATTAAGGATTTTGTCGCGGAAAGTCATGTTGACGTATCCTATATAAAAAAAGGGTTTAATTAAATCCTTTAATTTTAAATTTATCCTCTAATTATAACTGTATCATTTTGTTCCCAGTAGAGACTTCAAGACTTTAGTCTCGAAGCCCAGGTTTGCTTTCTGTTTCTACTTTAATATGTCAAGAGTCATCACCCAAGCAGAGCCAATACAGATAAACCATGCTCGGCGTGGCTAACCTGCCCTGATACCACTTAGTCAGAGGTAATTAAAATATTCCTGTCTCTTCATGATTTTCGAGTGATGATTAGCAGTATGCTCATGATCAGAATTTTACAATGATAATCCAGTTGCTATAGGGTGATTCTTTGAAATCGAATGTATTTGCCTCATTGATATGGCTCAATTTCTTTTTTACTTTTAGACTTTAACTCACTTAAAATCGTGACGAGATCATCATATGTTATATCATATTTCAAAGGCACTGATTTGTACCTAGTAGTTTAGGATATAGACTGTGCTGATAAATTGGTCAACCAGATTAATGATGACCAAGGCAGATGAATGGGCTTTTGCACCATATTAATTAGAGTGTATGCAGATAAATGAGAATTACATATATTATGTCTTCAATTAACTTTATTATAATTATTGCCAAATAATTATATAGGTACCTTATCTTATATTAAATTCTAAATTAAACTTTGGCATACGTTCATAACGTGTAACGAACGTTCTAAATTAAATAATACCTAATTTTAATTTAAAAAATAATCGTTACATTTTTGTGACTTTTTTAAGTCCAAAGTTTCTTTAAAACCAAAATTTTTAAAATAAAAAAAAGTTTTAAACGAAAACACTACGAACTCTTAAAAACAAAAACAAAAATAAAAATCTTTGTTCTAAACAAAATGCTCAAACTCTTAATAAAAACAAAATAAAACGATTTCTATGAGAATTAATATATCACATTAATTAATTCTCATAGAAATCGTTTTATTTGTTTTTTTTTTATATTTTATATTTTGTTATTTTATGTTTTATATTTTGTATTTTTTATATTTTATTTATTTTATTTTTATATTTTATATTTTATAAAAACAAAATAAAACGATTTCTATGAGCATTAAATTCAGACTATTAGGTACCTACTTAATTTTTGTTATAAACAAATGCTCAAACTCTTCATAAAAACAAAATGAAACGATTTCTATGAGAATCAAATTCAGACTGTTAGGTACTTCATTCAAATTAGCAATAATAGGAGCTTTCTTTCTTTCCATCAAAGTTTATTTAAAACCAGGATTTCTTACAATTAAAAAAAATAGTGATTCAGTGCTTTTTTTGTAGCGATACGTGTTGTTTTAGGCAATATTCCATTTTCATTTAAAATGTCTAAAGCTGAGGGTGCCTTTTTTATTTTCGCCGACACAAATCTTCGTAGTTTTTTCTTATAGCGTTCGTTTTGGAGCTTCATTTTGATTATTATTTGTTTAAGATTATTTGTCTCTTTTTGTGATTTATAACATTATATACGTCTTACGGTAGAAGATACAGGTGAAGAACAGAAAGAGGATTTGGTATTCGGTGCATTTACTCCAAAATCAGTCGAAAATTTATTGCTCTGTTGAGAAATGCTACGCAAAAGTCTAGATGGTCCTGGTACGGGTGATTCCACTACTCTGTCTGGAAACTGGAAACTTAAAGGGGACTCGTTCATATTTTCCTGAAACGGTATTAGTTCAGTATCCGACAAAATGCTGGGACTTTGAGGTGGGGTGTTCTCTTCATGCAGAGCCGCTGTTCTTTTTTCTTGCTTCTTTCTAAGGTAATATGCCTTGTAATTTTTTCTCCATCTCTTTCTTTGTAATCCTTGTATTCTAGGTGTCATTTCATTTATTGATAGTTGTTTCTTTTCTTTTTTCTACGTATTTAGGTTTGTCGATTTTTTTCTTGTTTTCCTTTCCATAACTCTTCATTGTTTTAAATTCTTTCGTACCTCTTTTTCTCCACGAGCCTGTTTTCCTAAGTCTTTCTTCTCTCGTTTGCTTCTTTGTTTTTGCCATTCCGAAAATATAGTTCGGAAATTAGAAAATGAGATTCAAGCCACAGCCAGAGCTGATATCGCTGAGTAGGTGCCAAATTTGGTATTTACTTCGCTTATTTGTGATGATATGGGCGATAGGGAGTCAGAATGGTGATTGCAATATTTATTTTGATATTTTCAGTATTTTCTACATTTACTCAATCTGGTAATATTAATTAATTAATAAATAATAAGTCAGGACAAATTTAGTAAGCTACGTAAGCTTCGGAGTGGGGAGAGTTTTGCTTACTTTCGCTAACGAGGGGGGAGGGGTATTAATAATTGCAAAATATCACATGTAGGTTTAATTTATGATTTTGTTGATGTTACATGTCCTTTAGGATGTACCATTATATGTTATTATCTACTTAAACACAAATTTAATGCTTTCTTTTTCATTAAAACTCATAAAAAAGTTTAAAAAAAAACTGATCAAATGATGAGACTATTGTTATTTTGAATTTATTCTAATTTGTCTGGCCCAGTCAAATTCATCTGGGCATAAGAGCCAGATAAAACCAGACTAATGGGAGCCAGATAAATTAGAAATTTATAGTTTATCGAACCCTGCACCTTTATTTATGAACAGATAGAATGAAAGGTGTAATTAACATGAATAAACAACATTATGAGAGACCTTGGTTTAGTTTCAAACCATAACTAAAAACACACAATCCATAAAAGAAGACAGATTAATTATGCGACTTACCTGACAAACGCCCAGACAACAACTTTCGATCGGATTTTATTTAAATTTTTCACCCGGGAAAGTGCAGGAGTGTCACAGCTCGCCACTGACTCACGCGACCAATCACGAGTTGACATTCATATATCAAATATTCTGTGTTTAAGTTGAAATTATGCTCGAACAAAATGCGCCAGTTGAATTATTATTTTTGTCGGGGACATTTTTTAAAGTAATGTAATTACGAATAAATCCAATTATTTTGAATTTCAGTTATAACATATCACGAAACATATATTTAAATATCGATGCAACATTCTTATTTTAACATAATTGCTTCTTAAGATCGCAAAAAATCTAATAATTCAACAAAAAGTGGCATGGGGACACACCAGATTAATTAGTTTTTACTGTTTTCTGTTAGTTAAATTATTGCTTGTATTAAATAATCCCAATTAATTAATATAGGCCTAGATAGACATTTTTATTTACTATGTAACCTGAAATTCATGTAATAATTGGAGATTTTATTGATGTGTTCTTCAGTCAAAAACATGTCAAAACTGTGATACAAAGAATCACCCTATAATATACGACACATATTATAACAAAAGTGCCATTAAAAAAATATTCTGCCGGTATGTCTTTCTATCTGTTTGAGAGAGGTAATCTCGGAAACGTCTGGGCCGGGACTTCCACTGACAGATAGGTAATATTACCTAGTAGGCAACAAAGTCTACTCTAATTTTGAAAAAAAAAATTAAGGTAAGTACCGCGTAAACCAATTAAAACTATGTGGGCAAAATAGGCGGTATTATGTAATAAATGAAAAATGCTAATGTGATGACTCTAAATTAAGTACCTATGTAGTTAGTATATTGCTCATTGGTCTACTTCATTTGAAATAATTATTGAAATTAAAGTTAAAATGATATTATAGGTCATTATGAGCGATTTTTATAATTAGTGCGCACCGCGAACTCCAATTACTTGGCTATTTAAGGAGTCGTGAGCGATGCCAGCTACCAGTCAACTATTGTCTGACACTCCGAAGGCACCCACTAGTGAAATATAGTGAAGTGTGGTTTATATTTTATATACACATCCAAGTTACAATGGGTAGTGTGCTATCTTCCAATTCTAACAAGGAAGAGGCGTCTGAGGGCGACCTGCAAGGACAACGGTATCAAAATGGTCAGGAGGCGAGGACTCCGTCACTACAAGCTGCCGCACAACCACCTACGCGCCCACTCCAGTCGGCGCTTCTACCCCGGCCGGTGTATTTACCCCAGCCTATATTTATACTACAGCCAATGTATATGCATATGTTGAGGCAACCCCGCATGTATAGCTATGCGAGAGATACCATGACACCGTCGACAACGAACAGGGATTGCTCTGACAGCAAGTCCCGCAACAGCAACGCCATTGATCCCGACCTGAAGTGCCCCATATATGCAAAAGCCTGTACACTTCAAGTATCTAGTACAGCTAAGGACACAACATTTGCGACATCTGAGGGGGTATAACTGATCATGTGGCATCGGCGGAAATTAAACTTCTACCATGAGGATTTTGACGTTAGAGAAATACATCGTGGAAAAAAGGGTCTCCTGTTTGGGCAATGACGACGGCTGATATGTTTTTTTTTTTTCAATTCATCGAACTTACATGTATCTCAGAGTGTCCTTTCAATGGTTGGCAGTGCCCTCATAAATGTGGCTGGAAAGGACCATTATAACATGCAGTTATCGGCATATTTCGATGCATTGCACCCTCAACAACCAATGACGCGATGTTAAATAAAATTTTGTTAAGAAAATTATACGAATATTATTAATATAGATTGCTTTTGTAAACTTACTTTATTCATTACCCTTCTCTTTTAAACTCTCCTTTCCCACTGGAAACTGGAACTGCATCACTATGCAGGTGTGTCAACTGTTGCATGCATTGATAGGTCCACCATTTGATGAACCGTGTGCTGGTAGCACCTCAGTGACTATGTGTATTACGTGAAGTAATTATTTTTTTATTGTAGTTCCATCATTGAAGAAGTACATTATTCGCTATACTTAACACTCTTTGCGCTATTCAAAACACTATTCAAGATTATCACCTGACACAACATATCGTGGTGCTACTTTAATACTCTGCAAAAAGTGTACCATAAGCATCAATATGATTACATCTCAGAGGTATAGAAAACCAATAGTTGAAATTGACATCTAAGTACGATATATCTATAACTATTACAGAAACGGAAAAAGGGTCACCGTAACACGTGGTGACACCAACCCATTACATAGGTAAGATCATGATAAGGTGGTGGATGTACGACAAAATGTATACGGCTATAAATTTATTAGGTCATAAAAATGTATAATCGTTTGAACTAGAATAGAAAGTTAATAAAGTTTTTGTTTATAACACCCACAGCGGCAGACTTCGGCTTAAGACCGTGAAAGCCTGGGCCTAGGGCGGTATCATTAAAGAGGTCTAAAATTATGATGCCTTCTTCTTTTAATATTTATAACTAACTACCTACATAGTAAATTTATGCACAAAAGTGAAAAACAGACTTTTGAATTCATGTTTCTTTCAAGTTAGCCCTAGTTGATCACTTTTTCCGATCAGAAAATCATTGGGAATATAGATTTGATTTTATTGCTCTACATTTTGGTATGCAGGATGTTCTTCAGAATTCCTGCAACCTTGTTTATTTAAAAAGATCATTTTACGCCTTGAAAAAATGTAGTCTCAACAAACAAGTGTTATTTATTTACCAATACAATAAACTGAGATTGATATGACCATTTTAAAGGTAATAAATGAATAAAAAAAGGATTTAATTAAATCCTCAAATTTTAAATTTATCCCCTAATTATAACTATTATCATCATCATCATCTTAGCGTTGTTCCCGGTTGAGACTTCGAAACTTTACGAGTAGGTATTCTCGAAGCCCGGGTTTGTTTACTCTTTCTACTTGAATCTGTTAAGAGTCATCACCCAAGCAGAGCCAGTACAGATAAACCATGCTCGGCGTGGCTAACCTGCCCTGATACCACTTAGTCAGAGGTAATTAAAATGTTCCTGTCACTTCATGATTTTCGAGTGATGATTAGTAGTATGCTCATGATCAGAATTTTACAATGATAATCAAATTGATATATGCTATTATAGGTATATAATTTTTATATAACCCGTCGGTCCCGGTTGCCATACAAACATCTATGGCAGTCGTTACGGGTAGTTGGAGCCCTAAAAAGTCCAACAACAACGGTCTAGCTGCAATGCTTCGATATCGCGTAATGTCACCATTGGGTTGTGAAGGTCAAATTCACGGAAAATATCGAGGTCCAGCCAAATCCGCAGTTAAGACTGGTAAAGCGGACCCCAGACTACGGATATTACGTGTAAAGCTTTGGGTATGACTGGGATTAACGCTAGGTTGAAGAAGAGGAAGAATCAAGTTGCTTTATATATTGCTAAAAATATTCTGCCAGTATGTCTTT
This sequence comes from Lithosia quadra, assembly GCA_963576445.1. Lineage (NCBI taxonomy): Eukaryota > Metazoa > Arthropoda > Insecta > Lepidoptera > Erebidae > Lithosia > Lithosia quadra. Next base: position 10,485,243 of record OY754877.1, on the reverse strand, counting down.
GTGTCTATTTGAAAGAGATAATCTCGGGAACGTCTGTGTTAGTAGGCAACAAAGGCTACCCTAAATTTTTTGCAAAATCGGCGGTACATCTAGTTATGTAATAAATGAAAAATGCTAATGTGATGACTCTAAATTAAGTAGGTATGTTGTTAATATATTGCTCATTAGTATCTACTACATTTAAAATCATTATACAACTTAATTATACAAGTTAAATGATATTATAGGTCATTATGAGCGATTTTTACAATTAGTGCGCACTGTGGACTCCAATTACTTTGCTATTTAAGGAGCCGTGAGCGATGCCAGCTATCAGTCAACTATTGTCTGACACTCCGAAGATACTAGTGAAATACAGTGAAGTGTGCTTTATATTTTATATACATATCCAAGTTACAATGGGTAGTGTGCTATCTTCCAATTCTAACAAGGAAGAGGCGTCTGAGGGCGACCTGCAAGGACAACGGTATCAAAATGGTCAGGAGGCGAGGACTCCGTCACAAGCTGCCGCGCAACCACCTACGCGCCCACTCCAGTCGGCGCTTCTACCCCGGCCTGTGTATGTACCCCAGCCTATATTTATACTACAGCCTGTATATATGTATATGCATTTGCATTTGTTAAGGCAGCCTCGCCTGTATAGCAATGCGAGATATGAGCTACAAAGGATACGAAGAGATACTCCATCTGCTCTCAACTCGTATCCAAGATTAAAATTAAAAAACAAACAGGCTAGAAGCAACAAAGTGGTCACCACACAAGGTTCAGTCGATCAGCATGACGGACCGGCCAAGGAGGCTCGCACATCGACATCAACGACAACGAACAGGGATCGCTCTGACAGCAAGTCCCGCAATAGCAACGCCATTGATTCCGACCTGAAGTGCCCCATATGCAAAAACCTTTACACGTTAGTTATCTACCAGTGTAGCGAAGGACACAACATCTGCGACTTCTGCAAGGGGAATAGCTTGACATGTAGCTTCTGCGGAAATGAAATTTCTTCCATGAGGAACTTGGCTTTACAGAAATACATGGTAGATAGATAAGAAGACATGTGATACCGTCGACATCGAACAGGGATTGCTCTGACAGCAAGTCCCGCAACAGCAACGCCATTGATCCCGACCTGTAGTGCCCCATTTGCAAAAACCTGTACACTTCAATTATCGACCAGTACAGCGAAGGACACAGCATTTGCGATATCTGCAAGGGGGATAACCCCAATTACCACTTACATGTGGCATCTGCGGAAATGAAATTTCTACCATGAGGATTTTGGCTATATATATTACTAGAACCTGTACATATACGAGTAGTACAGACCATGTACATGCATTTGATGAGGCAACCTCGCATGTATTGCTATGCGAGAGATGAGCTACCAGGAATACGAAGAAATACTCCATTTGTTCCCAACTCGTACCCAAGATTGAACATACAGACTAGAAGTAACAAAGCGTTCACTGTACGAGGTTTCGTCAATCAGCATGATGGACCGGCTAAGGAGGCTCGCACATCGAAACCAACGACATCGAATAGGGATTGCTCTGGCAGCAATTATCACACATCCAAGTTACAATGGGTAGTGTGCTATCTTCCAATTCTAACAAGGAGGAGGCGTCAGAGGGCGAGATGCAAGGACTACGGTATCAAAATGGTCAGGAGGCAAGCATTCCGTCACAAGCTGCCGGTAGTGACCTACGAGCCCACTTCAATCGGCGCTTCTACCCCGGCCGGTGTATTTACCCCAGCCTATATTTAAACTACAGCCAATGTATATGCATATGTTGAGGCAACCCCGCATGTATAGCTATGCGAGAGATGAACTACAAAGAATACGGAGAAATACTCCATCTGCTCTCAACTTGTACCCAAAATTGAAATTAAAAAACAAACAGGCTAGAAGCAACAAAGTGGTCACCACACGAGGTTTAGTCGATCAGCATGACGGACCGGCCAAGGAGGCTCGCACATCGACACCAACGACAACGAATAGGGATTGCTCTGACAGCAAGTCCCGCAACAGCAAGACTATTGATCCCGACCTGAAGTGCCCCATATGCAAAAACCTCTACACGTTAGTTATCTACCAGTGTAGCGAAGGACACAGCATTTGCGACTTCTGCAAGGGGGATAACTTGTCATGTGGCATCTGCGGAAATGAAATTTCTACCATGAGGAACTTGGCGTTACAGAAATACATGGTAGATAAAGAATTACCATGACACCGTCGACATCGAACAGGGATTGCTATGTCAGCAAGTCCCGCAACAGCAACGCCATTGATCCCGACCTGAAGTGCCCCATTTGCAAAAACCTGTACACTTCAATTATCTACCAGTACAGCTAAGGACACAGCATTTGCGACATCTGCAAGGAGTATATAACTGATCATGTGGCATCTGCGGAAATGAAACTTCTACCATGAGGATTTTGGCGTTAGAGAAATCGGGAATTAAAAAGGTTTCGTGTTTGCGCATTGCGCAATGACGAGTGACGACGGCTGATTATGTTTTTTATCAATTTATCTTACTTACATGCATTCATCTCAGTGTCCTTTCAATGGTTGGCAGTGCCCTCATAAATGTGGCTGGAAAGGACCATTATAACAATTATCGGCATATTTCGATGCATTGCACCCTCAACAACCAATGACGCGATGTTAAATAAAATTTTGTTAAGAAAATTATACGAATATTATTAATATAGATTGCTTATCTAAACTTGCTTTATTCATTACCCATCTCTTTTAAACTCTCTTTTCCCACTGGAAACTGGAACTGCATCACCATGCAGGTGTGTCGACTATTGCATGCATTGATAGGTCCACCATTTGATGAACCGTGTGCTGGTAGCACCTCAGTGACTATGTATTACGTGAAGTTATTTTTTTTTATTGTAGTTCCATCATTGAAGAAGTACATTATTCGCTATAACACTCTTTGCGCTATTCGAAACACTATTCAAGATTATCACCTGACACAACATATCGTGGTGCCACTTAATACTCTGCAAAAAGTGTACCATAAGCATCAATATGATTACATCTCAGAGGTATAGAAAACCAATAGTTGAAATTGACATCTATATCTATAGCTATTACAGAAACAGAAAAAGGGTCACCGTAACACGTGGTGACACCAACCCATTACATAGGTAAGATCATGATAAGGTGGTGGATGTACGACAAAATGTATTGGACTATAAATTTATTAGGTCATAAAAATCAATCGTTTGAACTAGAATAGAAAGTTAATAAAGTTTTTGTTTATAACACCAACAGCGGCAGACTTCAGCTGAGGACCGTGAAAGCCTATGGCGGTATCATTAAAGAGGTCTAAAATTATGATAATAATTATAGACCTCTTTAATGTTTTATAATCTTTTAATATTTATAACTAAGTACATAGTAAATTTTTGCACAAAATTGAAAAACAGACTTTTGAATTCACGTATCTTTCAAGTTAGCCCTAGTTGATCACTTTTTCCGATCAGAAAATCATTGGGAATATAGATTTTTTTTTATTACTCTACATTTTGGTATGTAGGATGTTCTTCAGAATTCCTGCAACCTTGTTTATTTGAAAAGATCATTTTACGCCTTGAAAAGATGTAGTCTCAACAAACAAGTGTTATTTATTTACCAATACAATAAACTGAGATTGATATGGCCATTTTAAAGGTAATAAATAAATAAGAAAAGGATTTAATTAAATCCTCAAATTTTAAATTTATCTCCTAATTATAACTGTATCATCATCATCTTAGCGTTGTTCCCGGTTGAGACTTCGAGACTACGAGTACTCTCGAAGCCCGGGTTTGCTTACTCTTTCTACTTGAATCTGTTAAGAGGCATCACCCAAGCAGAGCCAGTACTGATTAACCATGCTCGGCGTGGCTAACCTGCCCTGATACCACTTAGTCAGAGGTAGTTAAAATATTCCTGTCACTTCATGATTTTCGAGTGATGATAAGTAGTATGCTCATGATCAGAATTTTACAATGATAATCCAGTTGCTATATACGACACATATTATAACAAAAGTGCCATTTAAAAAAATATTCTGCCGGTATGTCTTTCTATCTGTTTGAGAGAGGTAATCTCGGGAATGTCTGGGCCGGGACTTCCACTGACAGATAGGTAATATTATTACCTAGTAGGCATAACAAAGGATACTCTAATTTTTAAAAAAATAATTAAGTTACCGCGTAAACCAATTAAAACTATGTGGGCAAAATAGGCGGTATTATGTAATAAATGAAAAATGCTAATGTGATGACTCTAAATTAAGTACCTATGTAGTATATGTAGTATATTGCTTATTGGTCTACTTCATTTGAATTAATTATTGAAATTAAAGTTAAAATGATATTATAGGTCATTATGAGCGATTTTTATAATTAGTGCGCACCGCGAACTCCAATTACTTGGCTATTTAAGGAGTCGTGAGCGATGCCAGCTATCAGTCAACTATTGTATGACACTCCGAAGGTACCCACTAGTGAAATATAGTGAAGTGTGGTTTATATTTTATATACACATCCAAGTTACAATGGGTAGTGTGCTATCTTCCAATTCTAACAAGGAAGAGGCGTCTGAGGGCGACCTGCAAGGACAACGGTATCAAAATAGTCAGGAGGCGAGGACTCCGTCACAAGCTGCCGCACAACCACCTACGAGCCCACTTCAATCGACGCTTCTACCCCGGCCGGTGTATTTACCACAGCCTATATTTATACTACAGCCAATGTATATGCATATGTTGAGGCAACCCCGCATGTATAGCTATGCGAGAGATACCACGACACCGTCGACAACGAACAGGGATTGCTCTGACAGCAAGTCCCGCAACAGCAACGCCATTGATCCCGACCTGAAGTGCCCCATTTATGCAAAAGCCTTTACACTTCAAGTATCTAGTACAGCTAAGGACACAACATTTGCGACATCTGAGGGGGTATAACTGATCATGTGGCATCGGCGGAAATTAAACTTCTACCATGAGGATTTTGACGTTAAAGAAATACATCGTGGAAAAAAGGGTCTCCTGTTTGGGCAATGACGACGGCTGATATGTTTTTTTTTCAATTCATCGAACTTACATGTATCTCAGAGTGTCCTTTCAATGGTTGGCAGTGCCCTCATAAATGTGGCTGGAAAGGACCATTATAACATGCAGTTATCGGCATATTTCGATGCATTGCACCCTCAACAACCAATGACGCGATGTTAAATAAAATTTTGTTAAGAAAATTATACGAATATTATTAATATAGATTGCTTTTCTAAACTTACTTTATTCATTACCCTTCTCTTTTAAACTCTCCTTTCCCACTGGAAACTGGAACTGCATCACTATTCAGGTGTGTCGACTGTTGCATGCATTGATAGGTCCACCATTTGATGAACCGTGTGCTGGTAGCACCTCAGTGACTATGTATTACGTGAAGTTATTATTTTTTTATTGTAGTTCCATTAATGAAGAAGTACATTATTCGCTATAACACTCTTTGCGCTATTCGAAACACTATTCAAGATTATCACCTGACACAACATATCGTGGTGCTACTTAATACTCTGCAAAAAGTGTACCATAAGCATCAATATGATTACCATCTCAGAGGTATAGAAAACCAATAGTTGAAATTGACATCTACGATAATCTATAGCTATTACAGAAACGGAAAAAGGGTCATCGTAACACGTGGTGACACCAACCCATTACATAGGTAAGATCATGATAAGGTGGTGGATGTACGACAAAATGTATACGGCTATAAATTTATTAGGTCATAAAAACGTACAATCGTTTGAACTAGAATAGAAAGTTAATAAAGTTTTTGTTTATAACACCCACAGCGGCAGACTTCGGCTTAGGACCGTGAAAGCCTGGGCCTAGGGCGGTATCAATAAAGAGGTCTAAAATTATGATGCCTTCTTTTAATATTTATAACTAACTACCTACATAGTAAATTTTTGCACAAAAGTGAAAAACAGACTTTTGAAATGTACCTTTCAAGTTAGCCCTAGTTGATCACTTTTTCCGATCAGAAAATCATTGGGAATATAGATTTTATTTTATTGCTCTACATTTTGGTATGCAGGATGTTCTTCAGAATTCCTGCAACCTTGTTTATTTGAAAAGATCATTTTACGCCCTGAAAAGATGTAGTCTCAACAAACAAGTGTTATTTATTTACCAATACAATAAACTGAGATTGATATGGCCATTTTAAAGGTAATAAATAAATAAGAAAAGGATTTAATTAAATCCTCAAATTTTAAATTTATCCCCTAATTATAACTATATATCATCATCATCATCTTAGCGTTGTTCCCGGTTGAGACTTCGAGACTTTACGAGTAGGTACTCTCGAAGCCCGGGTTTGCTTACTCTTTCTACTTGAATCTGTTAAGAGTCATCACCCAAGCAGAGCCAGTACAGATTAACCATGCTCGGCGTGGCTAACCTGCCCTGATACCACTTAGTCAGAGGTAATTAAAATATTCCTGTCACTTCATGATTTTCGAGTGATGATTAGTAGTATGCTCATGATCAGAATTTTACAATGATAATCAAATTGATATATGCTATTATAGGTATATAATTTTTATATAACCCGTCGGTCCCGGTTGCCATACAAACATCTATGGCAGTCGTTTCGGGTAGTCGGAGCCCTAAAAAGTCCAACAACAACGGTCTAGCTGCAATGCTTCGATATCGCGTAATGTCACCATTGGGTTGTGAAGGTCAAATTCACGGAAAATATCGAGGTCCAGCCAAATCCGCAGTTAAGACTGGTAAAGCGGACCCCAGACTACGGATATTACGTGTAAAGCTTTGGGTATGACTGGGATTGGGATTAACGCTAGGTTGAAGAAGAGGAAGAATCAAGTTGCTTTATATATTGCTAAAATATTCTGCCAGTATGTCTTTGTGTCTGTTTGAAAGAGATAATCTCGGGAACGTCTGTGTTAGTAGGCAACAAAGGCTACTCTAATTTTTTTGCAAAATCGGCGGTACATCTAGTTATGTAATAAATGAAAAATGCTAATGTGATGACTCTAAATTAAGTAGGTATGTTGTTAATATATTGCTCATTAGTATCTACTACATTTAAAATCATTATACAACTTAATTATACAAGTTAAATGATATTATAGGTCATTATGAGCGATTTTTACAATTAGTGCGCACTGTGGACTCCAATTACTTTGCTATTTAAGGAGCCGTGAGCGATGCCAGCTATCAGTCAACTATTGTCTGACACTCCGAAGATACTAGTGAAATACAGTGAAGTGTGCTTTATATTTTATATATACATCCAAGTTACAATGGGTAGTGTGCTATCTTCCAATTCTTACAAGCAGGAGACGTCTGAGCGCGATCTGCAAGGACTACGGTATCAAAATGGTCAGGAGGCGAGGATTCCGTCACAAGCTGCCGCGCAACCACCTACGCGCCCACTCCAGTCGGCGCTTCTACCCCGGCCTGTGTATGTACCCCAGCCTATATTTATACTACAGCCTGTATATATGTATATGCATTTGCATTTGTTAAGGCAACCTCGCCTGTATAGCAATGCGAGATATGAGCTACAAAGGATACGAAGAGATACTCCATCTGCTCTCAACTCGTATCCTAGATTAAAATTAAAAAACAAACAGGCTAGAAGCAACAAAGTGGTCACCACACAAGGTTCAGTCGATCAGCATGACGGACCGGCCAAGGAGGCTCGCACATCGACATCAACGACAACGAATAGGGATCGCTCTGACAGCAAGTCCCGCAATAGCAACGCCATTGATTCCGACCTGAAGTGCCCCATATGCAAAAACCTTTACACGTTAGTTATCTACCAGTGTAGCGAAGGACACAACATCTGCGACTTCTGCAAGGGGAATAGCTTGTCATGTAGCATCTGCGGAAATGAAATTTCTTCCATGAGGAACTTGGCTTTACAGAAATACATGGTAGATAGATAAGAAGACATGTGATACCGTCGACATCGAACAGGGATTGCTCTGACAGCAAGTCCCGCAACAGCAACGCCATTGATCCCGACCTGTAGTGCCCCATTTGCAAAAACCTGTACACTTCAATTATCGACCAGTACAGCGAAGGACACAGCATTTGCGATATCTGCAAGGGGGATAACCCCAATTACCACTTACATGTGGCATCTGCGGAAATGAAATTTCTACCATGAGGATTTTGGCTATATATATTACTAGAACCTGTACATATACGAGTAGTACAGACCATGTACATGCATTTGATGAGGCAACCTCGCAAGTATTGCTATGCGAGAGATGAGCTACCAGGAATACGAAGAAATACTCCTGTTCCCAACTCGTACCCAAGATTGAACATACAGACTAGAAGCAACAAAGCGGTCACTGTACGAGGTTTCGTCAATCAGCATGATGGACCGGCTAAGGAGGCTCGCACATCGAAACCAACGACATCGAATAGGGATTGCTCTGGCAGCAATTATCACACATCCAAGTTACAATGGGTAGTGTGCTATCTTCCAATTCTAACAAGGAGGAGGCGTCAGAGGGCGAGATGCAAGGACTACGGTATCAAAATGGTCAGGAGGCAAGCATTCCGTCACAAGCTGCCGGTGGTGTCCTACGAGCCCACTTCAATCGGCGCTTCTACCCCGGCCGGTGTATTTACCCCAGCCTATATTTAAACTACAGCCAATGTATATGCATATGTTGAGGCAACCCCGCATGTATAGCTATGCGAGAGATGAACTACAAAGAATACGGAGAAATACTCCATTTGCTCTCAACTTGTACCCAATATTGAAATTAAAAAACAAACAGGCTAGAAGCAACAAAGTGGTCACCACACGAGGTTTAGTCGATCAGCATGATGGACCGGCCAGGAGGCTCGCACATCGACACCAATGACATCGATCAGGGATCGCTCTGACAGCAAGTCCCGCAATAGCAACGCCGTTGTCCGACACTCCGAAAGTACCTACTATTGAAATACAGTGAAGTGTTATTTTTATACACATCTAAGTTACAATGGGCAGTGTGCTATTTTCCAATTCTAATAAGGAGGAGCCGAAGACGTCTGAAGGCGACCTGAAAGGACTACGGTATCAAAATGGTCAGAAGACGAGGATTCCGTCACAAGCTGCTGCGCAACCACCTACGTGCCCGCTCCAGTCGGTGCTTCTACCCCGGCCGGTGTATGTACCCCAGCCTATATTTTATACTACAGCCTGTATATATACTACAGCCAATGTATATGCATTTGTTGAGACAGCCTCGCATGTGGGTGTTTTTCACAAAAAATGACCCTGTGACGAACAGGAAATAAAAATATGGTATTTCATGAAATGCTTTATTTTATACTCTAAATTGAAGAATACATTGTGAACTAGCTAAAATTGATATTTAAATTAAAATTATATCATAATTTTAGTAAATATCCAATGTTTTCTGTTAGTATATGATGAAAAATATTCCTGTACGTCACAAAGTATAATCATTCAGGAATAAAACAAACAAGCATTGAAAGAAAATCAACATATATTTAGCATAAAGAAATACTTAAAATCTTCCAAAAAATAACAAAAGGTTAGCATAATTCTATTACATCGATAAATAATCAACTAAATAGTTTCATGTTCGTCACTTCTTCAACAAATCGTACTAGAAAAGTTGTCATTACTAATGGTACGTGTTACAAATTCAAAAATCAAAGAATGTGAGGAATTTTTGACAATAACAAGATACTGATGCGGCTAAAATAAATGCTATAAAATGAAAAATGGATATTTTAAAATCATTTTTGTACCACTCAGAATATAGGACAGTGACTATAACGAAAATTGTGTGACTAATGGGAATAATTTGAGCAATGTCTACACTGCTGTTTCAAAATCACGTCCCAATATACTACCATAGCTGCTAGCGGAGTGATCATCCATACGGGTACGTAAGTATTTTACATACGAATTTCGACCTGAAATAAAAAAAACATCTAAGTCTATATGTTTTAAAGAATACGAAGCTACATTAACTTCCGTATGAAATAGGGTAAAATAGTTCCTAGTCAAAAATTTCGCAGTAAAAAGTACGAAACAAGAATATTCCCAAGTTAAATTATGATGAACATAATAATATTATACTCATCAAAATCATAATACTTCTTTTTTACTTTGGCTTAGGTGGGTAATTAGGTACATTGAAGTTTTCAAATATTCCATTATACACTAAGCTTTACAATTCTAGTTCGTTACGATTTTGTTCCGGTAGTACGTAACGTGACGCACAGGAAGTGACGGTTTCATCCCGCGAAACTTTTAAAATTAAAAATAACTGATATTCAGTTAAATCAACATGTTTTTAGTTTACTAATCTAATATAGGTTAATTTATTGTTTACTAGCGACCCGCCCCGGCTTCGCACGGGTGCAATGCTGATACTATTTCTGCATGTATTATACATATAAACCTTCCTCTTGAATCACTCTATCTATTGGAAAAAACCGCATCAAAATCCGTTGCGTAGTTTTAAAGATTTAAGCGCACATAGGGATATAGGGACAGAAAAGGCGACTTTGTTTTATACTATGTAGTCATAGACTTAGGAAAAGTATGGACGGAGTGCCTAGAGTAACTAGTCTGTGTCACAAAATGGCGGGCATCAATCATTGTGTGAGTAAATTGTAGGGATGCGAGGTTTTACCTAAATTTCCCCATTTTTTATTATTTTAGTTGAGGAATAGGGAGAATTATTTGGTAAATTTTAAAATATATAAATGAACAATCATTAAAGGTGATTCGTGCGTTATTATTAAAAATATTATTTTATCATAAATTAATGAAAATAATATTTTAGTTATTTTTTACTTTATTTTTTTCATTATACCTATATAAAAAAAAAACTTACATGGATGGTAACCGTGGGGAATATTCACACGATTAAACTAGGTACCTAATTAACAAAAAAAGTTAAAAAATTCATATTAGTTACAATTTGTATTTTTGCGATTCCTAATCCCATGTATTTATTAAAAAGAAGTTAAATCACTACGGTTATCACTACTAATAAATAGTTTATGCTATTTCATCATAAAGTCACACAATTTACAGATTTCCCCAAAATATGGGGAAATTTGCACACTTTTATGTTGGGATCACTGGTTTTGTACCGAACAATTGAATTTTGTTTTGAAATATTGAATGAACATTTATGTATAATTATTAGATAAACATTAAGTGATTGAACTATTGTTTAACCTGTGAAATGTGATCCCTGGATTTATTTTCTTCCTGTCACTACGGTTTTTACAACATTTCACTGCACAAGACATGTTGTATTTGATTTTTTTTTCTTCCCGCTTAAACTGACAGATCGACCGATTCGGCCGACGTTTGCCGCGAAGTGGCTGACTATGATGTGAAAGTGTGCGTGGCGACTGTATACGTATACGAAAGTTGGCTGACTATGCAGCGTCACTTTTTTGTTCCCATGGCTCCGTCCATAGTTATTCCTAGGTCCATGTATGTAGTGATAAAATACATAAGTAAAGAAAACAGTTTATTTACCTTTTAAATACCGTCACTCTCCAGAAAATAAATTCTGCACACCGATGACACCAACACTTTAGTCACAGTTTTTATCGCAGCTGACATTAAAACAGCAATGGCGGTGTAATATTCCGGTCACGATGTTGCCAGGAAAGAAGAAAAACTCCATAATAGTAGATTTTGTCTAGTGTACGATATCAAATTTACCGTGACGAAACCGGATTTTCCTGTACTATAGTTTTCGTAGGACAGAGTTAAAATAATGATATCTCTTAAAATAACTATAAATTTATCAAATAAAGGCAATAAATATAATTTTAGAAATACATACCCTATGTTTAAAAACTCAAACATGCTCAAAGACTAATATTCTACAATTGAGATGTATTATAATCCCCAAAATCCCCGTGGGACACGTGAAAATTTGACGTCCTCCTTTGTTATTTTTTAAATATAAAAATAACTATCCGCCTTTATGATACTTATTAATTTAATTTGAAATTGAAATATTTACTTCAATCATAAAAAAAAATCACTTCCATTAGTACCACATAAAAAAATAAAAATGTTTGAAGGCGTGGGACAGTCTAATTATGCTAGGGTCATTTTTTGTGAAAAACACCCATGTATAGCTAATATAACTATGCGAGAAATGAGCTACAGAGAATACGAAGAAATATTCCATCTGCTCACAACTCGTACGCAAGATTGAACAAACAGGTTAGAAGCAACAAAGCGGTCACCACACGAGGTTTCGTCAATGATAATTTTGTTAAGAATATTATACGAGTATTAATTAATACAGATTGTTTTTTTTAAACTTGCTTTCTTCATTCCCCTTTTCTTTAAACTCCCCTTTCCGATGATGCAGGTGCGTTGCCTGTTGCATTGATAGGGCCACCATTTGATGAACCTATCAATGCTCATAGCTTAATTTATATTATAGCTATTACCTTGCATAAAGTGCAAGGTATTAGCTGCATATAAGCATCATTATGGTTACCATCTCAGAGGAATAAAAAACCAATAGTTGAAATTAACATCATCTAGAGCTGTTACAGATCACCGTAACATGAGATGAGACCAAACACCAACCCAATACCTATATTACATAAGTAAGAATTTGGTGGCAAATATATTATACGATAAAATCATTGGACCGTTTCAATTAAAATAGAACGTTAATATTGTTTAAGATTCTGTTTGGAACTCACAGTAAGGCATGGTAAGTTTTTGTATTTAACACCCATAGTATTAGAATTAGTGCGGCGAAGCTTGGGCCTAGGGCGTAGAATTTAGTAATAGGTACCTATAATAAAACCAATTCAGTATAAAATGAAGTGTAAACGCTAAAAAAAACGATTAGTGGAATTTCATAAAATATATGATCATCCATAGCTATGCAAATGTAGATAATAGCGGTTTTATTTTATTGCTCTACATTTTAGTATGTACCTATCATTTTACGCCTTGAAATAGATGTAGACTCAACGCACAAGTGTTATTTATTTACCAATACAATGAAATGAGATTGATATGACCAATCAAAGATTAATGCTGTCATTAATCTAAAGTCAGACAACTGGTTCTAATTAAACTGCCAAGATTTGACCCATACTAACAACAAAATAAAACTAAAAAAATAAGCACAAACAAACTACCAAACAAAGACAGATATATATTCTGCACTAAGCTTCCTGAGATAAATAAGCCCTTACTAATCAACCACAATAGTTCCATTAACTATGTTGTTATTGTCAGTCTATACCCTCGAAACATTTAATCTTTGGGCTTCAGTAACAAGCAACTTACTAACTAATAAGAGACAGAATTAATTTGATACAGTACGTCAATCACTCCAATATGAAAATAATTGCGACAACGACCTCGATAGGGACTTTGGTCAATGGTAATACATAACTAATTGAAAATAGCCAAATAAGGGGTAAAACGATTTATAAAACTATGTTTTTAGCGATCATAACCTCGTTCCTGTTTATTACCTGTCAGGGTTAGTAAAATAGTGGTAAGTGATAGCCTGAATCTGCCATCCATAGACAAATTTGCAGACGCTGAAACCATATGAACTGCTCTAAAAGGTCAGTAATGATGAAGCCTCTACACCAAAATAAACCAAATCAAGAGATTAGTACAGTGAACTTCAGGCCCTAAAAAAATATACAGTTGTTTTTTTATTCATTATTTAATAAAATTATTATTTTTTCATTCATTAGTTATTTATTAGCTTATCTACTACCATGTTTTTTTTTATTTTTATTTAAGTATATCTGTATTAAAATTTATTATTTGTTTTTAGATTTTAAGTCGATTATTATTATGTAGATTTTCTCTTATCTATATACCTACCTATAGGAATTAGTTATTGATCAGGTAAAAGTAGGTGATGACCTAGTTTATCATTGTAACGTCCACCAATAATCCCCTCAAAGATCTCGAAATGACAGGAGATACAAAGGCGTAAATGACGTGATTTACCTCTAATACTTTGGTAACGTTATGAATACGTTAAAGGTACCAAGGATTACCACCCCTACTTTATTTTTATTACCATCATAAATACAAAACAATGGACTTATTGGATGCAACCCAAATTGATATAAAAGTACTCTAAAATTTTTCAAATCTGGTTACAATTTACGCTACGAAAATTTTGTAGTTAACTCTGTTTTAAGTATTTCAAGTTGTCTGAATGAAACAAAGGAGTCATCTACGATTTTACAACCGTCCTTTACGATAATTCTGGAGCGTCAGTGAAAAGTGATACATCTCGAGTTATATCACTTTTAATTTTTTTTCATAAAGAGGATCTATAAAAAATTATCTATCTTTGACTCTTATCCCCGTATCTCTAAGGTTTAAAATGAGCGAGTTGATTTGGAGCATAATGATATAACTGAACGTCTTTTTACCATTTCAATTGTGTAAAATAATACTTTTAAAATTATATCAAATTGAACTAAGCAATATTCAATGTATAATAATACAAATTGAGTCAACGTGTTTTACACAATGTAAATGTATACATCAGAATTAGTACATTGTAATATAAGTACACTTCCATTAATATACATTTTAAAACTTCTTTACATTCGTTCGTGAAAAGTGATACAATTATAGTTGTACCAAAAATACAAGCTTATTCAAATATTTACATTATTTAAAATTAAGTGAAAAGTGATACAAATCCTCAGCGGTACTAACCTAGCGTACACCTCCCGCGATACCTACCCGCATTGAACACTGTGTGAACGGAGTGGTAATATCGAGGGTTTGGTGTTAAAACCCGATAAGTAAAAAAAACGAAAGTAGTTTTAATAGCCCACTAGAATCAGAATATTTTGCTTTTCCTAGTGATGTTTTCAGATAACCCTATTTTATGTGATATACTAACCAAATAAGCCAGTAAATGCATTATTAAATAAGAATTTATGATAATCTATGTAATATTTATTGTGGAGCTGTTCTGGCGTGAAGTACTGTCGCACCTGGCCAAAAACCAAAAAGTGTCTTGCGCATTTGTGGATTTGGAAGCGGGCTCTGAAGTCATTGTACAAGGGCTCCAGAGCCTGTGTTAGGATTAATGGTGCTTACACAGACTGATTTGGCATCTCAAAAGGTGTCAGGCAGGGATGTGGAGCCTCACCTTGGCTGTTCAATTTATTCATGTATAGCTGTATGAGTGATATGAAAGGGTGTTTATGTGGCATAAAAATGGGAGATCTGCATGTTAAGCGCCTCCTATACGCCGATGACCAAGTGATACTTGCGTCGTCTGCGGTGGAATTGCAGAAAACGGTAAACAGCATGAACCTCATTCATGCTGTTTGCTTAAAGTGAAAGGTATGAAAGTAAATGCAAGAAAGACGAAAGTTATAGTTTTTGAGAGGAACCAAGAAATTACTGAATGTAACGTTATGATTAAAGGTAAACGTGTGGAGCAAGTGGCAGAATTTGTTTACTTGGGTAGTCTGTTTACGAGGAATGAGAAATACGATGGAGATATTGAAATGAGAGTGACTGCGGCAAATTGTGTGAATGGTGCACTGTACTCCTTCATGAGTGGTCAATCTGTGCTAAAAAGGCAGGATTGGCGGTTCATAACAGCGTGGTAATTGCCACATTAATGTATAGGTGTGAAAGTTGGGTATGGCAGAAAAAGCATGAGAGTAGAGTGAACGCAGTTGAGATGACATCTTTGCGGAGTATATTTGGAGTAAAGTTAGTGGATAGGAAGAGGAATATGGATATACGAGAATGGTGCGACCTGAAAGAGAATGTTGTAACGAGAAGTGGACAGGCAAACCGGGGTCGACCCCGCAGAGTATACACTGACCAAAATAAGGAGTTATTCCATAAAGGGCAGGTCAAAAGTACTTAAAACCGGCGGGCTTACATGAAAGGCTTAATGACAGTAGAGGAAGCTCGTGAAATATGTCAGGACAAAGGCAGATGGCGGTCTGTTAGTTGTCTCTGCGGGAAAAAGGCGTGAGCATTTGTATCTATGTATGTATGTATGTAGATATCGATCAGTATTGCCAAAAAAGAAAAGATCTAGAAACGATGTGCAAAAAAGAAATCATTCCCGAGGAATTTCATGGGTGGATACACAGCCTGAAAACATTCAACAACATACCTGAATCTGAAACCAACAATGATTAACTATTATAAAAGGATTATCGTGATTCACTTGCTTTTTGTTCAAATAATAAAGCTAATAATTAATTAATAGAAACATATTTTTAATTTCTGGGGTAAAACCCAATAAGTGAGTCCCCAATTTACTAATTACAATTTTATGCAAAGTTTATTATAAAACATAGACAAAATCATAAAATATAATTATCACAGATAGGTATATAATTTTACTAAGTTACTAATAATTTGCATTAATTTAATATATTTACCTATTTTTTATTGCCAGCAAACTTTATTTACGTTGGGTTTAACCACTCAACCCTCGATACACTTAAGTAATATCAATATACACGCTGATTATGTTCAGTTGTATCATCTTAACCACATTTTGTATCAAAGTACACATCATAATTTTATAGACTCTAAAGGTGTCTAATGATATAAATGTGTTTTTTCTGACAAATTTGTAATTAAACGTTCAATACAACTCACTATTACTTAAATGAATAATATTTATTTTAGCACTTTCTATTTTTTCATTTGTCTAGAGCACAACAATAGATTGTAAAAAAATTGTACCATTTATCACGAAACCTATGGAAAATGTGTAAAGTAAGATAAGTTAATTTGTATTAATGGTCACAAAATTGGTTAATAAATGTTTGATGTGTGTATTGATATAACTGTATATTTTTGTAAATTATAAAAAAACTATACATATTAATCCCCAAATTCAACCATTAAAACATTCGCTATTATGGTGTTCATTAATCGCAGTAGCAAGTTTTTATTTTAATTCACTGTAAAATGAATGACAATTTTTTAAAACTTTAAACTCGATTTTCTCAAAACTATGATTTTCGAGTTATATCACTCTTCACTGACACTCCAGAATTATCACCAAAGCGACGAGAAAAAGTTCTTAATTCACGGCTCTTACCCAAACACCAGTCGTATTTCACTCGTCTAATAGACAAAGCTTCTTCGATGTTTTCCCAGTTCCTTTTGTTGATTTCTAATCTTACTTCTTAATTTAAATATCGTCTTTCCAATTCCACTAAGTTTTTCGTTAGGTAAAATTTCATTAAGAGATAAGCTATTGTTTTGTTTGTTTAGGTCCTTCAGGTAGGTAGGTACATAATCTTCTTTAAAATGTAGGCAGATAATATTATAAAATCTTTTCAATTATGCTTATAATAGGCAAAGTTCTTTGAGATATCTAGCTAGACGTTTGACGTGTGTAATACCTACACGTCAAACGTCTAGCTAGATATCTCAAAGAACTTTGCCTAAGTATTAGACTTGCTATTGGGTATTTAGAACTTGTATCTATCTAAGTATAACAAACCTAAATAAATAACAATACAATCATATATTATGAGAATTATGTTCAGATGTTAGTTATGTAAATATTAGTTTCGCAGTAAGAGAAAACGAAGTTTCTTTGCAAATTGAATTCAACTTTCCGCTCGCGAACCAAGTTCAACAGGTTAGCTTACTTACCTAATAAAGTGCAAAACTTTTCGTTTTATTCATTACAGCACAATTGTTAAAACAACTTTGCAAAAAGTTTTCTCACCTAACTAAGTTTTTAAGAACTTTTAGAGAAGTTGTTATTGAATCGCAATTTGTTCGTAAATACACGAAGAAGTTGTTCAATGATGAACTTACCTCGAGTTGTAAATTAAGAATGGTGTTTACGTTTGGAGGTGTCGTGTGGCACGTGGCGTGGCGCGGGTCCGGGTCGCGGCCGGCTGCTGCGCGAGGTGGGTGATGGAGGATGGAGGCGGGAGGGCGTGCGACGCGGCGAGTCTCCGCGGCGGCACTACCGCGGCCGTCGCCGCCGCCACCGCCCAGCGCCTCCGCCCGCCCCACGCGCACACAAATTCCTCGCTGTGATTAATCGTCGAGCCACCTGCGGAGCCTTTTGTATATCGTTAATGTGTTCGGTTCGGTCTCTATAAACAATTTTGAATAACAATGAGCTATATAGAACATTTTCCATCAAATACACATTACCACAGCGTACCTACCTCCATATGAACGGAAGTAACAATGTTTTGAAAAATTCCAAACTCAAATCAAATATCTAATAATTATATTTTGTGTTCCTTACTTATTTGTAATTAGAGGCTTTCTTCTCGGGGCTGTTAAGTCAGTCAGAGCGTAGTTGCTCCCATAAAACCCAAGATGAATCACATTATGGAAATGAGGAGGGGAAGAGCCTGCAGGCCCGTGACTCCAAAGTGTTCCCGTTAGAGGTCCTACGTGTTTATACTGTTTTTACATAAAGTTATCTTCACTTGTTACGATATTCAGACGGTTTGCCTCTAACACGAAGTACGTACGCACATACGTAGGTACTCCAATACAATAATTACCTTATTGTAATGGAACCCCTCTCAACCCGGGCCTATCTCGCGCTGTAATGTCCGGTTGTATATCGCAGTCGCACACAGTGTAGTTTACAATGTTTGATGTACCTACTCGTATATATCTGTTATTCAAACAGTAACAGTTACAGTTACGAAGAGTTAAGTAGGTATCATGCCTTTTACGTCTGTTAGAAATTTGATTAGGCCTAGAAGTATTTATACTGCAAACCGTGGAGCTGCTTCGGTTATAATTAATTTAGGTTTGGTTTGTATTGTAGTTTACATAATATATACTTTTCGATACCCAAAGTAATTATTATAAAATAAGTAACTTGTAACTATAGGTTCTAGAATGCTCATTCTCTTTCATTTAGTAGGGAAGTCGATTATCGCGACTTTTGTGTTCTCTGATTCTACTCAACCAATGGCAATGCGACAAGCATATTTAAAGTCTGACCAAGCCCTTTCCAATGAAAAATCGCACCAAAATTCGTTCAGTAACAGAACAAAGAGACAAGAATTCATTCCAAGAGTTCATTATCTAATTTTTTTTTTCATATATCTCAAATGTGTAACTACTTACAGTTTTATAATAGTGATATAGATATCATGCAAAACAGACATCAAATCGGCGACCGACGTAGCAGTTGAACACTACCTCTACGTTCGCTACGCCACAGCGGCTGCAATTTTTTTTTTAATATTATTTTTAAAATGATCTTTGAAGTTCATTATTATATGTCAAACACGTCATAAAAATACATCACGCAGGTATCTAACGCAGGTTTCAATAGATGAACAGTTCTACGGGGAATAGACAAAGGGCTCTCCTGGGATGCGTGGGATGTGAAGTAAAAAATGATACTTTATACACATACACATATATATAAAATGTAACACATATAGCTACTCAATGAATAATGAATGGTAAAGAAAAATGAAGACTGGTAAAGCGGACCCCAGACTCCGAGGTGAAAGCTTTGGATGTGACTGCTAAGTACACAATGAATAACACATCTATATCTACTACCTACTACATTATACTAATATTATAAAGCTTAAGAGTGTTTGTTTATTTGATGGAACACGCTATCTCAGGCACTACTGCACTGGTTCGAATTGAAAAATTCTTTTTCTTAGATAGCCCATTTATCAAGGAAAGTTAGGCTATATAATATCATCACGCTGCTACCCAGAAGACCGGAGCTGTAATCAAATTTAACTACAAATCGGGCATGTTTTCACACATAATTTAGAATATTAAAAATTACGGACATTTTATGTATTTATTACTTATTTTACTTTTATTACTTTAACTTAGTTATAAGTAATTACAACGATAGGTATACCTCGTCTGCTCATAAGTTTTGAGACAAACTTTATACTTAAAAAAATAAATAAAATATTACTGAATGCTATTTATTTCTTTTTAAATTTGGAATGTTAACTTTTAATTTCGGGGATTTTCAAATTCATTTTTTTTATTTTGTCGTGATAGACCGTGATAGACGGAATCAAAAAATTACGTACGACCATGCTTTTGCTTTGAAGTTGGGGAAAAAACAAATGGAGATTTTCTGGGAAGTGAAAATTTTTGGTGTGAACCGTAACTTCGTGTATTAAGTATATTAACTTTTAAAGGTATGTATATTAAAGGTATGTATATACCTTTAACGTGATCGCGTTAATTCCCGTTTACGTAAAATATTCGTGTATTATGCTATTAAACGATACAGGGTGACAAGTTCTTGATCGGCCACGCTCTGTGAGGCCGCCTGTGAACATCAAAATCATCCGAGAGTGACTTCCCCGAAATCCATGTTGCACTCAGAAGAAATTCGCTCTGCAAACTAATATTTCGCGCGTTTCAGTCAACAGAATACTGAAATATAATCTTAAGGTACTCTTACCGTATAACCGTAAGAAAGTTAACTTTTTAAACGATTCGCCTTCGTAAATTGCGTGGTGCGAACGTTGTCCATTAGTTCCATTACTGCTTAGGAGACACGGTGCGATGAAGATACTCTTCACCAATGAGAAAATCTTTGCTGTCGTAGTAAAGTTCAACCGACAAAACAATAAAGTGTATGCCAAAAGTAGCAAGGATGGCCCAGCTTTAGCATGGAATGATTGGCGTACTCATCATCCGGCTGGTGTGATGGTATGGTGGGGAGTTTTGTATGAAGGTGCACTTTGCTCCATTTCTGCCAACATGACGTCAAGGTAAAAGTCAAGAATTATCAAAGTGATATTTTAGAGCCTGTTGTGAAACCCCTGTCACATACTTTATTTCACAACAAGGATTGGATTTTCCAGCAAGACTCGGCGCCATCCCATAAGGCAAATACCACCCAAGCTTGGTTGAGAGAAAATTTCCCTTAAAAAATACCTTCGTCGCGCTAAACAACTGGCCCTACTTCAGCCCCGACCTCAACCCGCTGGATTATTTTTTTATGCACTGAATTAAAGCTCAGGGCCTGCCGAAAGTCCTACCCAAACTTGGAGTCACTGAAGCGAGCGCTTGTCCGAGAAACAAAGCGTATTCTGCTGAAAAAGATTCGTGCCGTTATTGATGACTGGCCAAATCGTCTAAGAGCCCCTATTAAAAACAAAGGTCGTTATTTTGAATAATAATTATATTTTATTGTTGATTATTATCAATTTAATCTTTACTGAAAAATTTCGAAATATACGTTGATTATTAAAAAAGTTATGCTAAGTTTATTTCGTCTTAAAACTTATGAACACACTATAATCGTAAATTTTGAAACTTATTCTTTACTAGCCTATGCCTGCGACTGCACTAGTGTGGACGTCACGTCAGCAGTTTTTGCGTTATTTGACTATACCTCCGGTACCTACGACTCAACCGATTGTGATCAAACATACGTAAGATTTTAAGTCTGACCAAGAACTTCCAAATATTTTTTTTCCAATGTTCTAAAGCAACAAAATCAACAAACCAACCATCAAAAAAAACTAACCAAACCAAACAAACAAAACAAAAAATAGTTGAGGAAACGTTCTAAGGAAAGTGTAGGTAGTACATCGAATAAAGGTTTCCACCGTAGTTAATTTGTGAGGTCGAGGTGGGTAGAGGAGCAAAATGAATGAATGACCGATGAATGAGACAGCCACAGTTTTCTCCGACGTGGGTAAGACCTCGAGCCGCCTTTAAGTTAACAGATTTGGAAGCCGGTCTGCCGCGAGTTAATTAATTTTACTAAGCGAGGTACAATGATGAATGATGCAAGCCAGCCAGATAAATGAAATTTATATTGTTTTCTTACCTACCTGACGCGTTACACTACATTGAACAAAAAAAATTCTGTCAAGCGCGAGTTGAGCGTTTATGCAACACATAATAGCATTATATTCTACTTCTTTTAAAAATGATTAGGTACAATGATTATTATCTTGTTTTCAATCAAATCGATTTATGATTTTATTAGGTACCTAGGTACCTATTTATTTTTTGTGGCGTCAGCCATCTTACTTTTGAAATTTTTGTAGTGTAGGTACAGTATTCTACCTACTAGTCCTTAATGCCCTTTCACTTGATACCCATATTAAGGGAGTACCTAATGAAAAATAGTGTAATAATACAGTATTGAATTGTAGGTATACCTACCTAGACAACAGAACTAAAGAATTAATCTGAAAATCAGAGAAGCGATAAAATTGCGATGAGTAGGTAATAGATTCAAAAAATAACGAGGGCCCACATAATATGGAAATTGACAGAAAACACTTAGCTGTGTAAATTTTTATTTTAGTGGTATCTCATTGTCATTAAATGAAGCTGTCTATACTTACAGTGTATAGATTCAAAAACGTCTCACACATCAAATCACATTGAATAGATAATATCTTGAACTTCAAAATCTGTGTTGTCCACCATGCAAATAATATCTAACTATAAAATATAAACCCTATTGGCTTGAGTTATCGCTGACTAAAACCGTACCTAACTAATTGTCAACAACGATAATATCACTAATCTCGTCAATTTTATTAGAAAACTATCTAACCTCTATTGTTTGGATTCCTATCACATACTATTCTAGTTTCAAGTCCAGTAATTATTTTTCATCTACCTTCAACTTTAAAAATTTGACTTTTGGCCGGTCTTGGCAACACCGTGTAATGAAGCCTAGATATAATCAAAGACAATGAATAATCGATAATAATAGAATTAGGTATACCTAAACACTACTGCCTTATACGTACATACCTATTTTAAAATAAACAAGATGCCTAAGATATAAAAACCCACTAATAGTCGTAAAATTATTTAGGTTCTTAGGTAATTAGGTTTTGATGTATGAGAATAATTTTTTATAATAATGATACGTTACACCTGTAATACGGGAGCTACCCTACCTACCTACCTTATTTAGGTAGAGGGATTAGTAAGTTAGCCACTAATATTTGACGAGTACTTAGTGAAAATACACCGAGTACCTAAGTAGTAAACCCTCTCAGCTCTCTCGTTATCGGAGAGGAGACCCGTGCCTAGCAGTGGGACATCCTAAATGGGTTGCTATCAAGTAGTAGGTACCTACCTAAATTCCCGAGTTGACTAACCAACCTTACCTACATTGCCTTACATTAGTAGTACTACTTATTAGTTATTCTGTGTCGTAAATGCCTCTATTTGTATCCACAAGTATATTAGGTAAATCCATGAAACGGTAAACAATCGAGCTCATGAGCTGTCGAACTTAACGTTACTTACATTTACGAACGCGTGAGGAAATTGAATTTCTAAACGAAATTTGGCAAGTACAATCTAATGTAGGTATGTGATACTGATATGTAAATGTCTATGATAAATCGATGTGAGGGTGTATTTTTATCTACCCACTGAAGACAATCGATCAAATATTAGGACGCAAAAACTGATGAACGGATTTCGATGCGGTTTTATTTAGTTAAGAGGTCTTGGTCAGACTTAAAATCTCACGTTTGTTTGATTGCAATCGGTTAAGTAGAACCGGAGATAAATGAGCAAAAATATATTAAGGTCGAATTTCGGTGATGTCCCTAAACTACACGAAAATTATTAACTCCTTATAAGATAGGTTTATACTTTATTATTATCCGGGCAGCTATGTAAATAACTAAAAAGTATAAAATAAAAAATCAAAAAACCCGACTGTCTAAATACTAAAAAGTAAAAAAAAAGCACTTGGATTAATGTCCGGTGGTCTAGAAACATAACAACTGAACAGTCGGGATCCATTGAAAATTTAGATTGGCTGTCGAATAATGGATCCCGACTGTTCAGTTGTTGTGTTTAGTTTTGTTTTAAGCCCTCCCTTTGACCTCTCGTAGTATATGCCAAAATAGTACCTACAAGTCTTCACGTAGTTCATTCTCTAACGATAGTAAGCATGAGATTAACTGACAATTAATAAAATACTTAATCAAAATTTCAAAACAATTAAATAGAACTCACTGAGTAGTTAAAACAGCATTTTCACTAAGATGAATTACTTTGCTTAAAAACTAATCTTGAAAATTGAATTATGTAGATGAGTGATAGGTGAGCATGTGAAATAAAAGAAAATTTTGTGTTAATATTTATTAGCTACTACTAAAAGACACGACTGCTTACAATGAATTCCAATAGGTATATAAAACTAAATATGTACAATCGGATTAAAAATCAGCCAACCACAAAACAAAGAGAACAATGTCTCTGTCTTATGATGACTACCAATGGGTAGTATTGAAAAGGACTTGGTTACAGTCACAATACGTCAACAATGAATATCTCTTTATTCACTAGACACATTCTACAAAACGTCGATATTAACGTTCGCTTTGCCTTTATCTGGAATCTTATAGGTAATAGTCCGAGAACAATGACATTTGTGCCGTTATTCATAAAAATAAACAAAGCAATATAAAAATACAAACTCATCTTTCTTTTATTATAACTTAATATAAATTATAATATAAAATTACGCTTTCAGTGCAACTCATTTGAACGCATAGCGCATGTCATATCGGAAACATTTAACGCGCCACCCACACTAACTATCAAAACGTCGAAAAAATTAAACATCTTACGTTACAGAAACTTACAGACGACGCTATTCACGAAATATCGTTGCGCCATAATCACCAAAGAATCTCTCACATAATATTATATTTGAAAGGGGAGTACAGTACATCACGATATCGGAGTCGTAAATTGATGCGACTACCTTCGCGAAAGACGCCATGTCGGTCGCGGGTGGTCGCGGGCGATTCGCATCCCCAAAAAGTCACGTGATTGCGAAACAACAATTTAGTTTTATTCACACAATTTGTAGATGAAATTAATATATATTAATTACATATTACCAAATTATATGAGAAGAAATACGCCTAAGAAAGTTTGAGAAGAAATTGGTAAAAATATCCGCATAAAATACTAAAAACGTTCTACTGGTGTGAACAGCAAATAATGTATGAGCATTAAGTTGCGAACAAGTTTCGAGTCGCAATTACGTTACACGACACGACTGAAGTTTCGTCTTTTTCTAGTTTTTTAATGTTACAAGGGCCAAAAATTTTTGGTATAACAACTTACGGACTAACGATATCCTGCGACAAATTTTCCAAAGTTTGAACTCTGCATTTGGGCATGAGGGTAATAACATAAACATATTGCGATCAAGTTAACTTCTTGGTATAATTCTTAACTAAATGATGGTGAATAATAATGAAAGTTCTACTTTATGAAGTTCCACATAATTAAAATTTCCCTAAACAAGACATTGCGGATGGGCACAAATGAATTGAACACTCTCTGCCTCACAACATTAATTTAATACATATATTTCAAATAAATAATATTATTCTTTTACTTACTAGAATATTAGTAATGGCACTAGTTGTTATTAATATTATAACAAGGCACAACAGGGAATAGGGAAGCAGTAGTAACGTCATATTGTCGACTGAGATTATTTCTGGACCGACTCTACGTTCTTATAACTCTAGGTGTATCATTCGATTTCGGACATTATCAACATACACTTTCATGATAATCTATATAATATATTCCTTATATTTCTACTAAGAAAGTTCGAAATAGGTAAGTGAGATCATATATCATAAATGTATTGCAGACAACACGCCTTTGTCGAGTTTTCAATGTCAAGACTAAATCGATTATGGTATATTACTCACTTACTGGATTCTATTCATGGCAGTGATACTGTTACTTTATACTTCGTCGGAATAACATTCGAGTAACCAATGACTAATCTATTATAGATACTTTCCACATGACTCACATAATTTAGATTCTTTATTAATTTAAATTATTTATATTTATCATTTTTATAGTAATAGCAAGATTATCAAATTGACTTAATGGCAATAAATATTAAGATTCATCAAGCCTGCATATATTTGGACAATCAATGGGTACAGATAACAGTTAATATATAAAATATCGGGCAAACGTCAAGTCAATTAATTCTTTTTGAACATATTTTTGTCTGATACACATTTCTTACAAATGAACTGAACAAAAACTGAAACTCAAACGCAAAAAGGACTTATAGCCAACATTATGTAAGGCATCTATCGGCGTCAGTAATTTGGTTTACTATAATAATATACTTATTGCTATGTAATAATTTATTTTTAGTTTTCTATAATAGATAAAACACACACTCTAGTTTTAGCATCATGACCGGCGATTTGGCGTCTGTGTGTTTGATCGCTGTACCTATCCTACATTCATGATACATCTTAGAACAAGTACAACTGAAAAGCGATTTGATCGCCGCAAATGCAAATTATAAATATTATGCCTCTGCTTGTGATAGGAACCAAATCGCCGGTCACCGATTCAATTTTTTTTTTATGTCAGTCACGTCAACATGACTTCACCTCGCCTGATCGTAAGCTGAGGCAAAGTTGAATGGGAGTCACCATTGCAAACACCGATAGTGCCAAAATGGTGGCTCTCAGCTTGACGGCCTCATCAAATGCTTTTTCACGCCCCGCTTAAAGGACCCGGGACTGTATGAGGAAGGAAACACGTGAGCTGGTAAAGAATTCCAGGTTTATAGGATTCTAACAGTTGCATGTGTTAACCCTTATCAATAAAAAATTAAATGACTGAACACTTACCTCATATTTTCAAACCATAATTTAAAATTTAGTGAATTTGTAAAATAACATCAATATAAAACCTCTAAACTACAACCTATCGAACGTAGCATGGTCGTGTAATTATTACGTAATATATGAGAAGGGTTATAAAGATCTAGGGAAACGCCATGACACGTTCGACATTAATAAGCTACACACATGTATAAGTACATACCACATACACTCACACATAAGTACAAAAGCGTACAATATACATCTGAGATTAAACAGACCTAAGCAAATTAAATAATGTAGTCATAAAATACAGTGTTTGCATTAGTATCGAAAATTATAT
The DNA here is from genome assembly GCA_963576445.1 of Lithosia quadra. Taxonomy (NCBI): domain Eukaryota; kingdom Metazoa; phylum Arthropoda; class Insecta; order Lepidoptera; family Erebidae; genus Lithosia; species Lithosia quadra. Next base: position 10,458,195 of record OY754877.1, on the reverse strand, counting down.
TATACCTACGAGATTGTAGATAAGGCTGTATGTATAATATACATTACATTGTAATCAAGTAGTCAGACAGTAAATCTTTTGGCATTTCTTGCTTTTTTGATATTATAATATAACTATTAGACAGAAAGGCACATTTTAAGGCAACAAACATGATTTCAAGCACTTTCGGTAAAAATTCTATAAATTATGAAATTTCATACAAATACTGACGACTCGGTTACTATAAATGCTGTAAACTAATTATTGTATCGTTTTGAGACTATTTTCACAATAAAGGTTATGTTCCTTTGCAAGTGTTATTATTTTCCAGCATACGTGGGGTTTTTGAAGGTCGACGTCGCTTGCTTGTAAATGGGGTTCTCGCCCTACAAAAAAGGGAATGAACATAAGACATCAAAATAATTGAGACATGTAAATTGTCAAAGAGGTTAAATTGTGCAAAATACAATGAAAAGAAATTACAAAGTATAGTAAAATATAAAGCAGTTGAAATTCTGTTATGCCGTATTCATCCCACGAAATCGCATACCATTTTGAAATTTCTTAACTCATCCCAGTTTTTATTCCACCTTCATTCCACGGTATTTTTATTTAATTTATTTTCTTAAGTCATCTCATTTTGTGAATTTTTCTGTTCTTGACTCATTACACATTGATTAATCCCATTGATCCCTTTACACATTTCCTTTATAAAACACGTTTTGTGGGTACGGTTTACAACTAAAGTAATACAAATAACTGAAAAGGAGGTTATTAAATTGCAATGTTAGTATTGTTTGTCGACAGGTGTAATCTACATACTAATATTATAAAGAGGAAAGATTTGTACCTATTTTTGTATGTTTGTATGTTTGTAAAGAATAGGCTCAAAAAGTACTGGGCCGATTTAAAAAATTTTTTCACCAATAGAATGCTACATTCTTCCAATTTGACATAGGCTACATTTCATTTTGAAAAAAATTAGGGATCCTTGGAAAAACTGGAATTTACACCCGGGCGAAGCCGGGTCCCGGGTCGCTAGTGAAGATATAAATTTCTTTAACTGATGAACCAATATGCATGAAGCATTCTTTCCCGATTATGTGTGAAAGAGACAGCATGATCGTATTATCACCATGGCGGCTTCCCTTTTGAAAATTTTCACCCTTCGCCCACTATACTCCGATTTTTAATTCTAGGCAAGAAAATGACAAGTGCAACTGTCACTGATACAAAAAAGGGTGACCCGCTACAATAGTGATAGACTAGATACTTTAGTCATTCTTTATTTTTATCAGTGAATGAACCTCTTTGCAGTTTATGCTCGCCTAGTACATGACATATAGAATACTAGCTGTGTCCCGCGGCTTCGCCCGTGGCATACTTTGTCCCCGTGGCAGGATAAAAAGTATTCTATGTCCTTCTTCTAGTTCTAAGCTACCTTCCCATCAATTTTCAGCCAAATCGGTCCAGCCGTTCTCTAGTTTTAGCGAGACTAACGAACAGCAATTGATTTTATATAATACTAGCTTCCGCCCGCGGCTTCGCCCGCGTGGAGGTCGGTATCGCCACCAAGTCTATTTTAATAAGACAACTCTCCACTCCACTCACTAATCCACTCTCCACTCTCCACTCTACTATTCACTCCACCGGTCTCCACTCGTCTAACCAAAACCTTTCTAATAAAAAAATCCCATCAAAAGCCGATAATCGCGATGGACGTAAAAACTACTTAACGTATATTGATGAGGTTTTTTTATTAGAAAGGTCTTGCTTAGACTTAAAATTTACCCTATGTTTGGTTTTAATTGGCTAAGTAGAACTGGAGATATAACCAAAAAATGATGACCTACCTTAAAACGACGCGCGGGTGGAGTCGCGGACCCGCGACTCCACCCAAGGCTATATTTCCAAGGCTATTTTTTATACAAACTGATACCCGTATCAGTTTGTATAAAAAATAGCCTTTTTTCCGTGCGGAAATCCTTATGGATACCTACCCTGCGGCCAGCGGGGCAGGTTATGTCGGACTCTTACTGACTAAAACCGCACGCCGTCTAGGGTCTTCTGCTGCCAGGGTGTAAGAGGGCCAACATGAGGGGGCCGGATGACTCCTGCAGGAGGCTCTACGCGGGGATCGTGCTATCCATGGCCCTGTACTAATACGGGGTAGGTCCTCACACTGCCGGTGTTGATCGCAGCGATGGTGCAGAGTGCGGACGCGTGGTCGGCCGCCGCCTTCTTCTGCGAGCAAGTGATGCTCGAGAAGGAGGTGGCGGAAAGGGTTCGGGAGAGGCTGCACAGAGCTCTCCCGGACGGCGGCGACGAAGGCGTCGGAGGTCTAACGACCCTTCCGGGGGCATGACGGGAACACCGTGGTTGCCAAACCCGATGGGGTCATCTCGAATTCGGATGGCCCGGGTCAAGTCGGGGTGCGAGGGAAATGCTCTATGGGCCATCTTACACCCTGGCGTCAAAAGACCCTAGACGGCGTGCGGTTTAGTCGGTAAGAGTCCAACATAACCTGCCCCGCTGGCCACGGGGTGGGTATCCATGAGGATTTTGTACGAAAAAAAAAAGCGTGTAAGGGGGCCTATTAGAGCATTTCCCTCGCACCTCGGCTTTGTATAAAAGTAGTCTAAGTATGTTTCACTTTGTGGAATTTATATGTGCTAATCACATGATTTACCATCTGCTGACGGTGAAGGAAAAACATCGTGAGGAACCCACATGTCCTAGAAAAAATTCTAAGGACATGTTCGATCCACCAAACCCCATTAGGCCAGCGTGTGTGGATTAAGGTCTAAGCCCTCTCAGCTCTCTCGTTAGAGGAGACTCCTCTCCTCTCGGTTCTCCCCCCGTGCCCAGCAGTGGGACATAAATGGGTTGATATTATTATATTGTCCAGAGGTATGAACTATAAATCGTACCAAGTTTGATCAAAATCTCTCCAGTAGTTTTTTATCCATGCGTGGACATACAGATAGACAGACAGACAGAAAGACAAAAGAAATTACTGATTGCATTTTTACAAATGGTATTGATCACCAATCATCCCCGTATAGTTATGTTGTAAATATTTCAATGTACAGAATCTACCTCTCTACAGTTTTATTGACGTAACCTACGACAAACTTATTATTTGCGGTTGGTACAGTAATCTGGTCTACGGATCGAACCGCAAAATTAAGTTTGTTTTTTATTGTATTCATTATCGGTCAAGTTACTTATAGTGTGAAGCTAGCTTATAGCATGCGAAACATAATAACAACATTCAAATATGTGTCTTTAGATTACACGTTGTTACAGAATGCGTTGAAGATATAAAGGTTCACTGCTCGTTCCCCGTAGGTGATGGCGTGATAATAAGTAGCCTATGTGTTGACCCGACTTCTTAATAATATTCTTGCCAAATTTGAGGTTAATCCATGCAGTACTTTTTGAGTTTATCCCGGACATACATACAGACAAACAGACAAACAGACAAAAATTCTAAAAACTATATTTTTGGCTTCGGTATCGATTGTAGATCACACCCCAAGTATTCTTTAAAAAAAATATTCAATGTACAGTTTTGACTTTCCTACCATTTTATTATATGTATAGATATAGATTTAATTACTTACTGTGTATGTTTTTTGTTTAATTAACGTAAATTACATATTTTTATTTATATAAAAATTTTATTTACATATTTAATAAAAGAATTATAATCTCGACTCACGACTAACTTATAATTGGAAAACTCGATTCAACCACATCACTATTTATTTGATACAAAAAACCTGCAACACTGCAAATGTCATTTTCTTGCCTAGAATTAAAAATCGGAGTATTAGACCAGTGCAGATAGACTTTGAGACAAAATAAATTTATAGTAGGATGAAACCTGTTGTAAAAGGAAGAGAATATAATAAAAATGATAGGAAAAATAAATTACGGGCGATCTGAGGTCGGGAAGTGGGGAGGGGGGTGAGTTTTAAGGGTAAAAACGGTTTATCTCGATTTCCGGCAAAACTACAAGTCCTATGGAAAAAAGTTAAATGACAAAGTTGTAGGTAATAAATAGACCTACAACTTTTCATTTACACTTTTTTCACATAACCTCAAAATGTATGTCAAAAATTCAAATAATCAAGTTTTTGGTTTTTTATTTTTATCTTAAGCAAAACAAATTTGTTTTCCACGAAATTTGGTGAAAACTTAGCTTTTTATGTCCCACATACACTGTAATTTTTTTGATTTGAAATACTCTTTTTTTCAGCTTATTTTGACTAAATATCGAAAAACCACCCTAATTTTCAATCGAAAATTCTCACGTCAAAATATCAGCTTTTTAAAAAAGTCAAAGAGTTTTTTGTTCTTTGAAATCTCTTCTTTCTGATGATGTAAAAATATATATACATTGCTATGGTAAATGTTCTCAGAAAATGTAAAGAATAAAAACTCGAATTCGAAATTAATATTTTTGTATTTAGTCATTTCCTCGCTGAGGTGGGATGAAAAGTTACACGTTGCACTATAACTTCATGGTTGCACTCGAGTGCAAAGATTTTTCACCTTGTGCACTTTTGATTCCCTCGCTAAAGCTCAGGGTTCTATTTTGTGAGTCGCTCGTTACGCTTATGATTCAAATTAAGAACCCTTCGCTTACTCGGTCATCAAAACTGAGCACGCGAAGGGTTCTAAAAATTGAACCCAGAGCTTTAGCGAGGGAATCAAAAGTGCACAAGGTGAAAAATCTTTGCACTCGAGTGTAACCATGAAGCCATAGTGCAACACGTAACTTTTCATCCCACCTCAGCGAGGAAATGACTAAAAACAATAATTACAAAATAGAACCTTGAGCTTTAGCGAGGGAATCAAAAGTGCACAAGGTGAAAAATCTTTGCACTCGAGTGCAACCATGAAGTTATAGTGCAACACGTAACTTTTCATCCCACCTCAGCGAGGAAATGACTAACTACAAAAATATAAATTTCGGATTCGAGCTTTTCTTCTTTGCATTTTCCGAGAATATTTACCATGGCAATGTATATATATTTTTACATTATCAGAAAGAAGAGATTTCAACGAACAAAATGCTTTTCGACTTTTTTTAAAAAGCTGATATTTTGACGTGAGAATTTTCGACTGAAAATTAGGGTGGTTTTTCGATATTTAGTCAAAATAAGCTGAAAAAAAGAGTATTTCAAATCAAAAAAATTACAGTGTCTTTGGGACATAAAAAGCTAAGTTTTCACCAAATTTCGTGGAAAACAAATTTGTTTTGCTTAAGATAAAAATGAAAAACCAAAAACTTGATTATTTGAATTTTTCACATACTTTTTGAGGTTATGTGAAAAAAGTGTAAATACAAAAGTTGTAGGTCTATTTATTACCTACAACTTTGTCATTAACTTTTTTTCATAGGACTTGTAGTTTTGCCGGAAATCGAGATAAACCGTTTTTACCCTTAAAACTCACCCCCCACCCCACTTCCCGACCTCAGATTGCCCGTAATTTATTTTTCCTATCATTTTTATTATATTCTCTTCCTTTTACAACAGGTTTCATCCTACTATAAATTTCTTTTACTTTTTACCATTTTCATAGCTATCGGCACTGGTCTATATAGTATATACCAATATATGATTTGATATTTTTTATATGCTTTGAAACAATATTGAATAAATTAATTTGATTGAATTTTATACCATGCTATCCATACTTTTTAGTTGTATTTGCGTCGGAATGACTTTATAATAGATTTTGGGATGAGATAAGATGGGGTGAGTAAGAAATACGTTAATGGAATGATTTAAGAATGGGATGAGTTTTAGTGGGATGAATACGGTATAACCCTAATATTCGTACCGTGTCCCATTTGGCCATCATGCGTTCCTTCTCGAAGCGTGCGAACTCTCTGCGGTCGTGGATGGTGGTGGCCATTTTCCACAACATGAGCAACGCCAGGCCAACTAGCACGATCGCCGCGATCACACCTAGCACTATACCCAGGATCGGTACCTATGGAAAATTCATGAGATGTTTATGCAATGAAATGAAATGAATGTTTATTTCAGGTAACAAGTATAACAACCCATCATTACAATCAATTATAATCATTCAGAATAAAATAAAATAAAAATAATATACAATTAATTTTAAAACAGAAATAAAATCAAACAAAATTTAAAAATTTAAAACAGGTAAACAAAGGTGGATAGAGCTTTAGTTGGCTGAACTACTACGACTATACAATTTAAAAACCTTTATCTGAGATTTAAAAAAAAGTGTTTTTGCATTCATTTTGATATGAATGTATGATATCACTAGCAAGAATGTACGGTTACTATTTTTACAACGGCGCGCTGTTAAAGATACGAAAATGTTTTGTGACTCTCCTATAAAATTTAATTTTATGCAGACTATACTAGGTTTTGATATTATACAGCCGCAACAATGTCTGCCGAAGATAGTAATTATTTTCAGCGAGATTTTTTATACATAATATAAACTATTTTACCTACTTCTGTAATGAGAACATACTATTAATTATATTATTTATGTAGTCATTTTTTTTCAGAAGATCTTATTGTCTTGCAACAGGGATTTCTATACAATTTAATACATCCTTATTAAATTAGTAATCACTGTTATATTAAATAACAATCCCTGTTATATTGTTTAACTATATAAATGATTCAGATAATTGTGATTGTTCATATTATGTGGAATAATTATTATATTAAAATTTTCAATTAACAGTTATTTCCTTATAGTTACGACCAAGCATTGTTAGCAAATATATGATAGCCTTTTCCGTGCAATTTATAGAACGCAAGTCCATATGCATTTGAAAACCACTGCCAACTGGCGCAAGCAAGCACGCACTAGTTACACGAGGAATAGTTGATTCTCTAATCAATCAACTAGTTTACACTTTAGACTACATAAAAAACCAAAGACAAACAATATGAATCCATGAGACCATTGTGTGAAACAGTGAAATTAGGAATTATGACGTATGTCATTTCAAATACATAATACAAATGTCTCACATTAGTCCAGTGCCGATAGCTATGAAAATGGTAAAAAGTAAAAGAAATTTATAGTAGGATGAAACCTGTTGTAAAAGGAAGAGAATATAATAAAAATGATAGGAAAAATAAATTACGGGCGATCTGAGCTCGGGAAGGGGGGAGGGGGGTGAGTTTTAAGGGTAAAAACGGTTTATCTCGATTTCCGGCAAAACTACAAGTCCTATGGAAAAAAGTTAAATGACAAAGTTGTAGGTAATAAAGAGACCTACAACTTTTGTATTTACACTTTTTTCACATAACCTCAAAAAGTATGTGAAAAATTCAAATAATCAAGTTTTTGGTTTTTTATTTTTATCTTAAGCAAAATAAATTTGTTTTCCACGAAATTTGGTGAAAACTTAGCTTTTTATGTCCCAAAGACACTGTAATTTTTTTGATTTGAAATACTCTTTTTTTCAGCTTATTTTGACTAAATATCGAAAAACCACCCCAATTTTCAATCGAAAAATCTCACGTCAAAATATCAGCTTTTTAAAAAAGTCAAAGAGTTTTTTGTTCTTTGAAATCTCTTCTTTCTGATAATGTAAAAATATATATACATTGCTATGGTAAATGTTCTCAGAAAATGCAAAGAAGAAAAACTCGAATTCGAAATTAACATTTTTGTATTTAGTCATTTCCTCGCTAAGGTGGGATGAAAAGTTACATGTTGCACTATAACTTCATGGTTGCACTCGAGTGCAAAGATTTTTCACCTTGTGCTCTTTTGATTTCCTCGCTAAAGCTCAGGGTTCTATTTTGTGATTATTGTATTTAGTCATTTCCTCGCTGAGGTGGGATGAAAAGTTACGTGTTGCACTATAGCTTCATAGTTACACTCGAGTGCAAAGATTTTTCACCTTGCGCACTTTTGATTCCCTCGTTAAAGATCTAGGTTCAATTTTTAGAACCCTTCACGTGCTCAGTTTTGATGACCGAGCAAGCGAAGGGTTCATAATTTGAATCACGAGCGCAGCGAGCGATTCACAAAATAGAATCCTGAGCTTTAGCGAGGGAATCAAAAGAGCACAAGGTGAAAAATCTTTGCACTCGAGTGCAACCATGAAGTTATAGTGCAACATGTAACTTTTCATCCCACCTCAGCGAGGAAATGACTAAATACAAAAATGTTAATTTCGAATTCGAGTTTTTCTTCTTTGCATTTTCTGAGAACATTTACCATAGCAATGTATATATATTTTTACATTATCAGAAAGAAGAGATTTCAAAAAACAAAAAACTCTTTGACTTTTTTTAAAAAGCTGATTTTTGACGTGAGATTTTTCGATTGAAAATTGGGGTGGTTTTTTGATATTTAGTCAAAATAAGCTGAAAAAAAGAGTATTTCAAATCAAAAAAATTACAGTGTCTTTGGGACATAAAAAGCTAAGTTTTCACCAAATTTCGTGGAAAACAAATTTGTTTTGCTGAAGATAAAAATAAAAAACCAAAAACTTGATTATTTGAATTTTTCACATACTTTTTGAGGTTATGTGAAAAAAGTGTAAATACAAAAGTTGTAGGTCTCTTTATTACCTACAACTTTGTCATTTAACTTTTTTCCATAGGACTTGTAGTTTTGCCGGAAATCGAGATAAACCGTTTTCACCCTTAAAACTCACCCCCCCTCCCCCCTTCCCGACCTCAGATCGCCCGTAATTTATTTTTCCTTTAATTTTTGTTACATTCTGATCCTTTTCCAACAGGTTTCATCCTACTATAAATTTATTTTGTCTCAAAGTCTATCGGCACTGGTCTACATAACTGAATCGAGATTTTTTTATTATTTTTACGTCACATTGACGTAATCGATATAAAAAAATCTCGCAAGAACTTCACCTCGCCCAATGGTAAGATAAAGTTAAAGTTTCTGGAATGTTAATGGCGGCCTCAGCTTGACGGCCTATCATTTTTATCAATCGTTAAAAAAACCGATAATATTCCCAACAGTTTGATTATGCTAATAGGTGATTAGGTGGCTAAGTTATGATGAGTTAATCGTATACAAGTAACATGTCTGCATGAAATCAAATGCTTGCAGATTAAAAATGTCTACAAACCTTCTTCGGACACTCGCGTTCCTTCTGCGCCCTGATCACTAGTTGTTGAGTCTCACTGTACGAATACACATACACATACAAGCAATCTTCGTCGTCGTAGAAACTACACAGATGCTCGTTTCGTGATTCGTTGGCTGCGGACAAATATAAGTAATGAATCATCCAATTTATATATAAAACGCCAACAAAAATCTTCATTCCTACATTAAATTCATCTGACCTCCGCATAAAGACATGATTTTACATACTCACTAAGGAGGAAAACCAAGATACAACCAAAAAAGGACTGACAAGGACATTATCAACATGTTCTGCTGGTCTACAGTTTTTTCCATTGTAAACCCATCAACCAACAGCCTTTCGCTTCTTCTACTTTCATTAGTTATCATTTCAGCCGCCGCGCGCCGTTTGCGACGTTTGCTTCTTAATAACTGACACTTTGACCAAGACGTCGGTCAATTGCTTAAAGGGAGGTTACATGATGGAAAGAAAATATATTCGAAATGTCACACTACCTTCAATTTTGCCTTCTTCTATGATGGGGAAGAGCGCGCAGTTGCCACAGCTATCTGCGTTGTACAGTTCACCTCGTTTGTGCACTTCGCACAACACACAGTCCTTGAACTCACCGCAACGGCCTGGACAAGTCTATAGGACACATTTTACGTCAGTAGGTAATAGCCTTTTAGCTAGTCAAACGGCTAAAGTTAAAAATGTGCTTATACTTACGGGGCATTTCTCGCAGTACTTGCCGGAGTAGTGTCGGTCATCGTCCATGTTACACACGCATTGTCCACATACACACTTGCCATTTCCACTGCAGATTTCATTGTTTTCTGCAATAAAAAATAACAAATTAATTTATGAAAATATAGCGACAAATGGCAATTTGATTAAAGGAAAGCGAGTTTTGTTTTATTTTTTATTTCTGCATATTTTTAAACCGTAAATGTATAGTCGTAGAAAGTGGTACTTAACATAACGACAGTTGACAGCGGCAAACTTAGCGCGAACGAGTAGTACATTTATCACCTATTTATTTATGCATTGGAATTATTCCTAAAGAAAGTAGCTGAAGTTTATTGGCTTTATTGAACTTTTTTTGACAAATCGATAGTTCTAGATATACTCAGTCATGATAACAAAAACTGCAAAGCCCGTATCTAGGTGACTCAGGTAATTGTACTTAGAGAGCTGAGAGAGAAATTTAACTGTGTATGTTTTATGTAAAGAAAAAAAAAGTACAATATTTTGAAACATACCAGGCGAGCGACAGGGTGTCTGGTCCTTAAGGCACTGGCAGGCCGGGCCCATGTACTGCGGCGTACAGCTACACTTGCCGCAGACGCACTCGCCGTGCTCCGGGCCCGAGCACAGCAGCCCCTTGTTCATGTCGCACGTGAAGTTATCGCACTCGCAGAACGGACCAGAGATTACCTGTACGAATGTTGGGCTACATTATTATGTTACATTGCATTGTAAGGATCAAATCTCTCTAACAAACAGAGTAAATTAAATAAAAAGAAATTCATGAAATCTAAGCTTATCTAAATTTCAGATGGCGAATCATCTCCAGTATTTAGGGTATTTTCTCTTCAGGTAAGGTCAAAAACTCCACCCTGTATAATATAGAATGTCCTAGAATATTTATTTATTTATTGATCTATTTATTTATTTATATACATTAAGTGAATATACCTTCATGTTCTTCCATAAATTAGCACAGAATACTGGGCGCATATGCCAGCGCCTCGCTGACCACTGGCGACTTTGCTATACCAAAAATACTTTATAAGTCCTCGAATTCGCTCATCGTAATTTAAATCCGGGGCGTACCTTGAGCGGGTCGTCCATCTTGTTGCACTCGCAGACGCCGCAGATGCAGGCGCCGCGGTTGGAGCACAGCGGGCCGCTGGTGGCGTTGGTGGGCCGACAGCCGCGCTCCTGCTCGGCCGACACGCCGCCGTGCGCCGAGCACTCGCAGTTCTTGCCGAAGCGGCCCGGCCCGCACACGCACACCCCGCAGGCTGACACGCCCTCCCCACTGCACACCAGTGGGCTGTTGTTGTAAGCCTAGGGGAGAACAGGGAGCTGCCATCAAACTTCGAGTCCGCTTGAAACACTTTTATAGTATGAATTGGACCGTCGTCGTCGTCTGTCAAGATACTAGCGTTATGTCGTCAAACTGGGTCAAAAAGTACCTCTTCCTATATAAGTTGTGATGGATATATTTATTCTGTTTCATTAAATTTATTTGATATACAACAGAATCACTACTCATAATCATTATGGATCTTTTTGATAAGACCGCTCATTACATGCTATTGTCATTTATATTTGTAAAGTTTGTTGGTTGACATTTATTATTTCATTGGCACCTATTATTGATTTATATATGTAACTTGACTCACATGGTGTCCGGGTTGTTCACAGGGGCAGTCGCAAAGCATCTCCAAGTCCACAGTCAAGCTGTCGGAGATACCGACGGGCGAGATGTCGAAGGTTTGCTTCCACTTGCTGCGATCCTTGGGACATTCCTTCAGTGTGATCTCTGCTGTAAACTCTACCACATCTCCAACCTAAAATGACAACTTTAATTAATATACAAAAAATGTGTTAATATTCAAACATTATATAAACATGTATACAACCTTGAGTCCTTCACACTTGTTAGTTTGTACAAGTTCTTTGCCGCTAAGACAAGATGAGTAATATACTATTTGCACAGCATCACTTGATGAATCTTTCATCTCGACAGTTGACGTAATTTTCTGGAAATAAATTGTAACATTAATATTGTGAACTACACAAAATAAAAATACAAGATCCTTATGTTTGTGAGTCGACTTGAAATTTGTTTATGAAGTGCCCGACGTAACGGGTGATTTAATACCCGAATCCACAGTACCGCTGAAAGTTAAGCTTGGTTTTTTTACAAGTCATTCATAAAAAATTGGTAAAATTAAATACACATTAAAAAATGGTGCTAACGTTATACTGTTCGCGCACGAGGTCGACGATGTTGTCCGAATTGCTGCTAAGCACGCCAGTACTGGAGCCTTCGATGTGCTTGCTGAGCTGCTCATACACACCGATCTGTTCCGCCGTCACAGCGAAAATGACGTTGATTGCGTGCTTTTTCACCTACGGAATTATAATTGATCATTTTCTAATATTACAACAGATTTAATACTGAATAGTATATTTATATAGCGATATTGATAAATAGCGATGGTAGCTGAACGGATAAAGACGCGACCTCTACTCAGAAGTCTCGAGTTCAAATCCGGCCGGACAGTACCAATGTGAATTTCACTTTGTGGAATTTATATGTGCTAATCATAAGATTTACCATCTGCTGACGGTGAAGGGCAAATATCGTGAGGAAACACGCATGTCCTAGAAGAAATTCTAAGGACATGTCCGATCCATCAACCCACATTAGGCCAGCGTGTGTGGATTAAGGCCTAAACACTCTCACCTCTCTCGTTAGAGGAGAGGAGACCCGTGCCCAGCATTGGGACATAAATGGGTTGCTATTATAATACTGATTAAAGCTGGTACGGACACACAAATAGAGAACCCGAGAATTAGCTAAACTTGAAAAAAGCGGAGCCGAAGTCTACCGCCCGTCACATGGCTATCCACTGTGACCTGAATCTTCTAATACCCTCCATATTAGGACCAGACTAGCCAACCGCACCCTGGGTTGCAAAAGCAAAAGAATTTGATGAGGCCGTAAAGCTGAGGGCCACCATTGTAATACATAATAGTGACCCTCTATTCCATTCTTTAGCTTACCATCAGGCATGGTGGTCATATTGACATGACCAATATAAAAAAGGCCAGAGCGTCCTGGCGCCGAGTAACATCGAGACCCGACCCCAAATAATGGAAAAAGGCGTAAGACAAGAAAAAAAATGTAAAGTCTGAGGACTAAGACTCTCATGTCGATCTTCCAAATTCGGCAGGGTGGTTACACATTTTTGACATTTGGGGGATATTGATATGAGATCAAGGCTAGACTCAAACTGAATTTTTAACATATTTTTTTATTTTTTACGAGAATTGACCCTCTAATCATATTCCGATTAATATCAAATTAGGGTGTATTTTCACGGCCCGTTTGTACGAAGAAGGATCTTAATCCAATAGTACACTCGGAAGGGAGAGAGTGGGATTCATTGAAAATTAACGGTACTTTACCTTATAATTAATCTGTGAAATGCTAGGGTAATCCTGTAGTGTCGAATGTGTGTAGGTGTTGTTCTTCATGTGGCATTCGCCATCATTGGGCTGAACAATACCACCGAGCTGCAAAAATAATACACCTACAGTGACCATAAACGAAACAATACATTTAACAATTTTCCTTTCAAGCATTGTGCATTGATCTCCAGGATATTTGATTCCCAGTTAGACTAAAACTTGTAAATTAATTGTGTCTGTACATTGGAAATAATTATAAATAAAAAAAACCTGGATTCAAATATTTTATGTTCAGAATGCTTCATTCAACATAAATGAACGATTCTGACATCATCGTCATAACATAACATAAACTCACGCCTATATCCCGAAGGGGTAGGCAGAGGTGCTAGCACCCACATTTCGCCTGATCTGAACGATTCTTAACATAAAATATATTTTTTTAAACACTTGTCTGTTTGTCTGCGATGGACGCAAAAACTACTGAACGGATTTTGATTTAGATAGTTCCACGAAATGATATTAATATAATTTACCTTTCCATCTCCAGCATAGTGGAAGCCAGCATCAGTGGAGAAAACAAGCAGTCTTCTGGCCTGGTCGCGCCAGCCTATCTGTTGCTTACACACTACAGCCTGCATGATCGCATCGAAACCACCTTCGGGCGCGTCCAGGTTACCTGACACATCGGCTTTAGCCACGGCTTGCTATAACAAAAATCTTTTATTTTATAGGTACTAGCTTCGCATGGAATCCTTGGGCAAAAAGAATGCATCATTATTGACAAACACGCGCTTTCGTATAAGTCGAGCGTTAAGTGTATCTAATATACTCTAGTCCTTAAATTAAGTACACTCCACATTAGTATGGGGACCAGGGAAGCCATATTTACTGTAATTTTTGTGTCTGAAATTATTATTATTATTATAAGAAAATGCATGTTTAAGGTAAATCCACGTTTACATAGACATAAGTAACATTATATTATCAGTACTCACATCGAAAAAGTCTGTATCTACACTTAGAGACATTTGGTTTTGGTATCCGTAAGGCGCAGCACAACCCTCGCATGGCGACTCCAAACTGTGAAACAGAGAAGTTTAACTTCGCGTCAAGCTAAATTAATTAAATGTGTGCTAGGTATACATCGATATTCCCGAACGCAGTGTTGTGGGATTACCCCAGGTTAGTGCTAGGGTAATTCCTGAATCCGAGTTGTATTCTATTTTCGATTGTGATAATAGAAAGTTATGACTTACTTCTTGGGAACGGTAGAAACGTAAGGCATCACTAGCTTATCGACGAAAGAACCGAAACCAATCTTGAAGTTTGAGGTCATGTTCCTCATAGTCGCTGAGAGAAGACTGCCCAAGGTACTCAATTTCTCTTTATCATTCTTCATGGACCTACTCAAGTCCATAAGGTAGTACAGATCGACTGGGTAATCCTGGGCCCGGGAGTACTCAAAGCTTAGCTTCTGCATTTGATCTGCAAGAATATTTAGTAATAATATACACTTTCTCTAAGTTTTTTTTTTTTACACTCTCAAATTTTTTTTATTTTAAAATATGGAAAAACATTATGTAGTAAACCGGTTAAATTGTATACCAATAAATCTTCCTAATACGTTTAAGGTAATAATAGTAACTATAACGTTTAAGGTAATAATAGTACCTATCAATTTATTAATAACTACAATTACAACTATAATATTGATATTAGGTACATCTCAACTCATAGCGAAGTACTATGTGTAACGATACTTATTTTACTCACTCATTCTCAGGTTAAGTTTGACCCTCTGTGGCCTCATTTGGACCAGACCGCTACCTGCACCGGAGGCGCCACCCGCGCCTGCCGCACCGGATGCGGCGAAACTACTGCCCTTAGCACTCATTGATTCTTCGTATGAAGACGACCCAGAGGCTATGCCCATTCGAGACGCTGGAAAATAAATAACTAGTTATCCATTTATATCATAACATAAATTTTATTATACTTATCTACACTACTTAATATGCTAAATGCTGCAGACAGAAAAATTAAAAAGTTGTAATTTTTTTATGAATTTAATGTCCAATTCTTGCAATTCATCGTACCATACGATGGAACAACACGGAAGTAAGTCGACCTTCCTTCTCTACCACACGGAGCCTGAAAATCTAAATAGGGCAATCAGTGATAAAATATAGGTATGCAGAAATCTTCTTTTATGCGCCGCTTCCACGGATTCGTTTAGTGACAAATTGGTCCACAGAAGGCTATCATACTTAACATTATTATTACAAATTACAATAGAATTAGTATAATTTATTTTAAATATGTAAGTAGGTATACTATATATAAATTACTCATAATTAATAATGTACCTATTAATAATTCCACCGCTTCAACCGATAAACCATTCTGTAAAGCTAAGCTATTGTAGGTTTTACCCTTATATAAACGATAACATTATTTAGTACGTTCAATGTCGGTGTGTTTTTATGAGAAGAGCCACATAATTCAACATTAGTGGAAGCAGCTCTATTGTTCCGACGCGCCGGTTATTGTAAATCTATTTTTGAAGAGGCGATGTAACTGCTTCGGTCATGATCTTGTTTCGAGTAACGTTCACAGGTTATCTAGAGCTTAGGCCTATCTACTAAAAACGCTTGTAATTCACTAAACCACAAAAATACTTCACCTCTACTCAGCTCCAAATTATATTTGGGGTCGATAGAGCGTTGGTTATCTGGATTGAAGATATAGGCTTCATTGCATCCAGCCGTTCCACCCCTCTCCATTGCTGGGTTAAAACATCTAGGGCCATTGAAATCTGCGGCGAAGCACCACGCACAGCTGGCGGTGCGTATACAGTCACTGCAAGTCGTTTTACTGGAGCAGGGGTTTTGGGCCAATAATTGCTCTGCGCGTTGGCCACAGCACACGGCCAACAAGCTCACCCACACACATAGTCGTAACAGATTCGATCGTTGTATGTACATTTTGTGATTTGTAAAGATTCGTATTCAGATCTGTAACAAAAAATGTACATTATTTTAACAAACAAAATATATAATTCCCAGTAATATAATACTATCACATTTATAAACACTTATACGATACTTCATGTTATACCTAACACACAACAAAGTCAGTAAGTACCTATTATAATAACCATCGAATTATAATAAATTGGTTTATGTTACTAAACAATTACTGCTTATTGCTACAGTTGGTTACAGAACGTAGGTACAAGCAACGGCATAAATTAAATTGAACAAAAAATACAAATGTTGCATGCCCAATTTAGGCAGAACGTTAGGTATTTATTATCACTTATATAGTCACATATTATCATAAGACATAGGTAATACCTAACTATTGTCCCTACGATCACTAACACAATGTTATAGCAAATAACAATAAAAATCAATAATATTTTGATTTTTCATACAGTTTAAGATTGAATATTTTCCCTAGTAACGCAGTTTTCAAACAGAAAGCCATCTTATGTATGATTTAATTTTAACATGAACTAGGTAAATTAATTAAATAAATGTATTACAACTATTCAAATATGACACAATCCTATAAAACTTATTTATAAATATTGATTGCCTGTGGTCGACGATAATCCTTTGGTTTTCCTGTTTTGTTTCTTATCAGACAAAGCGAAATCGACAATGGCGACATGACCATTTAAGGGGAATACCCCTACGCAAAATTCGCCCCGTATCCCTAAAGTTCAAACTTATAAAATGCTTTAAGGATCATGAGGATCATTCCTCAGGGTTGCTAGAATTCATTAGTCAGGTGTACAAACTGTACCTACAATATTAATCTCTACCAAAGTGCTAAAAATGTTACTAATGCGCGAATGAACCTTTTTCATTTACCCTGTGAACCGCATTATTATAGTTATACAATTAACAAGACACAAAGTAATCTCAGACTTAAAACAATTTATATGGTATACAGGAATCAAACTCATAACAGTACATATCATATTAGCACTCAACAGAGGGACACCACTACAATCACTACGACTTTTGTGCAGGCAACACAGCTAAATAATCTTTATTTGTAAGGGATAATTGTATGGGCCACCCGGTAAAGGTCAACCTAGGCGTTAATCAAATCGTGGCCACTTTAAGGAAAGACCAGGCTAAGAGTACCCATCTGCATGCATGCAAAACAATTATAGAGGTAAAAGAAGCGGAAGGCCTGTGCAAGAATCGTGGCAAGTACAAAGATAGGTTCTCAGCTCAGCCTACCCTAATGGGGAAGTTGAAAAGTTTATAAAAAGAAGTTTATAATCTATATTTTATTTAATTATGTATATTTCTCTGGTTGTACACCATTTATTCTCTCATTTGTTGTCCTTTTTGTTCCCCCAAAGGTTTGCTAGGAGAAAACTCAATATTGAGTTAAGCTCGCCTTTGTACATAAAGCTTATTGTAAATTATATGATAAACTAACTGTTGCCCGCGGCTCCGCCCGCGTGGATGTCGAAATCCGTTTCAAAAACTATCCTATCTCTCAAGTTGGATCGAACTGCACATGGTGTGCGAATTTTATTATAATCGGTTAAGTGGTTTAGGAATCCATTGAGGACAAACATTGTGACACGAGATTTATATATATTAAGATTGTTTATTGTGTGTACAATAAAGAATTAAGAATTGAAAATGTAAATATGTATTTGTATGCACTTATGGATAATACTATTTTAACCATTGCTGCATGGAGAATCATAGCGTAAATACTTAGACAGAGATTGTTAAACTGTAATGACGTCACCGTCAGGATGATCCCAGCGTATTATTAGTTGTATTACCTACCTGAATGAGTGTGTTGACTAGTGAGTATCTCATCATAGTAAATAGCATTGAATAAACGTTCGCAAACGCGGGACATATGGCCACTTGTAGGCGGATATCGTAACGAATGAGAAAGGGCGCCGCCTACGCACCTATATCGAGTCCAGTCTGCCTCGGCTATATTGCATTAACTTACGAGACGCGACGGTTTACTATTTGCCTATTTACAATAGCAATAATTATTAATAGTACCTATGCCATTCGTAAAACTGTACACAGATAAAACAGTATAGTTAAGGAATTTCTGTTTAAATTGGACTTGAAGATCTAACCAATACAATTTAATCATCTAGGATACAAAATAACACTTATCTTCTAACGCAACCACTTCACAATGTTTGAGTTTAGATTGGTGTAAGAGCAAACAGTGCTGCAATATCATTGATATTAAAGCATTTAAAAATATATATTGCCTTTATAAATATATGTAATTGCCAATAGCCTCACTATACTACCATGGATGCTCAAGACCGTGCGAAGTGGAGAAGTAGAAGCCAGAAAGCGAACCGCAGACTCCGAGATGAAAGCCCCGGATGCAACCGGAACTAGCCCAAAGATAGCGTGAAAACAAAACTACTGAAATGACAGTAGGTAATAAGTTTACCTATTCCCAATGATTTTCTGATCGGAAAAAATGACCATCCATTGCTTAAAAATTTCATTTAATTTCATTTGAAAAAGTTTAGGTACCTATGTTTACGTGTACTCAACAGTAAGCAAAATAAAGGGCAAGGGTGACCATTCCAATCCAAAATATGCAATTCGTATTTCCCAATCTTTACTTTAAATTGCCAACGCTTTCATTTTTATACGCAATGCAATTCGAGTAAGGATTGACCGTGTACCGCTAAGCTTCGACGCTTGTAAATTTAAGACCGTCTGAAAGTTCACATCAAGTTATAAAAACCATGTAGTCACCACGTATCGATCTACAATAAGTACCTACCTATCGATCGATCAGAGCTATAAGAAACATGAAATAAAGCTTATTTGATAACTGTAATCTCAAATGGGTTACAAAGATCGCTGGCTTTATTGATAAACCCGGGTCTTGTTTGTACATAGGTATATTTTATTCTGATAATAATGGTAGCAAACAAAGTTATAGCCAAGTTTCAACCGAATCAGACGGTGTGAATGAAGAAAGCATCTTTTGAGACTGCACTGAAATTACAAGCAATAGATTACAGGTTTCTAATTCATATTCCAATGACTGAAAGGCATCGTCCTGTCTATTCTTATGATACCATTATTATACTGAAGCACAAATAGGTATATCCAGGGAGTGATCGTAATCCTCCGAACTTTTTCCCAACTCAGTTGAGGTGGGCTTTCAGTCTAAGAAACTTCGACATTTTCCGGGAAGTCTGCCATCTGAGCTACACAACCCACTGCCGATATCAAAGTTCCATGGTTAAGTCAGTTTGTCGGACTTTTCAGAATAACTGACTGGTAACTTAATTAATTTACTAACGACTGACGAGTTATTATCTGTTAATGTGTGTTATCAACAATTTTGTAAAATGTAAACGCTCACATTTTTAATGAAATGGTATTCTGTAAATGTTTTGCATAAATAAGTGTCTAACTGATAAACTAAGACAAAAACATCATAGGTACCTAAGTGGATATTACGAAGGCAATGATAACAAATTATTTAACGCTAGGACCCATGATATATTATTATAATAACTGAGACCGTTCACAATTCAACTTACTGGTATACATTAAAGCAGTATCATAAACCTTTATCTTTCTGCTTGACATGGCAGACAAATGGAGGATATTATGATGTTTATAGTCCCCGCAACAATAGCAAGCGTGTTAGTCATATGAATTCAAATTCATAATAACAATTAGACACACATGTATGTATTAGGTAAGTTTCGTAAGAAATCTATGAGTAAGGCTTTAATAGATATAGAACAAAAACACAATTTACAATATCAAAATATTATTGGCAAACTTTACAGATCTAGTCCAATCCAATTACACAATGACCTCTCAAAAAAACCCTGGAACCTGAAAATAGCGTCGCACCTTAGTCGCACCACCTATCGAGTCCAATTGTGAATTAAATCATCCCTCAAAAAATTAAATTAAAAATTTAAAAAACCCCCGACTCATAAAAAAGCACAATAAAAAAACCTTTAAAAAGTAAAACTCACCTAATCATAACTTAATTGTCTGTCTCGCAAGATCTAGAGCGGTCCCCGACGAGACAAACTGTTAGTTAAAAATATGAATACGTAAATAATATAGCTACCTATAATAATAATAAAGGTTTAATAGGTACTTAGGGTAGATAGGTTATAATTAACAGTTATTTTTTTACTTTTTAAAGGTTTTTTTATTGTGCTTTTTTTATGAGTCGGGGGTTTTTTAAATTTTTAATTTAATTTTTATTTCATGCTTTTTATAGGGGTAACTTAAGTATAATAGGTAATTCATTATTTAATTTCACCTATGTATAGTCTATCAACAATTATTCAGAGCTAATGCGAATTGCGCGGAGTGTGGTTACAGAATTATAAATACATTCGACTCCACATATCTTTCGAATGGCTTAACCGATTTTCATAAAACTTACGGTATCGTGATGTGTAAGTTATGACCTTTCATTTGATACCCAACACGGATATATTTGAACACTTTCAATTTTTCATCACCACTTTCACCCCTTATATCTTTGAAATGGCTTAATCGATTTTCATGAAACATAGCTAAGAACACTCTCCCCCAACCCATCTTTCAAACAAAAGAAACAGAATCAAAATCGGTTCATCCGTTTGGGAGCTACGATGCCACAGACAGACTTACAAACACACACACACACACGTCAAACTTATAACACCCCGTTCGGGTTTCCGTCGGGGGTTAAAAAATACATCATGAAATTTTATCTATTCGGTTCAGTGATTTCGGAATTCAGTTACATAGGTAACATATGCCATGTACAGACGATTTTAATACATAAACACAAAGCTAATATAAATTGTTTACACCTACCGTAGGTTTTGTAACTTCGCAATTTTGTTTATTTACACTCACTCAAACTTGTCCAAATAAATAAAGTACTAACACATCATAATAAAATATATATTGTGAATAAACCTAAAATCACTATGATTTAAATTACTTTTATACCTATCGAGTCAATATTAAAATAATATTTTATAAAACTATTTCCATAACAAGACCATCACATAAATAAAGATAAAATAGGTAGGTAACAAATAACCCTAAGTTGAGCAAAAAACAACATTCACTAAAAACTATTTAAACAATCTATTTTTCAGTACATATTTTCTACACGATTTATTCGTGATATTGTTGAAACAGAGCGCACGTTGTGCGCCCGCGCCGGATACACGCGTGACTAATTGCACAGAAAATAACTTCGTCAACTGGTGATACAGCGTGTACCGTCACAGTTCCTTCTCGGAAGCGATAGCTAGTCAATACTCTCGCATCACAACATTGAAATATAGGCCCTCAGGTCAGGTAAAAGACAGCTACATTAAACTGTAATTAACCTTGGTTAGCGTGTATTTAGGTCAGAAGTGATGATGTCCTAGTTCCCGCAAACTGTAATGATTGCGGTTACTTAATCATGTCGTACAACGAATTCTGCTCACTGTATAGACCTAACTGCATGTACATAGATCAAGCAGCAAGATTGGCCTTCGTCCCCAGAAACCAGATTAAGAGTTTTTTATCAATACTGATGATTTGATAACAGTTTTAATTTGGCCGCCAACGTAACTCAAAAACCGGTGTTTGTCTAAGGTCGAATATATTGCGTCATCAGTACCGACGGTCAATATGATGATTCAAGTTGTGATAGGTATCGTATGCATTCTTTCGCCTTTACAGGAGCTTGATGGCCATACGAACATTTAAAAGAAGTCGCCTACACAAATACCTCCATCAATCAATCAAGCACTTATTAATTAAAAAGTTGCAGACGTAAAAATAAATAAGTGACGTCTAATAAGAATCACAGAACCGAGTTACATCGTTAAGTACAGCCTTCAGCGGGTTTCCTTATATCGACAATAACGGTTAAGGGGTGGATCAGGCGGGTCAACGACCGTTCCTGCTAACTTTGGTTGGCGGGCACTGGGCGCGATGACGCCGCTGTGTTTCTTAAGTAGGTACCTACCATGAAATAAAACTTGTTAAAACAATATAGTTTATTAGTTGGAAATTCCGTGAAATGTTTAGGATAAATATACCTATCACCTACCAACATTACTCAATTCTCTTTTAAGTAACGATAGTATTATTAAATTTAATATTGCCATTATTGTTAATGTGTCATATACCTAATATTTTTCCTTAATGATTAACTAATCAATTAATCATAATTTTACAGAGAATTGTTCCTCGTAAAAAGTTCATCAAAAATTATGTTAACGTTGTTGTGTCGTGTGTTACTCATATTTTCCAATGAACCAAGCCATAACATTGTACAGATGGGGGCAAAAATCTTGCCAATATAGGTAGGTACCTACTCGAGATATGCGTGAGCTATGTTAACAATATTTTGGATAAGCAAAAGCTTTGTGGTCCAGATAGATAGGTAAAAGTAGGGAGACATTGTTGGGAGCTCTCTATTATGCGTTTTGCAAGACCTAGAAATCATTTTGCACTAAAATCATTCTGCAAAAGGAGGCGGTAAATTTCGATTGCATATTCATTTAGATTTTCCACATATCCTGTCAGAAGTCTATGAAAAGGCTCTTACAAAGAATTATGCCAGATTAGAGTGCTTATCACTCTGAAATAAGTGTCTCTCCAAAAATGAGCCATACTACAGTACGGCACAAGGGACTATTCACAAGAGGGCTGGAGTACTCCAGGGGTCAATCCTGGGACCTTCTTTATAGTAATGTAATAGACCTCCAAAATGAACTGTATGTGATCTCAAAGACAAGAGAACAATATATAAATGGACTCACCAGCCATCCTAAAGAACTGGCAACAAAATTATTAAATCTTGGCTACAATAAGCAGCTCAAGAGAAAAGCTGGACGAAAGACAATAGCTTCAGTGTATGTACTTTGATTATATTATTATGTATGTAGTAGTGTACACAAAAACAACCAGAGACAACATAGTGGTAGTAGCCAAAGTGACACAATATGGAATAGTACCAGTGAGTACCAGTGTCTTTCTTCATTGTTTCAGCGCTTTGAGTGTTTCAGAGAACAAAACAAAATTATATTTATGAAACTATTATATAGGATTTAGTATCATATACCAACTTAACAAAAAATGTAATATAAACAATTACATTTTTAATAACAGAACTTTACATATTGCTTCAATAACTTTTTTTTCATTAAAAATGAAAAGCATTAACTTTCAGGCTCTGTAAACTGTCACGTGTGTTCACAGTATGTTCTATTATATTACATCCGAGCCCTGATACTGGCACAAATTCCTTTCATAATTTACATTGTAATTTAGCTGCCAAACCCTTTAATATCAAATTTGTCAACCTTTGCGAGAAGGAAGAGGGTGAAGTATGTTGTACTCCCATACTAATTCTATCTTTATGTACACCTTATATACATTTACATGTCAACTAACGTTTGTTTAATATTTAAACAGTAGGTACTGCTTATATCCCACATGTTTTATTTACTATTGTCATTTTCAAAATCTATTTATTTACCTTTAAATTTGCAGGTGAATGCCTTTAGTGTACACCTTTCATTTAACATAATATAATGTGTACCATTACATGTGATAACACATAAGATATTAAATTGAAATTTAAATATTCAATCTATATTTCGATAAAATAAATATTTAATTAGGTCGCCCGTGGGCTGACACCCAATAACGTTTACATTGGAAGAGATCAATGTGAAACCTTTAATATTCGGTAACAATTAGAAGAAGGACTTACCAGGAGTTGCTTGCTTACAAACTATATAACAACAAACATAATTTTAATTGATTTTATAATTAAATCTAGAGATAATCAGGCACTATGATCACAAAATGTACAATTTATGAATGAGACTGAATGAGACAAGAGTGACTAATGAATGAGGCATCAGAAAATCATTCATTGCATTACTCATCATTCAATTCATTCTGATTCTGATACATTAATGAGTAATAGCTCCAAATAGCTCCCATTTATGGGAAAATTTATCTGTCAATGAATGGGTTGATTTTCAATATGGTCCATAATTTTCTATATTCATTACAGCGAAATTCACCAAAGAAATTAACCGCAATCATACTGTCTTCATTGAGTTATCCCCTTTTACGGCATTTATTACCTTTAGTAAGGTCGAAATTCACTGCTGAAAATAATTTTACGATTTCAGATTCCAATTACAATTCTCACATTTCTTTAATGAATTTCATTAAGTTCACCGTTCGGTTCATTTAGCCAGGCAGGACCGCAGGACTGAATCCGCAGGATTGATTGCGGTTTCTATACTCGACGATACAGAAAAGAGGACCCAGTTTAGCTGAACTTGAACGCAATTATTTTCGGCAGTGAAATCACTGATCTGTATTAAGATAATACAGATCAGTGAGTGAAATCAGTGGTGAAATCCATTCATGGTGAAATCCGATTTTAACATTGCAGTTTATGAAAACAAATACCGATGCTTAGAAATCTACACTCGCATAATTAGGACATGGAACGCACTACATTCCCGAATCGATTTTTTTCATTAGGTTGGTTGCAAGTCAATAATTCCACCAATGAGACACTTTGGGCCTTTCTTCTTCAAAGAACATGGCCGACATTTTGATATTGCTGTCATGAAGATTTTTCAGTGACAAAATTTTAACTTTGTAGTTCTTCATGCACGGTTTTATGTTCCCAAAACGTTTTATTTTTTAATTGCATAGACGGTGTTTAGTGTAAGCTATTTTATTGGAAAAAAAAATGGCAGCTGATCGCGAGATTGCTGCTGAAGACAGCATCAGAGTGGTTTGCCGATTTCGGCCACTGAATGACTCTGAAGAAAAAGCTGGATCTAAATTTATTGTGAAATTTCCTTCAGGACCCGATGACAATTGTATTTCTATAGGGGTAAGTGAGAATTAATTAATTCTTGAAATTGCTTACCTCTATCATCGCCCTAAATTAGATCATGATGACTAATACATTACGAGTTGTTCACCTGCTACGAAATGGCCTTTCTTTTTCATTCCGCTTCGATGGTTATGATTATAATCGCGTAAATTTAAAGAATCGTACCGAATATGTTCTAAGTGAGTACCAACGTCTTTGTTTTGTCGAAAATCAATACAAATACCTACTCGACCTTGACCTAAGTGGGTATACCACAATTTTATGATGATTTTTGTGTAAACGTAAAATGGTTCTGAAACAGCTTTCAGAAAATCTTTGTATTTTTGTTTTACCTTCATTATTATTTTTTTACTTACCTTCCTCTATTGCAAATGTTAATCTGAACAGAATTTTAAAGTTTCCTTCAAGCTTTGATGGTGTGATAGGTGAATTAAAATAGTTATGGTACTTTAACAATGCTTTTATACTTTTAAAATCAATTTAATACATACATGTTAAAAAGATACTGCATATGTTTATGTGCTAATTAGTTTCCTCATTGTAGGCTTGCACAGTTTTGTAGGTTTTACTGACCATGCATTATTGTATAATTAATTGCACCTTACAGATTTTTAATTAGTGTTTATGAATACAGCAATCCTATCCATGAAGTGTAAAAGTGATTAACAATTTTTGACTGAAATTAATTTCAAAATGTTATACAGAAAATTTGTGTTAGAATTTTTACACTATTTCTAATAAGAAGTATTGTTGAGATTTAAATGTATAGTGCATGGCATCTAACTTGGCAAGATTTTGGAGTAGTGTGTGGGCCCACACTACTTCAAAATCTTGATAAGTTAGATGCCATGCACTATAGTGTTTATTAATGTTATACACATAATCATACGGAACCGGAAATGGGTACCTATAAGCTTTTGCCAGCCACTCTGTTTCTTATAAATTTGGTTAATATTCATTTGGATTATATAAGACTGCTTTCTCATATTTGACAATAATCTAAATTAAATCACAAAGGTATAAACTCTTATAAATGAAAGAAATCAAAAAGAATTTATAAATACATAGCATTGAAATCCACATCACAAACCTGCTAAGAAAAATATTAATGATACTAAATATTCTAATCTTCAAATTAGTACATAATGTCTGTTTATTAGATGATGTCAGATACTTAGCCTGACCTGATTCATACCATACCATACAGTTTATTTTCTGCTCCATATATTTGTTCAAGATAGACTATACACACTTGTTCACCTTAGTAGCTTGGAATGACTGAACCAGACCAAATATTTATTATACCATTAATAACGATTCTGGTCTGTACTCCTTGTAAATCTAACAAAGAATTAATTACAAAGTAATGGATCAAATTGACACTAGCCGGTTTCATTAGGCAATCTAAACTGTATCCATTTAATTTTAGACTTAAAAGATTCTAATAAGACAAAATATTTTCACTATCTTCATGAATTAGTTAGACAATACTTTCAGTTTTTAATTCATATATTTTAATATGTATATATGTAAAGAAATAAAACAATAGGTGGGTAGATTCTGTATGATGAAGTGTAGATAGTCAACTTAATGTTCATCATGCCAATTATAAGGCAACTTTTGAATTATGACTAATTTGTAACTCTGAATTATTCTTTCTCTAGATAGAGTCCCAAATCAGCACTTGGTTTGCAGGTATACAATATTTTAAACGAAGAAACTCAGAATGTAAATAAAAATGAATTATGGCCATTTAACGAGTGTGCACATATAAA
This sequence comes from Lithosia quadra, assembly GCA_963576445.1. Taxonomy (NCBI): domain Eukaryota; kingdom Metazoa; phylum Arthropoda; class Insecta; order Lepidoptera; family Erebidae; genus Lithosia; species Lithosia quadra. Next base: position 10,431,168 of record OY754877.1, on the reverse strand, counting down.
TTTACCAACAACTTCCATGAAACAATGCATAAGAGGAAACTTTAACTATTCTTATTTTAGAACTGGTTACTCAGAATTATATTATTTTACACATAAATTTACTATAACATCCTTAGAACTCTTGTTATTTGTTTAAGTTTTTGGTGTCTCAAAATTATTTGTCTGAAAAATTTGGTAGATATATGCTTACAACAATATAATGTGGATCAAGGTTTTCTTTAAATGCCGAATGCCATACATTAACAATTACAGCCAACTTAAACCAAATACTCAATTCTATTTAAAGCTAAGTAAAGTGGTTATGTTATTGTATTTATGTAGCTGATGCCACTAATAACAGTAGTCTGTGACAAAAATTTGCAGCATGTCAAATGGGATTATCAACAATAATTATTATGTAATAGCAAGCATAGTAGAAAAGAGGCACACTGCTTATATAATCATTAAGAGGTTCATGAAGTTACAAGTTTAGAGTTCTGATATAATTAAGGATAATTCATATTCTAATTATCTTAATCATTATCTTTCATCCAGTTTTTTATTAATAAAATCCATTAAAAATAAATGTCATAATTTATTATTCTTTACAGTCTACAGTACAATTATTTTATTATTATTTATTTCTAATTCTACTTTCATAACACTAAAGATTGCACATTTTGTTAGTGTAGAATAACTGAAAAATGCTGTGAATTATTCACATGTAATTTTTATCTTGTTCTAGGGCAAAGTATACTTGTTTGACAAAGTATTCAAACCAAATGCAACCCAAGAAAAGGTTTACAATGAAGCTGCCAAGAGTATTGTGTCAGATGTCCTGGCTGGTTATAACGGCACTATTTTTGCATATGGACAGACCAGTTCAGGAAAAACACATACTATGGAAGGTGTCATAGGTATGCAACATTATAAATTGTAATTATGAACTAGGTGTCCTTGCAATCTTTATTCCACATAAGAATCAAGTTATGTTGGCTATCTCTACTGAATTAAATGGGGATACTGATATAAACTCCCCTGCTAGCATGTATTCATGGAGATTTACACCGAGTCAGTGTTCCAGAAAGTTGCAACCTACGAGCCTTTAAATCCATAGTGAAGAGGTTGCTACTCATCAAGCATGCTCTATCGTCACTTTTCAACAAGGCAGATAGTGGTTCAACACGCGCCTATTGTGTACAAAAAAAAAACAAAATAAGGCGTACATAGACAGAGGGAATTTTAATTAATCAATGATCATGAAAATTGGTGGAATCGATTCATAATATTTCACACTATTGTTTTACATAATATATAGTGAGATATGAAAGTGCGTTAGGATGAATGGATGAATGCTAGCTATTCTTTCACTCAAAATCAGTTCAACGGAGAAGGATGAAATTTGGGTTGTCATGATTGCGTTGATTCCCTTTAACATTTTAGTACTTATATCATGAATGCGAAAGTTCAAAAGTAAGTATTGATTTATAGTCTGCAATTGCACATAGACTACTCTTTATCTGAGAAATATGTTCCTGTGGGTTCCGGAAACGGGATCCGTATTTCACGCGGGCGGGACTGTGGGCAACAGCTAATATTGTGTTATTGTACATAAATTAAACATAAAAGAAAAAGCCAGTACATATTTTCTAGCTTACATATTACAAAACACCTGGTGTGAAATACATAGTTGTGCACTACATAAACAATATGTAGTGCATAACTAGTACTCTTACACCTACATACTATAATGTTATTTGCATTACTCACACTTCTGGACTTTTTCTAGTGTGTGTGAATGACTACATGCCCATGTTATTAAGAATAATGGCCATAATTACTAATAATCAATCAGCTAAGGGAGAAAAGGGGTTTCTTGAGTTTGCCATAGTCATTACTACCTTGAATTCGTTCCTTATTTAGCGACGCTATCAAATAATGTAATATTACAGCATGTGTGTGAGGTTTTCGTTTTTAAATCATCATGTTCCATACCATGCTGAACTGTTTGAAAATCCAGGGCAATGGAAGAATATTTACACGCCTTAATATAAAAATACCTTTTGCCATCTAGTCCGCCTGCATATTTCTTAATTTCCAGTGTATCCAACCCCAGCAGTTCCCGTCTGATCAAGATAGTCACATCATTTCAACAACTGCATCTCAGCAATTACATCATTTGCTCCCACAATCAACCATTTACATTACAAATAATTTGGCTATCTTTTTACCAGGTGATCCAGGGAAACAGGGTATTATTCCACGGATAGTTAATGATATATTCAACCACATTTACGCCATGGAAGAAAATCTGGAGTTTCACATTAAAGTGTCATACTTTGAAATTTACATGGACAAAATCAGGGACTTGTTGGATGGTGGGTGTTAACAATATAATCATTATTATTATATATCTAAAGTGGGGTGGATATATACCACTTATTACTTTTTAATTACAGTTTCAAAAGTGAACCTCAGTGTTCATGAAGACAAGAACAGAGTCCCTTTTGTCAAAGGTGCTACTGAAAGATTTGTGTCAAGTCCGGAAGAGGTGTTTGAAGTAATAGAAGAGGGCAAATCAAATAGACATATTGCAGTCACAAGTATGTATTTCTGTCTGTACAGCTTTTCTCAATAATGTGGCAACAATTAACAAAATATCTTAATTTCAGACATGAATGAACATTCATCTAGATCTCATTCAGTCTTCCTCATAAATGTTAAACAGGAGAATCTTGAAAATCAAAAGAAACTTTCGGGAAAGTTATATCTAGTTGACTTGGCTGGTTCTGAAAAGGTATGACTCATCTGAGCAAGAAATAATGTCTAGAATGCCTTAAATCCTTAGCTACATTCTACTTTTCATTCCATCTGTGACTAAAGCAGTCTAAAGTGGTTAATTAGATCAGTCTATTTCACATGAAGAATTCTTCTCAGAATGCTTATTTAAATCTCCACAGGTATCTAAAACTGGTGCTGAAGGTACGGTCCTAGATGAGGCGAAAAATATTAACAAATCACTATCAGCATTGGGTAACGTTATTTCGGCATTAGCCGACGGTAACAAGTCTCACATTCCATACCGAGACTCAAAACTAACGCGTATCTTACAAGAATCGCTCGGAGGCAACGCCAGAACGACTATTGTCATCTGTTGTTCACCTGCCTCATTCAACGAGAGTGAAACCAAGAGTACACTCGACTTTGGTAAAAGGTACATACATTTGCCTTGCCTGTAGTGTAAATTTTGTGTGATTTGAGCAAGTTTCCAGTGTCAGATATGACTCAAATTCTTTTCAGAGCTAAGACTGTCAAGAATGTTGTTTGCGTCAACGAGGAGCTCACTGCTGAGGAATGGAAACGTCGTTATGAGAGAGAAAAGGAGAAGGTGGCTAGGCTGAAGGGCAAGGTTTGTACATAAACATAATTTCTACATACAATAATTACTAAGGATATCACTATAACATGATATTCGTCCAAAGGTTGAGAAACTAGAGGGTGAGTTGAGCCGCTGGCGATCCGGCGAAACAGTACGTATTGAGGAACAAGTCAACCTACAAGAACTTGAGGCTGTCACTCCTGTTACGTCATTCATCGAGGAGAAACCACCAGCGGCGGTAAGTGTATTTGTATAATAATTGTACAACCGTATATAAATATACTGGTATGGTATGCTAACCGTATGGCTAAATATACGGTAGACCAAATAGACATACTATTTTACGATCACGCCATACACATGTTTTGAAACATAAATATAGACATATTTCCTTGATCACTACACAACAAGCATCCATAACTCGAAACAGATGCCGACGGAGTTCCACGCCCTAGCAACTACTTATTCGCTCAAAGAGAAAGCGAAGTGCTATGTGTGTAAATGTATAATATTTATCTAGTAGAATAGTGTTCTCGTTTTCCAAAAAGGAATGCAGAAGGGATATAAATTCTGAAATACTGCTATGTGTTTCATGTATGTTTGATTTTTATATTTTATCTACAATCTCCAGCGCCTTTCTAAACAGTATTAATAAATCATTTAATTATAATTCAAGTGTCAGATAATAACAAAAATCAGTCAGTCTTGTCGCCATTTTTTAAGGTCGGATTTCACTAATAAAATTCCGTGTAATTTAACTGAGTTTTCACGTTAACGTAGTTTGGTACGTCTTAATCGCGGTTCCCATAACAGGCTAAATAAAACCGCTTTACGGCTATAAAAAGCTATGGTTTACCCCTTGATGTACCATACATAATCTCATAATATTTATAGCCCGTCCCAGTGGCAGTATCCAATGCTGTTGAAGATGTCGCGCTGCAAGGTAAACTGGAGGCTTTGTACCAACAATTGGATGACAAAGATGAGGAAATCAACCAGCACTCACAGCTGGTTGAGAAGCTTAAGGACCAGATGATGGAACAAGAGGAACTTATTGCATGCACAAGGTAATACTACCTACAAAAATAAAATCTTCTGGATTTTAACCGGCTTAAGGATGTTCGCAGTTCGATCTGTATGTTGGTTGCGATTATCTCGCAGTTGGTTGAAACGATTTTAATGTTTTTGAAGTCGGTTCTATTTTTTATTAAAAAATACCTACCGTTGCTAAAGTTAAATATATACCTACCGTTGCTGAAGTTCTATTATCGCGGTAAGTTGTAAATTTTTCAGGAGAATTGTTTTCGATATTTAATTTTTATGATGGAGAAATCTTTACTACCCGAAACAGTATGGAATTAAATTGAATTATGTACGGCCCAAATTTACAGTCGCGGTATTTTTATATTTAAATCATTATAATTCTAGTATCGGTGAAACGATGAGCTTTTAGTTTCTAGCGTATGATGTATAATCATATTTTCCTAATTACGACTCACGGGGTTGTTGAAAATTAAGTAATTTATAATAATGTAGTTTGTAAACAGATCTTTCAATGATACAGCACTATGGGTCATCATATCATTAGTGACTGGTTTTTACAGCAGCAATATCTATTCTTCTGAAAGTATTATATCTCTATGGTAAGCTCTTGAGTTGAGATCCAATTTATATTATGAAAACAGGCTAATGTATACATTGCAATTTTAGATTTTAACATAATGAAACTCGGTACTTTATTATTCATCATACAAAATATCGACGTCCTTTTTGATCAATGGTCCGATAATAAAGACGCACAAAGAATACAGATGTTACATCGTGCAATCAACCATGACGGCACTTGTTTTTGTAACATCGTTCACTAGTAAATATAATAGTGGAATAGTAAAAATACGGATCTCATCAATGGGCGAATAAACAAAACTGATTCATACGATCTATTTGTACTAGGCGCGACTACGAAGCCCTGCAAGGTGATATGAATCGCATCCAGCAAGAGAATGAGGCTGCTAAGGAGGAAGTCAAGGAGGTACTACAGGCTCTCGAGGAGCTTGCCGTCAACTACGACCAGAAGTCGCAGGAAGTTGACAGCAAGAGCCGCGAATGTGACCAGCTCTCTGAAGAGTTGCAGACTAAACAGGTAAGACTAAAAATAGAAGTAAATTAGGTCTATCACATAAATATATCTTTTGGGCCAGTGGCAAAAGATAGATAATTTCTTCATAATAGTATCAAGTCCTCAAAATTAGCCTTTGACATTGAATTCAATTTGATCCAGATCCAACTGTCTCACATACATAATGTTTTAATAGCTTAAATACAAACAAATGGTTACTATTGCTTGTTGACTGGGTTAGTGAGCTAGGCTAGTGAGTCTAGTGACTAGTTCACTAGGTTACAACTGCACCTGAAACATCAATCTCCCTATTCATTCTGTTATACCTGTTATATTCTAAGGTGTGCAATTGTGCAATCTTTGGGAATAGAATTGGGTTTAAGATTCATTGTCACGAAACGAAAAAAGTAAAAATATCGTATTCAGTATGTAACATAATCAATATCTTCATTGCATAAGAGTCTCGTGTCAATCTAGATAAGACACGTTGAATTTAGTTGAATATTGTTATCAAACAAAACCCAGTACGTATAATATTTCGTATCTTTTTGTACACAGAGCGCCCTGACAAGTGCTACCTCCGAACTTCAGCAACTCCGTGACCTGTCAGCACATCAACGCAAGCGTATTGCAGAACTTCTCACGAACTTATTGCGAGATCTTGCAGAGATCGGAGCTGCCGTTGGGGGCTCGGAGCTCGACTTCAAACTCAATGTGGACACTGTTGGCAAACTCGAGGAGGAGTTCACTGTCGCTCGTTTGCATATTAGCAAGATGAAGAGCGAAGTTAAAAACATCGTACAACGATGCCACTCGCTGGAATCTGCTAATATTGACGCTAACCAAAAGGTTAGTCGGCGTTATTTAAGTTTTATTTGCAATGACCTCCAATCATTTAGTAATGATTTGAAGATTACTGAATGTACAGTCACCCTCAGAATAAGCTTAACATTTCCGTACGTTATTACCGTGCCTTAGTTTGTAAAACTTTCATAAAATAATATTAATCTAGCCCTCTGATGACTACAAAAATACTTAATAAGTAATAGATAATTATTTAATGACGTTATCCAATGTTGAGATCATTTATAAATAAATATTAGTTCCACTGCAAAGTTGCGGGTTCGATTCTCGCTTAGTGCAAATAATTGAATGAATGAATTATGTATTTGTGTATGTATGTATTAAAAAAAATGTATCTTAAGTACATTCGTCGGATTCGTCCACACTTAATTTGACTATGCTTAGTTTTGAATCTGGCTAGTGTGTGTAGAATATCTTCTTTATATTTATGCCAGAACCGTTAGTGAGGTATTCAAAACGTAATCCAATGGATAAACCGCATTGGTCATATTCATTTGTTCGTGCAGATCGAGGAGTACGAGCGTTCGCTGGGCGAATGCCGTCTTCTCATCTCGCAGCACGAGGCGCGCTGTGCGTCCCTGGCCGAGTCCATGCGAGAGGCAGAGAACAAGAAGAGACAGCTCGAGGAGGCTGCCGATGCTCTACGTGAGGAGTGTGCGCGGCTACAGGTAAATATTACCAGACACGGAAGGATATTTACAGGGCGCGACTTAAATCTAAGTTATATGGAAGGACTGGAAGTTGTTTCTGGATGATTTAGACCTCTTAGACTTATATTTTTTTTCCACTGAGTCTTCATCTTCTTTCGTGTCAATGTTTCACTTCAAATAATTAAATAGTTCTTGCGTAAGTTTCTTACAAAATCATGCCTATTCTGACTATTAATCGGTAATCAAATTTTCACCAAAAATAAGTTGTTTTGTCTACTGTGTCTATCTAGATTTATGTTTGTACTCTTACATATCCCCTATCCATGAAGAAAATAATGTTCACGTGTTTCATACTGTATTTTGTATTAAAATGTTGGTGGATGTATGAGGTCCATTAAAATCTTCGGGAAACCAATTTCACCTGCAAGCCGGCATCTACTGATGGACAGACGAAGCGCTGGCGTAATGGTAGTAATTCCCGTAAAAGTGGCATTAACCAAATCTAAAGCAGAACAAGCGGACCTCGGGTTCTCCGAGTAGAGAGCTTCGAATGTAACTGGGAACCACGCTGAGATGATCATGAAATATCCACATTACGGAACACAGGCTGCTAAAGTGCAAGCTTTGGATGCAACCATGACTGTCGCTCAGATGATGCAGATGATGGTATTGATGGTGTTGTAGTACTGGTTGTGCCTAGCGGCATATATGCTTTGGCAGTCCGCACATAGTCGAGCGTGCACTTTAGCACTCCACTCCTGCTCTGGAGCTGGTGAGTAATGGTGGCGCGTGTGCAGGCGGCGGAGCGCGTGCAGCTGGCGGCGGCGGAGCAGCGCGCCGACTCGCAGGTGCGCAGCGCGCTGGAGGCGCAGCTCGAGCAGCTGCGCACCGCGCACGCCACGCAGCTGTCCGCGCTGCGCGACGAGCTGGCCGCGCTGCAGCGCCACCACCAGGAGCTCAAGGAGTCAGTACCTACCCACCCTCGCACTATACGCGCGCGCACACACACACACACGCGCACACACACACACGCGCACACACACACGCACGCACACACACACGCACGCGCACACACACGCACGCACACGCGCTCACACACACACACACACACACACCCACACACACACACACACACACACACACACACACACACGGGTATACATATACAATGATGAGTTAATGCCCGGGTATTTTGAACTTGATAAGTTACTTAGAGATTCCGTCATAAAAGATCAATCTTTTTGCTGAAGCATTTACCACTGCTACAACTGAAACACTTCTCAATTACACCTGTTACACCCGTATCGGTTTTTGTAAACACCAGGCAATTTAACTCTCATATGTATTCATGAACATACACTTGTTAGAAGCTTCCTGAACCTGAACTACTATGAATGGCTACATACCTATGTAACACCTAAGTCATTTTCTTGACGAACCATAGGTATAAAATTTGAAAAGCTAATAAGTAACCTATATATCAAAATATGTAACCGTGGCATACCTATAGACCGACCGCTACCGCTGTACCGCTCACGCGGTACGGTAGCGATCGGTCTATAAAATGATCTAGTAGATGTTCCATTACTATCTGATAATATATTTACACTAGTCCTAATGTGATGTTTTTCATTTGCAGTTCGTACCAGGAGTTGACGTTGGCTCGCCAGCAACTACAGGACGACTACGAGAAACTGAAGCGCGAGGAAGCCGACAAATCGGCCAAACTCAAGGAACTCATGTTAGTGTCACGGTCACCACGCCGTATTCTCGATAAAGCCGAGAAAGAGGTGGTCAATCAACAAATGGTGTTGAAAGACGAGGGCGATAACTTTCGGGATTATATCATATCCCCGAAGAAAGAGAAATTAGGCTTCGCCTATAGAATGGGCCTCGAAATTGAGAAAGCTTCTGTCAAAGAGGAAAAGTCGCTCTCGGCAATCCCCAAGTCCACTAGTATCCGCCACTCCTGTAACATCCACCCTCTCCAACTTCACCTACTTATATCCGTCACGATGATACTCCTCACCCATCGTTACCCACAAATTGTCGTTTTGGTTTAAGCTTTATTATTACTTATTTTTCTGTGATAACAATGTGGATCTCTTAACACTATGACAATATTATTTTCAGTGCCTTTACATCTCAGCAATTTACTTATACAATTTCAGTCGAAGGTGACCTGCATTTGATAAGTGAAATGCAGTAAAATCGTCAAATGAGGTCAAGCGAGATTAATACTGAAATCGCGTGAATAAATTGCTGAACGAAATGTTGACCATAGCTTGATTCGTTTAATTGTGTGAATGAGATCCATATATTTATTTTAAAACGACGCTATCACGATTCGTATAACTCGCTTACATCGCTGATGGTAGCAATATAGTACAAAATATTTAAAAGATTATTATATAGTAAAGGTTGATGTGAGCCAGTTGTACATATATAATGTTGTTTTGATATTCAAAACGATATGTTCATATTTTTTATGCATTTTGGTGCTTCGCTTTGAAGAGTTCATTAGTATCTAAATAATGCATTTAATACCTAGTCAAATATAGGTTGTTTATTAATTCTAAATATTAGTTTGCTTGTAAGATAACTAAACCTAATGTATATTGTAGATCTTTGCTAACTTGTAGCATGTTGTGGACTATCGGTAATTATATTTGATGCATGGACTTCCTATATTAGGTAACAAATAATATAGATATTTTTTCGTATACAGATGAAGTCTATTAAAATATGTTGCGTTTGTATGATGCAACTTCCGCGTAGTAGGTGATCTCGATAGCTAGCTGTTACTGTCAGCATTTATCATGCGCCGTCTGAATTCTAGTCACTGCCTTACTGCGTTGTTAAATAATAACTAGATGTTGTTTGTACAGTTGCTAATTGTTTGGTTAGGTAGTTACATTGATTTGATTGTTCTAAAAAGTGTATAAGACTATAATAAAGGTCTTGACCATTTGTTAGAACAGCTTGTATATCTTGCAACTGTTTACGTCATTAAGGCACAAATATCCACTCTAAACGAGTTCATATTTTCATGTAAATATAGATGTAAATAATCTCGAGTGTTTGTATAGAGAGTTAGGGAGTAATATTTTTGTCAAAATATTTTTTTATACAATTTGATGATCGTTATAGCTAACTTCAATCGGATGTAATCGTGTTCCAGTACATGTAGTACTCTGTTCATCTTACTATTTGTCCATATTAAACCGTATGCATAAGTTAATAGGCGTATAAACTTATCTGTAAGAGACAGGTGTTAGGGAACCATTTAGTATTATTATTGATTAATAAGTCGTCTTTTATGCATTTCATAATAAGAAACGAAATCATTCCATTACCAGCATTTATCACATAGGACTTATTGCATATCTTTTTTTATGTTGTACTGCATGTTGCATAGTTCATTCCACTCCTTATATCTACACCAATTTAGTCTTTAATTGCATTTACTGCATTATCTGTCCCTAGTGTCCATGTCACTTCCTATAGTCTGTGTGCACTTGAAATGCCGAAGAGTGATTGTCGCCTCCTTGTGTTTAAGATACCGACATAAGATTATTACGTAAATGATCGATCGCAATCGGTAAACAAGAAAGTTTAACGTTATTTGTATGTAACTTAAACACACTTGGCGCTACCTTTGGTCTAGCAATTCAATCTGGCAATATTTAGAACATTCCTATTTTGTATTCACGTTTCTAGATTTAATTGCTTGTAAGAAGCGCCGAAATGAGTATAAGTGGTTAACGTGATCAATGTAAGTACAATGTAGAAGTAGTGCGAGGTTTTGTAACGCCTTACGCTTTTTTACTTTTGAGTTATCATTTTATTCCGCACGTATCCCATTCATATTCATTCTGCCGAGGGTTGGCATTTTCTAAAATATTCGGCCTATGTACACGGAGCGGTGATGTATATGGATGGGTGCGTGCCAGAAGTTAGATAGCTCACATCTGTTCGCAGGTAATAAAGGGTGCCCATTAAAAATCATGTTTTATCGTTCACTTTCTTTAGAGTAATGTAATATTTTTTACTTGCAGTCAAAGCGTGGAGCGGCGTGAACAGGCCCGTGCTGATCTCAAGGGTTTGGAGGATACTGTGGCGAAAGAGCTTCAGACATTGCACAATCTGCGCAAACTTTTCGTACAGGATTTGCAGGCAAGTATTCACTTCACATTTTCTCACCTAATTTTGAACGACTTTACGCGTCCCCATACTATATTTTTGTTCTAATCATAATCCTACCGTGTAAATACCGCAGTCCTTTAGCTAGCAGCTTTCCTATTCCAAATATATGAATGTCAGTTTGTTTAAAATTAGGCAAGGATAAAGAAATCCAACAATTCGGAGGAAGGCGCCGAGGAAGAGGGCGGCTCTCTAGCTCAAAAGCAGAAGATCTCATTCCTGGAGAACAACCTGGAACAGCTCACGAAGGTGCACAAACAGTTGGTGCGCGACAACGCGGACCTGCGCTGTGAAGTGCCCAAACTGGAGAAACGCCTGCGAGCCACCATGGAGCGCGTCAAGGCGCTGGAGACTGCGCTCAAGGTACTACAACTCGTGCTTTATCATATTTTAGTGTTTGACCACTATCTCACCTGCCTCCTTATTCGGATTGACAAACCGTACCGTACCTAGACCACTCGTATTAGCCGATACGTATAAGTCTTCTATGTTAACCAATTGAAATCTAGCTACGTCTCACGTTTCGCCTGTGATTAGAACTCGGCGTCAAACTATTCAGTGATAATGTCGTCTACAGTGAAACATTCTTACCTAGAAGCCTATTCGTTACTTTAAGATTCGGTCTCGCGAAATAGCAGTGAGCTCATTAATGTCTATCGGCCAAGTTAATCCTTGCACTACTGGGAATTCCCCAACTGATTGAGTTAAGCATTTCAGGTTCTAAAAGAGCAATTTTTTCATATTTTTCTGTTGCATTCAACTTTAAAACATTGAAACTTTGGAGAATATTTGAATGAAAAAAACAAATTAAAACTAAATTCAAAGAAAACTATAAATATTGTTTATTAATTTTACAGGAAGCGAAGGATGGTGCTATGCGCGATCGCAAGAGATATCAATTTGAAGTTGACAGAATTAAAGAAGCTGTGCGTGCTAAGAATCTGGCTCGACGAGGCCCACAAGCGCAAATCGGTAAGTGGGAAATAATTATAATTTACTAAGCTGCCTTTATAATGTTGTCTTACAATACTATCATCAGAAGGTAAGTAATCACTGATATAGTATGATATCAATATCCAATATCATCTTAGTGTTGTGTATCAATTGTATCCAGAGCCCAGGGTCTCTTGGTAATGAGTACTTAGTTCTACATTTAAATATTACCCAGTCATTTGATTTTTGAAATTTCGTTTTGATTAGATATTTCATTCATCACGTTTTCTTGCAAAAAAAGTTACAACACTTATTACTTCATTTATCTTGGTTTCGTCATCGATACGTATTCAATGTTTTGTTTTCAATTTATGCATATTTTTCAAAAAGTTTCAATTTAGCATAAAAAAGACTGGAGCTGGCAGATTTTTCGTATTAAGGCACTATATCTTCTACTTGCTTATTCGCTGAGTCACAAGGTCACATTCCATTCTATGTGCATAAGAGTCGATTCATGTAGTCAGTCCATTAGTCATCAATGGTGCTGTATGTTCGCTTTAGTACGCTCATAATAACTATGAATATTTTGTAACCTTTTAGCGAAACCCATCCGAGCTGGCGGCGGACACTTGGTTGGAGGTGGAGCGCCCGGCGTCGTACGACCTGCGCCTGCACAAGATATTAAAAGAAAATCGATCATTGTTGGAGCACGTGGTAAGTTTTCACGTTTACTTTAAACAAAATCGACATTCTAGTAGTTATTGGGATACAATAAAGATAGTGTTGTCCTTGTTACAGATGAGAGTTGAAGAGATAGCTGTTACATCATAGAGAATTTAAATGAAACTTCATAGATGTACCTTACAGGGGCGACGGATAATCTTTTAAATCATACCCATTATATAACTGTTTATGGAAAGCCTAATAATAAGTGCAACAAAAAAAATATGAAAAATATCTGTAGAATTCTCTTAGGCTTAATATTTTGAGCTAATAATTAATGTCTATAAGTGCACATGGATTTAGCAATCAATAGCTTTCTGCGGAATATATCAGGTTTCATATAAATTCGATATAACACGCGTTCTAAAAGTATTACGGTTTGAGCAGACTCGAAGCTTCTATGGTCTTTTGGTGTTGCTATTTTTAAATCAGATATAATATTTTTATGAAATGACAAAAAGTATTAATTTAGTTTCTCATTATGGATGCTTAAACTCGATTAAAATGTTCTATGAACTAAGAAGTGATACTTATGAGGCAGAAATGCGGTTAACTGAGTCGCGAACAATCATTCAGTACAAAGAATACCGAGCCAGTTACCATTTGTGTGAAATTAACGGAATATTGCCGGCATTTCTCTCTCATATGGATACTTGACAATGTTTTCCAAGATGATGGATACTTGACAATGTTTTCCAAGATGCAATATCTCGTTATCTTTAAGACTATGCTGTGAATTATTTGCAGACTTGCATATGCTGCCGCACAAATAAAATAAAAAGCAAAAAATCATAAAAAAATGTATGTTACTGTCGGCCCCGTTATCCACTCTTAGTGTGGTAGCAAATGCAGAAAGTGTGCATCATCAATGTGTAGTTGTAGTTTAAGCTTCTTTAATATATATTTTTATATATTTGTGATAAGCGTTGATATGCCGACATGCGAGCATTTATTTAGTTAACGAAACGAAAACCCTCTGGTAATTGTTCACAAGGTGTCATGGGTGATAACGAGAGATCGGAAATATTCAATCACAAAGCTTCAGTATCCGCTCATACCCGGGTAGCTAGCATTGGTCCCACGTGCGTGTGTGCCTGGACGACTTGCTGCAACAAGCAAGTTCACTGTCTTTAGGCACGGTCTGCGCCAATTTGACGATTCGATTTTAGTGGGAGATTTTTTTATTCAATGTTGAATATGAAAATCTCTTTCAACTAATTACATTTTGCTGTAGTGACTTGAATATCACATGTAGCCAGTATATTTGATACTGCTTAAAATCCTAATCCTATAATGAACACACATAGTTGTATAACTGTAGGTTATCATTCATTGCACCTTTCGCTTAGTCCCTCATACTACCCGTCACCTTCACGTTAGCTTGTGAGCTGTGATGTTTTTAGCAAATATTTTACTTTTGTATTGCGTCTTTCTTGTAACTGTCTCACTAGTAATTTTAGTCACTAAGTTACACTACAATATCGGCTCTTATAATATAGTGCATAACTATTAAGAAAGTATATTTTAATGAAATGTATGGTACACTTCACTTTGAACCACAGCTTTTAAAAGGAGACAAAATTTGGAAATATCGGCGTCTAATGTAGTATGATCGAATTGGTTAAAGTTCTCTATTTGCTTTAGAATGCATCAGCTTCGCTGTAGATCTGTAACTTACATAAGTACTTATGAATTAATCACGTTGGAATGCAGTCAGTTAAGCTTGTTACATCTAGACTCGGCTCCAGTATAGTGGCCATGCTCTGGCTGCGTCCGTTGAGGAGTTATGGAACTATGGCCGATTCAACGTCCAGAAAACCAAAGAAGTATCACAATGTTTAGGTTTATTGATCGACATTTACCAGCTGAAATTTAATGTAAGCCCCGAATTACTCAATGGTTCCAAAGCTCCTTGAGTGTGTTGTTGCAATACATTTATATTGTTTAGATGTAAAGTTATAGTAAATTATTACACTCTTAATTTAGATACCTACATGATTTTTATCATATTTTATTTATTTTATTTCATATAACTAAATTATCTCATTTGTTTTTCACTTTTGAAGTGTAATAAATGCGCTTTTTATATACCTCTACTTTGTTTTAAAATCATGATCAAATTCATATATTTTTCATTCAAATTGGAGAAGCCTACAAAGATACATTCCATGAGGAAAGCATATTGTATCTTTGTTAATCTTTAAGATTTGTTGTTTTGTTAAAATGTAGTTAAAGAGGCTATCCTCGGTTTCCACTCGCCTGTTGCATTGTTAGTTTCAACCGGAGGCCGACTGACGCCCAGTGGTCGGGTGATCCCCAAACCGACAGGCTTGCCTTTGCACCAAGTGATTTAGTTTGTATTGACATCTTTTGTATCATGTATTTTAATATATGGGAAATTCTCAGAAAGAGCATTTTCTTGATTTTTTATTTATTATGAAAATAAAATCATGAATTTATTTGCTAATGTGCATTTTTTATTTGTCTTGTCCTTCATTAATCTATTCATCAGCCCAATACCATTATGAATCGTGCCAATTGCCGTTTTGGGTCATTCGTCATAAATCAAACTGATAAACCTCTACGTATGTGACATTACGAGAGGATTACAATGAATATTCTTACGAAAACATGAGTTCAAGCTGTAAGTACACTCTTCTGTAAAAGTAATACAAGTTACTGTGAACCAAGAACATTGTATGAAAACTAACTGTCAAACTCTTTACTTCTAGAAAAGTTGCACACGCGTTGTACGCTCCGTAAAATTCGAGAGATTTTGCTACGAGAGTGTGCGAGGTTGGTTTGGGTCTCAAGGATGTTGGTAAGGCCACGAATATTCATTTATAATTAATTGATTTTAATTAGGATTACTTTTTGTGTAACGAGGTCATTACTATTCGTGTTGTTCCATGTGCCAGTTAAAAGAAAATGATTATAATAGGTTGGTAGTAAAGAAATAAAGTCGAGAGTCTGTCTTGTTTATGAAGTTGTTCACGATACGATATATTTGCGGCACGCGTATTTCAGTTCTGTCGCAAACAGTACCTATTTTATTTATTACTAGCTGTTGCCCGCGGCTTCGCCCGCGTGGATTTCGAATTCCGTTTCATATTCCTTTTTTCGTGCGGAAATTCTTTCGGATAGGTACCACCCGCGTCAGACATCGGAATATACCATCAGCAGTAGTTAAGTTCAGACTTAACTACTCCTGATGGCTGACGGCGTGCGTGAGACTTGAGACGGAGCGTCGTGGGGTTTTTATGAGGTTCGAGTCAGCTCGGACCTCATAAAACCGCACGCCACGCCGTCTCAAGTCTTCAGTTGTAAGATTGCTTAGAGCATATCCCGCGCTCCCCAGTGGACCCTGGTCCATTTACGGTTTTAAGATGGCCCCCATGACCCCCCGAGCCACTTCACCGACGGTGGGGTGTAGGGTGACAGGCGGCCGTCCTGTCACCCAAACATCTGCGCGTGGACAATCAGCTCGCCCCCCGCTCGCTCCCCACTGCTGCTCGAACTCCACTGCGGTTGACGTAACCTACGACAAACTTATTATTTGAGGTTGGTACACAGTAATTGGGTCTAGGGATCGAACCGCAAAATTAAGTTTGTTTTTTATTGTATGTTTTTTTCCGGGATAAAAAGTACCCCGTGTGCTGCCCAAGATATTGAAGAATAATTATACCAAGTTTCATCGTAATTGAACCGGTAGTTTTTGCGTGATGCCTGAACAAACAGATAGACGGACAACAAAATTTTTTAATCACATTTTTGGGTTCGGTTTCGGTCTAGTAACACCCCCTGCTATTTATTTTTTTGATATTTTCAATGTACAGAATTTTCACTTCTACAGATTTATTATAAGTATAGATAAACTCAGTTTGGTACATGTAAATACATAGTTCAAAACGAGTCCGACTATCCTCAGCAGTAGAAATATGGGGCAATCCTCTCGTCTGTCTTCTAAGTGGTATAAAATAATTTAGAAATTAAAAAATCCGACTGCGTAAAAAACTAAAAAGAAAAAAACAAGCACTCAGATGTCCGGTGGTCTAGAAACATAACAACTGAACAGTCGGGATCCACTATTCTACAGCCAATCTTATTTTTCAATGGATCCCGACTGTTAAGTTGTTATGTTTCTAGACCACCGGACATCTGAGTGCTTGTTTTTTTATTTTTAGTTTTTTACGCAGTCGGGTTTTTTAATTTCTACATTATATATTTTTATTTTATACTTTTTAGTTATAATTGCCCTTTTTTTTTTTTATTATCGTGCGGAAATCCCCATGGATACCACCCCCGTCGGCCATCGGGGGTGGTTATGTCGGGATCGAACCGACTAAAACCGCACGCCGTCTCGGGCCTTAGTAAGCCGGGGTGTAAGGTTACCCAATTGGCATATCCCTCGCACCCCAGCTGACCCCGGGCCATCTACGGTTTTAAGATGGCCCCCTCGACCCCCCGAAAGGGGGGGTGGGGCGAGCATCGCGCCACTTCGCTGACGGTGGGGTGTAGGGTGACAGGAGGCCGTCCTGTCACCCAACCGTCGGCGCGCAGACAATCAGCTCGCCCCCCGCTCGCTCCCCACTGTGCCATCTGCTAGTCAGAGGGACACGTGGAGAGCCTCGGAGCAGCCCTCTAGAGGGCCACTCCCACCCCGGCCGGATTGGCCGCAGGCAGCAGCGTCTCCCGTGGCGAGTGGGAGGCGCTGCTCGCCTCCGTTGCCCAGGTGCACCACGTGGAGGTTCCGGCCCCGCACCCAGTTATAATTGAAAGTCCAATCGGGTAAATAGCTCGCTAGTTATAATTGCCCTAGCGAGCTATTTACCCGATTGGACTTTCTTCTGTCTAATAAAAACCTTTGAATTGTTGTTACGCAACTTTAAATCGCTATAGATCCTAAATGGTCAATGGAATCGAAAAATGTTGAAAGGAAACTACAAATGATTTTTAAATACCTATTCAACGATACCCCACTTGACCTAGTTTGCTGACTTTAATTTTTTTAATTTTCACAATATGGCGGCCAGTAGTCGCCATATTGAATTTTCACTGACGTCATGTCTTTAGTGACACTCGCCGGACTAAAAGGAATCGATTGACGTGTGAATCATGAAAATCGGCCCAGGCGTTTGGTCTGTATAGTGCTTCAAAGGAACATACAAACATACATACATAGGCTGTTAAACACATTACCACTCCTTTGCGTTGCGCAGTCGGGTAAAAAAGTGAATTAAAGTAACAAGTCGTTATTTTATGTATAAGTATTTATTTAGGTTTACAAATAAAACGCGAAATAACCTATAGGTATATTATATATCACTTATATACAAATTAATACTAGGTTTTGGTTATTATAAAAATCTGTAAATTTACAAAAGCTTTGAGTGCTTATTTTAAATAAAAAATAATATCACATATATACCTACCTATATTATATTGTTTCTATTATTCTATGTTACATACATGTTTGTGTCCTGCATAATAAGTGCATAAATATGTGAAACTAGATATGTGCCGTTGCTGCAATGATTGGTTGAACTGGCAATAGTTACGTTCGCGAGGGGGGCACACTACCGCGGATGATTATACCTATGCGTAAAGTCTCAGGTGGAGGATGTAATCATGTTTCCGTGTGGATTTCATTACCACTTACCACTTTTTTATTGCTGGAGCCGCCCAACTTTATCCCTACACGGATTGGCTGTTATTAAACCATCCAATTTCCCTACACCTGTCGTAGTCATTTCATCTTTGCAAATATCTTATGTCTGATCGGGGTATAGGGTTACTTGTACATCAGACATGCATATGGTGACATACTAGCTAAGTACTCTAATCTAGTACGTGATATATGACTACAAAGTTTTATGATGTTGATTTACAATTATAATGTTCTTAATTGTTGAGTAATTGCCAATTATTTATATGCAACGAAACAGCACTTTTGCTAGATTTTGAATATAAAAAAGGTGCACGAAACCATAACAATAGTCCAAACCAAAGTAGCTAATCCCTTGCTGATGTCGCTGCATAACCAACGCCATCTACAGAAGACAAGCATAATATGAACTTTGTAACTACAGGATACAGATCTTGTACCTATTATTCAATATTCTTATAGTGCACGGCATCTAACTTAGCAAGATTTTGGAGTACTGTAGTGTGGGCCCCACTACTCCAAAACCTTGCCAAGTTAGATGCCGTACACTATACTTGTTTATATGGGACGCATTTTGCCACAAACAAGTATAGTGTACAGCATCTAACTTGGTAAGGTTTCGGAGTAGCGGGGCCCACACCACTCCAAAATCTTGCCAAGTTAGATGCCGTGAACTATACTTCGATTAGGATATTTGATGATTTCAGCTCTAGCAACACTTTGAGGAGAATTTTCTTTGGAGGTTACAATATGAAATGCCCTTATACGTATTTAAACCAGGTTAATGCTTTACATGCATAACATGTAGGTACATGAGCTGTTATGTCTACTAGAGGTGAGTAGTTCCGGACCGTTATAGCTCCAGGAACTATGTCCTTTCCCGGAGCTATATAGTTCCGATCCGACCGCTCCGCCTAAACAGTTCCACCATGTTCATGTCCGGAACGAGTAAGCGAACTCGGAGCATGGAATGAATGGAGCGAGCGCGCGGCGCGCGGCGCGCGGGTCGCGGAGTATACTCCGATGTGCATGTGCAGGTTCGGCCGGAGCGGTTCGGGTTTGCGAACAGCAGCCGAACCGGACCGAGTCGCATTTCGTGTTACGTAATTATCTACTTGCGCAGTGACTGCGGCGACGTTCGTATTTTAGCGTTTAGGTGCATTTATTTATTAGTTGCGAATGCGTGCGTGTTCCGAATACTTTATTTACACCATACCTACTTTCCAATTATTTTTAACAAATTACACTGTCTTTGATAAGTAATAATAGTTTATTGAGTTCTATAGTGAGTAAGTGAATAGATTTAAATAGTAATTTACTTTGCACATAGCTAGGTAGTGCAGTTTTTATTTATGACAATTATTTCGAAAATAATAAGGCTTTGAGAACTTTCTAATTATTTACTTCATCTGAAAATGCCATCTCAAAGAAAAATCAGCATAACTACTTTGGGATCATTTTATTGAACAAAAGAACTCAAAAAAAGGAAAATGTAAATATTGTTCTGAACTGATCTCATTTTAAATATTAACTATATACTTAAACACATGCTTGTCTGCTACCTCAGTAGTACCTATATAAAAAAAATTGTACCTTTTCATATATATCTGCACATGTTATATCAGCGTGGATTGCATGAACTATGTCCGGGAAACGTGTCCGCGGACATGGTTCCTGAACATAGTGCCGACTGTATAAGGAACCGTTCCATGTTCAATCCGCTCCCGGACATGTTTCGCACATGCCTAATGTCTACTAAGTCTTTTCTCATCGATGCCAGGAGGTACGGTTCATTAAATCTAACAAATCTATCTAAAATCATGTTCTGTAAAATATGGAATAATAATTTTTAACAATATTAATTTACCACACACAAACAGCTGCAACTGCAAAAGATATTTGGTAATAATGGTAAATTAGAATCGGTAGTATTATATCACCCATCAAAAAATGCATTGCATTTTCAACGAAGTATATTCATTTGGTAAAAATAATAATTACACACCAAAATAATTTGGGTACATGCCTATACTAAAAGTAATTAAATTCAAAAAATTGAAATGAGCTCAAATTATAAAGTGAAATGGTTATAAGTATATCATGATGGTATACGAAATTATAGGCAATAGCAAAAAAAAACAACTGGTTGCAAAACTGAGAGGGTTTGCAGGTTTTGCGGTTACCGCAATTTTTTTCAGACTGGCACGGTCTGGTATAATCTCCATCCCACAACCTTGACGAGATCCGAATTGCGAGCCAGTAAAACTTAGTGGGTGCTGGAAGGTTCCATACAGAAAATAGCTAAATCTGATCTTAGAGGAAAAAGACATAAATAAGGTTCAACTTAATTTCTTAATTGCACATGTTTTCTAGTACTTATGATGTGCATTATTTTTTTTAGTGTGTAATTATGTATTTATGTATTACCTACCTATTAACAATCTTATTTTATTTACTTATAAAGCATGACTACCGTTTTGTTATACACTCTGTGGAAAAGAAAATTTCTGGTTTTATGTAAGCCAAAATAAGGAAAAGGGTCACTTCAGACCAAGCGAACGTAATTTTATGAGTTGTGGTTTATTATCATGTAATTATGTTGAGTAAAGAAATATGACTTAACGCGTTATTGCACACGCCAAAAGCTATTTTATCCAACACTACGTTCGTCTTCTTAATTGATACTACGTTCCTTTAGCCTTCGTTTACAGATCTACAGAATAAGACTTAATTTTATCATTATAAATTATACAAAATAAATATAACATTTCATTTTACTATAAAAAATAACTTGTTTTCTAAAAATACTTTCAGTATAAGACTAAATAAATCTTACAACTAAATCTTCTATATATTAGAATTGTTGTTTCGCTTCAGTTTTGCGACGAGTCGCTTTATGACTCGATTATGCATTTTCTGCATACAATTTGTAGGTGACAGTATGGTACAGTCAGCAACATAAGTAGCTAAGTACTAATAAATCCATTAAAGTTCTTTACATTAATAACATAAACAAGTAATTAATTTCAAAGCACAGTTTCACACATTTCATGTTCCGTTAAGTATTTGATGAAAGGTTTTAAAGGTGTATATTTTTTTCTACTTCATTATGTGTACTTATTATCTTTATAACCATTGTCAAATGCCTGAGCTTTTTAAAATACTCGGATTTAGTACCAGAATCATAGCGCGTTGTATGATGAGATCGACTCGTTGGATTCTTGTCGGTCTAGGATGTGATTAAAACCATTTTCCTTTGTAGTAGATGATGTCCTGAAATTTCATTGTTATGATTAGGTAGTTATTTCTTGCAAATGGTCAAGGTGGCAACATGGCCAGACCTGGCCCAGGACAGAAAATCAAAACATGCATCAGGAATTCTCAAGTCAAACAAAGTATTTCGGGTTTTTCTATTAGAACGTTCCCAGTTGTAGGAGCGCAGATTCTGGAAAACGTGCCTGGGGGGCCAGGGAGCAACGAGCTCAGTTGGCGAAAAAAATACCTCTACCATCTTCCTTCAAGCGTGAACTGCGTGAAAGGCAAGTAATGCGAAAGTAAGGCGACGACGATTTCGTTTTGATTATGCTTTATGCCTTTTCTGGATAATTGCTGCCTCAGGGATGCATGAAGTGTGTACGCGAAAATGACCAAGCACAGCTGTACCTAGTTCGATTATTGCATGTATGTCATATATCATACTAACCCAAAAAATGGTAGTAATGTGATAAGTTGGGTACGGTTGGGACAATCCCTCAATTCCGGTAATACTAATACGATGTGACGTAGGTATGCCTGTAAACCAAGTCGCCGTTGCTCTACGAGATGGGCGTCCTGTACAACAGAAGATTTTTTATTATCACACATATTAGAATAGTAGGGCCGACGAAAATATTAAGAAGCTACCAAATTAAAAACTTAATATTTAAAAACAGTGGTTTGTTTGATTTTTTTTATACTATTTAGGGGGCAGACAAGCACACCGCCCACCAACACCCACGTGTGCAGCATCATGTGTATCACACTCGCGCTGCCGATCCTCGAGGGGAGGGGCGTTGAGGGCGGGGAGGTACTACCCCTGTCTTATTGCTCGGTTTGGACGGGAGATACCGTCGTGTCCTACCTCCTTCAAAGCTTCTATTTATTTTGGTGGTAGTGATCAATGCCGTGAGTACCTAACGATGGCCAGCACCAGTACAACGCTCTCATTGTGAGGACTCAAGCTTCTTAGCTTGAGTTTAGCACCTACGAGAAGTACTTACACGTTTCCTTAATGTTTTTTTAGGTGGGAACTTGTATGTCGCTATGTCCGGATGACATTTCTTCAGCTGCATGTGTAACTCGTGAAATTTGGCATACCTATGATACACATTCCACTCCTCCTGTCCGATCTTTAGAAATATCTGAAACATAAGAAAGAACCTAATATGAGGTCACTTCTGTTCTGACTAATCATATCCGCCTAGAAAAGCGATAGGTAATTACTGCAATGACTTATAGACAGGCTGATTCGACTTCAAAAAACATATTGATGCACTGAATTTACTGTGTAACTATCTTCAGAGTTTAGAGGAAACTTTCTTAAGAGAATATTCAAACTATTATAAGGCACAGAAACGTAACCATCCCGCATTGGCCCTGGGGTGCCACATTTCAATAATTTATTATATTGTACCCTAAATCAATAAAATTGCATGTCGCATTTATAGTAGGTATCTATCAATTATTCACAGATTTCAAAATTCAATACCTAACTGCTAAATCAGTCAGTATGTGAACGTGCATACAACACAACGCACAACAAATAGAATATTCTTATGTCGCATAATGTAGGTAAGGTACATATGAATGCTTAATTTATTTATCTACCTAACCTAGATAGGTTACATAGGTAGACCTGCAAACGCCCCACTTTGAATATGTACAAAGTTGACTCTTTTAACCTATTATCAAAAACAACCTTCTCGCGGTGTAACGATTTTTTTTTCATAATGAATATAAATTATAGTACGTTATAGAGTAAGGGCATCAATTCGAAATAAAGAAACTAAATAAACACGACTGAGACCGTCTTATCTTATTGCGTATGAGTGAAAAGGAAAGACATATCGACATAATATAGCTAGTGCGCTATCAAAGTTATACGAACTTATCAGGTTTCTATGTGTAGTTAACTTACCTGATAAACATGGTATGAATGAGTTTTCTTGCCTACCAGGAAAGCACTAGGTATGTGAACCTTTACATTGGATTCTGGATAATCTAAAACGACTAGCGCAGATATGTTCTCATACTCCTGTAGTTTTAGTTGTAAATGATTATTAAATTCCATAAGTTCTGCATGCATCTCCGCCACCTGAAAAATAATTATGATACAAAATTAAGTAGTTTCTATAGTGTATCGTCTAAGACACTGGATGTGTATGTGGGAGGTTGTAGATTCAAATCCACATCCTCAAGCTAATTATGATGCGACCGGTAACTAGGACCGACGCGGGTTTAAGGTGCTCTTCGAGGCACGGTAGATTCAAATCGAATTATAACTTGTAAACCTGTTCCCAACACAAACATTTAGCATAGTATTTTTTATGATTGCTTTTGACTTCAGACCTCGCCTGATGGTAAGCTGAATGAGAAATCTCAAAAATGAAGCTCATTATTTTACGTAAGATGTCAACAATGCTGGAAGTTAGAATGGTGATACTTAGGTATTAAGGAGAAAATAAGTAATGTGTGACATGACATTATTTTGTACAAGCTGTTGCCCGCGGCTCCGCCCGCATGGTTGTCGGTTATCACGAACAAATTTAGCCTATGTGCTTTTCCAAGCTTTGGTCCATCTAATGTACCAAAATTTATCAATATCGGTTCAGCGATATAGCCGTGAAAGCGTAACAGACTAGCAGTTACTTTATTGCATTCGTAATATTAGTATGGATATGATGCACTTTATTATATTTTCTAACTAGCACACTTTTCTATGGTGGAGGTGTACCTGGATAAGTTTCTTCTCATACTGATCAACTTCTGTACTATCACCATTGCCTTCACTTTTTAAAGCTTTACCAATTTCCACCGCTGACATGTATTGTCGCAGTTGTTCTTTTAATCGGTCATTTTCCCTGAAAGTATATTTGTTTTTATTTTAGGAAAAGCCTAAAACCCCCTATTTCATCAATCATGAGATGAGATGCTTTATTTAGGTATTTATTATTTTATTGAATAGAACTGATCATATCTTAAATTTGCAGGTAATGCAACATCAAAATCATTAGAAAAGTTATTAGTTCGTTAGTAGTTATTTTCATTCTGCTAGCACATAAAACAATGTTTTAATAATTGTTTAGCAATTTTTGCTTGCTAAACAAATGCTCCAAGAATATTTAAACGCGGGGGTTCCTTGAATACTAAATATGTAACTACATTTTAAACTCACTTGCTTAAATCAACAACAACTTTTTCTAGCTTTTTAATTTTTTCATTACTGCATGCTTCCACTTGAGAAACTTTAGTTTGTAAATTCATCAATTCCTTGTCCTTAACTTCTAAAACAGAATTCAGTGTTTTTTCCTCCGGGACACTCTCATCCTCTGTGAAACAAAGTTCCAAACAAGAAGTGCTTCCATCAATACTGCCTGCAACCTCTTCACTGTCACTCTCTGATATTTTTAAATTACTTATACTTAATTCAGATATGTCATCTTTATCCTTAGCAATATTATTTACATCTATACTATTGGATGATGAAAAAATTTCTTTGGCACATTCTGATAGTTTTGAAAAAATTTGTGATGGACTATCAATAGATTTGACACTGTCAGGAAAGAAGTGTCTCAGACTACTCTTGAACTCTGAGCTGGTGGGCTCACTGCTTGAAGCAGCTTGAGTTACAATTTTGGGATCAGGCGAATTTAGACAAGTCGCCGGCGCACTATTCCATGTTGAATTGCTTGTTGGTTCAATAACATCTGGTGACTTTACTTTACTTCCAGTATAATTTTTTTGTTCACTTTTATCAAATGATATTACTTGGCGCAAGGGCCTTCGATTCGTATTATTCGATGATTTGACAGGCAATGGTAGAGGTATAACCAGTTCTGCTTTGTTTGCCTGGTGAGTTTGTTGTGATTCATTTAGTTCTAATCTGTCAATTGATAAGGCGAACAACACAGATGATAAAGCTGCAAAAATAAAAACAATTGTATTGACATGATAGGTAAGTATATTTTATTACAGTTGTAGGATTTAAAAAGGAAACAGGATTCTCAATTAATTAAAGTAGATTTTATTAAATTACCAGAAGCCATGCTTGGAAGTTGACTTGCTGTTTCAGTATCTCTGACTAAAGCGCCTTCCTCATAATATTCCATAACCAAGCCATGGGAAACCCAACTTTGAAGATATCTGAAATTAACAATTTATTTTTTAGTTATTGTAAGATGGCAATCAAGCTGTGTGATGGTAAGCATTTACTATAGGTGGAGATGGAAGGACTGAAGCGCATTAATGTGCTGCGATAATGTCATGCACATGTAACACATATTTATAAATTGTCACGATAAAGTGCCTTAACTACCTACTGCCGACTAGACATGGACCAGAATACTGCAATATTATTATTTACATTTTGAAAAAGGCCCCTTATCCATATACAAATAATATGCGTAAGATACCTTTCTAATGATCTTTCATTTAAAGCAGCTCTTAGAAATGCCCTGAAGTATCCAAGAGGTGTGTTGATGTTTGAGAGGATCTTGAATCTTTCTTTTTCATGTTTTGTGAGGTGCAGGCATGCATAGCTCCAAAGTGAATTACCTGAAGCAAACAGTTTAGCAAAAATTATTTGTAATTTAATACACCTCCAACCACATAACTATTAACATGGGGATATAAAAATTTGATCGTGTCTACTCCCACCTGTTCTGTTGAGTTGTTCTGTTGGCAGAACTAGTGGGAATTTTTTTCCCATTAGTTCTGTCCACAGAACAAATGGGAAAGCAATTCCCACCTGTTCTGTTGAGTAGTTCTGTTGGCAGAACTAGTGGGAATTATTTTTCCCATTAGTTCTGTCCACAGAACAATCAAACGAAGAACAAATAAAGAGATCGAAAACGATGTGATTATTAGAGTGTATCAAATGCAATTGATTAAACGGTGACATCGTAATGCGTTTGTTTTTAAAGACTGCGTTAATTTTTTTACCACCAAAACATACTGTTAAAAAGGAGGCCAAGTTCTTATTAGCTAAAGGTTCGCCTTCGATTCCCTTTTTTAGGCGAACCTTTAGCTGATAGAAACTTGGCCCCCTTTTTAACAGGTATGTTTTTGGTGGGATTTCAATAGCTTTTTCAAGAATTTCAAGGATTCGATTGAGACAACTCACGCTTGTCCGATTTCTTTATGATATAGGTATTTTATACCCCCTCTCCCTCACCTCCCCCCCCTCCTCTTCGTATTCTCATTTTATCACTGGTTCATAAATATTTTTATTAAAAATTCGACATTAGATTGATGAGCCAACTCACGCTTGACCAATTTCTTAAATGTCTTAATTTTTTGTTTATCTACATATAACACACGACCTGTGTGCCAAATTTCACAACTCAACAGAACAGGGAGGTAGGAATAGACGATAACAGAACAGGTGGGAATAGTTAAGACAAGTCCGGTGTAAAGCATAGTCTTATAAGTCACAGAACTAATCGGAAAAAAATTCCCACTAGTTCTGCCAACAGAACAACTCAACAGAACAGGTGGGAGTTACCAGGTACAAAATTACCACTTACATGCAACTGCAATAAAATTATACAGAACGTTAACTTTACACAATGCCTGTTTGAGTGCATACAGAGACATTGTTCACAGATACTAATCTAGGAATGTGCGGGTACCCATATTAGGCTCGAGTACCTTTAATGGATGTTGAAATTAGACTTAAAAATATAATATAATCATTTTTCTTGCAATTAATGCAATAAAGATCTTGGTGGGGCACCAAATACACAAATTAATATATTCATTATTCAACAGTAACTTACCAATATTAACAATATTAAAAGTGAAGTTTAAACCTGCAGTAACCAAATTCTGTAAAGCAGAATTAGATAAATTTGTTCTGATTCCATGGCTTAGCACTCTCTCCCATTTATCACAGAGTTGCATTATTCTGGAAGAAATATGTAAAAAATGTATATCACCTACTGTTTCTAATGATCAATAAACTTCCTGTAGTGCTGTTTTACAATAAAGTACCTTAAGTCATCTTCAGTAGCCAGTTCAGATTTGCCTCCAAACCGATTTTGACAATTTTTTACACAGTTGAGAAGTTCTTCTTGAACAACTTTACCACTTTCTAATCGTTTTTTCAACTCTTCCTTATTGTCAATAGCATTAGCTATGGTGTTCAATATTTTGCTATTCTGAAACATGTAGCAGTTTTTTTGTAGCTAAACGTAGTGTTTCGAAACTTTCTCTATAATATAAATTTAGTACAGGAAATCATTTATTATAGATTATGATGCCTAATGAAGGTACACTTGTACTATAGGAATAAGATGCTAGTAACCATCAAAGTGAACAATAAAATATTGTTAAAAGGTCATTTAAGACTCGCAAAATAAGAGATTCCTATTAGCTAGACTCAACATTAATTTACTTTATTTAATTAATCAGCTTTATGCTTCTGTAATTTTATCATACCATGTTTGTTGTATCTAAACTTGTATTAATAAATGAGGTATATTTCTACTTATTAAGAGAAGCACAACATCGTTGTAATGGTATCACAACATAAACAGCTTAACTATGTTTACGATAAAAGTTTTGCTATGGTTTTGCTTTTGCTTTGATAAAAATATAGACGAATTTGACGTTTGTTTTGATTTGACAAGTTGTTGTAGTTTTTTCTAAATATTTCTTATTTAACGGCCATGGATACAGGTTCTTAAAGCATAAGTTGTATTATTATATCTTTTAATAATTTTTTACTTACTTTTACCTACAGGTTTGTTTATAACGGAACCCTCATGCGCGAGTCAGACTCACACTTGGCCGATTTTTTGGCTACATCTCCGGTACTATATATTATGCCATGAAGCTATAGATATAAGCAACAAAACCGCGGCAAATTTAAAAAATTTAGGGCAGGTATCACCAGTTATAGTTGGATTTAAACATTTTGATCGTGAAATAAAAGTATGTACCTATTATTAGTTTAACTGATATTTTTAAAGAATTTTATTGCGCTTTATTTGGTGTTATTCTTATTTATATTTTGATTTCTTTATTAAATACTATCCTTTGCCGACGACTTCACCTGCGTGGGAGTTTGGTACTGTGGGAATATCGGGGGAAAAGGTGGCAGGTTTATTCATGTTGAAATCCCCACGAATACCACCCCCGTTGGCCATTGGGAATGGTTATGTCGGAATCGAACCGACTAAAACCGCAGATGTAGTGAAGATATAGACTAAGACTAGCTGTTGCCTGCGTGAAATTATGATCCCGTTCCCGCTACCCTTGGGAATATATTTCACGGATAAAATGTGGCCTATGAGCGTGTGCAAGACATATTGCCTGTGTTATTCCAGACTAAAAACTATCTTCAAGCGGGCTTATAGGAATCAGACGAAATTCATTTATTATAAAAAAATATTATTAATTATAATCAAAATTAGATTCCAAATATTCTTCACCATCATCCGAGCTGCTTGATCCATCACCAGTCACACTTATAATTAATTATAATAATTAAATAAATATTGTTGAAAAGTACAATTTCTAATACAAAAGCGAATATTTCTGGATATCGCATCTGATCTGAATCTCGTTAATATTTGATGTGAATACATACAAATCTGTATTATCTATAGAACTGTCGAACTATAGAGTTATTTATAAATCATTTTATTTGCATTTTTGGTTAGTATGGTCTATTTCTATAATTTACTAGGAGATACTAATAAGAAGATAGCAACATTGTACAAATACACGAAAGAGAAGTTAGTCCACAGAGAGTGAGATAGAGACATGTAGGTATTTGGATCAAGCTGTTCTTCCCGGTTTGGCCTCCATGTTTATCTATAGCTTCATGGGCCAAACTGGGAAAAAAAGCTTGAGTCAAATACCTATATACATGTCTCTATCTCACTCTCTGTGGGCCAACTTCTCTTTCGTGTATTAGTTTTCTTGCTTAAGGCGGAAACACACTTAAATATGTGTCGTGTTGTGTATCGTGATGCTTACTGACGTAACGCTGTGTGTGCATACTAACGTGTCGTGGCGTGGCGTACTCTGGCGTTATTTCTGAACAGTAGGTACATAATGAACCTTTGCAGCGTTCAAACATACATAATGTTTTCGTCTGATTCGGATATTGATTTTGATGAAGACCTTCAATTTCTCTTAGCAATGAAACTTTTTAAGAGCAAAAAAAGAAAAGAAGATACTGGGTTCACCCTATAAACAGAGGGAGAGAAGACAAAGGTGAATTTCATCATCTCGTTAAAGAATTAGAGAGCGACGAAGAGAAATTTCATCAGTACTTTTTTATTGACTGAAAAATACAATACTTGGAATACTATTTATTGACTTATATTCTTTCAATTTCTTTCTGCAATTTCTTCCCAAGTAGCATTTCGGATCAAAATGATCTACGTACTCTTTACACTTTGAGTAATATTATAACTTTTCGTTGACGTACAAGTTCATTAAGATCGTCAGTAATTTTGCTGCAAATATAATAAATGTAAAAGTCCCGCTAGATGTTCGCACCACGAGCCACGCGCCGGTGTAGAGACACATTTACCTGTTGTGTCTATAGCTTCTGGCTTCATAGCCCCCACCACCACTCTGGCGCAATCGGTGGCAAGCAGTCGGCGCCACGACAGACAGAACGCGTTGTGACACAACACGACATGCAAATATATTATGTCCCTAACCATAATAAATGTATGAAAACGATATGCTTCTGGCGCGTCACGACACGCCACGACACATAAGTGTGTTTACGCCTTTAGAAGGTTACCATACTTAGAAATAGAAGTCAGCCCACAAAGAGCAAGATAGTAAATACAGACCGTGCTTCAAGTAGGTATTGGAAGTGCGGCCTCCATGTTTATCTATAGCTTCATGATTATAGCATAGGGGACAGTGCGATTATTAATTATTACAGGTCATTGGGTACAGTCAACCGATTGTGACTTGTGACCAAACATGCGTATTTTAAGTCTCACCAAGATCTTTCAAAAGGTTATTTTTTGCTATAAATTCTATGAAATATTATAGGAATATTATTGTATTAAATATTACCCACTAAATCCGAAATAACCGATTGCTATTCATTAAGAAGCCACATGTGGAAGAAGAAATTCAATAAAAATATCTAAAATGTGAGGCAATTTTATTGAGAACACAGGTATAGTACCACTGAAAAATAATTTTAATTTCATTTTTTTTTGTTGTTGTGGTGATTATTAATATACCAATGTACCTATGGGAGTTCTGGGTAGTATTAGTTATTCTGTGGTTCTGGTAACTAAGAAAATTGTTTAGTGTTTAATTTTATATGGGCATCATCATCATACTACGGTAGCCTAGTGGTCTGGGTAATAGACTGCTGAGACGAGGTCTCGGGTTCGATCCCAGGTTCACCATGGCACACACCAATGACTTTTCGATGCTTTTCGAAGCTATGTGTGTATTTATCGCAGGTTTATAAGTGCCCGGTTAATGGTAATAGGCTCGACACCTATTACATTGGAACCTAAACATAAACTGGCGAAATGTGGGTGCTAGCACCTCTGCCTACCCCTTCGGGAATATAGGCGTGAGTTTATATATCATCATCATTCTCTGAACCTTTTTCCCAACTCAGTTGGGGTCGGCTTTCCGGTCTAACTGATTTATAATATTTATGGGCAAAAGTAGAATATGAAATCTGTATTTTTTCTTTACTTACAGTCATTTTGGGTAACTTTGAACATTTTTACCGGATTATTAACGAATACTCTCTGATTAATATTATTACATCTTTATTTTATAGAATAAATAGTGTTCTTTTGAGTTGATTTATGTTTCTAAACTCACAAATTTATGGAAAAAACAAAAAGACTGCCCAAAATTTGCCCCAAAACTCACATTCAAAGTTAGCACGAATTTTGGGTAACTTTGAATATATATTTTTTTGGATTTTAAAACCTTTATTATCCAAACATTTTAAGTTTTGGATAAAATTGAATGATGTATTCTTGTAAAAAAAAGTCCAATCTATGAAAATCATGACTAACTTGATGTACCTACCTGTGAAAAATAGCGTGGTCTTGCCATATGAAACAAGGCGGACCAATTTGGTGGAAAAAAAAAACATTGTTATTTTTATATTTTCTAATAAAGTAAGATAAGTAGGAACGTAGTGTACAATATAATAAATTATATGTTTATTTGGCTATCAGATGAGATCAAAATCGTAATGACTGCTAATAATTTTTCTGGACATTTTATTTTTTAAACAAAACAAATCACCCCTGTTTTTCCACCTTTTTAGGGCCAAATGGCAAAAAACAGAACCCTTATAGATTCGTTATGTCTGTCTGTCTGTCTGTCCGTCCGTCCGTCCATCCGTCCGTCCGTCTGTCCGTCCGTATGTTACACCCACTTTTCTCCGAAACTATAAGGCCTATGCGGTTGAAACTTGGTAAGTAGACGTATTCTGTGAACCGCATTAAGAATTTCACACAAAAATAGAAAAAAAGCAATAAATTTTAGGGGTCCTCATATTTAGAACTGTAACTTTGAACCATTCAATGTTACCCAAATCACTTCGATTTTGATCGTCGTTACAGCTTTATCAGTTTTAGACAATTTATGTAACACCGTGTACGGACAGCGATTCAAAAATAATAATTTTTTTAGTAGATTTTAAAGATAAACACCAAACATACCTGTTTACAGCAAGTTTTGTACAAATAATTCCGATATTAAATTCAACTAACAAACACTGCTAAAAACTTCACTCGAAAAAGGCGGTTAAATTACAAAATTATAACTTTGAAAGTTTAATATTTTACGTTTCGTTTGTTAAAAAACATTATGGCGATCCGTTTAGGCAGTTATAATATTGAAACAATAAAAAATTTGCATCAAATAAATTTTTAAATCTTTTTCACAACTTTATTCAAAGTTACACTGCGATTCAATGTTACCCAAAATGACCGTACTGTTTTCTATTTTTTTTCGGCGTGTTATTGACATTGTATTTTAGTTTTATGGGGTTGGCAACACTGCTTTGTCTCAAACTGAACTTAACAAAATGGCGTTTCTATTCTATCTCGGCGAGCGTGAGTGTTGAGCAGCTTATGTTTAATTCGTCATTTTTTTGTAGTTTCTCATTCTGTTCGTATAATTTCGAGCCTAGAAAGTTGGACCAGCGTGTAGTGGTAAATAATTATAAAAAGTGTTTATTATTTGTGTTCCGGAGCTTACAAAAGTTTGATCATGAGTAATTACGAAGATGATCAAAGTGAGGACGGAGAATTAGCACGTAGCCCTGTTCAGGACGAAATGGATTTCAGGTATGTTCTTATTATCTCCTTGATCAATGATTTCGTAAAAACAATCCGAAATAGGTAGTCAAAGCTAAATAGCTTTATTAGTCATTGATGCCAAATGACATGATTTTCCTCAAGGTTTGATGTACCTATTCCGTGACTTCAAAATTAAACATCCGTATTTCTTGTATTACTTTAAATTTCTAGGTACTGATTCACTACATAATTTTTAATTTCGAGTGATTAACAAATCGTTTATATTCCATTACTATGTCATTAAATACCACGCTAACGTAAGGTGATTTGTTTGGCCTGTTAGATTCGACGCTGCCACGCGTTGTAGGATAAGTTTAGTGTCCGTAAATGCCGTGTGTGCTGGTACAGCTTACCCTTTGTAAAAAAAGTGTAAAGTGGAGATTGATCTATGTTTGTACCATCACAATTATAATGAAGATAAATAAGTGTTAGCATTCTTAAAATTTATTGCTTCTGTTTGGTATGTTATTTCTTGTATCTTCTGGTTATTAATTTACAGTTATTTTAGTGTAATTCATATTGATAATTATCTTAAATGATAGGCTGTATGACATGAATAACCATAGTATCAGTTTAATGAACATATCTTTTTATTAATGTTATTCTGACACTAATTTCGTTGTAATATTTTTAGTTTGTCTGATGAAGATCGTGATAATGCTGATTCTTTGATAATCAAACCACCTCAAGCTGTAATTCGGACATCACATAGAGACAAAAGAGCTCATAAGAGAGCTGTCAAGGATAGGTACAAAGACAATACCAGGAAAGAAAAGAAACACCTTTATCGGTAATTATTTTTTCTAATTTAATAATACCACCAATTCTTAATATATTTGTAATGCCTGTGTCTATTACATTTGAAGTCTAGTAAATACAGAGTTCGTTTGATGCAGAAACGTGACGTTTTGCTATTAGTATTAGCTCCCCAGTATCCATTTTAATTCAAGTGTTCTATTTTGTTACCCATGTTTATAACATTTTATATATCTAATATTATATGCTTTAAGGTCTGTCATCTTACTGACATTGGGAATATTGTAGATCAATCATAAACCTTTTTCAACAGGGATCGTGATAAATCTGAAAAATCAAAAAGAGAAATTAATAAAAATTCTGACAGAGAAGAAATGGCCAAAGAATACTATAGAGACAAACAATACTATAGGGAAAAAGACATGTACAGAGATAAAGATACATTTAGGGACAAGGAAACATTCAGGGACAAGGAAACATTTAGAGACAAGGAGACCTTCAGAGACAAGGAGGCATTTAGAGACAAGGAGGCATTCAGAGACAAGGAAGCATTCAGAGACAAGGAAGCATTTAGAGATAAAGAAACATACAGAGACAAAGAACCATATAGAGAAAAGGAAATGTATAGGGATGGTAAAGAAATATACAGGGAGAAGGAAGTTCGAGAAAAAACAATGTACCGTGAAAGAGAAATGCGAGATAATAAGGATATGTATAAGGAGAAGGATATGTATAGAGAGAAGGAGGTGTATAGAGACAGGGAACATTACAGGGAGAGGGAAATGTACAGAGATAACCCTTCTTTCAGGGACTCGGCTAGGTCCAGAGAAGTCTATGATGTCTCTAGATCTAGAGACAAAGACATTTATAAAGAAAAAGATGTACAAAGGGACATGTATTTAGGACGAGACAGACAATATAATAAATATATTGAATCTGAACAGAAGCGTTCAGATACAGACCGGATAGAATCAAGATTGAGATCATTAGCTGATGAAAATCATACAAACCACAGCAATGAAAAAGAAAACAGGGACCGGACTTCTGCTGATAGAGAATTAGAAGATTTAAGGACTAGATTGTTAAACAAAAGAATATCCAAAGAGTTACAAACTCAGGATAGCAAAAAGAGTTCAGAATACCTTGAAAAGGAATCCAGGTCTAGTACTCGCCATTCTTCAATGGAGTCAAGTAAAAGACATTCATCTTTGGATAAACATCAAGAACATAGAAAAAATAAGATGTTGTTTGCAGGTGAGAAAATTACTTTATACCTATAATACATATACATACATACAAATCACGCATTTTTCCCATTGGGGTAGACAGAGTAGTATTTTATGTTATTTATGTATATTTATATGATTATATTTAAATTGTGAATGATTCATACTTAATACTTTAACTAATTTAAAAAAAAATTAATTGCACCCAGTTAGCAAATTAGCAATTACCATTAGCAATTGCAGCATTTTTGCTAATTGCTTTTTAATGCTGACCAGGTAATAATGATAATATTAATCACATCAATATTACACAGACTTCAATGGAATTCTTAGATTAACTAAAGTAATTTTATTGCTATTGATTTTAGACAAAGAAAGAGAAAAAAGGAAACATGAATCTCGAAATGAATTAGAAGCTCGCCGTCAGCAACTCAGGCGACGAGGTAGGAAGCGTTCTGTGTCCCCAGATGAAACTACCTCAAAGAAAACCAAAACCAGTCATTCACCCAACTATGGTGACTCTGTTGTGACTGTATCTGATTCAAGTGATGTAGAAATGAAAAGTGATTCTCGCTCAGAACCTGAAGATGGTGAGTATTATTCTAAATCTGATTTAAATCTGATGCCTTTTATTTTTTTTTATTGAGATTTATTCAATGGCTGTATTTTTTTATTAATATTATTTTAGGCGAGCACACAAACAGTGAAACGGAAAATGATAGCACTAGCACTGACTCAGATACAGCAGCAGATTCTAAATCGGAAGAAGAAGAAGACGAACCCAAAGAAGATAACAAGTCTGATAAAGAAGAAAAGGAACAAGATAGGTCAAATGAAAAAACTAGACCTCCATCCAAATCTAAGTCCCCTAGTCCTAAGTTAAACCGTGTGTCACCACTATCACATGAATCTGTAAGGTATGTAGTATTTTTTTTAATAATGTACAAATTGGTATATTAGCTATGTATCAACAAAGCCTTGCTAACTGTTATTACACTGTCATAATGATATATTTCAGGTCGCTATCTAGATCCAAGAGCAGAAGTAGATCTCATTCCTTTTCACCTCCACCTCTAGGAGAAAATGGAAAGATTGAAGAAGAAAAAATTGTAAATGATGAGGAAGAAGAAAGAAAGAGGGAGGAAGCCATTAATGCTCTGCCATCTTACTTCCCAGCTCTACAGGTAATTATTGTTTTGTATGTAGGCATCGCACTTCAAATCGTTGACACTCATAATGCAAGTGCCAATACTGTTTGTAATCCCTAATAGGAATTATAAATATGTAATAAATTATAGGTCTCATTGTTGTAACATCATTTTCCTAGCATGGATAGGTTGGCTCAACTGAGGAAGTTAACTTTCGCTTAATTTTGAGGTTAAGTAGCTGTATGATATGTGACACAGCAAGAGGTTTTTCCTCTATTTTTCTTCACAGACAGCAGGTTATAGGCCACCATAACTGCATGCTATCAGGTGGGCTGGGGTTGTTTTTACCTCAACAGTGCAGAAAGAAGATCTTGATAACAATTAAAACAAACTTTATGCGAATTATAGGTTTAAATTGGATTTTTGTTACCTTTTATAACATTTTATAGGGCTGTCGGTCAGTTGAGGAGTTTCAATGCCTCAACAGGATAGAGGAAGGCACCTATGGAGTTGTTTACAGAGCTCGCGACAAAACAACAGAAGAAATTGTCGCTCTCAAACGACTGAAAATGGAAAAGGAAAAAGAAGGATTTCCCATCACCTCTCTGAGAGAGATTAACACATTACTTAAGGTAGGATCACAATCTGTATTTTATATTCTGTAAGCTCACTCGAGCCATCACATTGCATCACTGCTCTTTATTTCAAGGTATTTCGTTTAATTGTTTTATTACAATCATGTTAGGTAGTGATTGAGCCTGGAGCTGTGAAGCACTCGATGGCTCTTGTGTTAATTTCATGTCATTAATGCCTTGTATTTTATTCCTACAGGCCCGGCACCTCTTACCTGCAAGAGGGTTAGCTAGAGGTGTGACCCAATTGCAAGGGTAACAACTTCAATACACGGGCGGGCCTAAATCTTATAAGGAATTTATTCCAGGGGAAAACTCTCCAATGCTTTCTTCTTATTGCATACCAACATCTGCAAATATGACAGTCTACAAAAAGTAATTTTCCAATATACAATGCTTAAAATACGAACATCGAAGGTTATGGTAACACTGAAGCGTTTGAATATGTACATGAATTCAAGAACATCACCAACCATCATACTACCAAGTTGACATCATGTGTAGAGGTAAAATTAGGGGATACGCTTAAGGTCACATAGAAAGTATTTCAATTATTTATGTGTAAAAAGGATATTAACAAAGGAGCTCATGCATTGTGTGTGTATGAAACAAACATTAAGGAGTTATTATTCTATCTAACAACATGACTGAAAAAAACTATTCCAATGCATAAGCATAATTCTATATTAGCGACACGCTTGAGCGTCGATACTGTAATCCTTAAGGGCTTTAGGGACAGACATTATGGAACAATACTGAGTCAGTACTACGAAAGATAGAATGAATAAGTACATGCTATCTTTCGTAACACCTCATACTTTCTTAATACTAACTATTGAGAGATAATTTTCGGTGGGTGAATTATATAGACACGATAAGACACGGATAGGACGCGGACGCGATTTTTAAATTATAAAGATGAAACGTGGATACCGTGTAATGCGCCGTTATATAGGCTGACTTTGTTGCGCTAGCTATAATTTTAAACGCGCTAGCACCTTATACGTGCCGTATCATTTCTGTATAATTCACGCCTAAAGGAAAGCCCATCGAGAATTAATCCTGACATGCTAGTATAACTGGTAGATACTGATAGATAACCTAATATACATTGATGTAACATAAGAATATCCTTATAAAATTGACATGTGATTTAGATTCGCCGTAGCATTTTGAAATATTAAATTTAAATGTCAAAAGTACTACTCAGCACCTCACTCCCCTGCCATTGCAAGAAGTGTACGGCATAACCTAAATTATTTTGTGATCGCCAATAGTAAGTTGTCATTCTTTAAATACAACGCTTATTCGATTTTCCGACTTGGGATTTATTGCCTTTTTATTTAATCATTGCATATTAAATAATAGACAATAATCTAGATTGTACATTGAATCAATCGATTTGTCAATAACCAACTGTCCTTTTTTACTAGTTGATTATCTGCGAGAGGTTTCATTTGCTTATATGAGTTACACTATTATACTGCACAGGATGCTATTTTTAAAACCAACTGCTATGATAATAACAAAATATAATAATATATTGTCGTGTCAGTCACAATTGCTCATCTGAGCACACCATCCTCACTTACATTTCTAGTCTCACTTGTATCCATCCATCTATTCATGCTTCATTACTATTATATGCTCCACAGCTTTCTTACTCAACTTTTTATCATATTTCTTGAAGAGATTATATTAGCTATCCATAACCCTATATTAGTCCCTATTTAATACTAAAGTGTGATAATAAATGCTGGATGAGGCAAAAGCAAACTTTATTAAAAGTTCAGTCGTACTAAAACGTAAATCATAATGTGAACAAAGATTGTGCTCATTTTAAAAGCTTGTGCCGCGCTAATTCTTCCTGTTTGCTTTTTGCGTTACAAGCTTTTGAAATCAGCGCAACCCTTGTATAAAATTATTATTTACTTTTAGCACTACTGAATTCTTTTTATTAAAGCTTGTTTCTAAAAAAAGTACTTTTGAATTAAATTTTTATTTTCTACTTTTTAGTTTACTTTAATCATGTAGCACTAAAGTGCCTCTACCAAGATAAATCAAATGAGCCCAAATACGGTGGGTTTATCTGGTTTAGTTCAGAAGTTCCTCTGAGCACCTACTGTCTCCATCTTCAGATACTGGATATCATGTACTATCTAGGAACTAAGTACTTATGGAGACAAACCAAACGAGCCCAAACTCGATGCCGTTACGTCGTTTCACTATGGAGATCCTATAGTAATTACCATTTAGGACCATAGTTCTCGGCAAGACGATTGCAACGAACCCAAACTCGATGAAATTGTGCCGTTTTATTATGAACTTCCTATGGCCACTTTCCACCTCCGTAATCACACATTGGAAACCATATAAACAGTAGCCGAAGTACTCTCATTATATAGTTTAGGTATAAAAAGTAAATTCCTGTTATAAGTTAATACGAAATTGATTGGCATTGAAACTAAATTATCCCTAATATGAAACTTAGCGTTAAAAGAATCATGCTAGTCCACTGTTTTATTGGTGAGAGAGATTTGATTAAAAGAGCAAAAAGAAAGTAGACTTAATTCAAAATTAAACATAAAAAATGTAATTAGGTAAAATGACAAAACAAAATTACCTATGCCTTAGAACGATTGTTTCAATTTTTCAGATTTTTTAAGATGGAAGTAGATGCTATTATGACAACCCAGCCCGATGTTTAAGATACCGTCCGACAGCTGGACCTTTCAAGAATGAATTAAACATCTTTGTATGGTGTGCGTTGTACCAATCGTTACTAAATAATATTTTCTGGTTATAAATTGAGTTTAGGTACCTTTATGGACAAATAGCCTTTTGCGTAAATCTTACCTTATTTCGCGGTCCCATGTATGAAAATTAGATAATTGCTAGCGGCGCAGGACCTGGCTTCGTCCGGGAATAAATTCTTGACATAATCCTATAGCCCGATTGCACCATCCACCTTGCCCATTTATAAATGTCAACAAAAATGAGTTTTAATATTGAGTTTCTTACTTCAAACCCTTGTTTGCTCCGTTAGGGGTGAGATTTTTAAAAGCGCTGATACACGTGTACATATGTTTATTTGTAAACAGAAGCAACTATTTTAAATTTCGTGCTTCCGCTCTACCCTTATTTGCCCGATTTAGGGATGAAGTTGTAAATGACCCCGTCCCACATATATCTTTATTTTTAACCAGGAAGCAGCTACATCAAATTTCATGATTCTTACTTATAAAATGACGGACTTTCCATGTAACCGTTCATCGTCTATTTTACCCCTTTAGTAGCGATTTTTTTAAAAACACTGATACTCGTGTATATTTATTTCTAAGAAAAGTATATAAACTTTTATGTTTATATTCTCAAAACTGACAAACTTCCCAAATAAACTTTCTCTACTCTTAGCAGTGAAATCAGAAGTAGGTGTATGAAATTCGTGCGTCTTTGAAAGTGACTGCCTTCCATACAAACATTTATCCCTTATTTTGCCACCTTTAAGGTGAAATTTCAAAACATCCATTCTTAGTGGATGCCTACAACATAAAAAGCATCTACTGCCAAAATTTCCTACCAAATAGGATTAAAATATACAGGTTTTATGTACTTATTAATATTGTAGCTATTAACAGTGTTTTTCTTACAGTAGAGTCATTTAAAAGTGTAAGTACAGCGTCCGAGCTTCCTCCCATTTGTTCAGTAAATTTTATATCTTGATGACACAAAGTATCCTTCACACATTGTTGTATTACCTACTTGTACTTGGTTATACTTGGTTCTAAAAAGAATGCAAGCAAGTTATGTAACTGGGGATATGAAAATCTCACATCCACATTCGCAATTTTCCTAATATCATCATCATCTCAGTGTTGGTCCCAATCGCGTCAGATGCTTTTACTTGGAAGCCCCGGAGTCCGCATTCTGGTCAGGCATTTTTTATCCACGTAGCTTGGCGTGGACGAAGTAAAACTTGGCCGCACCAACGAAGGCGACTCTCCTGCATTATATCTGCAATATCATGGATCATGCATATTGGGGTAATAAATGGCATCAGCTACCTCACGCTGTTTGGCCCACACGCGTCCGTTGAAGTCGCGATATTATCTACCAGTCGTAACTTGGTCCATGTACCTACTCGACCAAGTCATAGCCTGTGTGGAGGGAAATAGGATCTGTATAGTTAAACACCAGGTACTCGGTCTTAACCATATAAAGCTGCAGATCGTCGTTCTCAAGCGCCTCCTTCCACGTCTTCCCCTGTCGCACCAATTTGCCCCCTGACCGCGTCCACCACTGCGATATCATCAGTATAAAAGAGCAACCGTCGTGGTAAGTTTCTGATACTGACCGACAAAATGTCTAATACTAGATCTAGGGACGGATCCTTGGTGTATCCCGACGGTGATGGGTAGGGTTGCGTATCGCCAATAGCAGTCTGAACCACAGAATTGGTATTGTTATGGTGTCTCGGATAATGTCAAAATGAGATTCTGGAACCACTTGTTTACAGAGCTCATCCTATCATTAGGCGAGAAAAACAGTAGGTCTTCTGCATATCCAAAAACGGTTCTGTTTCTTATCCAGAAACGGTTCTGTTTCTGGAGATGGGCATATTCTTCGTCCTGTAATTCTGCCCGACAGTCCTTAGAACAAGGACCGGCTCCATGGTCCCATGAATGGGACAAAACTCATATTCACACTCCAAAAATGTACACTCATGTCGGCTCTGGGAATTAATTATCCTCTCATAGAGCTTCACGGTGTGGGAAACCATACTCTTGCCCCGAGCTCTGGCCTATGTAGTCTGGAGTAATGATATTCCGCCTTCATTGGCTTGGGATCTCATCGGTGGCGAGGACAATGTTATAGTTTTGTGAGAGTTTTCACCACGGGGACCCATTACCTTTCATGCCTCGAAGCGGACTCCACATTTTACATGACATTTTAGACTTTAACTGTATAATGGTAAAGTCTACAAATAAATAGCATTTTTTAGAGTGTCAGTGGCATGGCAGTCGTTTGCTTTTAGCAGAATCGACCCCCTGAAAACTTCCACCCTCAGACAATTCACTCATGAGAGGTTGTAAGTGGTCTTGTCTGGCTCTGGCTACAGCTTTCGTAGTAGCGCGCTTCTTAGCTCTGTACGCGTAGGGATCTTCAGATTTAAACGCTTGTCACTTTTTAAAGAAGCCTTTCTTCATCCTACTTTTTGTCTGGATTGTCGTTCCACATAAAAATGTTTTGATTTCACACCCTACTGAGAGTATGGTCAATTGCGTCGGCACTCATCTTGCATTTGTTCACTCATTCGTTAGGCCAGTAAAAATAGTAATTTAACTTACCGACCTAAATTTTATTGGGCATACCTATACTTACATGTAATTATTTTTTTTACTGTTTTCATTTTTATTAAATCATTTTTGATTTTTGATGAGGTTAAGGATCACTTCCTAAGTATAAAAATACAAAATGGTGACGGATTTCGATGGAGCTCAGGCCCCATCTTGAAGCAAAGTTTTTGTCCGAAATCTCGACAACTTTAAGGCAAAACTGATAAAGACCATTATTTTAGAAAATAAAATTTCGCCACGATAATGGTTTGATGGACGGCTTTTGCCCTAAAGTCAATCAGCTAGTCAGGATGAGTAATTGGTATATTATTATGTGTCGGTTAATATTGTGGGACTAAAAAATCATAACACTGATAGAGTGGGTAGTTCTTATTTGAGACTAGCTTCCGCCCGCAGCTTAGCCCGCGTGGATGTCAGTTATCGCGACCAAACATAGCCTATGTTCATTCTCGAGGTCTAATCTACTCCTATACCAAATTTCATCAAAATCAGTTCAGCGGTTCAGGCGTGAAAGCGTAACAGACAGACAGACAGACAGACAGACAGAGTTACTTTCAAATTTATAATATTAGTATGGATTGGTCACAAAAATTCAATTAGCATAATGCTGTAAAGTAAAGATAAATTCTCGGTTTATTCTACTTACGCTAGAGACATTTTTTATAATATAATTTTCTTGAAATATTACATTCCCAAATGAGAACATAATATATATTAGCATTTCCGGCAGAGAGGTCCTACAAATACTTTACGTCCTCAAGTCATTTCATTTTAGTTCCCTATAATTTTATATCTCAACTTTTAAATAAAACATGAAGAATATACATTTTACCACTATATACCATTTTTACCTGTTTTATGTTGTTATCTTCGTTAAACCTTTTTATATTGTGTAAAAATTAAGCAAAGTGGTATAATCATTGACCCTTATAGCGTCGAAGGTTCTGAGCCGTTTAGTGTTGATGGTTTGATAATGCTTTACCCCATTATAATGTAACACGTTGTATTTCTAACAATTCTGAGTTGTAAGTACTCGGTATTAATGTAAGATTTCGGTATTATCAGTTTATTTCGTGTATATATAGATAGTACAAAACCCAAATTGAAGCATGTCATATTTGATAGTCTTGATGTCTTTAACATAAAATCGGCTTTATGTTATCGAAA
Source organism: Lithosia quadra (assembly GCA_963576445.1). NCBI lineage: Eukaryota > Metazoa > Arthropoda > Insecta > Lepidoptera > Erebidae > Lithosia > Lithosia quadra. The sequence goes on along the minus strand of OY754877.1, from coordinate 10,387,788 downwards.
AATGCTTACAAGAGCTCAATAACTTTCGATGTTCGTATGCAGAAGAAACTTATGTGGTTGGTACAAATAATATTGCATTATTTGTATGAGATTAATTGCAAGGAATGGAGCGCTGACAGAGAAGGATCGCTTCGCTTATCTCATATCGTGTTAAGGAAATTAATTTCTTTTAAATTGTTTTCGGTATTATTTGAGTGTGTGTTAATGAAGTGAATCATATATTATAAGATGTGAGATAAGTTAAATTAAGATGATATGATCCGTAAGTTTTAGCACACTCAGAGATCGTGAAACGTGTACGTAACTTGTGAATTACAAGAATCACGATAGTTGTTGTCTATGGCTGGTTATGGAGGTTTTGGTGATAAATTATGTTTTTCACTAAAATCTTTATGACATCTGAACCAATTATTATTAATTATTTGTGTCTGCGTAATTAAGTTATAATTATGTAAATATAGTCGTGTAAGAACGTTTGGATGGTAATTTTCCTAATTATTATACCACACATTGAAATGTAATTACCGTTATTTCAAGTACTGTGATATGGTTAGCTAATTGGAAATTACCATTTCAAACATATATGGTTTGGTTGTATGTACGGTTTATTTTATTGTAGTTATATTTTTCTACAGTTATGTTTTATATTTAATTGTTGGTTATGGAAACATCTAAATTGATGGACTTTATATTTATAATTATTTCTCTCCATGTTTTGTATAAACATGCACTCAGATTAATTAAATTTAAACATGTTTACAAACATTTGTATAATAAATAAAGAAGACGCTACAATGGAACATGGAGAGACAGTCAATATTGTTGTCCTGGTCCTTATTGAATTTATGAAATTTAAAATACATTTTGTGGATACTGTTCGGTCATCATCTCGTTATCGTGTTTTGTAGGTAGCTTCAAAAAACTGCCTACTACATGCGACTCATAGTTGCTACTTGCTGCTGTCGAACAGAGACAAAAGTAAACACAAAATGATTTTGAGTTTCGTTCTTAAATATACGTATAATGTTACAAAATTCTATGGTATATAAAACGTTCATGAAGCTGACGGTTTCATGCAGCTGACTGAACTCGAAACACGCCTGCATGTCTAACAGCACTCTCGTTTTTGTTACTAATTTATTGTAATTTATGTTTATCTATACTTACATGTAGAAAATATAAAACTATAAATTCTAACTATAAAAATAGGCCAGATAATTAGGATTCTCCAATGATTTTGGCATCTCTTGGTTGGTCAATGCCATAGATCAATACACAAGAACTATCTCTCGAGTACATGCGGCGTGACAACTAATAATTCTGCAGATGGATGGACTTTATTGGGAGCAGCGTTAGACATTGTTTGAAATAATATTATTTGTTATTCTATGTTCTGGGTATAAACCAAACACCTAAAACAAATTACATATTGTAAATACTGTGGGAGTATATACCGTCCCTAAATCTATGTACCTATTTTAAAGTATGGAACATATTTTTCACCAAACCTCAACCAGGCCATATTTCTTCACACGCGCAAGGTTTGAAAATGGTTACTTCACAATAAACGCTTTCAGGTTTGACATAAAAATATTACACTTAATAAATAGTACCTTAATATGTTTAAATAACATTTTGTTCGATTTATCTTGTCTTGCAGGATTATTGTTATCCATCCTTTGCCCGAGACATTTTTGTTAACTGTAAGTACCTAAGTACGTATATATGTATATAATATACGAAGTTTCGCGCGCGATGCTCCATCGAAATCACTATTCACATATTCCCGTTTTATAGCTCCGTGTAGTAACAACAATAACTATTCACAGATTTTAAGAAAAAAGTAAGAAAAATCCAAGTATTCAATTTTGCGTATGCGTAGGTGTGTGATTTTTCCAAAGTGATTGCGATCTTGTTGAGATGATTGCGAAGTTTGCCATACACTTCAAAACTTGTCCTTAATTGTGACATGTGCGACCATCTCAATACAAGATAGGCAATATCCATACGGAAGCACTTACTGTTACTAATGTTTTTTGCCTTTAAATATAAATGAAACTAAGACTGACTCTTTGGGTGAAGTTCTATATAAATATTTATCCTTTCACAACAGTTTCTGCATACCTTCAAATTCGTTTAGTCATAAATAAATACAAACGTACGAACTACTTATACGGTACGAAAGTTAAGTAAAATAATTCTGTAGTATTTCAGAGTCGGCCAAAACAGAAAGCTTGTAATTAAAAATTGTGAAGTATTCATTTTCAGATTGAACTTCAGCAAGAAACATTCCCGTTACTGTAATTGTGTACTAGAATAATAGTAGCGTCGATAACCATACGTCCCCCGACATGGTTCTTAAATAATTAGTAGTAGGGGGGCATTTCTATTTAACTAACAAGTCGCACACAATCTGCTTCGTTGTTGCAGGGTCAACATCCAAACATCGTCACTGTCCGCGAGATTGTAGTTGGCTCCAACATGGATAAGATATTTATTGTCATGGATTATGTAGAACATGACCTGAAAAGTCTCATGGAGACTATGCGCGCGAAGAAACAAGTGTTTCTACCAGGTAATTGAATAGTTTCTATATAATATTGAAGTGTTTAGTGTATGTATTTCAGTAGGTACATTAAATGTCGTAGAATGCAAAATTGACAGTAATAATGTTCTTTCGTTTCCAGGCGAAGTGAAATGCTTAATGACTCAGCTGTTAAGAGCCGTACATCACCTTCACGACAATTGGATTTTACACAGAGATCTTAAAACTAGCAATCTTTTGTTATCGCACAAAGGTGTCTTGAAGGTTGGTTTATTCATTTTTTTTTCATTCACCTATAATTTTGTAGCTAAGATTTAATTCCATTGTGGATTTTTATTGTGTCTAAGTTTTATATACTATATAATATACAATAATTATAGTACTAATTCACATTATTCGATAAATAATTTCTTGAATATTCATTTGTTTTAGGTTGGAGATTTCGGGTTGGCGAGAGAGTACGGTTCTCCGTTACGTCAGTATACACCAGTAGTGGTCACTCTGTGGTATCGAGCACCAGAACTGCTTTTGTGCGGCAAAGAATACTCTACCCCTATCGATATGTGGAGCGTTGGATGTATATTTGCTGAGTTCATTGCAATGAAACCACTGTTTCCAGGAAAAAATGATATGGATCAACTAAATAAAATATTCAAGGTATATTTCAACTTACATTATGAAGAAAATACTTTTATATTGATGAATTGGTTCATAATGAATAGAATATTAATATCTGTTTTGGTATTTCAGGATCTAGGTACTCCCTCAGAGTCCATTTGGCCTGGTTATAACGAATTGCCTGCCGTACAAAAAGTTACGTTCGCTATACACCCTCCTGGAGGGTTGAAACAACGGATTGGCGCCGACCTCTTGTCAGAAGCAGGATTATCTCTATTAGAAGGCTTCTTAACGTACAATCCTGAGAAGAGATTGGCTGCCGATGCCGCTTTAGAACACGCTTATTTCAAGGTAAACTAATGAGTTTTTGATAACTTCCACATAAATTTAATTTATATATTTTTTTAATGTGCAAGGTATGATAAAATATATTGTGTGTGTGTGTGTGTGTGTGTGTGTGTGTGTGTGTGCGTGCGTGCGTGCGTGCGTGCGTGCGTGCGTGCGTGCGTGCGTGCGTGCGTGCGTGCGTGCGTGCGTGCGTGCGTGTGTGTGTGTGTGTGTGTGAGTGATTAGATTAAGCTTTGTTCGTCGTCAAAACGAAATATAAGAAAGTGCATATGCAAGAATATTTGATAAGTGTTGTTTGTTTATTGAATAATAAATATCTCACGATAAATTTATCTCATGTTTATGATAAACAATCACAAACATGAAATAAATTCGAATGGCCCTGAAAAGTAAAATCTATTTGGAACCATCACCAACTTTTCTGAATATTACGTATGTCGGTGGAAAATTTAACAAATGTTTATTCTGTACTTAGGAACAACCAGTAGCTATTGAGCCGGCGATGTTCCCGACGTGGCCGGCGAAGTCTGAAGGCAACCGGCGCAGCACACACAGCCCTCGTCCGCCGGCCGGAGGCGCCGCCTACGCACAGTACGCCCGCGCCGATTCCGACGAAGCACTCGGCTTCCAACTGCATCAGCGTTCAGTCAATGTCGCGCCCGGCTTCTCGCTCAAGTTCTAGCGACGGCGAGCCGGCCGTCGCGCGCCTCGAGACCACTGACGGTTCCAGTCCACGAGCCTGCATAAGCACATTGTGCAAACTGAGGTGGATCCTCAGTCTAGGTTACAATATAATCCGGCTTGGTCTCGTGTATATATAGCCCGAATTCAAATAATGTTCTTTACGGCGTAATTACTTATCTGAGATAAATGTGAATATTAAAGTACCCATTACCTTATATGTTGAAGAGGAACTTAGTTTTTATCGATATCCCACAGAGAGTGCTATATAAATATAGGTAGTCAGATGTAGTTTTATATTTTATACATATGTATCCTATCGGACAATTTCCATATAGCTATCGAGTGGTGTAATTAATTGTATTACTTTCAAATCGTTACAAATTTCTACCCAAAAATTAGACTGATTAAGAACCCCAACTGTTAAATTTTGCAGTAATTAAATGACAATTGCGCATTAAATAAGGGAAAGTGGTCTTTTGTTTCTGCCAATGTGTAGTAATAAGACTCTTCCCTCAAAGAGATCCAGAAAGAATATCGCCATGTTTTTATAAGTAACCTGTATAGCCCAATAATCATGCCTTATGAAATTTACAGAACACTAATAAAACTGTTCAATAGTTCCAGAATAATTATATTGTAAATAATATTGTTATGCTATTTGATGTACTGTCACATGGTTAATATTAACAAGTCACTACCGCCATGTTTATATCGATATATAGATACATAATGAACTGAAATAGAACGAAGCAATATTTTTTCATTGTATTGAATCGTATTCAATTAAATCGGGAGTCCTGCGCTCGAAGGATTAAATGTGATCGTCTTTAATATATAGCGTACGATGCTTGTGTCGTCTATTTAAATTTTGATTGTACATCAGGAAATTTTTGTTTTAACTATTTGTGTAGTTATGTAATGTAAATAATTACCTCTTATTATTAGTGGTCGTCTTTATTTAAGGTAACTAGGTTGTAGAAAAAAATGGTACAATAAAATTATATGTTTTGAAACAAAGTTGTTATTTTTCTTTCATCCCACAGCATGAATCGAATAAACGATGCAGGAGCATTATTTAGAATTAAAATTAACTAGGTAGTTCGAAAGTCGAGGACTCGGGTCGACAGTGCGAGTATGTCGCTCTTACACACTTCCATTGGCCGCGGTAACCGCTTCCCATCAGGTGGATCGTGTGCTTGTCTGCTCCAATGCGGATCATTACTTTTTGGAAATACGTATCTACCTACATATTGAACAATTATAGTATTCACTTTGTGGATGCGTGGCTCGCCGTCTCGCTCTCGCGCTCGCGCTCGCCCGTACTCGGGTCGGTCGGTAGCGGTATTTTGACCCGAGTCAAAGGTGTCTCGCGAGACAAGAGTATCCACATTCTCGCTCGGTCTCAGTACTTTTTATTTTTTAAAAGTAAAATGATCTAGTACGTACTTTGTTCTATTTTTAGGGTTCCGTAGCCAAATGGCAAAAAACGGAACCCTTATAGATTCCTCATGTCTATCTGTCTGTCTGTCTGTCCGTCCGTATGTCACAGCCACTTTTCTCTGAAACTATAAGGCCTATGCTGTTGAAACTTGGTAAGTAGATGTATTCTGTGAACCGCATTAAGAATTTTACACAAAAATAGAAAAAAAGCAATTTTTGGGGGTGCCCATACTATGAACTGAAACTTTTTTTTTATTTTTTCATCAAACCCATACTATAGATGGGATATCTATAGATAGGTCTTCAAAAATGCTATTGAGGTTTCTAACATCATTTTTTTCTGCGCGAGAGACACTTCCAAAGTGGAAAAATGTGTTTTCCCCCCCCTAAACTTCTAAAATAAGAGAATGATGAATCTAAAAAAAATATATATTGTACTATGGGCTGCAAAATTGCACGGACATTGCAAATACTAAATCGTTTGCGTCGGTATTCAACGCCATCTTGACGAAATAAAATGGTTCATAAATATCGCACTAGATGGCGCCGCGGTACTTTTCAAATGTAAAAAAAACTATCAAAGTAGTTTATCATGTATACGAAACATTATTTTCACTTCTTTAAGTATATTATCAATATTTTCATTACATTAATTTATACAAACACAAATTAATAAACATAATATAATTACAAAAACACAATATGCTCTCGGCAGGATTCGAACTCGAAACTTTAGTTTCACAATAATATTATCGTATCATTCGTATCTATAGATAGACATTAATTTTATTGGCTAACATTGCACATGACTAATGAGTTGAAATAGAATATTACTAGATTTTTATAGTTTAACTTAATGTTTTAACCTTAGAGGGTGAACTTAATTTATAATTAAATTAACTACGTGGGTAGTTCAGTTTATTTAATAGCTGCTTAAACTCAGTGACTTTGTTCGTTCGCTAACATCATTCACTGGTGCCATCTAGTTTATTTTTTATAAACTGGGGTTTCACAGTTCAATCGACAATTCCATGCAATTTTACAGCTTGCTGTACATTGCCATGTAAACTACCACCGAAAATTGGTTTGAACCCGATCTACTAAGTAGTTTTTTTTAATACGTCATAAACAATATTTCTGGTTTAAATACCTATTTCTTGAGAAACTGGTATTATATATTAGCTTGTTTAGATAATCACAAGCCTATATGGGCTCATATATAGTTACTTACTGCTACGGAACCCTTCATGGGCGAGTATAATATTAGAATTAAGGTATTTTTTGTCAGTGGAATAAAATAAAAGGAACTTCAACAGGTCCGTCATATAATTAATGGTGATAAGTAATTTGAATGGGAACAATTTATTTTTATAAACATAATATTATCTAACGCCCCGCGTCGCTTAATCCTTTGGGTAGAGCCAGAATAGAATTAATTAAGTCCGCGTTGCGCTTCAAGGTCTTGAATTTGGTGTCTATGAGGGCGTTGGTTTCTACCACCATCCGTCCGCTCATCATGTCAGCTTTATACGCGTTTAGCAACGCCTGAATCCGGCGAATATACTGTGAACAAAAATAAGTAGGTAGGTAGATAGAAGTATATAGTAGGGTAAATGCTACGTTATGGAGGTATCCGCATGCAAAGTATCCGCAACGAGTGCGAGGGCGTGAATATTATCTATATTCTAATCTTCAATTTTTCATAATAACCGATTCTTAAAAATCATTATCATTTTAAATTTAATAGATACGCGGTTTTTCACTCTACGGCTCGTTTGCGTTCGTAAATGTGGCTCTTGTGACCAACCCATTGTCATTTGAATTTGCGTCGTTTGCGGAAATCCCGGGTCTCGGGTCTTCAGAGTCTGAAGACCCTTTGGGCCAAGCCATTCAGGCGTCTGAAGTTCAGACGCCTGGGTGGCTTGGCCCATAAGTCATTCCCCTCGTATCCAGGCCCATCTCCGCTTTCGAGATGGCTCCCTCGTGTTTGGGAACCACGGTGTGACATGCGGCTCCCAAACCAGTTTTGCACGCAAACACTCAATAGGTAGATATGTGAGTCCGACTAATACTTGACTAGATTTTTTTAGACGCAAATGCTGTTGGTATGTATACCTAATTATATAGATAAACAGTAATCTGACAGAAGCCAAACGTACCTACTTTATATTAAATCCTCCCTCATAAACGAAGTACCTACAGACCTACACCCGTTCTGTTTCTTGTATCTTATCAAATTTTATTGCTTTATAACACCTCTGTCACTAATTGAAGTTTGCCGATCGATACAGATTAAAGTGAATGACTTTTATAGTCGATAGGCTCGCATTTAACCATAATCTCACCTGATGGTAAGTGATGATGTGGTTGACGATGGAGCACGCTTGCCTAGAAGAAACCTATTCACTCTTGACTTAAATACTCCCAGGCAGGTTATAGCTTGATATAAATTGCGGAGCTGTTTCGGCGTGAAGTACTGTCACACCTTCGACAAGATACTCAGATTTTGGCAGCTACTTAAGCCTTTGCCTCTATGTATGGACCGAAATTGAGCTTGGCTTGGCTCGTGGGTAAGAGCTTGTAACTTTCAACCACTGTGATGTCTAGCAGGAATAGCGTAGCAGAGAGTACCGACCACTGACGGACTCCAGCATTTATTAGCAGTTTGTTCGACGAGCAGCTATCGATGATCACTCGGATCACAGAACAGTTTCTCATCAGACACGGACGGATCGATTTTTAAGGAAGTCGGCCACCCAAACACACAGCCAGCAGGCAGGCTGTAGAAAGAAAGCTTGCCAATTGAGCTATCGCGCCCGACCCTGTCAAAGGACTTGGAGATATCGAGGCCTCCCCGTGTCTCTCGATGGCCGATGTGGGTAGCATACACGAGAAGATCCCCAGTTGAGTAATTACGAGTATATGGGTAGGTACCTAATTAACTAAATTTTTTTGAATCGTAAGTTTGCTGCCCGCGACTCCGCCTGCTTGAGAGCTCCTTTACCGTGGCAGAGCTGTTTTTTACTCTTTCACACAAAAATTACAGAATCGATCTGGATAAATTAATTTCTGGCGCACCCTGCGACCATAAATTCCATTAAAATAGGTGTGACAAAGATGGGTATACATTAATAAGAAATATTTACATTTATGCGCGAGTTGATACGAGCGGACTATATTTTGGCCGCTTGCCAGTCAAGGGTTTTTTTTCCACGCGGACAATTATGACCGCTTGCCAGACGAGGGGATAAGCAAATAAAGTACATGGATCATGATATTTTTTCATGTGAAAAGTAAGATAGGAGAGAGGAAGGTGTGAATCCCTAAAATATTCTTGGGGTTGTACTGTACCTCTTCTGCAATGTAAGGGGCTAGTTCAGCTAATTCTTCGTCAGAATATGTTCTTACATCAGGGTTGATAGTATAAACTCTAGTTGAAGCTTCACTTATGAACATCAGCATCAGGATTGTCCCAAGTATCGCAACACGTATTTTGCTATTCATTTTGTTTAGCTGTAACAATAAATTTAAACAATCAATGAATAAAGTTGTAAGTACTCTGATTAGTTTAGCTAACAGACTATAATAAAATTGAAGTCTTTGTTTGAGTTTGTACTTATCTAGTAATATAAAAATAACAGCAATTTATCATTATCCTCGCGTTAGTCCTTGCATTCGAGGCTCATCCCTCCAAGTCTGGCGTTTTTATGCTTCCGTACATCTGTCAAACAGTCAGTTCGTCATTCAGCACTATCGGTAGCTGTAAAGTTGTACTCCGCGTATCTCTCTTGACCCGAGTGCCAAGTACGATTGCTCGCAAAGTTTGCGCTTTGGAGCTCGGGGTTTACTCTCCTGCTCTTACTGGCCATCATTTGGTTTGGTTGACTTTTACGGGAGCAACTGCCATCTGACCCTCCAAATCTGTATATTTTATTTATTTGGTACCTACCTATTCTGTTTGAGTTTGACATGGTAACCGGTAACGAGTGTGAAGAGTTATTGGTAAAATTGATAGGGATTATGAATGGTTAGGTAAAAATGTAAATCAAAGTTTCAAACAGATTAATATCAAAGAAAATGAAACCACTTACTGAAATAAAACATAAAATCTACACATTCTATGGAAGTAATTATGGACTTACCTTAACTTTTGGTGTCTTTTAGGATTGACTCGTGATTCCAATATTCAAATACCTACTTATCAGGTACGAAAATCATCAAAAGATATTTCTCACACTTTAATTTCCAAGTGACTAGTTGGCGCAAACGATTTTGCATTTATGCAGCCTGCTGTTCTTCCCGAAGGCTATGGTAGAATGATTGTACCGGCGGCGGTGAATAATTGTGTAACATGTTGGGCGGTTAGGGTGGTGGGGGGTTAAGTATCGTTGGTTTACTTGTTTTTCCTCACAGGGCGTGCACTCGGGCGGAAGCAGACGACCCACTAAGCGGTGCGGGAGACAGCCGTCCGTCCGCGCTACGCAACCCTGCCAACCCTTCCCCATAAACTTGCGTCACATTTTTATTTTTATATTTCCAATTAATTATTATCTTTAGGTTCATGATACTTAGGTGTCTTCGTAGCTCGCTCGTCATTAATTACTAACCTAATCACATAATTATATTGTAGGTTGTACGTATATTATTAGGTAACTAGAGCTTGAGAACTGGGAAGTAGTCTTCAAGACAGATATTAGGTAGGTACAGCAAAATAAAACAACACCTGCGAAAACCTATGAATAAGTACCTAATAAGTAGTATGTACCTATAGGTTATGCACTGATAAGAGTAGAAGAAAAATTCTTATTTCAATATTCAAACTAATTTTCATCATGTCTCTATCAATATTCCTACATTACCTATATACACACTATTGTTACATACCTACTATTAGTAGATGATGACGATGCACCTAATACTTAATTAGGTACCTACCTACTTAGGAAAAATAAAAAAAACACTTATTTATGCTAATAAACATGACTGAGTTTATTTGCAAAATAAAAAATAATTCAATTACATAACATAACATAAACTCACGCCTATATCCCCGAAGGGGTAGGCAGAGGTGCTAGCACCAACATTTCGCCAGTATTTCCCTTAGTTCATTTAGTCTAACAGTTTCCTTTGTGAGCCGTAAGTCCGAGCCAGTTGCTCAGTAATTCCAGCTGCAGCTTCACGGCAGCCCTCGCAGTTCCACCTTCACTGGTGTATTGCTCCACGCTCGTCTCCCACGAGAAAATACTTTGAAGTTCTTCTTCATTTCCGAATTCGGGACTGTAAATGTAACACTAATGTAACTTTTACGTAGACGCGGATTTGTACTCCACATTTTTGTTCTAGGTAACTAGGAACTACTGACTCCATTGTTTCTCATGTAGGTTTGCTGATAATATTGTGCTGGGGGACGCGGACATAAGCAGATTGCTGCGACGTGTGAAGGTAAGGAGAGGAGTCAAGTGTAAAGATCGTGTGAGGAACTCCCGCAACCCCGTCACCTTTCGTGATAAATAATTATGATCTACCTATATGGCCCAATAAAAGAGAAATACGTGCTTAATAGTTATGATAAGTATACCTACCATATGCAATAATATTCCTTATGAGGTAAATTTTTAAGATCCACTCCTAAAACCGCAGCGCGGCGAAGTACAGTCCCAACAAGATGATGAGCGCGACGGAAAGGAACACCTCGTCGCACCAAAGCATGGGCCAAGTCCGTTGCGAGCATACCAGTGTCTAAAGACCCCAGAGCTCTTTCTTTATTTATCTGGAAATTATCAAAAAGGGACATCAGACAGTAAGTATGTTAAATATTTTGTGTTGGTGTTCTCGAACATATAGATACTTTTATCAAAATACCTGCACCAAGGTTCAAAACAGAACAGAAGGTAAGTATTTAGAGACGTTACGTTACTATGAAACACTAACCGAATGGTTTAGTCGTTCAACTGCTGACCAACGAAGGGCATAGCTGCATTTACTACTTATATTTTAGTATTGGTAGAGTAGATTATATAAATGTATAGGTATTTATGTTAAGCAGCACTTACTTCCATTGTTTTGATTGTGCCAATGACAACTTTCAGACAATCGTTTAATCTATCGTAAGATCTAAATAACATCTCTTTATCTGATTGTAAATCCTTGTTATAAGTGCTTGGCAATCCTTTCAGTATGCAACTGAATGCAGTAGCATCTCCGAGCAAGAGTCCTGCCGCACCACGAGTTAGTTCTAATCCATCAGGATTACGCTTCTGGGGCATTAAACTTGATCCTGTTGAGAATTGATCAGAGAATCGAACGATAGCAAACTCTTGCGAGCTGTATATTATAAGATCTTCGGCTAGTTTACTGAGATGCAATCCACATAACGATGCCCAATTGAGAAATTCCACTGAAATAAAACCATTCCATATAAAAGTTATAATTAAACCATCATAACTCAATATAAACGTATCCACCCACCTAAATGATCTCTGGAACTGACAGCAAACATGGAATTGGGTGTGACATCTAAGAATCCTAAGCTATGGGCCAGTCGTGTCCTATCGATCGCTAAAGCACAACCAGCAATTGCTCCACTGCCTAATGGACAGCGAGAGAGTCGGGCTTTTTGTTCTTCAAGTCTTGTAACATCGTCGCGTAGGGCCCAAGCGTGACTAAAAATGTATGAAAAATATAATACACGTAGGTATTGAAGGTAATTACATGAATGAGTGTTTCTAGGTAATAATGTGTTCAAAACCTCAGAAGAAAATGACTCCATCGCACAGGTTGGGCGCGTTGAAGATGAGTATAACCAGGCATGATTATATCTATTTCGGTTTTTGCTCGGTTGACTAAAACCTTAAGAAAAGAAAAGATAAAAAATCAATATGAGATTTTATTGTATTTTCAAAATAGGTTGTTTTACTTACTGATATCAGTTCCTTGAGATTATCGTGTAAGTGAGGGAATGAATCCAGCATCCAGAGCCTTGTATCGGTGGCAGACTGATCGTTTCGACTCCGTGCTGTGTGCAGACGCAAGGCTGCATCGCCAGCATACTTGAACAAACGCTTCTCAACAACCGCATGTATGTCTTCCTCGGCGTCTTTTAATCGTCCATATTTAATTAGTTCTTCTTCAATATCCATCTCTACCTGGAGGAATAAGTAGGTTGACTATTATTATATAGATGTTTATCTACTAAGATAATTGTGTCTAGAAAATGTTGGATTAATAACACTTTTAAATAGACGTATCGTAAGATAAAGAAATGACGTGACGCAATACCTAATACTTTGTGAGTACCTACCTTATTAAGCCCGTCTTGTATAGCTTTATTGTCATCATTAGAGAGGTATCCACTAAGATTCTGCTCCGCTGCCCAGGCTCGACTTCCCTGGATATCTTCATGGAACAATCGAGTATCTATCGGCAGTGAGTCGTTTAATCTCCTCAGCACACTTGAGGGTTCTTCCTCGAAACATCCTCCCCATAATTGATACATTTTTTATATTTTCAAAGGCTTTTAATTGTTTTTAAATGAATAAAAAATTCTCCTACACTAACGTAAGTTGTTTTATTATCTTCAGAGGCGTATGCTGTACTACGTAAGATAGTTATTATTTTTGTTGCGTAACAATGGTAAATAACCTTTTACCCTTGGCATGCGATAAGAGCGCACCACAAGGTTGCACAGCATCTGTTATCGTATATTTTATTTATTTTACTTTTTGTAAAAACTTAGATATACCTGGTTTAATTTTGAAGTTGATAAGTAGGTATCCTACGTAATTTCAGCTGAATATGCCTTACGAGTTATGCTGATACTAGGGAACATAAACTCCTATGAATATTGATTACACAAAAAATTTATTTTATTATTGTTGCTACCTCCGTTGGTTTGCGCTCGAATAGAAGCACCCAGTCGTAACCCATGTTTCACAAGAGAGAGCGGCCCCAGCACCCAACCCTGTGGACATGACGCCTTATTTTCTGCGAAGGTGGAAAAGTTCCGCCTCAATCTCGACGATGAAGTTGACTTCCTACCCTGAAGTGACTTGGGCAGCCAGACAGCATTTTGAGTCAAGCGTGGGTTCTGTTTTGGCACTATAGGGTGTTGGATTTCGCCTAGGAGGGCTCTCTAGCGCATACCCCGAGTAGAACCGGTTTCCGATCATTTGAAGACGGAAAAACAGGTCCTAATGTACAAAGAGGAGCGCCCTAAGAAGAACTCACCATCTCGTAATTTATCACCGGTCTATTGTATTGCTCAATCGGGCGTATAAGCTCTTTCAACGGAACGGTGAGGTTTACTTGATGCTGGCAGTCTCTTTATACTTATTGCCAACGCGTTACCCTGGAGCTGCATAAGAGATCCATTCTTTTATTAAGGGGTGCCCTGCTATCTTTGCCGCATTTTCGGGCTCATCCGACAAATAATTAAAGTTACGGACATAACTCGCAGAATAAGCAAGCTGAAATGGCAATGGGCTGGCCACATCTGTCGAAGGACCGATGCCCGTTGGAGCAAACGAGTCCTAGAGTGGAGACCACCAGTCGGCAAACGGAAAGTGGGGCGCCCCCCAGCCAGATGGATCGATGACCTGAAAAAGGTAACTGGGATGGACTGGATGCGGAAGGCAGAGAATCGGGTTGTAGTTTTATGGCGTACATTGGGTGAGGCCTATGTCCAGCAGTGGACGTCGACAGGCTAATTGATTGACCCCGGCGCTTAAAATATTGTTAAGACGAAAGACAAAAGAACACCCTATCAGGCTTGTGTTTAGTTCGATATTTCGTTCAGTCAGCCAGGCAAAGCCACTTAGTTGATTTTCCTTACAATAAATAAGCAATTCGGCTAATTATAAACGGATTGTCCACTTGAGTGTGCGAGCACATTACACATACCTACATTGGATATGATAATATTTTCAGTCACGCACCCACTATTAGGTCGGTAGGTAGGTATAAACGTTAGCTCATATTTATAGTATCGTAGGTAATACATTTATAACTCATAACAGTCATTATTACTCATAATATTCAATTCCAAAAGGCCTCTTTTTCGTCGGTTATTGAAATTTTGTTCGAAAATAATAAACGCCCGATAAATGCCCAAAATGCAAAACCCATCAATGGTCATAACTATGAGGATATATTATTATGAGTAAAATACCTGTACGAATGTAAGCTACATTAGTAATTAGCTACATTAATTAACATAAAAAAGCTAGGTACATTAGTTAACTGTGTTAGTAGCGGTAGTCGATTATAAATTGATACTTCTGATGTAAAATGGGTAGGTATGTAGAAACCGTGGTAGAAACCAATGACAGTCGCTCCGGTAAAAGTTAAGTAGGAGAGTTTTCCAGTTAAATGGAAATTTGACTTAAGTAGGTAGGTACCTATATTATTTAAAACTTGATGTAAAAAATATGAAACCATAACTTAATATCATAAAAACTTTGCTGGAGGAACAAATACCGTAAAATCCTAAACCGAGCAACAGCAGGCATCACTGACCTATAAGTACTTTATTACAGTATCAGTGGCAGGCATACACGAGGGAAGTAGTTTACGGATAAAATTAAACGTGTCACTTAAAAGTTTCACTTGCGTTTAGTTATTTATTATTTACATTTTTCTATTTGACTTTGACAACTGAAACCAACACAATTTTATAACCTAAAACCTAAAAATATCGTCGAATGGAACTTATTGATGAGTTAAGATTTACGAAATTCTATCCTAATTCATTCTTAACTTTTTAACACTGATGTGTATAAATAATAATATATGTAATGCTATCAAGTTAATAAATACTTTTATAACAGACTGGTTGAGGCTTAAATTGGGAATATAAATGCGATTCAGAAAGTGAAAAAAACTTCGAAAGTTGTTATGATAGTACTTTATAAGCAGTGTTCTAAGTTAATCTCTTAGAATAACCTTAAAATTATCAACATTATTTTAATCATGGATGCTAGTAACGATGGTCGTCCAAAAGACATAAATAAAGTCGATGAGGGTAATTTCCATCAGTACACACTGTTCGACATTACTATAGACTCCGGTCTGAAGGATAATGAAGGTAAAGAATTGCCCAGGCCGTTCACAAAAAATCAAATGCGGAAATGGCTGAAAAAAGTTAAATGGGAAAACCGTAAAGCAGACAAGCGGAAAGTGGAAAAGGATCGCGCTAAAGAAAGAAGACGTGAGGCGCGTGAAGCAAATATAGATTTAGGACCTAGCAGAAAAGCATTGAAGAAAATGAAGCTTGAAAAGATGATGAAGAGTATTTCTGTGGTGATAGATCTTAGTTTCGATCATTTAATGATAGAAAAAGATAGGTTCAAAGTAATAAAACAAATTCTGCGCTGTTATTCTATAAACAGAAGATCTGCAACACCTATTCAGTTTCATATTACTAGTTTTGGAGAAACATCAAAAAATGATATGTCAAGGCACAATGGATATGAAAATTGGGATGTGAGTTCAAAGAACTGGAAATTAATAGTGGATATATAAATGTAATATTTATATTTTGGAATAATATCAGTATTTTTATACTGTTTTATTATTTTACAGTTACATTTTCATGAAGAATCATACCTTAATGTGTTTCCTAAAGATAAAATAGTATATTTAACAAGTGAATCTGAGAATATAATAGAAGAATTTGAAGATAATACTGCTTATATCATTGGTGGATTAGTGGATCATAATCAACATAAGGTAAGTTAAATAAAACAAAACATAAACATATCAATAATTTTATTGATTTTTAAAACAACAACACAAAAAGTGTTTATTTCATTAGTGACAGGAACTCTTAGTTTTTTACTTCAAAACAAACTCAAGAACATAATTGAGTTGTACAGTTTTCTATTGCTGAAATACAGCCCTAGACAGAAAATTTCTACCGTTTACTTTTGATACTCGATTACAATACTTACCTAGTCACTGAAAGTGAACAGGGACAAATTCATTGATTTTCTCTAGTTAATATATTTGCAATATATTATATAGTTACAATATATATATATATATATAGTTGCAATATATTGCATTATAATATATTATATTGCAACTTCATTTTGAAACTGCTATTATAGTTTAGCGCTAACTACCGTAATATTGAGGTAAGTATTAAACAGTATTAAATAAACTGTCAAATTCATTGGGTAGTTCCCGACGAAAAAGATGGCGTTATTAACTCAATAATTTCGTAAAAATTTCGTTTAGTAACAGTTTCGAAATTAAGGTGCAATATATGTATGTGTATAGAATAAAAACGGTGATGTTAGTAAAATTCAAAATTTTCTTTTCAGGGTCTTTGTCATAAAATAGCATTAGAACAAGGTGTTAGACATGGTCGGTTACCATTGGATAAATACATCAATATGAAAACCAGGAAAGTTTTAACAATTGATCATGGTAAGTTTTCTTTAGGTTTCTTTTTATTCCAATACTTTTTTGCTATCTATAAGTAATACAAAATATGCTGTGTCACATGGTATGACTCATTTGATACTTTGTACCAAATGAATCACACAACCGTTTGCCTATGTGATACAGCCAGAGATAATAAGTAGTCAATAAGTATTCTTAACATTGCATTGCAATCGAAAAAGTGTTATAGGATCAATTATTACAGCACATGCAAGAATCCTCCAATTTTGAAATTTAAACATTTTAAAAATTGTTCCAGTATTCGAGATTGTGTTGAGGGTGTGTGAAGGAATACCTTGGCAAGATGCATTATTAAAAGTTATGCCTATGCGGAAAGGAGCTCACATTTGTGATAATATTAGTGGTTCTAATTCAAGTTTAGATATAGATGCAACATGTAACAACGAAGTATCAAATTAAATTATTATCCTATAATTAAATTATTTATTATATAAGTACCTTTTTATGTTTGGTGTAAACATTACATATAAGTAACTATACCTACAAGTATTTCAATGATAAATATTTCAAAAATAAAAAAAACAAATTGTGACTAGCACTATCAATCACAATCAGCCTAACTAACAGAATGATGGACCAACATGAATATAAAATACGAGGTATAACTTGGTTTTCAAACAGATATGCAAATAAATAAAAGCAGCTAGGTATATACAATACATCTTACATCAAATAATTTTACCTATTTTCTTAAAGAAATCTGAGAAAGAATAAAGACTAAATAACTAACACAATCAATAATATTAATTACCTACATATAAATGTTTTGTATTTAGGTACGTCAATGGGTTTCTGTTTAAATACACCGTTTTACGGGCTGGTAAAGATTTACTACATACTTATATAATATCAGCTTTTGTACTTAATTTATAATTCCCCTTACATATTATACTGAAGTGAATTGTCTGAAATGTCTGAAGTGGATATTGCGCGCTCAATTAGAGGACCAAATTATTTTGTTCATACTTTCTCCATTTGCTGTTTGTCTAAATTTACTGTAAATGCCCGAAGGATACAACATTTATGTACCTATGTACTATCAGGTAGAATCAGCTATTGTAACGCGGTGTCTTACCTGTCTGCTGGACTTCGTATCATGTAAATGAGTAGGTGGGTACTAATGGATTATAGTGTTGATCTTGTGTCTAAGATACTTTAATTAGCATATAGGTACAATTATGATTTGGTTTTATTTTTCGCTTTAACTGTTGGTTATGTAAGTAATTATTATATTTTTAGGTAGTCAAAATAGTTAAGCAATACAATTGATGATATCCTAAGATGACTGTTTACATTTTATACTTATTAAGAAAATTAAGAATTAGTGGTGCAACTAACTCGGGACTGTTTAAATGGACATGGTGCGTCCCAGGTACAAAATGCATTTCAAACTTCTCGTTATTTTTCTCAACGATGTCACGCATATCAACCGAATACTGACAAGTTGAATACGGCGAGTCTATAGCTTTGATGTATAGTGTTGGACTTTTTTGTCGTCTTACGAGAGCTTCGACGAAGTCTCTGTTTTCAGGATTGAATAAAATAAATTTCAGACGTGCATCCCGTGAGAAATAATATTTGGTCGGGTCTTGCTTAGATTGCTTTGTGCCTCTTTTCAATAGGTACGGGACACTTTCGAATGCCACAGATTTTTTTGTACCAATGCACCAGATTTTTTGCATTTCTTCTAATGTGTAAACAGGCGGTTCTACATCCAGTCGCGTTTGTGCAAGTGCAGCCTTTTCCATAATTTTAGGATAATTGTCTATAACTTGATCTAGATCGTAGTCATCATGTATCAGGCTGTCTACAGCT
Organism: Lithosia quadra; assembly: GCA_963576445.1. Classification (NCBI taxonomy): domain Eukaryota; kingdom Metazoa; phylum Arthropoda; class Insecta; order Lepidoptera; family Erebidae; genus Lithosia; species Lithosia quadra. Next base: position 10,368,875 of record OY754877.1, on the reverse strand, counting down.
ATGTAAAAGTCAACCTCGTCTGGAAATAAACACGAGTAACGCATTGCAGCTATAGCTCCCATTGAGTGACTCAATAAGGACACTTTGTCCCATTTGAAGTACTGTTTTATATAATAAATGAGTCGGGGCAATTCCCACTGGTAGTACATCATACCTGAAAAAGTCAAAATGACAATTTAATCATCGGAAAAATTATATTGTTATTTTTCTTAAAAGATTATAATTTGGATAATTAAGTCCTTCCCATCGATATTTTCTAAATAAATGTCAACTGTTTTGTCTTAGGCTATATCTATATCGTTTAAATGTTTGTACTCTGTTTCTTTTTCGTCACCGTCAGCAAATAACAGAAAGAGAAGAAAAAGTTAACAAGCGGACCCCGGGCTCCGAAGTGGGCTCGAATGCAACCGGCGATACGCGCTAGGAGGGTGATAGGGATGACTATCAGCAAAACGTCTCAATATTATTGAAATAAATATGGACCTCATATAGAACCCTGAAGAACACCAGTGTTTTCGTAATAGTTATACATTACGTCTTTCCTGGATTATTCCTGAAATATAGTTTAGTACCTGCGGGTATCCACGAAGACAAACCATGTCCAGGGAAATCAATGGCTAATATAGATCTATCTTGAGTTAACATAGGTGCTAGTGGGTCCCAGGTCCCAGCATTGTCCTGCCAGCCATGCAAAGCCAGTATAGGTCGCTTGTCACTGTTGCCCCAAAGCTTAGCTGATATATGACCATATTTTACTGGTATCTGAATTTCCTTTGTCGGCACCTGTAAGTTTAAAAAGCAAAATGAGGCGTTTGTATCACATAATTTTTTAATTAAATAATAATAAAATTAATATAAAAATTAAACAATATGGGGTTCTTCAAGAAGGGCATTAGAAGGTTTTTGAGGGGTCGGCAGCGCGAGTGTGATGGCCCTGGTGTTGCACGCGTCCCTAGGCCACGGTGACCGCTTCCCATCAGGTGGGCCGTGTGCTTGTCTGCCACCTAAGTGGTATAAAAAAAAAGGTGTATACGTGTGCTAAAAATATGATAGAAACAGTAGCTCAATGTATGCTTCATTATCATTAGTTCTCATTACCTTGAACAAAGTCATAACCAAGTTAAATATAGGAAGCTAAAATGTACTTGCCTACTTTAAATACCAGCGTAACGGTAGTGTAGGTACTAAGTATTTTGATTGTTTTTTTTTACAGTTTTTTCATTTAAGTTGGACAGAAAATCTCAGGTTGAATTTGATGTCATTCTGAAATACCTGAAGATTATTCGTAATGTTTTAAACGACTATACTTATCTCCTACTTAGTATACCTAGGTATTATTTATGGTCACAGTGCGCGTGAGGAGGATAGGTCAAAGGTCATCAATAGAGGTGAGATTCCTTTCTGTACATAGTAGGCCCTAATAAACATTCTGTAACTTGTACTTTACGGGCTTATTTGTTTATAAAGGTACCTACGCTATATGTCCTCAAAGGGAAAGGCAGCTATAAAACCTTATTTTACCAAACGTTTTGGGCCTTACGCAAAACGAAGCAAGCTGTCGTCACATTTCCCAGATTAATAATCCTAATAACACTGCCTGGTAATCAAACCCGAGACCTCATGCACTGTTACTCTCGCTGCCACTGTGCCATCGATGTAGGTGCCTATATAAAAATTGCATAAATCGATAACTAGATTTGAATTTCATTTAGACAACCAAATCTGGAACTTATTTGTTGTATCTGTGATAATAATAAGGTATGATAACCGGACAACATTAGGAAGTGCGGGTAACAAATATGTATTTACATTTATTTTACATTTATGACTCATATTTTCAAACGTAGGTACTTATATTATTTCATAGCTATGTTTTAAAAAAACTCACCTGGGTATGTAGTTTTTTATATAAAACTGGTAGAGACGAATTTAACTTCATGGCTTTAGAGTTAAAAATCAAATCAGAAATCAACCGTTTAGCCATGATGATTAAATAATGTTTATTTCATGTAAACGTTAAAATAATATATTGTTTCATATATATTATGCGTCCGTAAATACTGTCCTTTTGTAATCAATCACTAATACTGTCACACTTGGAGGTTATGTACCTACCAGTTCTTAGATAATAAATTTAACGTTTATTTTAAACTTAAACCACGATAATTCGTAACTGTAACTATCGAAAGATTTTTTAAATATTAAAATTCTTTGTATATTAATATAAATTTGAAGACGCACGGTAACGCACACCCACTCACAGCCGAAAGTGACGCACCGTCCTATAAAAGAACATTGCCAAGGCCGCGTTCTCGTTCGTTGCTCGTATCTACTCGTCGCTCGGTAGCGTTTAGCTTGTTCTCCGAATTAGTATTAGGAAGGTTGTTTTTACTCTAAGCCCGCTGTACCTTTGTACCCAGCCGCGACTGGAGAGTTTTTATATATTATGGACATTGGTTAGGCCCGCTGTTTGTACCTACTCCGTGATTACTAGGTAGGTACTTGTATACATAGAAAAGATGTGGTCAACCTTAGTTACCATCAATCGGGTAGTTTGTAGGTGTAAAAAATAAAAAAATTTGTAGGCATCTTTTAACCCACAATCCCCCTAAAAGGAGACGAAAGACAATTAAATATTAAGTAGGCTTTAAATACTACTTTAATTAATTTTATTGTAATGCTTCCACTGTTATAAAAGTTATAGGTTTTTTAGGCATATTCTAATTTCAAAGATTTAGAACAACGCATTAGATTTCAAAGATTTAGAATTAAGTAGAGCTGCAATGAAGGCTTATTTCTGCCTAAATGGTGTGTCTTACGAGTTTTGTTGCCGGAACCGTCGATATAAAGAACAAGACTCAACATTCTGATATCCTATTTAAACAAAAATTCAGAGAATCTGTCGTAATTTCTGTCATTTTTATAGGTGTTTCGCAAGGTACGATACTTGGACCTTTTTTATTATTAAGCGACTGGTCCGTTGCGTTAAAGTCGTATTTTTTAAGTGAAATAAATGACCTCCCTATCTAATTATTGATTTTCACGGTATTCTATGTTGATAGATAAATAAATAACTCTTTATTGTACACCAACATTAGTTATTAGGTTCTATGGTGATATATTCATTACCTAGGTGTTACGTAAATGGTTTCTGTCTACTCCAAAGAGAAAGGTGTGAGTGGAGATGGGTATTAGGTAGATAAGTGCCATACCTACCTAGGTGTGGCACATCTAAATAGGTAATCATTAAAAAATTCTTTAAGAAGTACTTTTTATTTATTTGATACACTTAAATATACTTATTTACTTATATTTATTTAATTACAGTAATGGTAAACGTTATTCAAAGGCATGGTAACTGTCTACTTAAAATTAGGAGTGCCAAGTGGCAGCCGAAGGCTTTACTAAAGTATGTATACAAAAGTAGACAATTTTTTTCGTAGATATGATTACTGTATCAACCAATAATTCCTTGTACTTTTACTTAAATCGGAAATAATTAAAACAAGCAAGTTAAATACTAGGTATACATTATATCTATTTATAATACTAGTAACCCGTCAAGTAAAAATCAAGGAATACGAGTAAGTCGAAATACATCTAAATATGTATCAAAAATATATCACAATCAAGTCTTTTTAAGTAGTTTCTTAAATTATGAGACACGTCATAAAAGCTTCATAAACACCTTTACAATAATTAAGGACCTAAATGTTGTTCAACTTAAATTAACAGTTTTTTCACAACTTTCTTTCAGATTCTAAAAAAGATCATTTTTTTTCAAAAATAAAAAATCTTTTGTACCTACAACATTTTATAGATACTGAGTAGGTATCTGTCTGGCTTTACTAAACCGTCGGAAAAATCGACGGCGCCTCGCGTGCGATAGATCGATAAACCCGATAGTTTCACGCGGCGGGACACGGTTCATGTTCCATATCTGGTTCATATAGGCCACGTCTTAGGGCTGTCAAAATGGAGCATTTAGACCGAGTGTCCAAGTCCAGTGCCCACAGTGCCACTCCCCTGCTGCCTGACCGCTGTACTGCGGCTCCAGCGGCCTGCGCTTCTCCCATGCTCACGTAAGACGCCCACTGATCTCCGCTTACACTGTACGTACCCAATTCGGAAGTAATTTCCTTCCAATCATTTGAAGCCAGTCCCTCAACAATCTGCAAAAGGTGATCATGTAAATTTAGTGCGACATGTAGAGTTTATCTTATCTTTACCTACTCTGATAGTAAATAGTAAAACTGGTGTTAGCTATATATGTTAACGTGTGACGGCAATACATGCGAATTTGCCTAACTTTTTTATAGGTTACTCACAAAAACATACAAATTCGCAAGCTGTTAAGATAGGGAACAAGCCTATTATTTTCAATCGGTCACTATTTGACTATGTTTCTATAGAATTAAAAAAATAATCATTTGCACGACTAGGGAATTGAATCCTGAACGTCATTCACCGCGGCATGCGGCATTAGTATCCGATAACTCTGCGTCATTGATGCAACCCATAATTAGATTTGGAAAAAGAAAGTAGGTGTAGGTACTTTGTACCTCCTACTACTACACTGTGTAATTATCCGCATGAACTATTGATCCATCATTAATTAGTTGTACCTATTCCTCAATTAAAACTCATTATTTTTATTAATTGTATCTCGCTCGGCAAATACATCCAGAATATTGTGTTTCTATGTCGGCTACTTCAATAAAAGTAAATATTCAACTAACCTCCTGGTATGATAAGAATCCAGGTACTTTAGTATAAGGGCCCGGTTCTCCCAGACCAGACACAGGTGCGCCAAGGCCATTATTTGAGGCGCTTCGTAGTGTGTAAGAGCGCGCATACGCCGGAACTCCCAGGACGAGACGTTGAGAAGGCATCACACTTGTCCAGTATGATAAGGTTGCGTTCTGGTATAAAAATAATATATATTAAAATACCTACTATTATAAAAGGTCTACCACCTACGTAGTCCCTCGCTAACGATAACGTTTTTCCTATGATTCGGTTTCATTCGACTGTTGGTGTCAGTGAGTTCAGTGACCTATTATTAATCCAATAATGCAAAATTCAGATAGGTAGAACCCCAAGTTAAATTTCCATGTTCCCCGTATTACACAATTCAAATCTAGCCTTACAGTTTGACAAGAAGAACTAAGAAGTCTCTCTCCATGGGAATGCTGTAATTACTAACTGAAAAATACAACTCCAATACGAGTAATAGACGTTGACTTAAAAACTCACCAAGCTGTAGCTATCAGCATTACGATTGGGTTTGAGAGGAGCCAATAACGCAGTCTTTCTTGTCGATGAAGCATAGTAATCGTTTGCAGCAATAGAGACCCAGTCTAATTCAGTTGTTAAAATATGTGCTTTATAGGCTACTGCTGCTATTTCAGGACAGGCCGACACCATTGCCGATAGCTCCAAGTCATGTGGCTTTAGAGTCCTTGATAGTTCAAAGAGTAAGTTGGCAAAGTTGTCTCGTTCTGTTATGTCGACTGTCGAAGTTGTGCATGGCTTCTGAAACAATATTTTTAGGATGATACAAAATTCTGGTAGTATTTATTACGAATCTTAGTTTTATTGCAATTCGGTTAAGGTGCAGGCATGTAGTTAAATATAATCAGTTTCTTACTTGTTTACAAGCAGGATATTGCCAAGCGATTTGAACTCCGTCGAATTGCCACCTCTGTACAAATTTCAATACTGATTTCACAAATAGGTTTCTTGTTTCCGGGCTTGAAATCATTTTACTCCATTTCCTATCTTCTGAGTCGGTTAAGCCTCCAACTCCGATAATAACTTTTATTCCTGTCTGCCGCAACTGGGTCAGTCTACCGTAGAAATCTACAAAATATTAATAATAGCTTGAAACAAACCTGCGAGTACATATAAGTACCTACCTAATAGGTAATCTACGAACCAATTTAATTTATTACTGTGTTGTTATTAGTCATACTTTACAACGATATTAAAATATAGTAGTTTGTAGGTATATACTAAATTACATACCTACGGTATCTAAAAAGCCTTTGGGGATATATACTTTACCCTTTTGTTCTGTAGGTCAATAACTATAATGATGTAGCAAGAGTTCACGCTAACTAATTAATAACAACGGTAGTATAGTAAAAATAGAGCGTTCTAATCACCATTTTCAATGTCTAATTCTGGGTTTCCTGCCACTATTTTGTAAGTTTCGTCATCAAGATGGGCCCAGGCATAAATAATGTGTGTGCAAAGAGTAGACGACACGTCCAACTGATCCGGCCCATAACTTCCATTGCCCGGCCTGAAATGTAAAGAATTCACATTAGGAATGAAAAAATGCATCTACATTGTTACAAATTTATTTGAAGTAACAAATAGATTGTGGGATTTTGTAAATGATGATTTAACCTGTAGTAAGCCCAGTTGGTGAAGTAACATCCCACGATATTCCTGTCCTCTACTGGCACTTCTGTTTCTTCGATTCCTTCCGTGAGTCTCAGTGCTGCCTTCGTCTTACAACGAGCCTTCTCTGGCCAATCGCAATGATTCTGTACAAAGAATACTTGAATATAATGAAAAGCTGAGAGATTAAGTTTACACTTACGATGATAACAAATCAATTTTTTAATTTTGTGCAGGTATCTTATCGATAGATTATATAATATTATCAATATGACGCTTGTAGTATGTAGAGAAGTGTGTATTGTGATGTGAAACATGTGATAACAAGATAAAAAAGGCGAACAGATAACATTTCAAACAAAAAGTAGAAAATGTTGAATCCATTTTGAAGTCCTTGGTGTTTGTCGATGTGATGAGAGCATTTCATTTAAAAGTGGACTTATGCTTAGTACCAAAACATCGATAATTGTACCATCTCAAACTAGGGAGTAGGTACCTCCATTTGGTTAAAACATCCATTTTGTAGTGTAGATGTACTGGGTGCAAAATTTCTAGTTAAATAGCTATAATTTACCTTAGCCCAGTGCAGGGGTTCAGGACATTTGAGCTCCATCCAATTTCCGTTAAGACACAAGTAATATTTGCTGCAATCTGAAGTGTCTGCTTTAAATACGTTTCCGGAGCATGCCGTGCCTTCAAGACTTGGGCTCTGTAAAACAATGAGTTATTGTTCAAATATTCGGTACCTACACAAATACAGTTAAGTTCGCAAAAAAGCCACAGTAGGTAATAGTAACTAATGGAATAAATATTTGATTACTAACACTTAAGTCAGTTTCCGTTTCATCAATCGAGGGCATAGGAATATCTTCTGGTTCCATATCAGGTTCAGGGTTTGTTTCAATTTCATCCACCTCTGATTCAGGCATATCTGGGATATCCGGAGTATCTGGGATATCTGGAGTATCTGGGATATCTGGGGTCTCTGGAATATCGGGCGTATCTGGACTGTCTGGTGTTTGTACTGTAACATAAACAGATTATTTAGTTGGGTAGTTAAGTATTCTGTTATGTTTGATTTATGTTCAACGTATAGTAATAAGAAAAGAGCTAAGTATAACGGACTCCCATACAAGCATTCATTCCTTACTTAACTACTTTACTTATTTAACTTCCTTAGGGGTAAGATCTTTCCTTAGTAGATGCGTACAATAATAAATCAGTGAATTGAGTCAGTCGGGACAAGTAATGTATACAATGTATGTATGTATTACGTAATAGCAACCCATTTATGTCCCACTGCTGGGCACGGGTCTCCTCTCCCCTAACGAGAGAGCTGAGAGGGTATAGGCCTTAATCCACACACGCTGGTCTAATGCGGGTTGGTGGATCGGACATGTCCTTAGAATTTCTTCTAGGACATGTGGGTTTCCTCACAATGGTTTCCTTCACCGCCAGCAGATGGTAATCATGTACCTAGCACGTATATGAACTAGTACAGTTTTTGAATTTAACTAAACCTTCTAGTTTCTATATACTTACTATCTTCAAGCGTGCACCTCGGTGGCTGACGATGACCACGAAGTACGAAATTCATAGTAGCAAGCAAGGGCGATTTTCCACAGCCGCAATATTTTCCATTGAAGTCATCGAGATCTAGAGCCCAGGCCATACCACCTCCCAGACCCATGGCGCGAACATACTCGGCTTTGTGGCGGACCATGAAGTCGTCGTCAAATGAAACCCATTGGTCATCAAAACTAGCATAGGGGCCCATTCGACCACCGGGGTCTCGACCCACCGACCAGCCGTTTACTCTAATACGTTCGCAGATCTGGAAGAAAAGATTTTTTATCATTTTAAAATATTGTCTTTAGCCTGCTGTGAAAATGCATGGCCATAATGTACACGATAACAAACGTAAAATTTCATTTCATAACATCCTTGGCTAAGTGTGAGGTTATCGATGTTCAACCAAAGTTTTTTTGAGTACATACGGTTCAGCACAATTTTACGTAAATTCGCATTATTGCTATGAGTGTGGCCGATAAACTTTGTGACATACAAAGTATACATTAACTTACCTCATAGAATGATAGGAATCCTCTGGCCCTGGTTTCATCCCCGGCTTCGCCTCCTGCATAAGATTCGACACCAAGTCCAGTGCCAGCATTTTCAACCAAGGAGAAGGACTGGCCGTAAAATGGTACACCCAGTACGAGCTTCTTCGGCGATGCTCCTTTGTTAATCCAGTAATGTACAGTGAAGTTCTAAAAAGTAAAGATCATGACAGTTTGAACACGATATTTCTGTTCCATTTTAGAAGTCGGACACGATTATACTGCATGACTGATTCTTTGTTTGTAGTAAACAAAGAAATCAGTCACGCAGGTTCGTTAGCTAGGTTCATTAACTGTAATGTTAGTTGCTGTGGGTATACCTAGGTACGTTATTAGTTGCATCGCAATCCTCAGCCATGGCTGAACAAGTTTTCAGGTAAAATTATAATAATTATGATATACCTATACTTCTGTGCTATATTTTCTATACTTGGAATATTGTACCTATTTTATTTTTCAAAATGTTATTATGTAAATTGGTTTATGTAAATTACGACTTACGGTATTCAAAGTACTGTCCTCATCTCTATCGCTTCCATACATTGGTGCCACATGACCAGTCTTTTTGTCCCATTGGCCGTGATAGTCATATGTCATCAGCGATATCCAGTCGAGGTTTTTGGACAGAGTTGGTACATCATATCCTGAAAATTACACTCTATTTATTTCCAGGAAAAATCAAACAGTAGTTCGCAATGGATTCACCCAAAAGTATATTGGAGGAGTTGATGTCTTAGTCACATATTACAACCGTATAAGTTAATTTATTTGCAGGTAGTATAAGACATTCTTACCAGTATCGATGACCCTTTTGCTGGCTGATACTGCAGCCGAGAGCAGTAATCCTCTAGGTTTAAATGCTGCACGCAACTCTTTGACTAGGCTAGCGAATCCTTGTTTGTCAGATTTTGGACCCTTTTCACACTCGGCCTAGAAATATGAAGAAGAACATTAACACATAAATTATTTCATTATCAATAGGTATTGTTACAATACATTTCCATTTGATTTTAGAAACACAAAGAGGAGAGGACACCCAGACTCAAACATGGAACCTATTTGCTTATTGCTCTTACTGCTGAGTAGAGCTTCCTGCAGTTTTGGGTCAGGTCTGTCATGAGAGTTTATAAGTATGGTTACAGATAACTATAACGCTTATTTGCCATCTTAGAAATGTACAAAATTACTCGGACTTGATTTAAGCATAATACTCACTTGCCAGCACTTAGGATACTCCCAGTCGAGGTCTAAACCATCGAATTCGAATTGTTCAATGAAGTCCAGAGCATGTATCACAAACTTTCTTCGCGCAGAGGCACTATTCACCATTCGTGAATACTTGTCACTAGCAGAGTCGTCCCAACCACCTAATCCGAGGACCACTTTCACACCCGTGTTCTTCAGAGCTACTACTTTCTCGTAGAATTCTGTAAAGTAGAACTTTATTTTAATCTAATTTTATTGCTCGGTGGATATTTAATAATCACTTAGTTAAGTTTTTTAACAATAAGTTTCTATGATTTTAATATTATGAACATTCGAGGTTTCATTTCACGAATAAAATGATCAAGTTCCTTTTACAAATACAGCTGTATGTTTATCCATGACGGGCTAAGAAACGGAAGGGCGGGGAAAGTCATGAAAAGTTATTTGAATCTACATGATGAAAGTATATTACCTTATTATCAACTTACTGTTTTCTACATCCAACCAGATATCATGTGGCTTGATGACAAGTCGCTTGGTATCGAGAACGGCGAACGCGTACACTATGTGGGTGCACATCGATGGGTTGATATCACTGGGAGTGAACTTGCCAGGGCCCGGTCTAAAGAAAATGGTACGTTTAATGAAAATACTTTCTACGTTAAGTTGCAGGCAAAGCATTTGTAATCCAGCATTTTAGTGAGTTGACACTCAATATTGCTAATATGATTGAAAATCTAAACAAAGAATAACTAAAGGAGCCAATAGTATCTACCGGAAACAAGTTTGCCACACATCACTGTGTTACAAATTGGAAATTAAATTATGGATTTATTACCTGTACCAAGCCCAGTTGGTGTAATAGCATACAATTTTGTATCGTTCCTCTTTAGTAGAACTAACTGGTCTGCTGACCGGTCTCTTCGTTGTATACTCTATCTCGTCCATTAGGGTGGTTAACTGAGTTGGTTTTTGAGTAGTTGGTCGAACCGTTATCTTTTGTGTTGTTGGTCGAACTGTTGGTCGATAAGTCGACCGTTGTGTTGTTGTTCTGTGGGCTTGTGTTGTTGGTCTGTAGGTAGGCCGCTGCGTTGTGGGTCTGTACGTGGACCGTTGTGTTGTTGTTTTAGATGGGAGCACTTGAATATCATCTGGATCATCTATTTCATTTGCGGGTTCAATTAGTGGGTCCGATAGAAGTGTATCTTCATTTATACTAGAGTCTAGTAAATTGTCCTTGATAGCGTTGATGAGAGGATGTTTTCCTTGACCGCACCTAAGTAAATATAATGAATATGATTAATCAAGTTAGTGTAGGTAGTAATTTAATTCGGTTTTAGCAAAATCTGTATAAATTTCGTACTTACCTATTTCTAAAATCATCAAGATCTAGAGCCCAAACCATACCACCAGCGAGATCCAATGATTTGAGGAAGTTGATTTTCTTTTTGATGATATCGATATCGTCAAATGATACCCATTGGTTACCCTTGTATGCGTAGGGACCCATACGTCCGTAAGGATCCTTGACGACAGTCCATCCATTGTATTTTATACGATCACAAATCTGTAAAATAAAACGATAAAATTTTTGAAGGTGGTTTAAGTAGTAGATGGACTACGTTCAGGATTTCAAGTCAGAAATGAGTCGCGTATCTCCCTAATTCCAGTTATAAGTATTTTTTAGGTTAACGTGCCAATTATGGTACCTTCACCTATTTAAGGTAAAAGAACTGTACGTAAGGTTTGTTAGTTTCATTTATATACCATACATTTTTTGATTGCGCATTCACATTTTTAAAACACATAAACTATGTCGCAAAAAAGGTATATACGTATACTTACAAAACATAATTTTTTTTAAGTTAATTCTAATTGAGTAAAATCTAATTATACGTAAACGGGAATTAACGCGATCACGTTAAAGGTATATACATACCTTTGGATGCCTGACGTTTCGACCAGGTTACACCGGCCGTGGTCACAGGCTGACTGTCAGGCATCCAAAGGTATGTATATACCTTTAACGTGATCGCGTTAATTCCCGTTTACGTATAATAGCCATGGAACGCGAAAGTTTAAAAGTTAATAAAATCTAATTGTCAGAATTTTGTTGTAAACTTTTGCCTATAACGCCTAACAAAAGCTTTTGGAAGTATGTACCTACCTAAAGAATTCAGAAAAGAGTGCCAATATTATTTGTAGACTTACCTCATAATAAGACAAGAAGCCCTTAGCTCTCGTGTATTCTCCGGCTTCACCACCGGCAGAAGCTGGGGCGTTCAAACTAATTAAATCTTTAGAGTATGTCGCATCTAAAGTAAATGTCTGTCCATACATGGGCATTCCCATTACAAGTTTGTTTGCTGGAGCTCCCTTCTTCATCCAGTAATGCATAGTGTAGTTCTGTAAATTAATTAGGAATTTGGTATCAGACTATGACCTGGGGGTATGAAGTAATGGGGAATGCGGAATATAGAGTTCCAAGTGTCCTGATTCAAATCTAGAGTATTGTATGAGTTATGAGATAAGAGACCCAGTATTGTTAGAGATGCGACCTTCTTTGCCCCATACTACCAGTGCAGTGATTATATCTAATTAGGTCAAGCTTGATTTATTCCTATTTGAATCCCAAATAGAATAATAGAGACACCTGTCGGTAGTAGTATCAGTGATAATACAACAAATGGGTAATTCTGTATCACCATTTGTAAATAGTATATCAATACTTACCGCGTTAAAATAAGTATTATCGTCATCAGGATGATAATACAATGGAGCGACATGCCCAGTCTTCTTGTCCCACTGACCGTGGTAGTCATACGTCATCACGGCGATCCAATCCAAGTGGCGAGCCAACACTGGCACATCATAACCTGCATCTATAACTTTTTTACTAGGCGACACTGCTGCAGATAAGAGCAAGCCTTTAGGTTTGAATGCAGCAGATAGTTCCATAACAAGATCGGCAAAAGCTTCTTTATCGGAATCAGGACCCTTTGAGCAGTCAACCTGAAAATTGTACGAGAATACTATAGTAAAACTTAAATGTTTTTATCAATTGCCATTTTGCGCAAATGCAGCTGTTACGTACTGGGTACCCAGTTTTTTAATTGCTATAAGATTGACATTCTTATAGCAATTTAAATGTGATGCAGTTCAGTTCAGTGAGAAAGTTGGAGCTTTACACGGTGCATAGCTGCGTCTCTCTCCAGAGGAACTGCATCGCATTAGAGTTGGTATAAGAGTGTCGTGGTAAGGTCCCTGAAGTCTTGAGTATAACATTTTAGGTTTTTATTTTATTTACCTGCCAACACTTAGGATATTCCCAATCGAGGTCTAATCCATCGAATTTATATTTTTCAAGGAATAGAACCACGTGTCTGACGAATCGCGTACGAGCTGAGGGGTCGTTCACCAATTTCGAGTACTTGTCTCCTGCGGAGTCGTTCCAACCACCGATAGCAAGTGATACTTTGATACCGTATCTTTTGAATTCAACAACACGTTCGTAGAATCCTACAAGTATTCAAGATATATTATTAGCAGTTTGTTTGGTAGTGATAGAAATTCTTACATTTTAGAGAAAAAGTACAGTTTTTAAGTTCTTACGATTGTCATAGTCCGACCAAGAGTCGTGAGCTTTGATAAGACCATCATCATCCAAAACAGCGAATCCATAAATGATGTGCGTACAAAGAGTAGGGTCAATATCCTCTGGGCTGTATTTGCCGATGCCAGGTCGATACCACGACCAGTTAGTGTAGTAACATATAAGTTTATAGCGAGCTGGAAATAACATTATAATTGATTATGTAATTAATTCTGATTCCGGTCGTTTATTGACTATAAGATTTATATCTTTTTTATGAGCATGGTTCAATATTCTCATTATACTTACTTGATATATTCGATTTCAATTCGAACCGTTAAAGGGTGAATCTTGAAATTAACCATGTTTTTAATTATCTGACACGACAAATGAGCCAACGACTTTTCTCATAATAGGTATCTACCTACAACTACGCATTGTGATAGCATCTGAATAAGTAGATATTAAAGGTGAATCTTGAAATTCGACACAATTTTAGTTGGTTCCCTAGGTGCGGGCGTACACTACATTGAAGATTGAAAAAAAATAAGAATCAATCTGTTAAATGTGAGACATTATTATTCTTAATGTTTTAAAAGTAAAAGTAGTGGACGCCAGGGAAATCAACCGAATGGGTCAAATTTCAAGATTCTCCCTCAAAATAATACTTATAAAGGTGCTTTCATAGTACAATTAAAATATATTATGGTTAACTAAAATAGATTTTTTCACTTTTTAGGTAACTTACAGTTTGCGAGTGCTGGCTTGGAGCTTAAAGCGGGTAGTGTTCCATATGACGGCAATACGATAGGTTTCTCTGGTTTGGGATATGTGTGTTCATGGTGATGGTGTTGGCCGTGGCCGCCATGGCTGGGCACTTCGATGTCATCCATCAGGTCGGGGAGCCGTGTTGATGTTGTGCTAGTCGTACTGGTAGTCGTAGTAGTAGATTTGCGTTTACATTTGGCATTCTTGGGCCAGTCACATATTTGCTTTTCCTGTAAGACATAGGCATCTTATAGTTTTAGTTCATTATCGACACAGTATAAGTACCGGTTGCATTCAAAGCTTATAGGTACTGTGAAATCCAGGTTTTACTCTACATAGTATTTATATTGATTTGGCTTACCTCAAAGGTACTTATTTTAAAAGAAAGTTAGGTCAAAAGCCCCCACTACGGCAAGTATCAAAATAATTATGAAAGGTATTTGCCAGAATCGTAGCACTGCCTACTTCACTGGGAAAGAGGTGTGACTATAATATTATGTAGGTCGGTATATATATAAATTTAATGATTAATTTGAATAGTTGTCTACCTGGTTCCAATGTAAGCCAGCACTACAGGCGAATTCTTCAAATTTGCCGAATAAGCAATGAAGATAGCGTGTACAATCCGTAGTTAAAGGCGCGTAAGATCCACTTTCACAGAATCCTGTGGGGATTAAAAAGAAATCATTAGCTATACTTACTAAAATCGCTATGATATAAAAAATCAGTAAAACAATACATAGTACACTTGGCAACCTTCGTAGCGTGGCGGTATAGCATTCAACTGCTACGTCGGAGGTCGCGGGTTCAATTTCTGCTCAGTGGAAATATTTGTATGCAATTTGGGTATTTCCGTGCATCGTAGAGCACGTTAAACCATCGGTTGATGTACATCTATGGCAGTTTTTACGGGTAGTTGGAACCCTAAAAAAAATCTGGCAACTAGTCTATCTACAGAACTTCGTTATCGCCAATGGGTTGTGGAACTTGTGGAGGTCAAATGGCAGTCGATTCACTTAACGGACAATATCGAAATTTTGAAAAAGCCTACCCCAACTGAGTTGGGAAAAGGCTCGGAGGATGATGATGATAAGTACTTAGTATACTTACTAGGTGGTGCCTCTTGGATCTGCATCAAAGTAGACTGAGAGTTGCTAGTATCCGGCACAGGCGCGTTTTGTCGTTTGTCCGAACATGAGTTTGCACTAGGGAAGTCGCATTGAGAGAACTCGGGTTTCCATACTAGTCCTTGAGCACAGCTCTGAGTGATCAGCATACCGTTGACGCAAACGTAAAACTTATCGCATTTCGGATGTGGGTGGTAGGTGCCCGTGGTGCAACCCTGAAAAGAAAATACGACTTTTCAGTTCAATGAAATTCTTAAGCAATTACGAGTAGTTTGCTAGTTCTTCCTGATAATTTAAATCGGAAAAAGAAATATCCAGGACGGGACTTGAACCCACAAATAGCCCCTTAAAGGGCGAATAGGTACTCTGACCAACTGAGTTACTTGGATACGTCCAGAAATTGACTGGTGTCTGATCGCGGGTTCAAGGGAGTGAATCTTGCCATTTGACGTATTCAGTCGATTCCCTCCCTTCCTTCGATTTTCACATCCAGTTTAGAATAAAAAGTTAGAATAGAGTTCCAAAAATATTTTTTAGTATGGATAGACAGATTGGATTGACAAAAAATTGTGACGAAATTATTGCTCTTTTATTCGGTATTTTATTTTAATTTTTATTTAAACCGCTTTACACTTCTTCCAAACAACGTTATAATATTATCATTACCTACATAAAGTCTGTAGTCCGATTAAATTGAATGCTAAAAAACTGTATAGTTACAGTATGATATATTTACCTTGCTGGGAACTTGCGCCTGATCCACAACAGGTTTCTTAGTGGTCGTAGTTGGCCTTCTGGTCGTAGTAGTCGTAGTTGTTGTAGTCGTTCTCCTAGTGGTCGTTGTGGGTTTTCTCGTTGTTGGTGTGCTAGTCAGTGGCGTTGGTGATTTAGACGGTTTGCCAACTGTTGTAAAAATTAATAATAGTCAGAATAAGGAATGAGTACTAATATTAGAGGAATTTTGAAAGTTGCACTGTAAATGAAAAATTGAGAAGTGAGCGAATGTCGTTGTTTGGACATGCTATGAGAAGATATGAAAGTAACGTTGTTAAAAAGTTTCAAAGTATGAATGTAGAGGTCTTGTAGAGGTCTTTAGGGGCACCTTTGTAACCAAGAAAAGATGGATGGAAAGCGTGAAGAAAGAGGATATAGAAAGAAAGAGAGTGCCTAACTGAGGAGATGGCATCTGACAGGAACGTAGGGAGGAGCATAATTATGTTGCACCGCCATCCAAATAATTGGGACAAAGATTAACTTTGGGCCTAGAGTGAAACTATGTATATAACTGGACAACCGTTACGAGGTTAGTAACGTCTAGTACATACCTTCGCACATGGCGAATTCGACCCAATCGCAGCGCTTGGTGCGGCGGTCCCAGTGCAGGCCGGGCGGGCACAGCTGCTTGCGCCAGCGCCCGCCCACGCACATGAGGTACGCGTCACAGCTCGCAGCGGCGGCGTGCACGTCGTTGCCCCCGCACGCCGCGTTCTCTTTAGGAGAGTCTGATTGTGGAGCTGTAGGGAGAATTATCCATTATACTGTATGGTGAAGAAGGAAGCAGAAATATTTTTTTTATTGTTCAAAACATTTATAATCTTTAGGCTAGTACAATTAAAGCCACCGGGCCTAAACCGCAATGGTTTTCACTTTTCAAACATTTTAAACACTTTTTAGGCTTTTTTAAAGGGTTTCTGTGTTAGAACATATTTTTGAACTATTTGTTCTGGCGTAGTTTATACAGATAGGTACAGACTAAGGAAATTAGTTTAAGGGCTTATACTGCTTAGTGTAGGTACCTACTTTGTGTCTCTATATTATTTTAATAGAGATGGATAGTTTTTTTGTATCATGGAATTTTGTATAATGGAGATATTTAAAAAAATGTTTTATAGACGACTCTAAACACATTTTTTTGACGACAGATTTTGATGCGGTGTTCATTAGAAAAATCTTGGTGGCGATAACCGACATACACGCGGGTAAGGCCGCAGGCTTTGGTTAGTAAATAATAAAATACTTGCCTTGTGTTGTTGTTGTTGTTGTTGGCCTGGTCGTCGTGGTTGTCGTCGTCGTTGTTGAAGGTCTTATAGGTTTCGTGGGCCTAGGCACGGCTGTCGTAGATTTTGGTACTGATGTAAAAAAATAATAATATCACTATTTATTGTGTAATGAAGTACCGATTTAATTTTCTAATGTGTCAGTTTGGGGACTCTAAGTTTCATCCTGACAAGGTGTTTGAAGGTATTGCCGTGAGGTCAACAAAACAGCCACACACAAACTCGATGCAATTCTCAATAAGATGAGATTTTTAAAGATATTGGTAGCTACCGGCGAAGTAGCAGCAGTAAATAATTATATCTTTTTCTATACCACATCATTGTTTCTTCAATGACTATTAAAGATAACTGTTGCACAAACTCACCCTCGCACTTGGCGTACTTGGGCCAGTCGCAGTGCTTCTGCGCGTTGCTCCAGTGCAGGCCGGGCGCGCAGTGCTGCAGGCGCCACACGCTGCCGTCGCAGTGCAAGTACGCGTTGCAGTCGCCCACCACCACGTTGTACTGCTCGCCGATACAGGGACCACCGTCCGTCGGACCGTCGTCTATTGAATCTGTGGAGAGATTTATAATGTCACTAGCTGTTACCCGCGACTCCGTCTACGTTGAGTTATCTTTGTAACCCAGGGATGAAAAACAGCACTGCTGTCCCAGACTATTATATAATCTACCCCAATGCCAAATTTTCGCCAGATTCATTCAGCCGGGGTGCGGGCCGGAACCTCCACGCGGTGCACCCGGGCAACGGAGGCGATCAGCGCCTCCCACTCGCCACCGGAGACGCTACTGCCTGCGGCCAAACCGGCCGGGGTGGGAGTGGCCCTCTAGAGGGCTGCTCCGAGGCTCTCCACATGTCCCTCTGATTAGTAGAGAGCGCAGTGGGGAGCGAGCGAGGGGTGAGCTGATCATCCGCGCGCCGACGGTTGGGTGACAGGACGGCCACTGTCGCCCTACACTCCACCGCCGAGGGTGGTATCCATGGGGATTTATGCATGATAAAAAATAGAACCATTTAGCTAGCCGCTTTGAAAGAGTTACAAACATCCATACAGACAAACTTTCGCGTTTATAATTAGAACTCTCAACCGCTGCAGCTATATAAATAAAATTGATGATCTCATATTGAATGAAGTAACTTCCATAATATTTATTATATTAAACCCAACCGGTTTTGCCGTGCTTACCAGCTTGAGTAGCAGCAGTTGTCGGTCTGGTTGTTGGTCGCTGCGTGGTGGAAGTCGTAGTCGTTCTAATTGTGGTCGTGGTAGTGGTCGTAGGCCTTGGCGGTGGGCGTGACGTCATTGGAGGCAGTGTGGTCATAGGTGTACTTGGACCACTGCTAGTCGTTTCTGCAGTTTAGAAAATAATTTTAATTATACCTAAATATGTGTGATCATATACGTAGTACATATAGAGTATAATATAATTCCTTTCGAACAGTTTTAACATGGTGTTAGTGTGATCTGAAAGTCTATCATTGTATCAGAATTTTCGGGTTATTGCTATAGGTAGGTACCATGGAACTCATTTATCCCGCAATCAGATCCTAAGTCGACATGTAACACTTCGTTTGTCCAAAAACCCATCGAAATAAATTTTAAGTATCTACGATAAAATAAAAAAATATTCATGTATTTGGGAATATATTTCGATAGGTTTTGAGGTCTTTGAAATTAAAGAATTTTCTTTTGCAATGTTGTTGTATCAATTTAGCTTTTTGCATTTAGCGAAGATTACGAAATTTACCTTTGCATTTAGCGAAGCTAGGCCAGTCACACCGGTTGACGGTAACAGCCCAGTGGAGTCCAGGAGCACAGCGGTGTTTCTTCCACTGTCCACCTTCGCACTGCAAGTAACCCTCACAGTCACCCGGAGCTGCGTGGTACTCGCCAGCGGTGCAAGGAGATCCTTCTATACCACCTGTAAAGGAAGATCTTTGTAACGACAACGTATGTACACCTAAACCTGAAATTTTGATTGTTGGTGCTCTTGTTTTAAAAAGCGATGTAAAAATCAGTGGAATCAGTGGGAACAAAATTAATTGTAGTGTCATAGAAAAAAATCTTGTTAAGTACCTACTAAGATTAGTGAGAACCATCCATGAAGGAAAACATTTTCTTCACAATTCACTCTTCCATACATTTATACTTTTCCTTCCAAAAAATCTTTCCTTTGTTTTTATTAATTAGGCTGACTACAATGAGCTAATTAGTACGGTACATTATAATAGATCATACTTATTTATAATCAGATGTCTGAGTAATCCGTAGTCAAGTTTTAATAATCTTCATAAAAAGTTAACAAATGGAATGAAATTTTTAAGTAATTGCATGCTAACTATTCCCAATGATTTTCTGATCGGAATTAAGTAATGATCATCCAGGACGGGACATGAATTTATCGGAAAATTTCAAACATCTAGAATGGGTCCACGTAGCTCAGTTGGTCAGAGCATTCCCCCTGTAAGGGATTGGTCACGGATTCTAGTCCCGTCCTGGATGATCATTTATTCCGATCAGAAAATCTAAATTAATAAACTTTTTAAATGTGAGTTTCTCTCGCATTGGTAAAATGAAAGTCTGTAGAGAAGGTAAATGGTTAATTACTAGAGTCTATTACCTTCATCAGCGGGAGGTTGTTTTGTAGTTGTTGGACGTTTCGTTGTGGTTGAGGTAGTAGTGGTAACAGTGGTGGTGGGTTTGGTTGCCGGCTGCCACCACGTTTGAGTGGTGCTCGGGGTCGTGGTGGAGGGGCTCCAGCTCGGCCATGTCGTCGAAGTGTGGTGATCGTGACCACCACCACCTTCACCGAGGGAACCTGTAAACATTTTTATTGATTGATTCTTTTACTAATATATTAGGTACTGGGATTTCGACAGTTTTGATTGGTCCAGTCAAAATGGTAAATATTGCATCGGCGAGAGTTTATTTCTACACACATCACATCACCTTTCTTTCACTTTCACCTCGGATCTCGGAATCTGCTTAGCTGTCTGCTATCAGTTACTGCCAACTGACCTATCAACCCCCAAAGGAAACCCAATGGTTTGAAATTATTACTCACCATCAGACTCAATGATAGCTGTCGTAGGTGCCGGTGGTGTGACAGGTTCAGGTGGACGCTCACAAGGTTTACTGGGGGGAGATGGAACGCTGCGACCGAGGGCCCGACCAGCCGCTCGCAGCAATGGAGACGGTTCTGCGCAACAACGGTTACTGAAGTCGTCCAAGTCGATGGCCCAAGCTGTTACACCACCCATACCTTGACTAAGTGCCCATTCAACCTGTAGGCAAGTTATATAAACATATTGTTAATTTGGAAAGGTGTTCAGCGATCACTACCAAACGTAGGATGGAAAATACATAAGACATTTAGAAGTACAGTCGCTATTAAAAATTAAAAATTTAAAAAACCCCCGACTCACAAAAAAAGAACAATAAAAAACCTGTAAAAAGTAAAAAATAACTAAGTATTGTATTATGACCTATCTACCCTAAGTATTGAACCTTTATTATTATCATAGGTAGCTATATTATTTACGTATTCATATTTTTAACTAACAGTTTGTCTCGTCGAGGGGACCGCAAAACATCTACAGTTAGGATCTTGCGAGATAGACGTACGATTAGGTTATGATTAGGTGAGCGGTCCCCGACGAGACAAACTATATTTAATATGAAATAAAAAAATAGGGTAGATAGGTCATAATATAATACTTAGTTATTTTTTACTTTTTACAGGTTTTTTAATGTTCTTTTTTTGTGAGTCGGGGGTTTTCTAAATTTTTAATTTAATTTTTTTATTTCATGCTTTTTATAGGGGTAAATTAAGTATAAATAGCTAATTCATTATTTAATATCAACATACGTATAGTCTTTCTACAATTATTCAGAGCTAATGCGAATTGCGCGGAATGTGGTTACAGAATTAGAAATACATTCCACGCCTCATATCTTTCGAATGGCTAAACCGATTTTCATAAAACTTGCGGTATCGTGATGTATAAGTTATGACCTTTCATTTGATGCCCAACACGAGTATATTTGAACACATTCAATTTTTCATCACCACTTTCACCCCCCATATCTTTGAAATGGCTTAACCGATTTTTATAAAACATAGCTAAGAACACTCTCCCTCAACCCATCTTTCAAACAAAAGAAACAGAATCAAAATCGGTTCATCCGTTTGGGAGCTACGATGCCACAGACAGACTTACAAACACACACACACACACGTCAAACTTATAACACCCCGTTCGGGTTTCCGTCGGGGGTTAACAAACTTATAACACCCCGTTCGGGTTTCCGTTGGGGGTTAATAATATGAAGAACAGAGAAAAATACTTGCGTTGTTGTTGACAAATTATGCGGGCACTTACTTTGTCAGTGATTGATTTAGGATCATCGTATCCGACCCATTGATTGTCAAAGTAAGCATACGGTCCAGCATCTTCCTGACGGCCAGTCTTCCATCTTAACTGTTTCACTGTGAAAAATATAATAAAGTAGTTAGTTAACTTAAGTTTAGTAAACTTCAGAAAACTCCTTTCGCCGTCAAATTCGTCGGCTGTGTGCTGTTTTGTCACCTTTTAGTATGAAAACAATATGTTAGTTACTTACCGTTATAGCAAACTTCATAGTAAGCCAACATGCCGGGTTGCTTGGTGAATACGCCCGGTTCACCAGGGCCGGCTGCAGCAGATCCGGGGCCTTTAATACCATCAATATCAGCTAATCTGTACGATTGACCATAGAATGACAAGCCCAAAAGCAACTTCTTAGGATCGGCACCACCACTAATTATTGCTTTGACGGCATATTCCTGGAACAAAAAAAAATGAAGTGATTTCTTTCTCTTCAATATAAAATTTCTATTATGCTCCAGAAGCTTGACGTAGAAATAACTTACGATAGAATAATAAGCCAGAGCGTCTTTAGGCGGGGGGACCAGTGGCGTGTGGTGTCCTGTAGTTCTCTCCCAACCTCCATGATAATCATACGTCATGGTACTGAGGAAATCGGCTGCGTTCGATAACACCGGCAAATCATATGCACTGTCAATGACTTCTTTGTAACCGGAGATGGCTACGCCAAGTTCCATGCCAGCACTATGTAATGCTTTAGATAATTCCTGTAAATGAACGTTAATTTTGATTAATCTCTTTGAATTTCGTCTATGAATAATTTAAGTATCGTGTAGTTTAATATCCAGTAAATACCTGTACGAATTTGGCATAATTAGCTTTGTCAGAAACAGCACCTTTCTTACAATTACTCTGCCAGCAAACTGGATAGTTCCAATCTAAATGCAAGCCCTTAAAGTTGTGCATGCGCAGAAATGGAATCAAATTTTCTATAAATTTGCTGCGAGTTGCTGACGTTGAAACTAGGCGTGAATATTTGTCACCAGCAGAATCTGTCCAGCCCCCTAAACCCAGAAGAACTTTCACGTCTTTCAGAGAAGTTACACGCTCATAAAGGTCTGAAAAGAATATTAACACGGTTATTGATTTCCAAAATATTATAGACTAATAATCATGTATAAAAATTTCTTTTTGGTGACTATGATGACTGCTTTGGTAAAATTTTCAAGCTTAAATGGAGTAATATTTTTGAGAAGCTTACTGTTGGTGATATCAGCCCAAGGGTCGAACTCCTTGGCGATAAGATCGTCCGGAGAGAGCGACGCATACGCATAAACGACGTGAGTGCAGAGTCTAGTGTCAACGTTTTCTGGTACAAACTTGCCGACTCCAGTTCGGTAGAACGCCCAGTTAGTCATGTAGCATACAATCAGCTTGTCACTTTGTTTACCTTCGGAAAAGAATAATATTTGGTAAATGTTTATCAGAAAGTGCGAATAGTTCAACACAAAGGCAGACACTTACTTTTCTTGCTATCTGATTCGGCAATAAAACGCTCCGGATCTCTACTTGCCGTCAGTATTTTGATAGGATCACTCCACTGAAAGCATATTATATCATTATTGGAAGTTGCCCAGTGAGCTTATATCACTTTTGCAATAAAATATAATATTAAAAGGAATTGCTTACTTCAAAATCATTTTCGTAAGATTGTGATAGACATCGAGCTGCATCTTCGACGTTGATTCTTAAACTTTGTCCTGGTATACATTTTGTTACGTCTTGGTGTCTGGTAAAAAAAGAAATAAGTATTTAATTTGGAGAATTAGTAATTTCTATACTTTTAACATTAGAACTGTGAACATACCCACAAAATCCAGTAGAAGGATCATAAAGACGTCCATCCTCACAAGTCATTCTGTAACTAATACCGCCGGTGCAGAAATGAAAGTGTGCACATGAGTCTTCATCAGATGCCAAGTATGCCTTCTTAGTATCACATGCACCAATCTTCAATGACGATTGATCTGTTATTACAACATGACCTGTAAAAATTTCATTACAATTTTGACTTTCGTATAGAATTCTCCTGGAAACCAAACTACTGATGGGTCGTGATGACGTAACTATACTGCTGTTCGAACTAAAGCTACATAATGCCTCTGATAACGCCATGGGGTATCTAAAGATGTGGGAATATAAAAAAAGTTACCGTTCAATGTCGTTGAAATTGCGCTCAGTATAGGGAATGGTTGTCCACATAGTCCACGAAAATCATCCATGTCAATAGACCAAGCTGCTGCTCCCGCCAATCCAGTACTTATGACGAACTTCATCTGTACAGACATGAATAGAATATTATTGTATTAGAAATGACATATAATAAGATTTAAAAGATGCAGTGTTCAAGTTAATTTTGATTTTATATTATTCAGGGATGATCTTATCCAAGGATATGGAGAATGACGAATTTCATTGGCACGGAATGGGTGTTAGTAACTTATAACTTAAAAATTTGCCCAGTTACCTTTTCAAAAACAGTATTCGGTGTATCAAAAGTGACCCACTGATTATCGAATACAGCGTACGCATTACCCGCTTCGTCAGTGCCACTGGTTCCTTTGCCTTCACGGTCAGCCATACATATCTGTTGGGTTGAAATAGTTAGATATATATTACAACAGGAACTATTCATAAAACTTTCAAGGAGTAGGTAGTTAGTACTTACTTCAAAGAAAGCCAGTAATCCTTTAGTCTGAGTGTAAGTTCCTTCATCGCCCCATCCACTGAGCGAAGCTCCTGGAGCTGGTAAAGTAGATGCAGCTAGTGCGTAACTACGGCCAAAGAGTGGTACTCCAAGTACTAACTTCTCAGCGTGCATTCCGTGACGAAGGATGAATTTTACCATGAATTCCTGTCAAAAATAATATTTATAAATTAATTATTTTGGCACACAGAAGTCAGATTTGATGAAAGATGATGATGGTCTTCATAAACTTTAAGGCCAACTTATAACACCTAAACAGTATATCGTATTGGATAGTCAATTACTTTCGAAATTATTTGTATCAGTTTACCAATAGTACACATGGAATTAATTGGAATAATTAGCTTACAATATTATCATAGCGCTGGTCACGTGAGGCTGCTCCAGGATCTCGATGTAAAGCACTGTGCTGGACAGCTCTTGTGGGAGGTTCATCGCGTTTAGCGTGTGTCATGTCCCATGCTTGTAAGATTGTGTAATCAGTTGCACCGCTAACTGCACTCAAGTCATATCCATCTTCTATTTGGTATCTAGAAATTATTAAATTTATTAATTAAATTACTAGATGTAACGTAATTAGTTTCAGTTATTTATCACAAAAAAATAATGAAAATACCTGAAAGGAGGCAGAACAGTCGAAAGCAAAAATCCATACGACGAGAACTTCTCGCGCATTTCGTAAAGAAGAGCTGTTAATAGTTCTCTTTCATTTTCATCCTTTTCGCCTGGAAATTGCCATACCATGAATATTTATTTTAAGTAGGTAGGTACTTATTCTATATAATATGTAGGTAGTTGATATAAATATAAAGGTAGGCTTACCTGGATAAACCCAGTGAAGATCTAGACCGTCAAAGTCATGGTCTCGTAGGAAATTGACCGCACTGTCGATGAACATACTTCTTCTTATAGGCTCTTGCACCATCTCGCTGAAAAGCCGATCGGTACCCTCACCGCCCACGCTGATTATAACTTTCAAACCTTGTATACGACTTTTCAAGCCAGTTGCGATACGATATCCACCTGTAAAGATACTCGTATATTATAGTTCCAATGTGATGTTATTATCTAGTTTATATCTGATTTATATTTAACAAGAGACAGGGTAAGACAATTTTGATTAGACGCGAAAAGGTATCTTACAGTTACTTTCGCATTTTAAGTAAGTACTAGCTTGTTACTTGCGGCTCCGTGTAGTACAATAAAAAGCCTATTAGTCTATTTTATACAGTTTTTCTGGATCACGTACTCAAATAGCTGAACGGATCTGACTGAAATAACACTGGCTTTTTATCTTTGGAATAGGGGGTTGCAGAAACGGGATCAGAATTCTTTGAAGGCAGAGCCACGGGTAACAGCTAGCACCTACTCAATGTCCTTACCTTTAACAACATCGTAGTCCTCATTAGAAGGAATCACAGCGTATGTATGTGGATGCATAGTAGCGAACGCGTAGTGCAGATGTGTGCAGGAAGGCGGTACGAGTCCAGCGGTGAATGCTAGAGGAGGTGCTCTGTATGCTGCCCAAGACTGCATGTAGCACACCACTAGGCGACGGACTGAGGGTCCGCTTAGTGGCTGTTGCATTTCTGTAAACAAAGAAGTATTTTACGATGTGTGTAATAAGTACACGGGATAAGTATTCTTAGTAACCGGCTTTAAATTGTCACGTTGGGATGAAGCATGATGAAGAGAGAGTCAGGTAGGGCGCAATCTGGTCAATAATATTGATGATTTAATGTGCAAACGCGATACTTATCTATACAATAATAATAAAATTAACTAGGTACGTACCTTGCAAGTTCGCGTTTCCCAGTTGCAGCCTCTCGTCGCTTCGGGAGTTGCTATAATGAAACAACATTTTATTTAGTCATTAGGTAGGTACACTAGGTACTATGTCAATACTATAGCTATGCAAAAAATACATAGGCACTTTTTCAAAAACAAGGCAGAAAATACCTGTGTAGAAATATATGCGGGGGATAAAAAAATATGAAAATCCGTTAATAACGCACTATGCGGGAGTCAAAACTACAGTTGTTTTTTTAATGCCCAATTTGGTAACCCAGTACCGTTTATTAGTAAATGCGCCCAAATAATACTGGCCATTTGCGTTTAATAAAAAAGAAAAAAAAAATGCGCGCGAATTGATTTTGGTTGTTTTTTTTTATTTCAATTAAAGCAAATAAGTACATCATTCATAGAGGCCATAGTGCTTTTAGTACACTACTTACAAGGAAAAAAAATGATTTTGTTTTCAATTTTCCTTTTGGGTGTAGTGTAAAGCTTAGTAAAGCACTTTGTAGGTACCTATCACTCGAAAAAAAGTACGATTCCCGATTCGTGTGTGCGTAACAACATCAGATGCGCGTTGGGCCTTTCTCCCCTTGATGAACAATGTTCTTCTTCTTTCTGTACTGTACTTCTAGTTATCACTACTATAAAAAACGTCAGAATATTAAATATTTATCTGTACTTACTTATTCAAATAGTTTGCTGCACCATAGTAACGATTCAATGCACTGAAATCCTCCACATCTGAAATGTCTTCGACATCCTTAAAAAATTACATCAAACCGTTATAAAAACAAAATAAAATGGTGATAAAAACAAAATAAAACGGTTCTAAAAACAATATTGTTTGTAGATAATAGTTCTCCATGGAGGGTTAATGGGGCCTAACAAGTTCTTCGGGTTCCAAGTCAAGCTCATCTGCGAGCTATTTGCTGCTAACGTAGGTACTTACTGATTGACGGCTATGGCACAGAATATAATAATAGTAGGTACTAACGGCTCTGGCGCAGGCTTTCTTCTCGCGGTTGAGGCTCTGGGAGCAGCCGCTCTTATAAAAGCTAAACCAAATCAATGAAAGGAGAAGAAGGAGAACGGGCTCTAGGTTCAATGGTACAGGCTGTGGGACACCCAAATATAAATATGATAGTAAATTATAATTACCTCTACTAATTTAAACGAAACTCCTGGCTCTATAAGAGATATCGGGCGCTTTTCAACGGCGTCACGAAGTGGCAGTCTTTCATCTCCTTCATCACGTATACTCCTGATTCAATAAGAAATTATAGTTAGGAAGAATCTGTAGGTACACAATAAATAGTTTAATCTAAAGGTACAGTATCCAGCTTTTGATTAGGCAACTTCGTTAATAAAAAGAGTGGGCGGCTAAAATCATCTTGCTTTGATTTTGTACAGCGTTCTCTCTATCGAGTATCGGACCAACAGTCTGGTAACTTTATAGAGCAGTTCAATTTTAACTAGTTCAAAATATACTATGCGCTACGCCATAAAGATAGTAGTTTACAAAATCGAAACAACCCGATCTTAACCGGACTTTCACTCATCTTCTCGACATGCTAAATAAATGCCGAGTACTGTACTTTTAAAGATTATAGATTATCGACATTACCTTAACGGTATACTTTCAACGGAGGCACGTATTGGTGCAGCCAATGGGTCGTGTTCTGGTATTGTTTCTACAGTACTTCTGGCGAAGGTAGTCAGGCTAGCGCGTGGAGATGCCAGTGCGTATGAGCAAAGTAATAACGCTCTGGCACACTGAAATAACAGAAACAAACATGAAAGGGTTAATTAATACTGAAAATATGATTTAAGCAACACGGATAGTTCATTTTTTTTCAAACTTTTGTTAATTTTTATTCTCTACCAGAACCGGCTATCGTGTTTTGCATGATATTCATGAAGCAGATTGCTTGGAGGCTGTCGACCTTATATAAAACGTTGTGTACATCTCTAACAATACAAATAGGTATAAATTTAAGCGGACATTTAAATAAAGCTTTTGATACCGTTAGTGAGACGATAAAAAGTTAGTACCGTATATAAAAATGCTCTAATAATGTCTTTGAAGTTGATAAAGTACAAAGGATCCATTAATAATGGTTTTAAGTTTTTTAACGTGTGGCGCCGTAACTGAAAATGTATATTGAATAGGCCATGGCGGTCATCGACCTATTGATCAAGTATCGCACTACGTCGCGTAATTTACATAACTTGACAGAGTCAAGATCAACACTTGACAATGGTCCACTGAACTTTTTATGGGTATTCTGCTTAGAATTAATTCTATAAATGTAGACATTTTCGTTAAAAATGTCAATGCCCTTATTTAGGCAATATTTATAAACGTTATAAACAGTTATTTAATAAAAAGTTTGGTACAAGTGTTTAATTATATTGTTGAATGAATATACCTACTCGTAAATCGTGGTACTTCCTAGCTAGGTATAGGTTTGAGGAGAGTAACAAATCTGGCATTGACTCCCTAATTCTTGTCTTTTGGGAAAATTGAGTTGGTTTTAGATGATGGGAGAATGAAGAATTGTAAGGGCCGGGTAAAATTGGAATCTTTACAGTATATTATGATCGGAGTTGGGTAGAAAAAAAAGTTCACCAGGGATGGAATGGTTTACCAGACTGCGAATGCGTTAAAAATTTATGTGTTCGGTACTTAGTTCGAAAAGGTCATTGTCAGTAACGGTGGCCAGCCTTGAACGCCTACTGGGCTAGTAGCACAGAACGAGCAAAGATTTTCACATCTCTTGGTGATGAGTACAGATAGCACCATCAGAAAAATTATCATAATCCACGTTAATCTGCTGTGCGCTTATTTGCTTAGGTACTTACCTAAGTAGCAGAAATAGGGCAAAGTTCGATAAAATAAATAAAGGACAATAATGTCACATTGAGAATGAATACAAATGACATTGACACAATGATGTAGAGCTTGGTCTGAGGGTAGAGCTTTGATTTTTCCTGTACAAATTGGTCGAATCTTCGTTAATTGATCGAATTCTTATTTAAGATTGAATTCACGTTGTCCTCCTTTTCCACTTCCCTAATCCTTTCCTATATTCATAGTTTCTTTTCTTTAGCCTCTTTCCCTTACCCCATTCTCCGCTTTTACCATCCAGTTTTCTTTGTGTAATTTATAACACCTCGGGTATTTTAAGCGTAGGTACTAGATCACAGTGACCGCTTGCCCAAGTGTTTGTTTACTGCCTTAGTTGTGGATGAATAAATTCGGACAAAAAAAAATTAAACATTTAGGACATAAATTGAGGACTGCTTAATAAGAAAATTTATATTTGCAAGGGTACAACTAATTTGATAATGGTTTTATAAGGAAAACCTAACCAAACCTACTTAAATAATTCCACGACAAAGTACCTATATTATTAGTAATAGTAGTACCTTAGCAAATCTAAAAATTTGATGATCAGCTCTTGATGAAATTATGGGACCTCCTTTTCATGTAAAAGATAATGCTTGAAATCGGAAAACGTGCGATAGTCCCTGAATATATTTAAAAAATGTTCCGTCGAATTGAAACCTTTTTATTAATTACAGTCGATTAAAAATAAGAGCCTACGTGGTTCAACGATTTTATTATTGTAGATACTTATCTCATTCTGACTATATCGTTATTTACACTTCATAAAATAACGTTAACTTCTAATGTGTCTACACAATTTTTTAAAGAGAAATAAGTTTTTAGTGGTTGGTTTAGTAATAACAGCTTATCTATTGCCTTTGTCGTATATATTTTGGGCGCGGTGAGATGATCTAATAAATTACTAGTAACCGATTTCTAGTACGTTGACTCGAGTCGTTCGAAAAATAACACAATTTGCATACAGGCATCAGAGGCAGGTAGCCGCGCGGCTGCCTGCGGGGTCATCGTCATCTTCCCAACCAGTCCAAGGTGTTTTCGTGTGACATTTCGCTGGCGATTAGGACTTGAGCTTTTATTTTTAAGTGCTTTGATTTTGGTATCTCAAATAATAATGACTACTAATTCATCCTACCGTGTTATTGCCCTAATCTTAACGTTCAGCTCATTAATTTTATAATGCAAATATGTTTATTATAAGTACTTAATATTTTTGACAAAATGAAAGAAAACGAATTTCAAAACCAAGATATTGAATTTGGAGCTTTACAGATGTTGTGCAAAAAGCTGTGCAAATAAGAGCTTTATGATTTTATCATTGATCGAATTCTCAGGTATTAACCAAATTTATATTGGATCACATTTGAATCTGTAATAGGTACAACAAAATTAAAAGACTGATTGGTATTATCATGTTGGTTCATGCGTTAATGAAAATTGTTCACATGAATATAGGTACTTAGTCGGTTCACTACGAGGCTTTGTCGTAAGTGGCAAATTGCGTACCTACATATCTGCAGTAAATAATTATCAACAATTTAACACTTTTCAACTTATGTACAAAATAATAACACGTGTGATTATACTTGCTCTATATAATCGTGCATAAGCATTTTTGCCGCAACTAGTTGACAGCAGTAATAAAAACCTATTTTTTACATGAACAGACATGAAAACAGACATCTATCTATGCGACAAAGGGATAAATGCCTTTTATTGACCTTTATCAAGTGTGCTTTTAGATTATTGATTAAATGCCAGCCTAGAACATCAGGACACTAGGAAACCAGAAGATTAATGCAAAATGACATTGTGTAATGTGAAGGCCAATGGAGGACGCTGGCGTTGTCACTGTACGTGCGGTGCATACAACATAAATGTACGATAATAGGATGGCAATATTTTATGTTCAAGTCTCTGTATGTGAGACTTCCAAGCCACTGCTAATGTCAATATTTTCCATAAATAGCTCTAGATTTAGTAGTTTATCCATTATGAGTTCTCAGTGGGCTGGATACTCATTACTTTTGAAAATGTTTTAAAAATAAAACTCGAAAGATTATAAAATAGGCTTTCGACCATTGTTATGCGAAGTAGTATTTTATCTGAGTATTGAAGAAAAGTAGTTTATGGGATGTCTCAGCGTGCAGTATCTGATTTGTTATTTGGTTTGTCGGTAGGAAGAGTGAGAATCGCCTGGTTTCGTAGAGCGTTTTGTAGAGCGTTTACTCACCGGGTTTAGAGTTTGTATAGAGAAGTTACTTAAATGAAAACTGTTTGTGTTTATAAAATATTAAAACTATAAGTTCGGTTTTAAATACTCTAAAAATATATCAAATTGTAGACATGTGCTGTGCGATACAGAGAATGCTCTACAAAACTGAAGCAAGTCAATCTTAACCACTGTTCAGTTCACTCTTCTTCCCTACGTGCCAAATTAGCCGGGTACCACTGACCTGTATAAGTAGGGCACGTATTGTACGCGCATCTGTTTGAAAGGTAACCGTTGACCATTACCTACCCGACCGGTTAAACCAACCTAATCGTTCTAGGAAAAGCGCTGGGAAACTGATATCCATAAGAACTATTCATTCATTTAACTTTCAGTTCCATAGTTTAAGGTACTATACTTTTTATAAAAAGCAGTTGAAATTGTAATTTTTATATCGATTTAATTGTTTATTACCAGGCATTGGGTTTTAAAGACTAAAATACTGACTCGGAGATCCTGTGTAGGTACCTACTCTAGATTAGGTTTTTACTTATTTTCGTTCTAAAAACTTTTGTCATTCATAAATTTAACCTTTACCTGCAACATATTTTTTGTTCTATTTAAAGCAAATACGCCCATGAGCTTACCCTTGAAATTCATCCTCGGAGACTCTAAGTTAAAAAATCAGATATTCATATTGAAAATTTACGAAGTTGCAAACTGATTATGCGGGTTATACAGACGGTCTATGTGCCCAAAAAGTCACAACATGATATACATTAGGTATAGGTTATATGTCTTTTGAGATTCCTTAACCCAATTTGTTTAGTTTGTGCATTCTTTTTCATTGTTAATTTATTATGTTTTTAGGTAGGTCACCAGCCAAAGAAGGCTGTGTGTTTTATAAATATAAAGTTCTTAATTCAATAAGTATTGGTTTATTTACAGTGATATGTTTATATATTATGTCCATTGGAAAGTTGCAATGTGCATGTGGCAAGTGAAGACTATTTTTCGGGCTTCGTAACTTAAAAGGAAAATAGGGCACTTTTATAGAATCCCTCGGTTGTCCTTTTGTCTGTTTGTCTAGACCTTTTTTTCGGAAATGTGTGAAGGTATTAAGTTAAAATTCATATTAAAATGAAAATAGTAGATTAGCACAACTTAAATAATTATATCAGTCGTGAGTCGTGAGTGATGAGTAAACTAGTATCTAACATACATGATGACCTCAGTGGCTTAGCGGTAGAACGCTCGTCTAAGTCGCGGGTTCGATTTGCGAATTATAAGGCGCGGTTAGATTCCTGTTAAGTGCAAACATTTGCCTTGGCTATTTATAATATCTATGTATTCACAAAAAATGTATCTAGCGTGTTTATCTGCATTCTATAACCTATTTGTCAAACTCTGCTTATTTTGAAACTATGTGGCGCTATGTATTATTGTCCTAGAATACCTACCTACCTATTGATTTGTTAATAATACTAATAACATACATAAACAATGCATTAAGTACCTTTCAACCTATAAAGTCAACAATAAAATGACTCATAAAGCTATCAAACTTCAAATGAAATTACTCATTGCTTAAGGCATACTTTTTATAACCACAGTTACCCGGTTTTGTCAATAGTATGTCTATTGACAAAGTTTATTTTCGTATTTTCGGTACAGTCAGCAACAAAAGACATAAATAGGTTTTGGTATTAAATACATCAATAAACGGTGAATGTGCTCTACAACATTCTTTTTATATGTTAGAGTATCTGTATTTCAGCTGATATACTACTAATTAAAAACTACCTTTTATCAAAGTTAAATATAAGTTATAATATCTAGATTTAGAATGAAATTGGCTTGATATAGAACTATAATAAGTATTTCAAACATCTTCAGCTAAGATTATGCCAGTAAATCTTATGAACAGTATTATTATGATAATATGAATACATCGACTTTATTATTTATTAGCATTCTATGCGATTAAATTGTATTATTTAATTTTATTATTTTCTTTAAAAAGAAAAATAATTTCAACTTTCGTGTTCGCTTTGCCGATCAATGTCTGTCACGCTGGCTCTCTCTTTCACGTGGTTTCATCTCTTTTTTGAAATTTTGACTTATAAGTAAATTTACTGAAACTGCACTTTAAGGTTTGCAACTTTTGGGTTTGTTAATTCTTTGATTGTTTGGGATTT
Source organism: Lithosia quadra (assembly GCA_963576445.1). NCBI lineage: Eukaryota > Metazoa > Arthropoda > Insecta > Lepidoptera > Erebidae > Lithosia > Lithosia quadra. Next base: position 10,335,349 of record OY754877.1, on the reverse strand, counting down.
GAAAACTAAATATTAGCCAAAGACTTCTCTTTATAAATCCAAATGTGTTAAGCTACTTTAGTTGCTAACTCTACGTATGTTTTGATGAGATTTTGAGTAGGTACCAGATACCGGTAAATCGAGAAACCGTTGCCAATTTAATAACACGTTAACTAAACATCAATAGGTATTATTGAAGTTTACAATTACCTGACCTAGTTAAATTATTATTGATCGTCGTTTCTTTAATGTAATTAATCATAATTAAAAACTACCGCTACCCATATAAAATAAAAAAAATAAAGTAGATAGTAATTGAAGTTGGTCACTTTAGTTACTACTTTAAAATTTTGATTTGCATTGAAAATGGTGTGCTTAGGTGGTTTGTGCACGTAAAGCGAACATCTCGTTTCTAAACTTTCTTTTTTAACCCGACTTTAAAAAAGGAGGTTCCAAATTCGACTGAATGTTATTACTTTGTTATCCCAAGATGTATAATGTACCTATAGGAAAACTTCGAATCTGTAAGTCTCGTCCTGAATTTTCACTTTTCCCGATCTAAATCTATATTGTGTATCAGTTTCAGCGTATTATATTATGTGGAGAATATACCAGTCAAAGGGAAGGTAGAGCTAGAACGAGGCAGGTGCACATAAAATGATCTCTAAATTTCCATACCTATACCACGGTTTCTTCTTCATCATAGCAAACTCTGTTGTCTCCAGAGCTTTCGCTTTATGGTTAGGGGTTCAATCCTTCTAATTTTTATTGTTGAAGTTTGACCTTCCAACCACGAAAGGAAAGCCTGTGTCAGAGCTTTATCTAGCAGGTGTACCAACTGTCAGGTGAGGTTGGCTTGGGTCTTGAAGGTATTCGTACACCCAAGTGAGCGCAGCGCATACCAAAAATCTAAATGGGCCGATTCGTAGAACATAACACCGTCAATTTGATATGTATTGAAAAAAGAGCAGTTCAAAACTATATTAAACGTTGTGAATGTCAGTAAAGATGCTCGTAAAATGTAAAGCAAATGGCTGGTTGATGTCTGCCTACCCCGGGGGATGATGTATAACTGTGGTGAAACCCGTGAAACTGAACATTTTGAAAAGTGTTGCAAGCACAATTTCTGTGTATGGGGCCCCACATTTGTTATCTTTGGAGCTCAAGAGAATCTCACCTATTACGAGCCGGTATGTCGAATGATTAACTAATGAGGCTCTAGTACAGGCTTTCCACTTTCCACTGGTGATGGCAACCAAATTATGGACAGGGTGAGTAGGAGAGCATACCCTGAACTAATCACTGCAATCTCTGGATGCAACCGGGATGCTCGGATGTACAAGAGAAGAATCAGTAATTCCTAATTGAAATAAGTAACGATTAGATCAGTTATGATTTTTTCTTTTCTCCATTGCTCCCGTAAAAGCCAAATGGTGCTATCTAACACTAGAGGATAGCCTGCGCCAGATCCTCGCGCGTCCATTAATCTATAAGTGTATCGGCTTGCAGGTTAAGTTGACTTAGGCACCGCAGATCTAGGTGGGGCATCTAACAATACACAACTCTATATATTATACTCCTATCTAAGGTAATTAAAATTTAAAGGAAACCAAATACTTACTAAAGATTTAGTAGGTATGTATATTATAGTGAAGCTGGTGTAGAGTCACCATGAATATAGTTTAAAAAACAACAACAAGTAAACTGTACTATAGGATTAAGTTAAGCATCATCGAGTTATTTTCTGCGCAGAACAAACAGGTTTTATACTAAGTGTTCTGTTTTGTCCTGATCCCGGTTTTATGACCTTGGTCCCGACCACGTGTGCCCTACTGCCTCGCACAGGTGTGGGACACTTTCCCATATGACTTTATATATTTATAACTGGGTATTCATGCCGCGCATAAGTAATGAGCCAAACATACGCATAATTATTCCACTAACGTCAAGTTTGGGACAATTCAATGAATGTAGTAAGTATTCAATTTCTTGTATACTTAGGTGGAAAATAAGCATACGGGCCACCTGATGCTAAGCGTTTACTAACAGGGATTAAATGAGTTTTATCTCCTACATGAGTGTTAAAAGAAGGGAAATTGGAAAGTGATAACAAAGAGGAGACAAGGTCTCTAGCATTGTACCTAGCTTCTGGTAGTGGCTGGATCATAATCGAATAGTGATGGGTTCGAATCTGTTGTATTATCTACACTACTTTATTTAGATAAAGACGAAGTGGCTACCGGAACCGCTTAGACGATATCGCTTGATTAATTAGAACTAACTTCTTGCACAACCTTTAGGTTTTTTATGCAAATAAAATAATATTAAAAAACTTGAATAGACTTTAAATAATCAATAAAATATGTAATTATTAAAGCGTAGCACTAGAGATCATTGAACTAACATGAATATAAATAGCTCACCCTGTTTAACCGCAACTTTTACCATATAACTAGAAACTTACTTAGTTTTAGGTAGGTATTTAAAATCATAAATTACTCATATTTTTATCATCTAATTGAAAATATTAAAGATTTGCATTTACCGAAAAGAAATTGCAATAAATTAAAAAACAGTACCTAAGGGTAGTAACATCAAATTGGTAGGTAAACAAATAATTAAAAATGAAACTCACCCATAGTGTGAAGCTGTACCCCATGACGGGGATTCTTGTTCCTGTTTGTCAACTTTCTCTGGAATTAAATAATGTAATTTTTATTATCTGGGAACATTTTGTTAATTTTAAACTGCACAGTTTTATCAACTAAATGGATGGATTCGTTGATTTACCATGAAAAAATAAGTTACAGTTGGGGGAAGTTTCCGAAATTAATCTGTTAAAATTCCAGATTTGAAGGGTTAAAACTTATTATGCCTAATTATGTTAACATAACTTACCAGTTTAATTTTATCCGATATAGGGATGGGTTTACTTATTACACTACCCTTAGAGTTGGACGGAGAAGCTGCGCGTGCGACGCGGGTCTGGTGCGACTGAGCGGGCGGCGCGCGCGTTACCTAGTGTTAAATACCCCGGTGTCATCGAGCTTTACGACGCACCTCGCACCCACGTTTGCGCTAAAGTACGAGTATTAGTGATGTTTTGTTTAGGGACAAAAGAACAAAAAAACAGTTAATTAAAAAATTAAACAATACATCGACTCTAACTTCACCTTTAAGTTAGGTAATGTCATAAAAACGTACCTACCTAAACAATTAGTACAATTAAATTAGAGAAATAAAAGAACGACGACCGATTTACGACTATGTTTGATGATTGAATACTTTTAAATAAATCAACAGATCATAAATAAATGAAAATACCGGATATGTAAATAAACAAAAATAAATTTCAAACGTAAATCCTTAGTTTACCAGTTCTTTTTTCATAATATCATCACACTTCATAGATTTCTATTACTTACGTTGTTTTCAGTAGCTCCCATAAAAATATACAGATAATCTATAAATATCTCAAGAAAACTTATGAAAATCGGATCTACCAAGATTTACCCCATCCCCAGCAGGAGCAGCTGAACAGTTTAAGGATTTTGAAGATAAATGTACAAAGCGGGCACGGTGAATGTCATGGTTCTAACGAAGAAGTTTATGATAGATAGAGATAGACATTGAAAGGAAAGTGAAGACGGGAAATGTTGCGAAGGGTGCGTTTATACCTACCCGAAAGAGAGGAGTCCGTATTATAAAAAAAGCACGACCAAATTCGTAATAGCATACCAGTCTCCACTTCAATGTATGGTAGTGAGAGTTGGTTGGAAAAGAAGAATCATTACATACCTACTGCTTTAAAGCCAGTTGGAGATTACTTCGTAATAAATGTGAAGTAAAATTACTTGATATAAAGAAGGCACGACAAACAAATGATAACTGAAGTACCTACCGTAGGTATATAATGCAAATTTAATATTAGTGCGCATGTCAGTCAGGATAACATAGATACCTACATCGGGCAGGTAAATTCAGTAAAATGGTCAGCAGCACCCGGTCTTAAATTGCACAGCCGAAATGTCGCTGCTACGAGTATCTGCATAATGTCAAAATATTACAATTTTTTACGACAGTACCCATATAAAGTTAGAAAATCGCAGTGTTTTTTATCACTTACCGTTTTGACATTACATAATGACATCGTAAGTTAATAAATAATAGCGAACATGATTTTATTAATTTAAGGTTGCCGCTTTTGTTCAATATTCTAATATCAGCTGATAATCACTATCCTTATAAATAAAGACTAAGTTTATAGAGTTATTGACTGCTTCATTAGTGTAGTGGTTAAGAGTGTGACTGTTGTGCAAGGGCTTCGATTCCGGGGGTAGAGATTTTCTGTTACATAATTTTCAGTAGCAGTAAAACTGTCTGGTCGAAAGCTTGCGGCTCTATCATAAAATTGTAAGTGAAACCGTTGTTAGCAAAAAGTAGGAGGATACCTCTGCCTAACACTTAAGGGTTATATAGGCGTGAGCATAAACAAATAGAAATAGTGAAATCTGCACGGGTTTTTGTTAAAACGAGCCTAGCATGATAAGTATTATTGACTTATAATATGATTATTAGGTTCTGTGATGTTAGTTACTTTGCAGTTATGTCCCACTGAAAATTTACAGTGCAAACCAAAATAAACAATAAATAAAAGACGAGTCATCTTGACTCTAAGTTGTTGATCTCAACTCTTAGAAATGAGGTAAGTACAACAAACATATTAGAAGCAGGTGCTTACCGTAATAGTTAAACACTATTTAATTCTTCCTGGGCCTCGATTCTACTAAAGACAAACCACTGATTTACCACTGACACTCCAAAAACTGCCATTTAATTGTAGACTTTATTGTTATCAGGTTAAAGTCTAAAGTCAAATGATATTTTGTAGAGCGAATGAAAAAGTTAAATGAATTCTTTTCATTTGAGTTTAGACTTTAACAGTATAAAGGTAAAGTCTACAATTAAATAGCATTTTTAGAGTGTCAGTGGTATTACAGTGGTTTGTCTTTAGCAGAATCGAGGCCCTGAAGGAGGTAGAAGTGCAATGCTCTACTAAACGATAGGTACCCTATTATAAAGTACATCGCAACGCATCTATTTATAATTATAATAGGTGTAGAAAAGATACCTACTGTGTACAGTTATTCTATATTGTAATATTATTCTGAGATAATAAAAACAAGAATGCAAGATGTGACATCTACATAGAGAGCTTTTTATCATCATCTCGTCGTTATAATAAACTTCCCATCACATTTAAATATGTTCATAATACATGTATATAAAATGAATAAAAGTTTGAATAAACAATGGCCCTTATGTGACAGATCTCAAACCGGGACCACGACATACAATATTAAATTTTTTGTTTAACCATCAGCAAGATCAATAAATCTCCTACGAACTAAGTATATTAAGAGGAAAAATTGGACGTTCATAAAAGACAATTTTATTTAAATTTATAATCTCCACAGTGATGTTTGGGTGCTATGAACTAAAACATAATTTATGAACCTGTTATGGATCCTGTTTGCGACATGTCTTGATTTCGCCAATCTATATATTATCACGTGTTTTGTAGGTATAACATTTTTCATTATGGGTGTTGAACTCATAACGCTTTAGCTAAATTGATTATTTCATGACTTTAATTTTGAACTAAAAAAATGGGTTCATGCTAAATTTACCAGTATCAGTACCAGGTATGTAATCGTTATCATCACCGTAGCGACTATCTCGGTTGCACCCGAGAGTTCTACGACATTCTACACACATTTGCCCAGGCGGTATCTCTAACTATGAGACCATTGGCACGCATGTCACCTTTTACGACAACAATCCAATAATCCTAGGGTCTAGAATCTAGATATTATATAAGTAGGTATATAGGGTACCTACAAAAATTAAGTGATTCACGCTTTTGCATTAGCTACTTCTTTCGTAATTGGGGAAAACTAAGCTAAAGGCTGTATAAGGTTATTTTCTGTCAAACTTCATCATGCAATTTTTATTTACAATAAAAAGTTCTAGACACCCTACGTAATACTTATACCTAAACACTTGTAGAAAATACAGCGCAAACAAGCAACCTAAACAAACACCAACGAATTTTGCTATTCAAAATTGTGGAGCTCATAAACATTAACGTAGGTACATACTTGAATAAAATTTACCTTATTCACAGATATCTGGATTTCTGGCAACACCGGCATACGAACACAACCGCAATAAAATAAATTCACATGTTTTACATTTTTTGTATGTAATAATACTGAACCATAAGTCAAAAAAAAATGAATTGATGGGGCCGTTTGCACTACAAGAATGATTTTTACAGTTACAAAAAAATGTTATTACGTAAAAGCACAATAAATTAGGCAAAAATGTCCATAAAGTTTTTATAGAGCCAGATTATATTTTTTTGTATAAAAATACTCTCAAAAAAAGGTTAACATTTGATAAATTGACCCATCAGTCGCTAAGTTCTGACTGTTATTATGTCGTAAAGAGTTCGCTGGTAACCAGACATGCACAGTGGCTGCGTACGTGGTGTCTTGCTGCGCTGGCGCACTGGGCTCTTCCGTAATTACTATGCACGCTGCGTCTCTTCCTTTCTTGCCGCCAATGTCGCTGGCATTGTTTACCGTCGCCGACTCTACGACACCTAACTGTACACACACTAAGTGGACCCTGAAATTGGCAATGCCCTTGTTTCAAATTTGACCTGAACAAGTGACCTAGCTTCCGAGGAAGTTGTATTAGTTTTTGTTAATTAAGATTAGTGGAAGCGTCTAGCAATAGTTTATGTTGGTTCAGCATATTTGTTGTATCATTGTAAACTTGGTTTGGAATAAGCATCGTTCTACCCTTTTGAAGATATTCAAAACGGAACCGGTATGTGTTTACTGTTTACCGGATACTTAGCGCATGCGTACAGCCTTGTATATTTTTCTCAACGGGTGGGGGTGGCTGCTAGCGGGCGATGGCCGGGAGCATCCCGCATGCTCCGTACACGACTTCAAGGCGACGTTCAAGGCAGGCCAATGACATTTATTGTATTATTCGTCAACATTCAGTGTCAGATGCTCTGCACCCACGCACCGTATAGGCCCACTGTTTGAATGTAATTACATGTAAAATCTAAATTATCCATTGTGATCTTAAGTATCGCAAATCACTAACATTTTATTTGAAAATATTTGCATGAATCATATTTACCTACTCGTAATGCCTGTTCTAAAACAAAAATCACTTCAATATTTATTGCATATCAAATCCTCCACTATCTTAAACTGTGGATGTTGGTATTTACATGTCCCTCTTACCTCGTAGCAGTCGTAGCACGTCACAATTTGAAGCAGCAGGTCACCAGTATTTGAATAGGTAGAGTAAGAAACATACCTGCTTAGTTATATATCAATATTTGCCATATGTATTAAAATCAAGAAGCCTAAAATGTTTTAGAATTCTTGGTTAAAAATGTTTAACATAATATTATGATGTCGGTACATAGGTATAAAAGATTAAATAATAAATTCGATGTAGGTAGTACTATTATTACCTAAAAACGAATCGAGATAAAAAGTCCATGCCATGCCAAAACCTATTGTTGGTGTGACTTCGCGTTTTATATAATTTTTGACATTTATTTATCTACAGTCTACAATGCATAAACCCGGATAGGTATTATTATATCCCACCAAAAACATACCTATTAAAAAGGGGGCCAAGTTCCTATCGGCTAAAGGTTCACCTAAAAAAGAATTGAAATCCAATCCAATGACAAGTTTAGATGCACTTTAAAATCGATCATAATCATCTAAATTTCTACTAAATTTGAACTTGGCAGGTTTTCGTGGTGCGCGTAACACTTGATTAATTTTATAATTAAATTAACCGGCATGCCCGCGGCCTGTTGCTGGAACTTGTCCTGCGCACTGCCGTGCGCTTTGATTTAACGATCGCTGCCCTGCCGCATTTAAGTAGAAGGACAATTAGGTAGGTGTACAACCTACGAACTGTCAGAACGAAGATAGCGAAAACGCGCTCTTGAACTCTACGAAACTGTAGAAAGCCGATCCTCATCAGATTTCAGTCTCCGTCCAGACGACGCGACGTGCCATTTCAAAAGCCGGGTTCTGTACAGGATACGATAACTAAAATGATATACCTAGTACTGCAAAACTATTGCAATCTTAGATTGCCATTGAATTGAGAATTCATAATCATTCATTCATAGTCCTCTAGGTAGGTTATACTACGGCCAATTGAAATGTTAAGCCCCTCCTATTTTTTTTACAGGTGAGTTGCTACTCTTGCTTGCCATGAAAACACAGGTATGCGTGTTTGCTATGTTGAATTTATTACTGAGCAATATTAACAACATCGAAAACTTATCAGCATAATACTATGTTATGTTGTCTCGTACATTATGTTTATTCTGACAACACCGGATAGAATTATTATAATCGTTTTTTAATAACAGAGAGATACTCTCTCCTCTAAGAAGGGTGTCAAATTTAACACCACCATTTTAATATTGTTAGCGTAAAAAATGGTGGCCTTTTCTTTCTGGGTTTCACCTTATAACACCTACACATTATATATAACCAAGCTAACGTTACTCTAAAATTTTAGCTCACAATTTTCCATCAGGCGAAGATGAGTGAATAAAAATCATTCTGAGCCCTAGTTAGATACCTAATTACGATGATCTAACAGATAAACAGGTTAGTAACGGCCAGGTCGGAATGGAGGCAATCTGCTTAACGCCTATATTTTGAATATAATTATATTAACATTTAAATAGGTAGGTAACTAATCAAAAAAATGTTATGAAGCTCACAGTTTTAAACTATTGATTTCCAAAAGTGCCAAGAGGAGTGGTAGGTATTGGTACCTTATGGAGCCAGTAAACTATCACAGCTGTTACTGATTTTGTGACAACATGAGCGCCGAAGTTACAAGTATACCTACCTAGTTAAAATTTAATAAGGAAGGTGAGGGGCTACTTAAATTTGAGGAACTATGGTATAACCATTAGCGACTTCCAATAAAGTTGATGCGGCGCGGGGGGCAGGGGCTGACATTTAATAACTGGATTTGATATTTGCTACATCATTTTTAGAATGCATGCTCATGGCTGAGGTATGAGATCATACTTTGGGGAAATAGGTCCATACAAGCGATTAGGTAAGGTAGGTAGGTACATATAAATGCAAAAAATAGGATTATGGCACAAATAGAGATAATACAGAAAGATGTAGGCGATAGGTAGGTAAGTCATGGACTATGATGTATAAAAATCCTGTGTCATAGTAGACTGAGATCCGGTATAAGAAATTATTATACTCTCATTTGTTATTTACTTGTGATAAGCATTAAATGATAGATAAAATTCATATAAATATATCATTTCATACAAATGAAAATAAAATAAAATGCGTCTAATCTATAGGTACACAATTATCGCAATAGACGTTCCTACAAAAATCTAAGTAGGTAGGTAGGTAGTTAGATACCAGCACACACACCGCGATTTAAACCATTCATCGATATAATTATTTATAATTAAAATATGATATTAAATGCTATTGTCGGAAGTGTCGGAACCGAATATTATTAAACATTGAAATAAAACTAACTAACTGTTAAATTATTTAACGCGATTTTTGTGGGCTAAAGATGATGCTTAATTGTCCCATAGGTTGAAGTGTAGGTAAGTTTTCTCAATGTACCCGCACTATGTTGAATTTGATTAAGGGAAAGTCTGAATCCTAAACTGGTGATATATCTTCCTATATAGGTAGGTATCTATGCGCCCAACCATCTAAAAGCTAGAATGTTTCAAATTTCAATAGTCTCTCAAATCATCTTAGGCACAGAATACCTAATAATAGTAGGTAGGAATAGATTTCCTTTACCAAGTACCTCTTTTTTTACCGTACCGAAATCTTTATCCTTATCCTCCATACCACCCCGTCCGTAATTATCCTATATATTATCAATCAAAGTACCCATCATTGGCATCAACAATGTGCTGCCGACCTGTGCAAAATGTACCAACTCGTATTTAAACAAAATGGCAGAGCCATCGTTAGTTTGATAAGTCACCGAGAATACTTAGTAATAATATGTGACTTGCATTACTATTTCAATGAAAGAAACCATTAACGTAGCGTAGATATAATGTTCTACAAAAAAGTATCTTGTGTACATTACATAGTAGGATTAGTAGGGCATCTACCATAATCGTCGTTATCATTACGTACATTTGTTTGTTTTCAATACTTATAATGTTTTTACGATAAGAGATTTCGCAATCCCCGCTCGTTCATTAGATCAATGGTTAGTTGTATAATACTCAGCGGCGGAGTTGGACGTAAGCGGGTTTCAACATATTAACATAAATAGTTAATCCGAGTTGGCGTCATACGATGGTGTTGACTGAGCGCCAGTTGTTTTTGAGCAGCCGGGTGGTAACCGACAGCGTTATAATTGCGAATGGCGGTGTTCTTGTCGATGAAAATGGTGTGATTGAAAAGATTGTTACCAAAAAACAAGCCGACGATCTCGTTAAAAGTAGTGATGGGAAAATTAAGGTATGTTGTCCATTGTTATTCGTAACGAAATGAGTAGGTACAATTAATAGAAGTCACGACTCTTGAGTCAAATTGACGTTTTATAGTTATTCTGTTAAAGTTAATTAGCCTACAACATTATGTCCATTTACGATATTTTCTCTTGCATAATTGGATGGACTGACACGTTTTATGACTATAATAGTAGGTAACTCTAATAGACGAAAGATTGCATTTGTAATCAAGATGAGTGTAATAACTTTCATTTTGGGGTGTCAGTCAAGTAGTTACATACCGGCACAAATACCGGCAGATGTCACAACTCGTTTAACAAATTGTTTTAATAATAAAATTACATCATCTATGAAAATAGAAGCAATCTAGACACCGAGATGTATATTCTGTTCCATCTGGAAAGCTGTTGGCCTTGTCCTTGACCTAACATGCTGCACCAGACTGAGACTGCCCAAGCCGAGTTTTCCGCGTATTCGATATCGTGAGCGAGTAAATTTGATTTGTGTCTTGTATGATTGGACCAGTGCCACCTGGCGACAACTTTAGTTTGCAATTTACATTTAAACTTTAGTTGTGTAGTCATATTGTAATCGAACTCACACTCCATAATAATGTCTGCTGTCATCATACTCTGACATTTTCACTCAGTGTGCCTAAGCGCTTTGTTTTTGAATTAAACATATGTTTTGATGGGTATTTTTCAGGTGGTGGACGGAGGAAACTTGGCGTTGTTGGCAGGTGTGGTGGATTCGCATGTGCACGTGAACGAACCAGGCCGTACAGCATGGGAAGGTTTCCGGACCGCTAGCAGCGCTGCAGCAGCTGGCGGAATTACAACCATCGTGGATATGCCCCTGTAAACGTTACAATTATTTATCATCTTTCCTGCTTATTGTATAAATATGAAAGTTTGTGAGGACGGATGGATGTATGTTTGTGTGTTTTTGTTACTCTTTCACGCAAAAAAAGTGATGTAGGTACCTAGATAAAATTGAGTACCTACAAAGATGATTAAAGAGTTCAAGCAGTCTGCTACGGCGATTATTCAACGACCGACGAATCAATCTACGAGTATGTGTCACACTGCAACTGATTACTTGACATGCGGTTATTTGTGTCGCGAAGGGCTAAAAATGAATACTACCTAATACCTACAGCAACAAAAATCGTAACGGTTTGATTATATCACAACTATGTATAGTTCACAGCATCTAAAGTGGCCAGATTTTTGAGTGGTGTGGGCCCCACTACTCTAACACCTTGCCAAGTTAGATGCCATACACTACACTTGTTTCTAGGCGATGCATTTTGCCACAAACAAGTATATAGTGTACGGCATCTAAGTTAGCAAAGTTTTGGAGACTGTAGTGGGGCCCACACCACTCAAAAATCTGGCCACGTTATATGCCGTGAACTATAGGTAGTTTATCCTTGACTGGAGGAGGTAAGTTTCTTAGTTATCTTAACATTTTTGATTGAAAGTTATCCTATCGCTTGACCGATAAAACGCAATATAGGTGAAGTAGGTAAGGTACCTACTTCAAATGTTGTAGTTGATTTTTAGATTAGATTGTAGAACTCTGGATTAGGTATTAGAAGGGAGAAAAGTGTACCTATGGGTAGGTAACGAATGTATCGTATTTTAGAGGAACCGTAACGTTTCATTTGTATCTGGGTTCTTTTTCATACTTGACCAATTGAGAAGACTAGAAGTCGTAGCTAGTATTATTCCAAAATTATGTTAATACATTAATATTATGAAAAAATAAAATGTCAATGTCACAGAAATATTGTTAGAACTGTTCGGTCATAAAATAACAAATAACTAGTTAGATTATGCGTAGGTAAACCGACGTTATATTTTCGACTATAATATTTACATACTTAGAGTGCTAGCTAGAGAACTAATCGTGGTGCGTCATGGTTAGTTTGTTAATACTAGGTCCTAATAAAACTTACAATGATAGTTTGAATCACACATAATAATCAGGTCCGTGATGTTACGGGTGTTACTGCTACTTCTACTGAAACACAATACTTACCTATTCTGCTTCTATTTTCAGCACATCATGGACCCCAGTACACAGTTTAGCAATCTTGCGAGTTTTTGAGGATAGACGACATGACATATTGGCCGATATAGTGAATGCTTTAGCGATCCTTTAAATAAATCTATTACCTTTATTCCAGAAACTCAATTCCACCCACTACGACTGTGAAAAATCTGAAGACGAAAGCATCTGCTGCCAAAGAAAATGTCTACGTGGATGTTGGATTTTGGGGAGGAGTTATCCCTGGGAACGAGGTAAATACTGCATTTAACGGACTCTGTCGCAATTTATTGTTCCTACCTAGGCCATCGGTTGCTTTACGAATCATAGTTTTGAGGAGACCATGGCTGCTGAGCTGACAAACAAAATAATTTTAATCTTGAAAGTGGATATTAAGAAGTTAGAACCTATTTATCAATCGACCTATCTCTCCCAATGTACCTCATAGCACCCGATCATCCACCTTTCGCATCCAGACTGTCCAACTACCTTTTTCAGGGCGTTCGTCCCATCTTCTGTTTATCGATTCTCGGTCGCCACTCTAGGACTTCTTTGCCTCATTGGCCATCCAATCTGTATATATATCGAGAACCAATTGAACCCATGTAGATTTTTTGTAGTATAAAGCTGAACCTTAGTTACTAACTAATATGTTCGGCGATACCACCTGTTGTACTCGTATGATAGGCTGCCAAAGTCTGTTAGCTTCCTCCAGAGGGTTTCCTTTCCGGGCCCCAGATAACCAACACACCATGTGACTATAGTTAGTTCTATTCCAACATTTTAACCGTCTTGAGAGTTCAGTTTTTATGGTAACATGAATATTTCAAAACATGCTCTAATGGTAATCTGAACTGTTTAGGCGCGTAGTTTCGTTAAAAAAATGTAACCACATAAAGTTTAACAATAACCATAATTATGATTATCTACCTAATCATCATAAATCATAAAAGACATTACTTACGTCATATAACCATTATGTTTTAGTAAAATAAATATCTAGATAATGGCATTATTGTTATGATTGTTATGTTTATTTTACAGGATTCACTTCGCGACCTCGTGAAGGCAGGTGTTGTTGGGTTCAAATGCTTTCTTTGTCCGAGTGGGGTGGAAGAATTTCCTAATGTGGGACGGCAAGATTTAGAAAAAGCTTTTGATGCTTTAGAGGGGACAGGGTCTGTTTTAGCGGTAAGTAAAATGGTGTTATTACAGATCTAACATTTTATATTAGGTCATTATCATCCCTTTCACACTAAGTCACGAGTGAATAGGTTCCTTCTAGGCAAGCGTAATTCATCGTAGACCACATCGTCACTTACCATCAGGTGAGATTGAGGTCAAACGTAAGCCTATCATGAATAAAAAAAAAAAAAAAAAACACTTGAGCAGTACAAGCGGCTTATTTTGGTGTATCTGTGACCGAGCCCCTGACCTTCGCAAAGAAAGCCGGCGCCAAAGCTTTTTTTGCTATTCAGAATGGTGTACCGGCGCACAGGTGAGGCTAGTTAGCGTCTTGAAGATCTTGGGCAGGCCCCAAACAATCATAAATTTGGAAATAGGCGGGTATTTTAGTCTTTGATACATTATTGCCTTTTCTTTTAGTTTCATGCTGAATTGGAGGACGACGTCGAAGGTACACCCCCGAGCAAGAAAATGAAAAAGAAAGGTATTTTGTATTTTTTTTTTCAAACTACCATAGAGACATGGTTTCACTAATAGAAATTCCTTGATTTTATTAATGTACCCGGGTTCAGAACAATCATCCGAGAATTAAATTAATAGAGAACAGGAAATTGGTCTCCCCTTTTTCCGGTGGTGCCCGTGTTTCGCATGAACCAGTATGCGCAGTTGGGGCTTCATTCAATCTTGACTTTTAAGTGATCAGGAATAATAATGTTTTCGGTTTAGGTCTATTAAATGTTCACACTGAATCATAGTAGGTACCTATATTTAGTAATTTCTGTTCTGTATATTTTAGATCCAGAAGAATACAGCACGTACCTAGAATCAAGGCCATCGAATATGGAACTAAACGCTGTCTCGTTAATCAAAGATTTTGTCAGTAAAACAGAGTAAGTATGTGTACCTACTTATTGTACTTACCTATAATTACGAATAAGTTAAACTCAAAACTTTATAATTAAACGGTTGTATTTAAATTGACCCTTTTGTTTGGGTCAAATCTAGTAACTGAAAATTGACCCCCTTACAGTTGTCGGATTGGTCTGATATTTGGCAGAAGTCTTTAGATGAATTCATAAATTCATGAGTCATATGATAATACAATTCGAAACCGTTTAACTTAAAAAATATTTTCTGATAATTTATAAAATATTTAGGAGTGTATCGGGGCGGGGCCTAAGACAATCTCACCTGCAAACCGGTATACAATAAACCGGTTGACTGACAAGGCTCTGGTGCAGGCTGTTCTCGCGGGGTTGGGGGTTAGACGGCAATCGCCCGTGCAACAATATATAATATTAAACCAATTTTTAGAAAGGAGGACTTTGGGTTCCGAAGTGCTAGGTATTTTATATTATTTTAATTCAGGAATAATTGAGTAAATAAGTATATTTTACATTTTTGTCCTGTCTTAGTGTACGTGTACACGTGGTCCACGTATCTTCAGCCGAAGTTGTGCCTCTACTGGTGGAAGCTCGCAAGGCCCGTACAGCCAAAGATCACCAAGCATGGCGTGCCGGCGTTACTGCCGAGACCTGCCACCATTACCTGACGTTCAGCGCCGACGAGATACCGAAAGGAAAGAGCGAGTATAAGTGTGCACCGCCTATTAGAGATAAGGAAAATAAGGTATTAGTCTATTAGGCTTATTTATCTTCTGCAGTGCTATTCTCTAAGGACTCAGCCTTGCGTTGCCTTGCCTTGCGTTCGTCGCTGTCGCAGCACTGCCGAACGCAAGGGTGTGTCCTAAGAGAATAGCACTGCAGCACATATTATAAATAATTTGCTTAAAATATGAACATAAAACCTTACACATGGACCGGTCTCAACTTTTATAAATCGTGGTTTCTTATTATAAGTACCTATTGCTATTACTTTGCCTATGATAACATCAGAGGCATTCGTGGATGGGCCATTGTGACTCTATCTGTCACTATTTTCTTCCAGCTTGTAGTGATTTTTCTATAAATTTTCTACAATTTAGTTTATAGATGGCCACAATCCATGCCAAAAACAAACTGGTGGAACTTCAACCGGTTAGCGTGTATGATCATATGATCGAGTCATGTACCTAGTCTTCATTTGCTTTTGAGCAAGTTGCGTAGGTATGCAGGTATCATAACCACATGATGATCTGTAGTATTTGTCTATCACAATAGGAAAAAGTCGTGCTATAATAGGTACTGTGCGTTGTGCGTGTAGGTATGTTTAAAAGAATTGAATTTTTGAAATTTGTTTATACTTATACTCGTAGTCCTATTTATTTTAAGTTTAGGTATATAAGTGTAAATGTGGTTTGTAACGCTGTCTATCTACACAAATGACTGAATATTTTAGTTTTCATTTTCGGAGTAGGTACCTATTTAACCTTGTCATTAACATTTATTTTCTTTACAAAAGACACATCTATATTAGCAAGGACGAATCGTAAGTAACTACACATTCAATATAGCTACCATTGTAACGACGTAACTATTATTGTATTGTTATTGACTTGAAATTCAACTAAATATGTGTGTTTTATTTTTCAGGAAAAATTATGGGATTATCTTTTGGATGACAATTTGGACCTTGTCGTCTCAGATCACTCGCCTTGCACTCCGGATCTCAAATCCTCCAACAATCTAGAATCTTGGGGGGGAATTTCATCAGTTCAATTTGGTGCGTGCCTTGGATTTGGTTTCAACTGATTACTTATACAAATTAATGCTGTAGAGAGTATATTCGAATAGTAAGCGTATGGTATTCGTAACGAGAGATTGTAGACAGTCAAATATCGCGATCCGGTTAATAATGATGATATCGCATCTATGTGGAAACGCGATGTTATTGATGTGCAAACCATCTGTAAACAAACGCGTTTATCAAACACCGAATCACATATATTATAGGATTGTAGTAGGTATATACCTATTGACTATCCCCAATGTAATTTCGTGCTCACTCTACTGTCTATAAGACTGAACATTTTAAAACAAAAAATAAGATAAGGTTCAAGTTATTTTTGACACGAAGTTGCACTGCGATAAGCACGTCACAATAATAATATCAAACATGCATACCACACGTACTTACCTACAGGCTTCTTCATTCATGAGAATAAGTAGTAGTAAGTATAAGTAAGTAAGGTAAGTAGGGTAGCCAGAGCTCACTGTACCCCTTCTCCTTCCACTCCTTCCTAGCCTCCCCGCCCCTTCCCACTCCTCCCCACTTCCCTTCAGGGTAGGCAGCGCGTGTGTGACACCCTTAGTGTTGCACACGTTCATAGGCCACGGTGACCGCTTCCCATCAGGTGGGCCGTGTGCTTGTCTGCCACCTAAGTAGTATAAAAAAAAAAAAAAGAATATTCAAAAACATTACCCTCCTTTCTTCGGCAGTCGGGTAATTACAGTCAAATCGGTATACCTAAATGGGATTTGAAGGGACTTAACTATATCACTTATGTAGGTACCTATTAAGGCTGCTCATTGAGGAACCAAGTTGCCCATGAAGACAAGTTACTTAGCATGACAGTTGTCAGTGGCGTAACAATAGGGTGGCAGGGGTGGCAAAATGCCACGGGCCCCCGACCCAAGGGGGCCCCGGCCCAAGAGGTCGCGAGCGCAAAAATATTTTTTAGCATTAGTACCTGAGTATTTTATTTTATTTGAAAAGTATATTTTTATAAGTTCTGGGCCTAGATTGTGCTAAAGGCAAACCACTGTCATGCCACTGATACTATTCAATTGACTCAATTGTAGACTTTACCGTTATACAGTTAAAGTCTAAAATCAAATGAAAAGAGTTCATTAAACTTCGATTCGCTTTACAAAATATCATTTAAGTAATTTTAAACTTTAATCTGATAACAATAAAGACCAAAATTAAATGGCATTTTTTGTAGTGTCAGTATATGACAATAGCTTGTTTTAACAGAATCGAGGCCCTGTTTAAATCTAAAGTGAGACAACTAAAGACCATACAATTTCAAGTTAATCGTTAAGCATTTCAACCAACCTCAACAAAAAGATGTTGATTCATTTTTAGAGATGTACATTTGTACCTACATATTACCAGTGACGAGTAATTTTACTTATGACTGTCAAAAACCGTCAACCAAAATACCTGTAAATAGCACATTTCTATTCATTTTAGAACGCATCCATAGGTTTCTACAAATATTTGTCGTAGTACGTTGCCGTTGGTAGCGTAGGTGAGCTAGCAAACACTATGTTAGGGGAATCCCGGGCATGGAGTGGAAGGACCGACTTGGAGTGGAAGGACCGACTTGGAGTGGAAGGACCGACTTGGAGTGGAAGGACCGACTTGGAGTGGAAGGACTGACTTGGGCAACCAAGCGCGGGACACGCCGTTGTAGCGGCGGTAAGACCCGTCATGGAGGACTGGCTGGAGAGGCCTCACGGGGGCCTCTCGTACCGGCTGATGCAGGTGATATCTGGCAAGGGGTGCTTCGGGGATCACTTGTGTCTGATTCGGAAGAAGCCAACGCCCGAGTTCCATTACTGCGATGCGGGCGAGCACTTAGGGCTGCACACGCTGGCTGAGTGTCCAGCGTGGGAGGTGCCGAGACAGGCCCTCCTGGCAGCCCTCGGGGTGGGAGTCCTCACACTGCCGGTGCTGATCGCAGCGATGGTGCCGAGTGCGGACGCGTGGTCGGCCGCCGCCTCCTTCTGCGAGCAAGTGATGCTCGAGGCGGCGGAAAAAGTTCGGGAGAGGCTGCACAGAGCTCTCCCGAACGGCGGCGGGCGCGGATGCCGAAGGCGTCGGAGGTCGTTGCCTGGGGGTGATGGGTGGAGCCACCTGTCACCCTAGCAGAAGCAGGCCGAGGCGGCGGCGCGCGAAAGCGAGCCCCCCCCCCCCCCCTATTCCGGGGGCTTGACGGGCACCACGTAGTTCCCAAACCCGAGGGGGCCATTTCGAATCCGGAAATGGCCCAGGTCAAGCCGGGGTGCGAGGGAAATGCTCTTTGGGCCACCTTACACCCTGGCTTCAGAAGACCCTAGACGGCGTGCAGTTTTAGTCAGTAAGAGTCTGACATAACCTGCCCCGCTGGCCGTGGGGTGGGTATCCATGAGGATTTCCGCAGGAAAAAAAAAGGGGAATCCCGGGCATCCGGATTTTATATTTTTTTATGAGGGCACGTGGTGCACCCGGGCAACGTAGGCGAGCAGCGCCTCTCACTCGCCACAGGAGACGAGAAAGGGTCAGCTAGGGTGCGAGAGATATGCCTATTAGGTAACCTTACATCCTGGTAATTAGGGCTCGAGACGGCGTTCGATCCCGACATAACCATCTCCGTGGTATCCATTTCCGCACCATAAAAAAGGGAAAAAACTGAGCGAAGAGTTTTGGCAGGTAATCAAGTGAATGGCGCATTGCATAATTTTATGAGCAGTCAGAACAGAAAATGTCTAAAGAGGCACGACTTGCTGTACATAGAGGAGTTCTCGTTCCCACTTCGATGTATGGGTATGTATGGTAGTGAATGTTGGGTGTGGCAGAAGAAGCATGAAAGTAGATTGAATGCTGTAGAAATGAGAAGTCTAAGAAGGATAGCTGAAGTAAAGCTGATGGACCGAGTGAGGAACAGTGTGATAAGGGAACGTTGCGGTATAGTTGAAGAGTTGAAGATGTAGTGACCAAGATAGAGAAAGGGATACTTAGATGGTTTAGACATGTAGAGAGGATGGATGAAAGAAGATTGACAAAACAGATACCTATATGAGGTGAGGGTGAATTGGCAACCCGGTAAAGACCGACCTAGGCGTACATATTTTAATCAGATCCAAGACGTTTTGGAGAAAGGCCTAGGTCAAGAGTAGGTACCCGCAACCGGCGTGCGTGTATGAAAAAAATATGCAAGTTGAAAAGTGAGCTAAGATCGTAGCAAGTGGAAAGATGTTGTCTCTGCCTACCCCAATGGGAAACAGGCGTGATTTGTATGTATGTATGTATGTATGTATGTATGTATGTAAAAAAGGGCTCTAGGTACTGACTGCGTATTCTTTGTGTAATTATTTTGACATTGGTTTTGGTTACGCTGAAAATCTCAAAGTTTATTAAAATTAAACTGAGTACAACGTGACGATTTTTACTGACAGGGCCCCATCAACAGAATTTGCCACGGGCCCCAGATGGTATAGTTACGCCACTGTCAGTTGTGTTATTTATAAAGAGTCCCATTAGTTAGAGGTGTGAATTACGATGGATATATATTTTTAAAATTTTCTACCTAATCTTGTTCTTCAGAAACTGTAATGTTTCATGTCTCCATAAAATAAAATTAAAAATATAAATTGCAATGAATTTATAAGGAACTCCAAATGCAGTCTAGGTACCTACTGATAAGTCTGTAGCATTTTAGAATCCCTTCTATCGAGATGATGATAAGGCGCTTGGCACAATCGGACATTGCTAGGTGGGCGAGTAGGCAATCAATCTTTTAATTTTATTGACAGCAGATATTAGGTCATCAGATCTCTGAGATAACATCTGTAGGTATATCTATGTAAACTGGGTCAACGTCTCATGTAGCTAGGATAAGATAAGTAAGATAACGTATATACAAAACAAATATCTGTTATCGACGTAGGAATATAATCTTACTTAAATCTTGCCTTAAACTAAATAAACATTGGGTTCAATCTAAAAATCACGTTTTAGATTTTTTGTTTGCTTGATCGTTAAGGCGAGCGTAGTTTCAGGCAGCTGAAAGTTCAGAAAAACTTGAAGTTATTATCACGTCATCAGTGCCATAAGTGTGTAAAAATTCAAATGCTCAAAAATCCAGCTTACCTAAAGCTATCTTTGAGCCCGATTTCCAGCACATCTGATATCAATATAAACATAGACATGAAATCAGTAATAAAACAGAATTTTATTTTTTTAGGTTTATCATTATTCTGGACAGCAGCCAGCTCTCGTGGACTAGATCTTACGGCGATCACGAAGTATTTGAGTTCCGGACCAGCCAGTTTGTGTGGCCTTCAAAATCGGAAGGGCGCATTAGAACCTGGCCTTGACGCAGATCTCGTCTTCTTTGATCCCGATGAAACTTTTGTCGTCTCCACTGAAATAATACGGCATAAGAATAAGGTTACTGCAAATTATATACTTAGTAGCATCACAAAATATAAAGTTTGAGCTGTGGATGTTAGGTGTAACAACTAGGTCCAAGTCAACCTCATCTGCAAGCCGGTACACCTAGGCGCAGGCTTTCCTCTCGAGGCTGTGAAGGGCTTGCTAGACGGCAGTCGTTTACGTAAAGTCAAGGTGAGACTATTTCAAATCGGAATTGGCGCTGGTATGACGATGTAACAGTTCAATAGTTATGTCGATGGTAATGCCATTAAATTGTATAACGTCCACCACAAATGCAATATGGATCAATGTTATCTATTCACTAAGAACAATGGGTAATAGACCTTGAAACTATAATATTATTCTGTCTACTATAAACAGCACACTGAAACGGAAAAGCCTCTTATTTATACGGAAGCGTCCTATCCTAAACGAAGGTTTGTAAATATTGAGACAGATTCTGAACTATTTTAAGATAAGATTACCTAGCCCTAGCAAGTAACCATTAATTAATCGGTCTAATGAATATCCACTAAAAGATAATATTACTATTATACTATTACTATTACTTAAAATTCTAGTGATATTCGATAGGAATACATCTTTTTTCAACTTAAGATTTAGATCTATCTGGACAACACTAACAATGCCAGGCTTATATTATTCCCCGCAATGTTAAAGATACTTGGTGTTATTGTGTAGATATTGTTAGATTTGAGGAGGAAAAACTAGTTACCCGTGCAACAGAATCAGAGGTTAAGCCCCTGTCCTTCTTAGAAAATAATATAACTAAAACAAACTTTTTTCTCATTTCTCGATAACATTAAGCATAATAACCACTTAACGTAGTGTGCCTACCTAGGTTTGTTTAAATCGATTAAGTACAATACAAAAGTCTCCGTAAAAGTATGTATACTGACTAATATTAAAATTGTTACTTTTATTACAGTTAACTCCTTATATTGGCAGAGAATTGAAAGGTGTGGTAAAGAAGACTTATCTCCGAGGGCAGTTAATTTACGAAGACAACGATATTGTTGGTGAACCCAAAGGGAAATTGTTGTTAAACGATGTTTAAAATAAAGCCTTAGCTGGAATTCGGCTTAATTACCTGCGATAATGAACAATTGTATCTATTTATTTACCAGAAATAAAATACTTTTCTTACATTCCAAGATATTGTCGTTAGGTGTCTATGAGTCATTAAAGTAATATAGGTACCTAGGTATTGAGAATAAATATTGTCTCTGTATTGTCATTAAATCAGTACCACTTTGTACAGCGGTATTGCAGGTAAATAAATTAACTGTGTGTAAACAGTCTGTGTATGTATATTCTTCCTACATATTTTTGACAGTGGATTATATCGTTGTATGGTTAACGACTACATTTATATACAAAATAAATGAATAGAACTAGAAATCTTTATTATTGGCTTTTATTTTCGCCGTATCCCAGTAATTCCATTCTCTAGTTCCATTATGGAACTACTGGGATTTTTTTCTCCCAGTAGTTCCATGGAACTAGAATACCTTTTCAATCTAATCCCATTAGTTCCCAAAAAGATGTTGGAAAGAAAATTGACGAAATAGAATTATGAAGCGAGGATGAGTGGGTAACCACAACCACCCTGGTTCCTTAATTGTTTTACTAATATTTCATACATTTTTTCCGTGCGGAAATTCCGGGACATGCGGAGAACCTCTGAGTAACCCTAGGTCCATTGCCCGGGGTGCATCGTGTAGAGATTCTCACGCTCCTCAATATTTTTATAGCTTCATCTTAGGTAAAGATTTTGTGACTCAGTCTGCTTCTATTTACTGTCTGACTTAATTCCTTCCGGTTTCCTCTGTCCTCACAATTCAGAGGCCGACCTTCGTGAATCTCAACGTGGAACAACTTCTCATCTTGCTCAAAGAGGTAGGTACTTCCTCGTAAAAACCTTTAAAAGATTTGCAATGTGACCGTATCTTCTCTTATCTTAAAAATATAATTATTCGAATTTTTTCCGGTCAATCTTATACGAAGATCTTCATTTACTTATGTGGTTTTATTCAATGTAACACGAAAATCTCAATTATAGCTAAGCTGTTCATCACGGTTTGTAATCCCGTGACAAGCCGAGTTGAGCCTCCGACATTCAACATTCATATCGAGCATAAATAACAATACCTTTTATAGTAACTAAGTACTCTGTATGACGCAGTGTTCTATTTCCTAATTTAAGGATCACGACCGAATGCTCCATTAGCTCCATATAGTTAACATTTTGAAATAGAGCTACACTGAATAGGATCACCTTAGTGCGGTGAATGTTCACACTTGGGTGTTAGAGTTTTGAAATAAGTAGGAAAGATTTTGCTCATTGCCCAAGTAAGTTTGGTCTTTTCCAGTCAGAAGCTCTATTTTTACAAGAGTTCATCTCGATTTCAGAAATAATCGACGGTTCCAAAGTGCAAACTTTCGATGAAACCGAAACTAACGTTATGATGCTTATGTTGACCTCACAGAACATGATTTTTCTTTGTTCTGTGGTTGACCTATTTAGTCCAATCATACTGGAGTTAAAGACCTTATCTCTTATTACCATGGAACCTTGAATAAAGCAAGCCACGCATAGTAACATCGAGGTAACTTCCTCTATTCGTTTTTTTTTTAAATTATTATCCCTTACCTTCAGCAAATAAGTCAACCAAACTTGACAGGAAAACTTCTTGTAAACAATGTTATTGTTCTATTACACAAATGAAGATTGATGCTTGCGCCATAAAAACATCTGCAATCGAAATTTCAAATTCTTAACTCCGGCTAGTTAGGGTAGTTAGTCAGAACAAGATAGGTAGGTATAACAAATTTCAAGTTTTAAGGTAGGTACTTTGCCACTCGCTCGGCGAGAAACAGTTTTTAGCAAAAAAGATGATTGTAGCTCCAAGTGTTTAGTTTTCAGGTTTTGTGTTACAACTTTGCATATAATAGATGATAAAAAAATATCGTATGTATGTGCCTAACTTCAACCTCGAAGTATCCCGGAAGAACTTAGTGTTTCAGTGCTTTTGGTATGTGTAAATTATTATTAATTTATATTAGGTACTTCCAACAGGGACAGGCGACTGGATGGGTGAATCAACGACAACGTGTGTGGGCTATTTTATCCCACTCTCCATATCCTCGTACCCCTTCTGGGATAGGTTTTAACTCCTATCACTGTCAAACATTACGGGCATGTAAAAGAACACTAATCCATTATCCATCATTGTACGTACGACGCGACGCAGCGACGCGACGTACGATACGAATACTTCTGTAATGAAATTAGTTATTTTTAGTTTTGCGAATGATGTCAGCATAATTGGCATACCTATTACCTATTAAATTGTCATTATCTACCGCGTTAATAGCTTTGAGCTTTTTTGGGTGTAAAGACGTGAATTTCTGTATTCAATATCCGAGTCGATGGTTATTAAGAAGTTCGGAACCATAGATTGCGTTATGTCATCATACTGTAATCTATAAACACATCTCTTATTGACGATCGCTGTGGCGTGGCCCTAAGGATTTTTCTTTGTTCTGTTGGCGTGGCGATAGAGGGTTCGAACGCTACATCGGCGGTTGCGGGTTCGATTCTCACTCTTTGCAAATATTTGTTTGCATGACCATCTACTTGCATTAATCTGGGTATTTCTATGTATTTCGTTTCATTCCCATCGTATGCAGTATGTTTCGATTCCATCTAGAACCAATACTAATTTTGGGATCTAGATAGCACTGTGTATCGTATAATGATGCTCTTGTTGGCAAGTTTTTATTAATATACAGGTAACTGGCAAACTTTATAAACAGTTTCATTACACAAGCTTTTCACATGAACATAAAAGTACCTCACAAATGGGTTAGTAATATAAAATAGAGGTTATGTCAAATTAATTATTTACCCACTACATCTTCCTTTACATACTTTTAGTGTTTATGTAGCAACAATCCTTGACTGGCCTCCCAGTCTAGAAAATCAAACAATATTTTATTTATTACATTATTGATT
The DNA here is from genome assembly GCA_963576445.1 of Lithosia quadra. Lineage (NCBI taxonomy): Eukaryota > Metazoa > Arthropoda > Insecta > Lepidoptera > Erebidae > Lithosia > Lithosia quadra. The sequence continues at coordinate 10,310,417 of OY754877.1, read as the reverse complement.
GTAATTAGTATTGATTTTTGATTTTTGACTAGTACCCAGGACCCAGGCGTACCTCAGAGAGTTTTTGTTGGCCCCAGTGGTTGGACCGCATACACTTTCTTGTGGTACGCTGCATTTGTTTCAATGTCGATTTTCCCTAGTGATTACTATAGGTACTTCCGTGATGAGAGATGTATTTATTTCTGAAGATGATGCTGTACAATTTAGGTAGGTATATTGTTACCTAATGTAAAATAATCAGTTTAATACTTTGACACAGAATAGATAATAGTATCTATTGACGTAACTTGGGTGCTAACTGTAGTATTTGGGTACTTATAAATTTAAAAAAATATTGAGATACATTTACAGATAACCATTCGGTAGATATTAGGTAATATTTAATCAAGCAATTGTTATAAAGAACATTGTTTTGCAAATAAAATGTTATCTTAGTTACAAAGTGGACTGACCATTTATATCTATCTGTTAGTTTTGGTTAAAAGTTACTTGCCATTTTTCTTAAATTAAATACCAAAAACTGGTTGGTAGGTACCGTAGGTTGTGGGTAGGTTATCAATCGGTAAGGCCGTAAATATCATATCGATACCGGAAATTTCAATTGTCGTAAAGGACAAAACACGACTTTTCAGGAGAGCCAAAAAACGAAAAAAAAAAAATTATTTTCCTTATAACTTTTTTAAAGAAAGTGCTATATTCATGATGTCAAAGGAGACCCTAACTATTTTTTTGTGTTCTATCCGTTGCAATTAAGAAAATAAACCAAACTTAATAATTGACGAAAATGAGTGTCCGTTACGACCCATAAAATTTGAACTGAAGTACTTTACAGCCACAAAAAATTGGTTGTGATAAAATTAGATATGTAGTAAAGAACTAATCTTGATCATCAATGGGTCGTACGAGTCAATTAAATCGGAGACTAAGGGGGTACAAGGAACAAAAGAAGCTTAAGATCTAGTTAAGAAATAGAAAACTAAGTGAAATAAAAGGGATTTTTAATACTTTGTATTTTTTAATCAAAAAATTCAGTCAAAAACGTTACAAAAATTTAACATTTTTGTAACTTGACGGTCTTATCAATTATGCTTTTTCACGCCCCGCTTGTAAGGCCTGGGACTGTAGGAGTAACGAAACACGTGGGCTGGTAAAGAATTCCAGATCTTTATGGTGCGGAAAAAAAACAGGCACCAAAGCGCTTAGTTCTTGATGGAATTGTTTGCACGGTATGAGGGTGATATCTCAGCCTTGCACGTGTTGTTCTGTATAGGAAAGGAGACGTGAAACTAGTTGGGGGAGCTCATCGGAACACTCATCATCACCATGGTAGAGGTTGTAAAAAACTGCCAGCGACCATGTCTCGCCGTAATAGTAACGGTTTGAGAGCGTTGGTAACTTCAGGACTCCCAATAATACGGCCTGCTCGTCGCTGTAACCTGTCGGGAGCATCTAGGAGGTACTGTGCAGAGCCATCCCAGAGATGAGAACAATATTCCACACCGGAACGGATTTGTGTCTTGTATAGACACCGCTGCTCCGGCGTGAAAAACCACCTCTCCTTGTTCAGGACTCCGAGTTTCCGAGAGGCCGTTTTCATGATGCTCTCGATGTAGTTTTTATTATTCAATTTGCAGCGAACATCCATGCCGAGTATCTCTTGGTTATCCTGAAGTGGTGGTGGAGTATCCCGAAGAGTAGGGAGGGGAAGGAAAGGAGATAGTTTTGCTGTAAAAGCTTGCGTCTTCTTGGCATTGAACTCGACCAGGTTCTCAGAGCCCCATTGCGAAATGTGATTCAGGACCCAATCAAGCTCAGTGACAAGAAGCTGTCTTTTTTCCCCTACGTCAGCCTGCTTGTCCGCAGGGTGATCGTGATATCGTCCGTGTATGGTGCTATCATCTGCATAGCAATGAATGCTGCCTACTGACAGCATGTCATTTGTAATATATGCAGAAGAAAAAGAGTAGGCGACCAAACGGACCCCTGTGGTATACCAACATTGATCTGCAAGAACGCCGATGTCCGCCCATCACAGAGCACTCAAATGCGGCGCTCCTGCAGGATGTTCTCAATCCAACTGCATAATAGGGGAGGTAGACCAAAAGCAGGCAGCTTGGAAAGGAGCGACTTGTGCCAGACCCTATCGAAAGCTTTGGCGATGTCAAGACTGATAGCCAATGACTCGCCGCCATACTTGTCCATAGCCTCACCCCATAGATGGATGACGTAAGCTAGTAGATCACCCGTTGACCGTTTCGGCCTGAAGCCATATTGCCGATCATTAATTAGGGAGTGATCCTCTAGGTGACGCATGAGCTGTGCGTTAATGATATGCTCAAAAACCTTGCACAGCATCGAGGTGACGGCTATGGGTCGATAATTGGCCGGGTCTGACCAATCCCCTTTCTTGGGGATCGGCTGCACATTCGTTTCCTTCCAAGCTGGTGGCATTGTACCCGAGGTGTATGAGATGCGGAACAGACGCGTAAGCATGGGAGACAACTCCGCTGCACATTTACGTAGAACCACCGCTGGAATTCCATCGGGACAACTGGCTTTCCGGACATTGAGTGATTGCAGCACTGCACGAACATGGCGTTGCCTGATAGAGATATCAGGCATTGCGTGGTCACAGTTGCATACAGCAATCATCGATCCCGGAATTAGCCACAAAGAGATTAGCCAGCAAGTCGTCTTTCTCTTGCGACTCATGAGCCAGTGATCCATCGGGGTTTCGCAACGGGGGCAGCGAAGGCTGGCAGAAGTTTGATTGCACGGCCTTGACCAGGCGCCAGTAGCCACGGCTGCCCGTGAGATGCGCCACAAGCTCCTGCCCAAGCCGTGCAATGCGCTGGGCATCCGCTCCGATGTAAGCCCTCTTGCATACCTTTGTGGCTTTGTTGTACGCTGCTTTAAACTGGCCTACGTTAGGATCGCGTTGCGCGGATGCTCTGGTCCAGGCGCGGTACGCCAGCTGCTTCTTGTGAACAGCCTCTGCGCACTCGCGCCCAAACCAGGGACGCGCCCTGCAGGTACAGGTGACATCAGTGTAGGGTATATAATATTCCATACCTAAACTGATCTCGCCGGTGACCGCAGCAATACTTTCAACGAAATCCCGCAGAATGGCGCTGCGAAATGGATCGTACGAGTCACGATCCTCCCGTACCCGTTACTTACACCCCTCGTGCCCTAGGTTTCGTGCTTCCGCGCACCTCCGTGTGACCTTTACGCCGTAATTACAGAAAATAAAGCAAAGCGTAGATTAGGTCGTAAGGGTATCGATTATCAAATAAAACATTTACGACCTTATAAATAATAAAAATATGACTTTACGCTCCCTGATGTAAATTACTTTTACGATACACCCCAATTATTAAGAAAAATCAAGCCAGAGCTCGTTGAAAATCTAGGTAGTAAAGAACTTTTTTTTGAAGATAGGACGACTTTAAGTATACCATTCGATAGAGCTCGCGACGCTGATTCCGAATATATATATAACTCATTTTCGTCAAAATGTCCTTTACGACAATTGAAATTTCCGGGGTCGATATTTAAAAATCTACTACAAGCACAACTATAAGCTATAATATTTTTTAGAATAATTACAGAGATTGATTACAGAAAACCTAAATTGTACATAATTCTTAATTTGAACTATTTTACTTTGTTTGTTAGTATGGGTCAAATCTTGGAAGTCCAATTAGACCCACTGCCTGACATTAGATTGAACTCAAATTTGGTGGGTATACTTGCGTATTTTCGGTGACAAAAGAAAGAAAAGAAAGAAAAGAAAGAAAATGTTTTTTTATTGCGGATGACTCAACATGCACACATATAATTAACGAAATCTCAAAACAAAATTAAAAAAAAAATATATTATATAATAATAACAATATCAGCATCTGAATGGAATCAATCGCTTTAGGCCGCTGCTGTTTCATTCGTATACCTTTTCGTATTTAGATCCTTCTTTCGTACTCTACTTCATGAATGAGATTTTATCACCATACATTACGGGTAAAATTCATAACCTGGCAACTTTAAAAAACTATTACCATCACTCTCGGGCATGAAGCTATAGATAAACATGGAGGCCAAACCGGGAAGCACAGCTTGATCCAAATACCTACATGTCTGTATCTCATTCTATGTGGGCCGACTTCTCTTTCGTGTATCTGTACAATGTTGCTATCTTCTTATTAGTATCTCCTAGTAAATTATAGAAATAGACCATACTAACCAAAAATGCAAGTAAAATGATTTATAAATAACTGTATAGTTCGACTACGATTATTAATGTGGAAATTGAAAAATTATATGCCATTTATTATGCATGATTGGGTTGTTGAATCAGGAAATCAGTGAATTAAATTCCCATTGTCTATGGATTCATAACGTAATGTGGCAACATTGGTACTACATGTCAACTATCAATAAACAATATGGCGGTTGTTTATTATTGTTTTGGTTTTTAACATATTTAAAGTTAATTATAAGTATAAACTCAAAAAATGGTGCAAAATTGTATAGTGCGTGGTTGCGGTATTACGTGGCGTCAAGGATGTGATATAAATGATTTATAAATAACTGTATAGTTCGACTACGATTATTAATGTGGAAATTGAAAAATTATATGCCATTTATTATGCATGATTGGGTTGTTGAATCAGGAAATCAGTGAATTAAATTCCCATTGTCTATGGATTCATAACGTAATGTGGCAACATTGGTACTACATGTCAACTATCAATAAACAATATGGCGGTTGTTTATTATTGTTTTGGTTTTTAACATATTTAAAGTTAATTATAAGTATAAACTCAAAAAATGGTGCAAAATTGTATAGTGCGTGGTTGCGGTATTACGTGGCGTCAAGGATGTGATATAAAATTCCACGCGTAAGTGTTTAAACTTGTTTAAATGGTGATTTCTTGCTAAGAAGGTTATCATACTTAGAAAGAGAAGTCGGCCCACAGAGAGCAAGATAGTAAATATAGACTGAGCATCAAGTAGGTATTGGAAGTGAGGCCTCCATGTTAATCTATAGCTTCATGCTCTCGGGTGAACTCTGACAGCGCGTCTATTTCTTTCTCTGTCTACGATTGCCGCACACGTAGATGAGACAGAGAAAGTTTTCTCTGTCTACCGCCGCACATAGATACAGGTATAGTCTACGGTTCCCCGTCCCATCCAATCCGTGGCCGTCGCCTGGCAGATGACAAAATTGACATTTCTTTTGACACTGCCAACGTGTCATTTTCCACGTGGCATAAGTTCATGAAGCTATAGATAAACATGGAGGCCTCACTTCCAATACCTACTTGAAGCTCAGTCTGTATTTACTATCTTGCTCTCTGTGGGCCGACTTCTCTTTCTAAGTATGATAACCTTCTAAGCAAGAAATCACCATTTAAACAAGTTTAAACACTTACGCGTGGAATTTTATATCACATCCTTGACGCCACGTACTACCGCAACCACGCACTATACAATTTTGCACCATTTTTTGAGTTTATACTTATAATTAACTTTAAATATGTTAAAAACCAAAACAATAATAAACAACCGCCATATTGTTTATTGATAGTTGACATGTAGTACCAATGTTGCCACATTACGTACTGAATCCATAGACAATGGGAATTTAATTCACTGATTTCCTGATTCAACAACCAAATCATGCATAATAAATGGCATATAATTTTTCAATTTCCACATTAATAATCGTAGTCGAACTATAGAGTTATTTATAAATCATTTTACTTGCATTTTTGGTTAGTATGGTCTATTTCTATAATTTTCTAGGACATACTAATAAGAAGATAGCAACATTGTACAAATACACGAAAGAGAAGTTGGCCCACAAAGAGTGAGATAGAGACATGTAGGTATTTGGATCAAGCTGTTCTTCCCGGTTTGGCCTCCATGTTTATCTATAGCTTCATGCATAAGTCCACAATACAACTCATGGACCTAGGAATAACTATGGACGGAGCCATGGGAACAAAAAAGTGACGCTGCATAGTCAGCCAACTTTCGTATACGTATACAGTCGCCACGCACACTCTCACATCATAGTCAGCCACTTCGCGGCAAACGTCGGCCGAATCGGTCGATCTGTCAGTTTAAGCGGGAAGAAAAAAAAATCAAGACAACATGTCTTGTGCAGTGAAATGGTGTAAAAACCGTAGTGACCGGAAGAAAATAAATCCAGGGATCACATTTCACAGGTTAATCAATATTTCAATCACTTAATGTTTATCTAATAATTATACATAAATGTTCATTCAATATTTCAAAACAAAATTCAATTGTTCGGTACAAAACCAGTGATCCCAACATAAAAGTGTGCAAATTTCCCCATATTTTGGGGAAATCTGTAAATTGTGTGACTTTATGATGAAATAGCATAAACTATTTATTAGTAGTGATAACCGTAGTGATTTAACTTCTTTTTAATAAATACATGGGATTAGGAATCGCAAAAATACAAATTGTAACTAATATGATTTTTTTAACTTTTTTTGTTAATCAGGTATACCTAGTTTAATCGTGTGAATATTCCCCACGGTTACCATCCATGTAAGTTTTTTTTTATATAGGTATAATGAAAAAAATAATGTAAAAAATAACTAAAATATTATTTTCATTAATTTATGACAAAATAATATTTTTAATAATAATGCACGAATCACCTTTAATGATTGTTCATTTATATATTTTAAAATTTACCAAATAATTCTCCCTATTCCTCAACTAAAATAATAAAAAATGGGGAAATTTAGGTAAAACCTCGCATCCCTACAATTTACTCACACAATGATTGATGCCCGCTATTTTTTGACACAGACTAGTTACTCTAGGCACTCCGTCCATACTTTTCCTAAGTCTATGATACAACTATTAATCTGTGAATACAACTTATAACTTGGAACTGGGAATTCACACATTCAGTATCATACATTGTCTCAAGGATGGATTCCAAAATGGGCATGCTGTGCTCGCAATTAGGGCTAGACACTCAGCATAATAATGTGGTGGGTGTTAACCACCACATTATTTACATACACACAAAGCGATTAATTTAATACGCCTATACGGTACCACCGATTACCGAATAGTTCGACGGTACTATGAAGCCGGTCTGATGATTAACTAAAAACTGAGGTACTACCATACTCAATAATTAGTTTTGATATTGAGATCTCGATATCGATTTTGTTCGATAACCATACTTCGATTACCTTTTTTGTGCTCTTTCGATAAGGTTATATTGTAAGTCAATTCGTTTTATTTATTTAACCTTGACCAAGAAAATAGCTGATCTGATTTAATAAACGTTGTAGAGTTGCAGTAATGCAGTACATAACAATGATCCATGAAACAATGTGAAATATTTTATTTATGATCACGCAGGTGCATTACTTTGTACCTCTTACGTATTTGATATTATTACCTATTTGTACCCTACATATTACATAATATATTTGATACGATTTTTAGAATGTTAGGTATTTAATCGATTATAATAAATCGATTTATAAATTCGAATAGACGTACTTTATGCGGCTTTTTTTATTAGAAAGGTCTTGGTTAGACGCAAAATCCTACGCATATTAGTGAACCGGCGATATAGTAAAAAAACACAAAAATCGATGTCCACGCGGGCGGAGCCGCGGGCAACAGCTAGTATTTTAATAAATTCCTCGACAATTTGAATCAGTCTTCATTTAATAGGCTGTCTTTGATATGTATGTTCTCCCTCAGACGTTCGGCCCGCCTATAACTTTTTCTGGGGCAGAGCTAATGTAATTTTTAACCTTGAGTTGCTTCAAGGTGGGCAACACCCGATTTGATGCGAATAATAGAAATAAGACTACTGAGTACAAAAAAGGTTTCTCACTCTGTATACTTATAGGTATGTTCCTTAAAAAGTTAAGTTAAACACATATTATTAGCAAGTGGCGTAAAGCCTAAAGGTCACATTAACGTTCACAAAAAATTAAAAATGCTTTCGAAACAAAAATTACAAAATGATGTTGTGATTCACAAAATAATTTTGTAACTTTTTTGGCACGAAAGCTCGAATAATTGACAACTTGTTAAATTCTATGAGCTTTCGTGCCACAATGCACAAATATGAGCACCATCTTTGAGTTGAATCTTGGTTGTACCTATCCGAGGCTTTCACTTAGAAGTGCAGTGACTCCATTGACACGGGCGTCATATCTTACCACGTCAAGTTAGTATTTAGAACCCTAATAAATAAACAAAGTTATTACTAAAACACAGCCTATTAAACCGTTGGTAAAAAAGCCTAATAAAGGACTGTAACTTTATTAGGCTTTAAAGGTGATTATATTCCTAATTAACATAGCTAGAGTCTGCTAGAGCTTTTTCGTGCAGGTCGGTGGTAAAAACTCCAGTTTTCTCCCTCTCAGCTGAACGGAATTGCTCTTGAATTGCTATAAGAGCATCGTGATTAGGCCCTTGGTTAGAATATTAAAAGAAAATTGCAGCATGGTCAAGCATTAAGCCTTTGATTAAAACACGTGTACCTACCTAACACGAACGGATAACAACAAAATGATAGTTAACTAATTTGTAATTGTAAAATTGTAGGTAGTTATGTACAAACATAGGTACCTACATGAAAAATATATCTTCAGCGGTATTCATATCTTTACATAAACGTGAATAATACAATATCAAGGTACATATATTTGTTAATTTACATTTGAATAAATTAACTACCTACATATATTATGTTTTTGCACTATAATAATGCTTCCAAGTAAAAACAAAAGTATACTTAAAATCTATTGTGTGGTTCAAATGGCCACTATTAAAACGGTCAATGACTTGACGATAAAATTACCCATATTTCACATTTATACATAATATTTCACATTCAAGCGCAGAACTGGAGGAGAGCAAGAGCAAACAAAAAAGATAAGTCAATCAGGGAAATTTCGACAGAGGGGATAAAGCTGGAAACAGTGATGAATTTTCAATAACTAAGAGAACTTTACTATAACTAATTTACGCACTGATTTATAAAATAATAAAACAACCTTTATTTCTATGGTATACACACATGCTTTTAAACTAGTCTCGCTTTCGCTGCTTCTCGTACTTTCCTTACTAATTGTTACTGAATTGTTCATTTCAACAATAATTAAAACACTGATGTATCTATTAAGTACCTAATTATTCTTAATGAAGTGAACGTACATTTAGGGCCATTACGCCCTAAATCGCAGGTCATTATCCTTGAATTCTTATTAGTATTATCAGTAAAAATGTCGTTGTGCAGAACATGACTTGAATAGACATACCTTCTATTAATTAGTGTGCAAATTTTATTTTGTAATTTGAAAATGCCTATTATAGAAAGTTTTCTTAATACCTTACAGTAGCCTAGCTTCGGTATTGTAATGAAATTTTGAAGTTATCCATTGTACAGATACAGGCACGTAACTTGGCCAGGTTTGGGATAAGTTCGCGCATCGTGCACTTTGAGCCAATCAAATGATTCAAAGTACGAACGAACGGAACGTTGATTCGCTACAAGACGTCTCTCGGAGACATCTGATTGGTCCGTCAAGTGACGGACCAATCATATGTCCGCGACAGCGCAACCGCGTCTCCCGCGACCCGCTCATACCTCAAAGGGAACCTAAAAATCGACCTTTGCGCATATGACGCGTCCGGCCAAATTACGTGCCGGTATCTGTACCTACTATTTTTATTATTAAACGCTTTTATTTAACTTGACCTGTTTGTTTACGTCAAATCTAGTAATAGAAAACTGACCACCTTCCTGTGGACGGATTGTTCTGATATTTGGCACGTATCTTTAGTTCTGTTGACAATACAAGTTGATCAATTCTGTAGATATTATTGTAAATCCAAGATGGCCGCCGCTACAAAATGGCGGCTTACGTATTTTTCCACAACTACCGCAATATGGATATAATATCAAACGAAAGGGCTTGACTAGTAGGCAGAATCTAGTTCACTGCGAAAAAAAAAGAAAAACCATTATGGCTGCTTTTAGTGCATAAAAGCGTTTAACTTAAAAGATTTTGAATTTATTTATTTTGTATAAGTAGATTTTTGAAAATGATTGTAACATCATTCTCATACTTTCAGTAGTTCGTAAGAATATATTGATCACACTTATCAATTTCTGGTAAAAAGAGTTGATTGATTTAAAAGCTAGGTAAGTACTGTATAAAGACTAGAATTATTGATATTATCATTATTTTGAAATTGGATTTGAAGAACAACTTCACTAATAATGATTTATAATTTTAATATTATTGACCTACTTAGATCACAAAATAAATATTGCCTAGAGCCTAGATCATGATAATATCGTAACTCTATCTAGTTAGGTATATTTTTTGTTCATTAGGTAGGTACCTATTAACTAAAATAATTATGAGTGACCTCATTTTGTACAGAGCGTGCGGATTGATGCGGATGATTGATGACGAATATCTTTTAAGAATCACAATTCAGCGATCGATCGCTGTTTTATATCCCAAGAGCATCCCACTTCTAAACTGTTACTCATTTACATTAATTAACGTAGTTAACAAGATACTAGTAATAAATCCTCATGTATGGGTCCTTTATTAAAGTACCGAAGTCTTTGTTGATACATAAAAAATTACCCTAGTATTTATCCTGGCCCACCGTCTACTTTACAATAGCCATTGAACAAAAATCACCTGTGTAAACATTGCTAAAATTGGTGTTTGAAAAATTCAAACGTGTACTTACGTTATCTCTCGTATATTGATAAAGTAAAATAAATGTAGTTACCTATATAGAAACAAGTTGTAACTCAAATACGCTATACGTAATTTAGTTACGCAAATGGAAAAATGTATTTTTTTCTGATCTGATTCCTCACGGTTACAGTGATTAGTTAAGATAATACTTTGCCATTGATGTAAAGAATACTAAGTGAACTGTCTGGCGTCTCGTTATTCAGTATATTATTTACCACAGTGGCGTATGGACCTTCATTATGTTGCTGCATTATAAATTAATATTCCCAATCGTGCTGTTGTGTAAGAATATTCACATAACAATACATAATATTGGTAGGTAATAACAATACAAATGAAAAAATATTACTTTTCATTCTTAGATGGAGTGACCTGTCGTCAAATATTACTACCACAACCGAAGTCTATAGGAAAGCAGCTGTTTTTAAGTCGGCACGTAGTCACTGAGTCTGAAGAGTTTGAAGGAGGTGTTCTGGTCAATGAGCATGGAAAGATTGAAGCGGTCCTGAAAAAAAGTGCTGTTGATTTATTGGTGCAATCTAAAAACGTTTGGAATTTAGAGGTGAGTTTGTTTACAATCATGATACACGAGATTGTATTTTGTGCGACGATAAAAATATTTCCAATTTAAATTTATTACTAGTTCACTCATATTTTATTGTTAATATTCAATGGTGAATTTCAATTGGAAATGTTAGTAACACAGGATAATAATAAATAAACTAAGCTCTATGCAATACTTTAGCTTTATGTATTTAATGCCGGCCCGTGGCTTGTGTTTCTAAGATTACCTATATGTATTATGTTTCAAAATGTGAAAAATAAGAAAAAAGATCGATAAAACTGAATAAAAAAGCGTAGATAATAATACGTAGGAACGGTAGGTACCTACTGTTAATTAATATGCTCTATCAACTTTACTTTAGGGAAATTTTAAGTAGGTACGTCCTGAATTTTAAATTTTAATTTGCACTAATATAAACTAGGTAAGTACACGATTCTGAGTATTTGAGGTCCATTCTAAGTGTTTTATTAGAAACTGTGGCAAACTTAAAATTCTAAAGATGATAAATTATAACTACTTCACTAACAGATACTTGCGTTATCTGGTGCCTTATAGGCAAGGGCAGGTTTAAGAGTTAAATTAAACAAATTGTATGTGATAATGTACCAAATATAATAGTGAAGTGTTCTGAATGTTTAGCAGGGAGCCTTTCCAGCTACCCCATTGTGGTTCAGAGGGGTACTAAGCATCTACATATCTATCCTGCTTCTACTAGTGCAACTCTACCTATTTGTCTTTGGACGATTGGTCTTTTGGGTGCCTATTCTTCTAACTAGTCTCCGTTTAGTCATCTATCATCCCCTTTCCTCTGGTTATTTAGTGTAAACGACTGCTGTTTGAATCGTATCGAAAATTTTAAATGTAGTTGCTCGCCAAACCCCTTTATGGTTGTACCTGCTTGAAATAGCCGGGTCCAGTGAGTATAAGTACATGGTGTATAGTGTATAGTCGTCTTACTCCAGCCAATCCCCTAAGGGGCACAGTCTCAGCTCCAGTGATACTACCAATTCTGGCATCAGGGGAGGATCCCCATAAAAAAGATGTTTCATAAGGACCACACGAACCCAATGTAAGAACTTCTGTAACAGCTAGTAGTACAGTAGTAGCCCCCATTAGCTTAGAGGCCAGAATTCAGGAGTGATAACCGAAGTCAAATCGAGTAGGTACGTTCAAGCTCTAGTAGGCTTAGATAGCCCTCATCCATCAAGCCTTCCACAATACCTAACTTAACTTTTTGGGCTTAAAATACGATAAATGTTAATAATGACTTATCTACTCGTACCTATTACACTTTACTACATTTGGGTGGGCTGTAGACTGACGTTGTTTTTTTTTTGGTAATCTTGACCCAGATAAACTCAATTATCTTCTCGTTGTTACATACAATAAATACTATTACATAATTAAAGATTCTTTAAAAACTCTGGAATAAAATTAATGAAATATATTCAAAGTCAAAATCCATTCATCTTGTTTAATACTATTAAAGCGGAACTTAAAAAACGTCACTGTAAATGTTTCTTATCTTTGTTTAAACTACAAGGAAACAGCGAGTGAAAAGTGACAAGATTTGTACAGTGTACATTGTAGGTACATCCTTGTGTCAAAGGACAAATCCTTGATGTTGTAGACAATTAATTTAATAAAGTACTTAGCTCTGAGCTTTTCCTTTGGTTGTGAGTTATGGGTATCTACATCATAGTTTGATACATCGAAAGACAAGGATATTCGTGTAGTACCAGAGTTTTCTGTAACTACTTAGCTTAATCATTATCTTTCTTCCGCGAGAGTCGGTTGCATCTAAAGGTCTAGGGGCTGCTCTTCTACTCTTTTGATTTGGTTTATCTTGTCTTAGCTCGGCCACTTGACTACGGAAGCGACTACCGGTATATAAATATTAGCGCTAGAGCCTAGTTCAGTTAGTTTGTGTCTAGAAGTTCTTGTTGGACTCGATACACCAAACAGAGTTTACTGTTTTTGCTTTGCAAGAATCTATTTATACTTGTGCCACACAGCATCCATGAGCTGAGTTTCTATCAATGAGGTCATCTATTGAAGGATGTTACGCCCCGTAAACCACACTATAACTCAAAATATGTCCATTTAATTAGGACCGTAACATACTTACTGTTGCTATTATTATGGTCCCAGATACAAAGATTGTCGATATACTTAACCGGGTAATTGGCTTATAGGTATCATGTTGTAATAAATATGTTAGTAATTACAAGAATAAATAAGTTTTAAATTCAGGCAGAAACCTTCACAATTTGGAATTTTTCCCACGCATCTTCAAACCATTATTATTATATGTCGTTTTGTGCATATTCTCTACAATAACAACAACTACAAAAATATTGAAGTTGGATCTGTTTAGTGTATGATATTTTTATATAGGTATTTACTAACGCTTTCCCGATAAGGAAGAGATTAGAGATGTATATAATAAATTAGGTATAGAATTCAAATTAATATTTCTAGATATTTAGAAATCGCAAAAACGATAATGATTAATCGTTGCAAAAAATGCCAACCGTCTTAAGTTGTTTAAAATAATAATAGGTATGTATGCTGAATCCAAATAGGATTTGACCGGTTAGTAAGTTGTATTTTCGAAAGACGGCAGTCTAGACCCCTTTAAGCGTCAGGACCGTGTAATGCCCAAGATTACTTCAATTATAACCACTGGAAGATCCAATTTAAATTCTCCTTTAGTTATGTGACATGTGTACCTACCTGAGCATTTCTTTCGTTTTTCTGATCTACTAAGTCTATTTATATCTATCTTACATCTATCTAGGTTATCTTAACATTAAGTGACAAAAATTTTGTAACGTGACGTCGACCTGGAGTCATATTTTTAAATTGTAATTTGTTTATCTTTGGTGAAGCAGGTAGTTATAAGTATAATCTTAAAATGCGATGAAAACAATGGGTAATAGGTATGCTACGACTAAAGCTAATTGAAATGCTGACTTGGCCTTCACACTGACATCGTCATTATGTTTGAATTCTTAATATAATATATAGAACCAGTTGATGACAATGACCTTCACATTAAAATGAGAATCAGTCCACATGACTATATATCATTTTGTGCTGGTTTCATCTAATGTCACTGTTTATTTCTTCTTTCATACAGTCCTATCAAAACTGATATAGATACCTACGTGAGACGCTAATGTATCCATACAATCATACCTTTGTCCCGTCGGGTAGATACTATCTCTACCAAATCGTTTATGGATGCTTCGATCCTGGCTTACCTAGATTTGGATTACTAATTTACCGCTTTAGCTTTGGCCACTGGTAAAATTGAGTGCTTTCTTTTTAGGTAATAGATGGTGGAGCCTGGGCTCTTCTGGCAGGAGGAGTCGATTCACACGTGCACGTAAATGAGCCAGGCCGAACATCATGGGAAGGATACGTAACCGCTACTCAGGCAGCTGCGGTTGGAGGACTGACTACGATTATTGATATGCCTTTGTAAGTATGATTAAACATGCCAAGTATTTTGACTCCAATCTGAAATTCAATTCAATCTGATTAAATTTCGTGAATGTTTGAGAAGGTCCTTGGTTAAAACTTTAGACTCACAAATGGTCTAATCGAGCTACAAGAATTTTGTTAAGACTGTTTCTCTTGAGAAGTTTACCTACTTCACAATTAAATTAAATGTACTCGTACTTTATACTTTATTGCATAATTGTGCTGCGTAAATCCTTTGGCGTTCATGGTAGAATAATTTGATTAAAAATAATTATTATTTTATTATAAGTCATATTATCTAATAATTTAATGATAACCTTTATTATAAGTATTTATTGTATTACTGTATTGCCTATTCCTTAACTTATCTGAATACAACTATATTAATTCGTTTCATTTGATATGTTTTACAGAAATTCTATTCCACCTACCACAACTCTAGAGAATTTGAAAACCAAAGCCAATATTGCGAAAGAAGAAGTATTTGTAGACGTAGGTTTTTGGGGTGGTGTAATTCCTGGTAATCAGGTGAGTGCATTATATTTTTATTCATTGTATTATTCGTACTTTCTTTCGTTTGTATTCCATATTAACCCAAAATTTTGGAAGAAAGTGCACGCTGCAGGTGCCTACTGATCATGCTCGAACTTATTTATTTGTATTTATATTGCAGAATGAATTGAAAGATATGGTGAAAGCTGGAGTAGTTGGATTCAAGTGTTTCCTGAGCAACAGCGGCGTGTCGGAGTTCCCTTACGTTACTCCTGATGATTTAGACTTAGCCTTGGAGCAGCTCAATGGCACGGGCTCAGTATTAGCTGTATGTATTAATGATTTTACCATAAATTAAATAACAATTGGGGGAATTGCCTTAAGATTAACATATTTTGCCCGCCTTTACAGTTTCATGCAGAAGTACAAGTAGACAATGCAGTTCCAACTTGCGAAGGATCAGCGTGTCCAGGTAAACAAGTACTTATTTACTCCTGGCACCCAAGCGGTAACTTATAGTTTACTAGTAAAAAACACAAGCTAAAGCAATTATCACCTCGCAATATTTTCCTCCATAGAATAAGGTGCATATAGGCACCTAGCTAGCTAGAGCATTACTTTTTATATTTTCGTTTTATAAATGCTCACAAGTCACACTAGCAGAATTTAAAGCAGTTTGACGGCCTCATCAAAAGAGGATTGTCGTCGCAGCTCCGCGTGGCACCCACCGGTCCCACTAGTGCTGCGACCACAACTCCCCCTGCCCGACTATGCACTTGCTGACCACTGTACGCAATTCAACCGAGATTGAATTACTATGGAGGGTTTTTCGCAATCAATCTGATGCTAGAAACAGGATGGAAAAGTGTTCTTATAAGTATATAATATTATGTAACATAAATAGATAGACAAATTAAGACAGTTTTCAATATACCCGTACTTTACCGAAATAGCTGAAACTCTAGCATCATCGATGAATATCGACAATCTTAAGCATTATATAATATACTCAACTTAGGTATACCTACACTCGATCTCAACATTTGACTGACTTGATTATTGCATTGTGCTGTAGCAAAGAATACGGCTGTAGCCCGACACGCATCGTAATCATAAACAATATGCGATGGTGCAGTATTACCGGCGCGATACGCCTCGTACCTACCCGTGTAATTTCAGTAATTTGTGTGAGCGAGTCTTTAAACGGAATCTCATAATGGGCAAATCGTTTAAGCTGTTCACTGATTGTAGGATTTCAAGCACTTATAAATAAGCATTAAACTACTTACCTACCTATTTTTACAGTTAAAATATTTTTAACAAAAACCTGTAGGTTAGTAGGTAGGTACTTACCATGTGAATCTATTTACGTAGGTAGATATGGTAGATATAATTATATTATGAAATACTTACTAAGTCCTAAGGTAAAACAATTTCTTTTAATTTCTTGATGTATGCGATGTATGCGAGTATACGATGTATGCAATGTATGCGATGTATGCGATGTATGCGATGTATGCGATGTATGCGATGTACGTAATGTACATGATGTGTACGATGTGTGCGATGTGTGCGATGTGCGCCATGTGCGTGATGTGCGTGATGTGTGTAATGTGTGTATTGTGTGTGATGTGCGTGATGTGCGTGATGTGCGTGATGTGCGTGATGTGTGTAATGTGTGTAATGTATGTAATGTATGTACTTACTTAATGTATCTTATGCATTTATGTATGTACTTATATACGTTTAGAGCAAGGTGCAACCTACTCAATAATTAATTAGGTACTCATAGAAGGTCACCCCCAATTTACCTTTTGTTTTGTTTAATTTGTGTTTTGTTACTTACTTTATTACTTTCCTTTTCCTATTTAAATAAACATGTGCCAATATGAATTTGTAGGTGTAGGTAGGCACTTGCTCAATGTTTTTTGCATCAGAACAAAATAATTAATTAATTACACATCTAAAAATTACAGACTACTTACTCGTATTTACCAGTCATTTTATGGCTTCCGCTGCCTTTATCTACTTATACAAATAAATAAAATTGAAGTGTCTGTCTGTGATAACAGGTTTTAAATAAATGCACATGGGTAAACGTACGACACCCAAAAATTCTCTTTCTCTCTGTCTGTTTGAAAGAGGTAACGTCAGGAAGGGCTGAGCCGATTTAGATGGGACTTTCACTGGCAGATAGAAAAGAATTAGGATACAGGTAAAACAATGAAAAATCTAAATGCGGACAAAGTCGCGGTCACAGCTCGTGTTTCATAATGATAATACGCTATTATAGAATCGCTGAAAGAATGCGTTCCTGACAGGTTGTGAGCGAAAGGGCGATGTAACTTTGAACTGGTGTATAATTTACGGCAAAATTTTAAATATCGTTTATTGACCTTATTAACGAGTGATAACATTAAAAATTTAATTACTGTGTCAATTTACAATACACAGATTAATTTTGGGCTAAAATGATTAACAATTAATTAATTAAAAATATAAAATCAATAGTTTTTAAAAGTCATACCACGTCCAACCACGTCAAACTGCGCTGTTTCAAGGTTATGTCAAATGTTCGCTTTCATAGTGATGAGACAAAATAACAAGGCAATTGTAACCGCATATTTTAGTAATCTTAATAATAATAATCTGTTGGTTTAGAAATATAAAATAGAACGTTATAATTTTATAATAATGTAATTTTGTAATAAGCCCCATACCCAAGCTAATAGAAAGAATGAATCATATTTTTATAATGAATGAAATGAATATAAACTTTTTTATTATTTCAGGTAATAACCCATCATTACAATTAATAATCACATAAAATTAAATAAGAATGAAACAAAATGAAAAATGAAAAATTGGAAAAACAAATAGGGCAGATAAATAGCCAAATTAGTATAAAATTAAAATTAAAATGAAATCACGTTGTCACAATATTGCTGACTGTGATTATTATTATGTTATTGTAAGTCGGGAACAGGTTTAGAGAACGGTTCTAGGTACAAGTTATTTATTGTACATAACTAGTCATGAAGAATTGACATGTGTCAGGAACGCATAGTCTCAGCGGCCAAACTGTAATGATTGATTAAGTGTACAATAAAGATTAGGATTAGACATATTATTTTATTGAGGTGTAAAATAGAGTACAATAGAATATTAATTTTATCTTTACTGTATCCTAAGAAACAATAGTACTTACCTACATAATAACAACACCTTTTATTCACTAAGTAGGTACCTACACTAATGTACCTACGATATGCGTCTTCGCAAATAAACACATTATGCTTTTGTTGATAAACACTAGCCTTTTATAAATTTACACCTTTATACTCAATACTCACTACATTACATATACTCACGCCCATTTAGGTAGGCAGAGAAAATACTCCGCTATAATTTTTTTATCACCATTATTTTCAATTCATCATCAATTTGATCAGTGGACAGAAACAGGACCAAACTAGCAGAATGTCTAGTTTGGCCCTGTTTCTGCCGGTGCCAAAGATTTTCCATGAAATAGCTTTACGGTACCCCCTATGAGATGTCCGAACACCTACAAATTTATCTATATTAAAAACGCTTAACTTAACTAAGTAAAGAGTTTTTATAATTTATTATAAAGTCAAGTGGCTGCTCGCCGCTATCGAGACATCGGTGTTTATCTTTGAAATTTTCTAGTTGTGGACAATTAAAAAATAAATGGAGTCTATCTGTATTATAACTTAAGGATGTGCCATAAGAGACCATTTTCTATGCTTGACAATTTTTCTATTGACGTTTTCTTTATATTACTAAGGTAGCAAAGAAACACATGGCCCATCTTATAATAAACGGTTACTGAGGCATAGGAACGCTTGTAACCCAAGCGGTGTTACTCAAGCGTTGCTACCTTCGGAGGGGAATGAGGAAAGAAAACAAGAGAATAGTGATATGGAAAGGAAGGGAGGTAAGACGTAAGACCTCTAGCACTCTCACACGGTACGAAATGCTGCACATTTAAGTGAGAACTTTGCACTTTCTCTGTAGAAGCGAGCCTTTCGTGCTGAAAAGCTCATGTCTCGAACTCTCTTCTACCGCACTAGAATCATACGGGTTAATACCTACCTATGGAAATGGATTTAGATATAGATAATGATTTGATGAAGATTATATAGTTAGCGTTGATACTGCTGCCTGAATAGTGAATGTAATTCCAATTTTAAGCATAAGTATAACAAATGACTGTTGACTAAGTTTTCATCAAAATCCTGGCGATTATTATATAGCCAAAGGAAAATATATGTTAATCATAAGATATGAAAAGTAGTTCCACGTTCAATAATCTGGTATTTTCATCAATTTCAGATCCAAGACTGTACGACACATACCTCGCCTCTCGACCTGATATAATGGAGATACAAGCGGTGTCTCTAATTGCAAATCATATTAAAAATAATGAGTAAGAGTTATATTTCTACTATCTACTCGTAGTATCTATCATTGAACACACGAACGACTAAAAATCTTTACTTGATATAAATTATATTTATATTAAATTATATCTATTTAATTTATTTATTATATTATATTTATTTACAAGCACCAGCTGGGGTGCAAGATATATGCTTATTGGGTAACCTTTCACCCCGGTAATTAAGACCCGAGACGGCGTGCGGTTTTAGTCGGTTCGATCCTGACATAACCACCCCCCATGGCTGACGGGGGTGGTATCCATGGGGATTTCTGCAAAAAAGGGGCAGGCTGACCCTTAGGATACTTTTTCATTAAACAACCATTTGATTTTACTAAATATTTTCTAAAATAAATATTATTTAGCGTTCACGTCCACGTTGTACACGTATCGGCTGCGGGGGTCGTGCCAATTTTAGAGGCAGCCAGAGCAAAAAGGATCAAGAACGGCTACATCGGCTGGCGCGGTGGAGTCACGGGAGAGACTTGCAGCCACTACCTTACCCTGGCCTCGGAGCAAATCCCACCAGGACACTCGGAATACAAATGTGCGCCGCCAATCAGGAACAACACAAACAAGGTAGCATTCTTGAATTTGAACAAATTGGTTTAGCAGTCTAGGCGTGTAAAGATGTCCGTCGGTCGGAACGGAAACAATGTCGTATTGATATAATTTTATAGTTGTCTTTTTATTCATGCTAATAGCCCTGTCTCTGTGACATTGACGAGAACAATATCTTTTTATGCATGGATTTTTGTTGCTTTTTGTTTGCTTGTTGAATGTATATAAATGCGTAGTATCCAGCATCTAGGATGGGTTCAGGTAGCTCAGTTGGTCAGAGCATTCCCCCTGTGAGGGACTGGTCACGGGTTCAAGTCCCGTCCTGGATGATCACTTTTTCCGATCAGAAAATCATTGGAAATAGTTAGAATGCAATTGCTTAAAAATATCATTCAATGCGGCGTAGTATTGTTTAAAATCATGTTTCATAAGTAAAAAAATAAGTAGGTACCTACCTACTTATGCCTAAATCAAAAAGTAAATATTTCCAAAATTACATACAAGGCTTATGTAGTGCAAAAGGTTTATATTTTATGGACATCATTGTTTAAATATTATTTACAGCAAAAACTTTGGGAATACATTAGAGATGAAAGGTTGGACCTCGTAACATCTGATCACTCGCCCAGTGTACAGGAACTCAAAGGACCTAACTTTTTGGAAGCTTGGGGTGGAATATCTTCAGTTCAGTTTGGTAAGTGCAACCTTAGTTTAAATCTTATTACAAAATCTGAATGAATTCACACACATTACCTACATGTAGCAAAACAATGTCTGTCTCTTATACTGCTGAACACCATTGGCGCCAAAATGAAAGGACCTGAACACTTCCAAACATTTAAAATAGGTACCTACTGTTCGTCAAGGTAATTTTGATCAGTTGGTATAAAAACATAAATATATATATATACCTATTATAGTCAGGTCACTTTTGTAGTATTGATGTTAATCTTTTAGAACAAGAAAGTGGTGGTAGGTGAATTTCGTTCTTTAATTGAAGGCTTACGGTGGTTCAGGTTATCAGATCATTTGGAACTTTGAATGTGTTTATGGGCGTTTGAGGCCAACTGTATACTATCCGTTTGACTATCATGTCTTCATAAACAAACAATCAGCAAAAAAATAATTAATAAGCTAATTAATAACTTAGGTACCGATACATTACATTATAACATAACATAACATAACATAAACTCACGCCTATATCCCCGAAGGGGTAGGCAGAAGTGCTAGCACCCACATTTGGCCAGTTTGTTTAGGTCCCAATGTAATAGGTGGCGAGCTTATTGCCACTAACCGGGCACTTATAAAGCTGCGATAAATACACACATAACTTCGAAAAGCATCGAAAAGTCATTGGTGTGTGATATTACCTATAAGTATTATAGACCTTTGTCGTGTAGGTTCCACCTAAATCCCATTTCTAGAATTTGTTTTGTGTAGACATTATTGTAACCTTTTAATGTTTTACAGACCTATCATTATTTTGGACCGAGGCAAAAGCTCGTGGCTTCAAATTAAGAACGTTGAGCCATTATTGGTCTGCGGGCCCGGCGCGCCTGACCGGCCTCCAGGAGAGGAAAGGCTCAATTAGAGTAGGCCTTGATGCTGATCTTATCTTCTTTGATCCCAACGCTTCATTCCTCGTTACGCCTGAAATCATCAAATATAAAAACAAGGTAAGAAGGTATTTTTGTTCAACAGTCATTCATATTAGATACCTAATTATACTCATTTGTACCTACATATATTATTAGGTAGGTACATTAACACATAATGGCTCGTATAATATTTCAATCTGCAGTTTTGCGATAAAGATGTAAAACGAAACATGTAGGGAAAACTTTTGTTAATATTTTCCCTCAACTTTAAATTTAGTTAGGTATTTATTTCTTATTTTTAAGTATTTTTATTTAGTTTGGTTAAAAATCAGCGCTTTAATAAAATCGTAGAGGAAAAAACTTACCTACAATGCGCACTTTAGATCCATATTTTGATATCCAGTTCCTTTTCTAGTAGGTTGATACCTATTTCACCTATTTGATTTATACAAAACACTAGAAGTAGTTTACGTATAGCTATAAATTGAAGATAGTCTTTAATATAACCCCGCACCTACCTATACCTAGATCTCACGTAAAGATTAGGTAGGTAGGTAGCTTAGCCGCACCCTGCACCTAGTAGCAAAGATTAGGAAGCTACCTACTAGGTGCGGGGTTAAATAAATTTTATACAACCTACAATCTATCTACGCTACGGTATTGTATTTACTAAAGATACTTATTTTACAGTAGGTAGGTACACAATTTAATTTAATGTTCTTTTTATTATTGCAGTTGAGTCCATACATGTACAGAGTATTGACCGGAAAAGTAATGCAAACCTATATTAGAGGACAGCTTGTGCAATCTGATGGCGAATTAATAGGAGGACCTAAAGGACAGCTTCTACTGAAGGATTTGTAACGATAAAAGAAACCTAGATAGATAATAAAACTCGAAATGTTTTCCTAGTACTTTGTTTTATTACAACTAAATGGCAGATGCATCTAAAGTTTGCATTTCGGAGTCCGGGGTCAGCATAGGTATTGCCTTGAATCGTGAGCACCGATTACCTAAGTGAGTCAGTTTTCCTGAAAGTGACTGCCGTCTGACGTCACAACCCCGAGAGACAAACTTTACTCCTGAGTCTCGTCCTCGTCTGATGTATAACAGGTGCATCGACTTGGATCCTAAAGATGTTGGTACAGCAATAAACGCAAAAAACATCATAATTTGTAACTGGTTTTGACAAAGGATGAAAAGGCTTGGATCGTAACTGGTTACGAAACAGTTACAATGGTGGTCGAATTTAAAATTTGGGCAATTTTTATGTCTCGTAAGTTTTATCTAAGCATCAACTAACGTAGGAGTTTTGGAAATAACATAGGTACTTAGGGGGCGAAATAAGAGGTATGGAAGTCCGAAACACCTAATTTCATAGGTATTTAGGTATGTTATGGTACCCATTGAAAAACCCAAAATAAAATAAATAAAATAAATATGACCTTACTAGAGGTCAAATTTATCAATAACAATAACCTATTACATTTAAAGGCACACTCTTCATACATTATGAAGATCCGATATCGTCAGCTTTTCGGCTACGCCCCGTCCGTTCTAATCGAAAATAGAAGGGGTTGGTGGTAGGTAAGTAGCAGCGCCTCACTCTCTTCGTCTTCCCCCCTCTCTTCTTTTCTCTCTTTAGACATCTCTAGTTTTCAACCATAAGCATAGGCACTTATAGCACTAGAGGTTTCACATAGGTCACATAAAATATGACCACCTGACTCTGAAACCGTTTGGATATCCTAGTCCTAGGTTATTAGGTACCTACAACAAGACTCCGATGAGAATTCTCGAGGTGCCAGTCCGCGCACGATACGCATTTAAGAGTAGGTATTTCAAATTTCCTGTTGCCGCAATACCAAGCATGTAAGTACATACTCGACTGATAAACTGCTCAGCTAAATATATGAATATTATGACACAAAATTAGGCTATGTTGTGACTACATAAATAGGTATATCCAGTGCCATCTACCGCAGACGGGACACTAAGTATACATGTAGGTACGAAACTAAACCTATCATGCCGTGGTTTTCCCTGGCGGCTACAATATGGGGTTCTTCAAGAATTCAAGTTGGTGTGTCTGAATAAATAAATAAATAAATAAATAAATAAATAAAAAGAAGGGCATTAGAAGGTTTTTGCTGGGTCTGCAGCGCGAGTATGATGCCCCTGGTGTTGCACGCGTCCCTAGGCAACATAAACTATGACTTGTGTTGTAGCGTTAGCAGTTCAACAAAAAGCATGATAAGTACCTACTTATATAATAATAATAAACTGGTACTTAAATATTATCATCTTCTTATCCATATCCATGGAATGCCGCCTATTTACTATGGGCGTTCCATGGATAAGATACCTACTCTAACACCTCTGCGTAATGCATAGGTACTTACCTATCTATAGGGCCGTGTAAAATACTGTTACTCATTCACCACTTGCAATGCTTGAGTTGAGTGCAATGCAAGTGGTGTGGTGTGGGTATTTTTATAAACTTCTAAAATTGCATACCTATTATCTACTCCTCGGTAAAATCTGTGATTTAAAAGTAAGAGCTGAGTACCTATCATTAAATAGATAGATAATAATCAGCTTAAATCAGTAGCCTTCATGGCTTTTATAGCGCGGGTGAACGCGTGCAGGGTTACATTCGTAAAGAAAAGACATGGAGGGACACATTCGAAAACGGCGCCGCGCGCCGACGCGGTACCGAGTAGGTCCTACTTGGCGTTAGACGACGACCCCCATGACATGGCAGTAGAGCGTTCGCCTGTTATATTATAAAGGTCGTGGTTTCGATTTCCATTCAATGCAAATATTTGTATGTGTGTATATGCCTAGGTATTTTGCATTGAAAATCACCTAGTATTTTTTAAATACATAGAAGGGCCTAAAAAGCTGGTTAGGTTGAATGAGCAGGTCTAAATCATTTTGTAGATATCTGCGAAAGAATCTGCGGGTTATGTCTACGAGTCCAGGAGAGAACTACTCCAATGATACTAATAGCGCACAAAATTGGTTAACAAGTTGTAGCGCAGCGCAGACTTCTAAAGCGCAAAGTTGATTACGGAGAGCAATATTAATAGATAGGTTTTATATGTGCAGCGTAGTGGTTGTACGCACCCATTTAGGGCAACCGAATTCTCAAACCAATCTTGTACATGCTGACTTCACATATTGTGAAGTCAACCTTGCTAATTATTTTACAGGAGGAGCATTCCTGACAACATTAACTCTATGAGATTCACTTTATCAGGACGTGATTGGATAATCATTAGTCCTTACCTATCTCGTATAACCTACAACGTTAGTATTTTTCTTAAAATGTTTTCCATTACATTAGGTACCTACAATTTTGTATACGATTTTTTTCTACTACAAATAATAAAATTATGATAATATATTGCCCAATTTCATTTTTCTTAAAATTTCCAAACGTTTTAGTTTTTAGTATTTGTTTTGTTATGTTATTCGGTTTGTGCTGTTGTTGGTACTATTGCTTTCATTCAACTTCAACTAAATCTAACCGTCGCGTATCTTTGAATTGAGTTTTGTCTTTTATTTGTTATTATATACATTTCAATTACTTTGCGTTATATTAATGGCAAATAAATACTTCAAGTCATTTACATAGTTGCATCCCAAAACTTTCATAAAGTTTGTTGAATAGTTGTGACAATTTCCAAAGGTATTTGTGTCAATTGTGACAGATATCTAACCTAAAAAATATAATGAAAAATCATACATTACTGCAGTTTGCGAGTAAATAATGCTGTTTTTAGATGCCAAGTGTAATAAGTAATAATATTGAGGGCACGCGAACAGTAGACGGAACCAAAATGCAATTGGAACATTTAGAACTTGCTGGTTGTACACTGGACCGGTATATAAGCGCTGATAATTCGCGCCCTTCTTTTTTAGAGGTAAGATAAAAGTTTATTTTCCACTTAAATGATTCTCTTAACATGTATTTTCCATGTCAATTTCTCACCAACTTTCTTCACTTAGATAACTGGCATAGCATCCCTAAGAAGTCCAACATGCAGTGGTTTAAATGCAGGCGATTACCGAAACCTCGCCGCCTTGGTGAACCATCCGAACTTGTCGCAGTTAAAGATATTAAACAAAGTTCCTCTGCCACCTGAAATCATGGAACACTTTGCCCGTATCCTTTACCAAACATTTGTTATTATTTTAAATTTATTATTATTTGGAATGCTAATTCTTCTAACTCCAATCATCATCATCTTAGCAGTGTTCTTTGGCACACCTGCGGCTTTTACATCTAAGACTGAGGTTTGCTTACTGCTTCTTCTTTTGATTTAGCTTAAATGTCTTTCATAGGAATTACTAGTGCCTGATCTCTTGGTCAGTCAATCAACAAGTGTACCGGCTTGGCATTGAAGGTCTTGATAGGGCCCCAAAAACCCCAGTATTTTTAAATCCAATATTTTCTCTTAATGCAACTATCAGATATGCAGTGCCATTGTCTAATGGGGGTTTTCCCAGAAATCAGCAGGGTCTGGCTTGCTATTGACAGCAACATATATGTTTGGGCTTTTGAGCATGGGAGTGATGTGGCCTATTTTGATGGATTGGGGGAGACCATAGTTTCTGTTGGCCTAGTCAAACCGAAGACTGGTGTATTCCAAAATTTTGTAAAATATTTATTAGTGTTAACAACTACGGTTGAAATAGTGGTCCTAGGTAAGTCTATGAGTTTATAACTTGCTTTTTTATAAAATGTTGCTTAAATAAAGAAACTTAACCTTAAAAGTTCAAAGAATAGTTAGTAGTCTAAAAGTGTGAACTCGACCACAAATTAATTTCTTAATTAAATTATGGTGGTTAATATGTGAATATATCCAGGTAGAAAAATAACATACAATAAATTTAATTTTCAGGTGTAACATTTTCATCAAGTAAAAGTGATATTCCAGGTGAATTCCAAGAGATTCACTTAGTTCCAGAGCCAGTTTTTGTTCTTC
The DNA here is from genome assembly GCA_963576445.1 of Lithosia quadra. Taxonomy (NCBI): domain Eukaryota; kingdom Metazoa; phylum Arthropoda; class Insecta; order Lepidoptera; family Erebidae; genus Lithosia; species Lithosia quadra. The sequence continues at coordinate 10,283,448 of OY754877.1, read as the reverse complement.
CAACAGATGGTATATCTATGATGTGTGTGAAATCTACAGCTAATGGTAGAATTTTTATGGGTGGAAAAGATGGCTGTTTATATGAAATAACATATCAGGTATATTTTGAAATAAGTTTTTTTTGAATTCCCAATTTGAACATGAATAATATAATTACAGTAAATAATTGTCAAACTACCACACTGTCATCCATTGCCCCATATCTTATGAATTGTAACAATGACATGGTTTGATAATACTCCCTTGTCACCCAGTATTAGAAACATCCATGGGTTATTGTAACCTTTTTCCAATAAGCAGGCTTTTTTGATGTTTGTTTCTTTACTGGTATAAAAAATCCCATCTAATGATGTGATATTTTCCAAAAAAATACAGGTGTTAGTTTCTAACAATGTAATTTTTTTATTTTTGTTTTGTTTAAACCAGGAGTGTAATAAAAACTTGATTACTATTGTTACAGGCTCAGTTAGGTTGGTTTGGCAAACACTGTAGAAAAGTAAATCATTCAACAAGTACACTATCATTTCTGGTGCCTACATTCCTAAGTGCAGCTTTGTATGATGAAGACCCTATAGTTAAAATTGAAGTAGACAATTCCAGACATATACTTTATACCTTGACTGAGAAAGGTTGTATAGAGATCTTTGATTTAGGCAGCGATGGTGAGGGCCTAAGCAGGGTTATGAGACTTACTCAAGGCAAAATTGTGTCTTCAGCAGTTGATATAGTAAAGTAAGTTTTCCTCTAAGTTTAATGTGATTTGATGGATGTATTTCAAAGTAGGTAACTCAGTTCACAATTAAACAGATTAGATCAAACTTTACGATAAGATAGTTTTTGATTTGATTTGATTGAAGTCACAGATAAAAGCTGATGATTTTGACTTAAGTAGTTTTAATTAAAAAAAAAAAATATTCTGTGTTATATTTTTCTATCAAATTTGTTAACTATCTAGATATCAGTCCTTATAGACATTAACAGTGTGTCTTGTAACAGTGTATCACTAACACCAATGAACTAATACCCACCTAAAGTAACACTGGTGGGTATTAGTTACCTCACATAAAGGTAGAAAGACAGTGACTTTTTAACTTAAACAATATTTTTACAGAACCCTAGAACCTAGCAACTTTAAACCAGTTATAGCAATATCAGCAGTTGATGAATCAGAATCGGATCATTTGAATTTAGTTGCTGTCACACAAACTGGTGCTCGTTTGTATTTTACTACTGGGAGTGGGGAGTAAGTAACCATGATTATTTGTAATATTGGCCATTCCAGTAGCCCATGCTTGTATAAATGTTATGAAACTCAGTTAGTAGCTTAACACTCTAAACTCTAACGTCATGGCTGTATCTGTCCCACCCCTTACTATTCTATGTTCATGCGTTATCTTTATGCTTTTCTATTCCCCTCCACTTATACCTCAGGAGCCACAAGAAATTAAATCTAGTAGCTACAGTTCCTTTAATAACAATACTTATGATTGCAGTTCGAGTCAAGGGGGACCATTGCGGCCGCAGTACCTAACACTATTGCATGTGAGATTACCGCCAGGATTCACACCTAACTCATCAGTATTAAAGCCTAAACAAGTGCATAGTGCTGTCTATGAGAATGGTATGTTAAACTGAAAATTTATTACTAATGTACTCTTTCTCTCAAAGCACTCTCAGCGTCGCATCATAGAACCCGGAAAACCCACACACACAGTGTGTACCCAACGCACATGCAGTATGTTGATTTTCAGGGTTCTATGATTTTCTTTTTGACAAGACAAAATTGATTTACAATTTCATTTCTCGAAAACTAAAATTTCCTTCAAACAAAAAAGAAAAATAAAATATTTAATATCTCATTCACTGCGTTGCTTATCTATAGCCAATCTATAGTTACGCTGTCGATGTCGGTACAGTACGCGGACTTGCACCTCGCCGGGAAGAAGTCCACGGTTTGCTTCTGTTTCGTAAGGCGCTCTATCGCATACTGCATATATATCTAGAGATATATTTTCGGACTGGTTGAATCTGAAGTTATAGTTGTCATATGTTACTGTTTTAACTACCTTATAAGTGTATCAAACTGTACAGTAAGTTCAATGTAAGTCAGAGCAAAAAAAAAAGAAACCGAAGTAAGCATCGGCTTACTTCGGTTTACAAAACCGAAGTAAGCCGATGTTAGCCGAACTCTCGCTCTTCTTCCCAACCAAATTAAAAGCATGGTACTGGTGTTTTTGATTACATTGTTTTTTTTTTTATTTGATACAGGTTCTTTAGTGATGGTATGTTCTTCGGGCGGCGGCGGTGAAGCCGAGACGTTATGGTGTCTATCACGCGTACTCTCAGCGGCCACCTTCAGTGAAGCCCACACATTGCTGGCACTTGACGGACCGGCCTGGGCCCTCACTGCACTACCCAACCAACATGCCAAGCATCTGTCTGAAGCTATGCTCACAAAGAAAGGTGACTACAGTGCACATTATTTAGAATACTATGATTTTATGTATTACCTTTGTGAGTCAACTATGACAGTATACTTTCTGACTATTTAGGAGTTAGATTTCTTCATGGTGCTAGATGCTATTGTTATTCATATAGACCTGTTATTATTTTACCAATTGGCACATTATAACATGATCTATCACAAACGAAAACTGTTTGTGTGATTTACAAATTCTTATCCTTTTTAAAAGGTATCAGTAGCGACACAAAGAATATTTCAATTACATCAAACTGCTGGCTACAATCACTGACTAAAATCTGAAAAATATTATCCTATATTTTATACCATCAATCTATTGGGCCAATCAATCTCATAATATCAAACAAAGATCAAATCTTTTACAAACATGGTTGACTAAATAAAAGGAAATCCATGAAATCACATTCAATTCAACTTACTGGTTTTGAATATCACATATATATATTTTAAGTTTAATAGCATAGCTTTTTGTGGATCATCATTTGCCTGTTTACAGAGAATTACAAGTGAGACCTTGTACCTATGATGTAGTATTAATACAGTTTATTAATGTGGAGTCAGTTTACAAAATCGTTATTTAATGTTGATGGTTGTGTACAGAAGTGTGGAGCGTGTCTCGCTGGGCGGTGGTAACGGGCGCGGGCGCATGCGTGGTGGAGGCAGGCGCGGCCCCGGACCTACTGCGCGCGCTGTTGCGGGACTGTCGAGGTCCAGACTCTCACCAAGTCAAAGACTTCTTTCAGGTGACCACATAATATCTATGTACCTTTTTTTGTAACGGTTATGTCAGACTTGAGAATAAAACCCCACGCTGTCTTGGGTCTACAGACACTGGGGTGTAAAGTGGCCCATAAGGCATTTCCCTCGTACCCCGACTGGCCCTGGGCCATATACAGTTTCCAGATGGCCCCCTCGGGAATATTTACGTAACAGTTTAAAAAAATGCAGTTTTTGAACTACCGAATCCACTTTATTAACAACCAATATACTTTATATGCCTTTCATTCTAGTTATACAGCGTTGATCAAGCCTGCGCGTGCGCCTTATACCTTGCCTGTGAAGATATCACTAGTGGTGATCTTTCTATCAGTGAATGGGCGACGCGTGCATTCTTCCTTTACGGCAGTCAAGTGGCACCATCGCCAATGTTCCAGCAATCTTCACAAATGCCTTCCATTGGTAAAAAAACATCTAAATATTCTCATGACTTCATCCTTGTAGCACCTAACCCATGCCTGTATAGTTTTGCAATAATGTATGCAAATTTCCCGATTTGTTGATCTTCCCTTCCCTCCCATAGGCCACGGTGACCGCTTCCCATTAGGTGGGTCATGTGCTTGTCTGACGCCTATGTGGTATAAAAAAAAACATACAGTTACTGCTCTGCTCTCCTAGGTAGTATCGAGATGAACAGGCTATCCAACACAAAATGTGTTAAAAAACACACTCTCCAGCTTTACAATATTTGTGTAGATTGAATTATAAATGCTTATTAAATCATGTTAATTTTCTTATCCATAGCATCTCCTAAATTTTCACCGCGGCAAATGTCAACCCCTATGTCTATGAGAGGACCCCAAGGCCAAATACAGCAAGGAAAGCTAAACCAATCCTACCAAATGGGTTCACAAAATCAGTCATTCGGTGCGTCGCCGAATCAGTCCATGATGCCTCAGTCACCATTCCATCAGACCGTGATGAGCCCTTCAGGTTACAACCAGTCATCGTTTGTCGGCAATATGACGCAACAACAGAGAGATCCAAACTTCCCGATGCCTGTAGAATACAGCGCAAAGCACAATGGCCTTTATATATATGTCGGTAGAATTCTGTCTCCTATTTGGAGTTTGAAGTGTGTAACGATGTCGCACGCACCTGATAATAAAGAATTTGTAAGTAACATGTATATGATTAATGTATACGCAAATATGATTAACATACTGCAAATATAATTGTTATTAAACTGAAACTTTATTGAACAGATGAGTAGTAAAGTAACAGGTGAGGATTGCGCGTATATAGTACAGAAGCTGCATCGAGTGGCAGGCTTCATGCAGTGTACCCTCGCACCGCCACATTCCGAAGAGCATGCCTCATTGCAAGCTTTAAAATTGTTTATAAGTAAGTACTGAAGTCAACTAACTACCTACAGGTTTCATTACAATTTTATTATTGATTACTTGAAATGAGTTCGATTTTAAATTGTAAGGAATTTGCAATTTGTATGATAAAATAAAATTGTAAACTTATTACTGGATCAATTACTGATATTATTAGTGTTATATTTATAGCGTTGGCGATAGAAATGTTGAGTTTATGGAAGGTGTTGTGCGAGCACCAGTTCCACGTGATAGCTGCTAGTCTACCGCCTGAACAGCAGAATGCCTTACAGGCCGCTAGTTTTAGGTCAGTAAGTTCCTTTGTCCATAAAATATTAATACTGCTTGTTGCCCACATATTGTACTTATCTTAAGTATAACTTGATCATTTCAATGAGTTAAATGATTAAGTTACTGACTCACTTTCCCCAAACGCAAAGACGTAGTTAAGTATAGATTACGCATAATTAAAATATTGTTCTATTTGTTGACAGGGAACTGTTGGTAGGTGGACAAGAAGTGGCGTGCCTACTTTTAGGATCTCTAGTCGCTGGGTATTTGAGAGACAACGCGTCTGTTGACGGCATTTCACAAAAATTGAGACAGCTCTGCCCCACGCTTTATAGGCAAGAAGACGCTACGTGTTCTAAGGTAACAAGGATTGCTTGTCGCATATTGGCTAGATGTTTGTTATGAAATCATTAATACCAATTAATTACGTAAACATTTTATTTTAGGCTAACGAATTACTGATATTTGCGAAGCAACAGAAAAATCCAGCTGAGCGAGAAGAAATGCTTCAGCATGCGTTAAAATTATGTAAAGTAAGTTATATTTTTTTTTAAGTTATGAATTCATTAAATATAATTATACCACATTGTTGCATGAACAGGAATCACTACATAATTATAAATAAAAGTCCTCCGCCGCGTTTATTTGTCTGTCTGTTCGCCATGTACTCAAAGACTACTGCAGATTGTGGTTCTTGAGGAAGGTTTCAGTATTTATTTTGTTAAGTTTTTATATACATTGGTTAAAATATAGTGATAATTGTTGGTATCGGAAAAAAAATAAGCAGATGCCCGTGCCCCCGATACGATTACTTTCGGTCGCAATTAACGATATCCACGTGGGCGAAGTAGTAATAATACCCTTACCCTATAATGTAATTTATTTCAGGATGTAGCGCCAAACGTGAATCTGCCATTAGTATGTTCAAAATTAGTCTCGGCTGGATTTTACACTGGTGTAGTTGAGCTGTGCGTGGCGTGCGCCACCAAGCTGGATCCTCAGGACAAAGCCGTACACTACTACAAGAGCGACCAGCCGTCACAAGACAGAGAGGGCCATTTTATTTATTATAGAAGGTAATATCATTTTAACACTCACTATATATGAATGATCAGATGGCTTAACTATGACGTGTTAATGTAATTGTGTGTGTCTCTTTCTAACCAAAACATTATCATAGTAAGTCCTCAGATATTAGTGCTGATTCTAATGTTGCAAAACTCTTTAAACTTGGCAGAAAATTAATTGTACTGGAAATGTTTCAGAATGGAGATATACCGCGAGGTTTGCTCCGCACTGGAGCGCCTGTACGAGCGCAGCGCAGAGGCGTCGAGCAGTGAGCCGTCTCCGCTACGGCCGCAGCCCGCCGCCGACTCCATGCTCACGATGTCGCCGGCCGATGCTAACAACCATGTAAGATTTCTAAATTGTGTTAATAAATCTATCTCTTGTATTAAATTTAATTACTTACGAAAAAAATTTTTTTTTTCATTAGTTTTTTTTTATTACGAAAAAAGTAGGAAAAATGTCTCCTATTTTTAAAGCGTTTCCCGTACCCGTTAACCCCTACAGCTAAACTAAATTAGTCATAACCACTCAAAAATCCGAGCTGGTAAAATAGTAACATAAACAATTAAAATAAATTATTTTCTTTTTATGGATTTCAGGGCAGGAATTTGGTATGGGAGTGTTTATCTCGAGATGATGAACTTCTTCACGTTGCAGTGTATGAGTGGCTCGTTTCTAAACAATTGGGATCAGGTACTATTATGTTTAATCACTACTATGATTTTTTTATATCACTTAGACAACTTTTTATATGAGGCAGACAAGCACACAGCCCACCTGATGGAGAGCAGTTACTGTGGCCTATGATGCAAATATTAATAATAACTTAATTATTCATATTTGCATTAGTATGTACCCCCTGTAAGGGAGTGGTTGTGGGTTCAAGTCCCATCCTGGATGCTCTCTGTCAGATGTAATTCATTAAAAAAAATCTTCACTCTAAGCAATATTTTAAAGATTGGTAAGTATTCTGTAGTCATAACGAAGTGAAGTGACGTGATTCCGATATCGTCAGAGCTGCTGTCCCTGGGTACGGCGCCGCCCGCTTCGTTGCGTACGTACCTGCACGCGGCCTCGCGCTCCGCCTCGCCCGGCGCGGCGCTACACCTGCTCGACCTGCTGTGGAAAGTGCTGGAGAAGAGCGGGGACCACCTAGCTGCTGCTAATGTGCTTGAAGGCTTGGCTACCAAACCGGGGTATGTACTCAAGATTTATATAAAGAAGAACATGCAAATATTACTTTTCGTATTTCAAAAATATTAGACCACTTTTCAAGATTCTCTAGAAAAAAAAGGCAACAATAATAATGTCTAAAGATTTATATAAAGAAGAACATGCAAATATTACATTCCGTATTTCAAAAACATTAGACCAATTTTCAAGATTGTTCAGAAAAAAAGGAAACAAATAATGTGATCGACGGGCATAATTTTTTACAAAAAATTATGTTACTCAATACTCTAATTTGTGAGTGTATATTATTTTGAGTACTTTGTAAGCCAAGATGAATTAGTCTCTGAGTGTACGTGTGGTGTTGCGCAGCTCGGGGGCCACCCTGGCGCAGCGCATGACTTGGCTCTCGGCGGGCGTGGTGTGCGTGCGGGGTGCGGGGGCGGGAGGCGCGGGCGGCGCGGAGTTACTGCGGCGGTTGGAGGAGGCGGGCGAGGTGGCGCGCGTGCAGGCCAGCGTGCGCGCCGCCGCCTCCGCACTGCCGCGCCATCTGCAGCCGCATCCGCACCAACTGCAGCGTCTCGACGACGAGCTGCTGGAGATCACGCAGGTACGTACTGCGCAGTATGATGGTACGGACTGAACAGTACGGTATGGAGCTACAGATTATGCAGTACAGAAGTACTCTAGTACGCAGGTATTCACTTTTCGATATAATTACGTCATCCCTTCTGTGTGTCTTGAACTTAAGTGAACATTTTTGTATGTAATGTAATTGCCAAAATAAAAAAAAATACATCGCTCTACCACTAAGACGTAACTCAACAAACCATTATCTTCTATACTAATATTATAAAGAAGTAAAGTTTGTGTGTTTGTATATTTGTTAAATTGTAAGGGGTAATCTCGGGATATACTGAACCGATTTTAAAAATTCTTTCACCAATAGAGAGCCACATTATTGCTTATTGGAAAACTAGAATTTACACCCGGGCGAAGCCGGGTCCCGGGTCGCCAGTCATATATAATCAGTTAAAAATGTTCCTTGAAACGAAACCTTGTTAACTTTATGTTTCTTTCTAGCTCTACGAAGAATATGCAGATCGTTACAACCTGTGGGAGTGCAAACTTGCGATCGTTCAATGCTCCGGGCTCAACGATGCGCTACTGGTTGAAAATATCTGGAGCAACATCTTGGCCGAGGCAGAAGCGGCCGCTAGAACCCTCCCCACAAATGACGAGAGACTTGGTTCCGTACTCACCAAGCTTATCACGCTCGGAAGGGAATATGTTAACACAGGACACTGTTTTCCTCTATGTGAGTCCTATTTCTATTACTAGGGAGCCCTGTGTGAGGACTTGAATACGAAAATAAACTCATTGAATTCGTGAATCATGGATAGTAAACCTGACTCAAATATTTACCCATTACAGATTTCATTGTTCGTCAACTAGAAATAATGAGCTGTAAGCTACAAGCCGACAAGGGCATGGTCTTTAGAACAATTTTAAATATCGGCGTCTCACTGGAACAAGTTTTGGACATCTACATCAAGTAAGTACTCTATTTGAGTCAATTTAATAGGTCACATTTGACGTTTGTCAGTTTTATATTCATAATGACGTGACCTGTTAAAAAAGGTCGATTAAAACGAATGAATCGATACGGACTTGAAAGATAATGTGAATTTTTAAAATCCTCAGGTGAATCCCTGTCTCATTATTATTTTTTCTTGACAAGTACGACATGATCTATACTTATAATAAAACTGTAGAGAGGTCAATTCTGTTCATTGAATATATTTACAAAATAACTATTGGTGGATGATTGGTGATCGATACTAATGCGAAAAATGCAATCAGTAAATTTTTTGTCACTACGTGGTTATTAATTTTATGATGATATTTCTTCACAAGTAATCATTTCATTCGATTCTACTTATCAGCTTTCGATTTTTAGAGTAACATGCCTAGTGTTTAAAAAGAAAAAGGATTAACTGACACAACATTGTAATGACAAGGTAATAACGTTCAGTTCTTTAGATCAGAAGTTGTTTATTATGTTTAGAATGGTTTATTGGTGAAAGCAAAACGTAAAATTACTTGTATCTGTCATTATTACAATAAATATGTAATAGTAATTGAAAAAAGTTAAGCAATTGTGCAGTTCTAACAAAACGAAAAATATATAATTTGATGCCCACCGCGGCGCAGCGTTACAAGGTTGCGATGTTGAATTTTGATGAATTGTCAAATGTGGCCTATTAAATTGACTCCACTATAATTATTAATTTTATATAAAGTTTTTGCGAGCTTACCACTTAACCCCCAAAGGGTTCCAATGTAGAATCATGAATTTGGAATAATAATATAGTAATTCCAGAAATTCTACATATAGTGAGGTCTATAACTATAGGAATGCTAAAAGTTCTTAATTTTTGTTATTTTAGAACCATTATTTCGTGTAATTGATTCGCCATCAACTTGACTTTCACCTATGGAGCCTTAATAATAAATAAATCGCTAACCTCGATTGAAAAATTTTGTGTAATGAAGTATCTATTTAATTTTTAAACACGTGAGTTCGATGGCAAATGAGGTATTTTCTCCTGGTTCGTCTTACAACGGTGTTCGGTCCGCAGACTGGTGAGCCTGAGCGAGCGCGTGTGGTTGGGCTGCGGCGACGAGAGCCACGTGTGTCGCGTGGCGGCGCTGCTGCTCGAGGGCGCCCGCGCCGAGCTGGCTCCCCTGCCGCCCACGCCGCGCCGCCGCGCGCTGTCACGCTGCAAGGACCTACACGAGACCGCGCTCTCCGCACTGCAGGTTCGTACTGAACTTGGGGACTCATCGATCATCGACTCGCTTGCCTAGAAGCTACCTAGGCTACCTACAATCCTTGATAATACTATCACTTACCAACAACTGAAATGACAGGCAACCCACCCTCGCTATGCTTCGAATTATATGAGTTTTTTTACTCAGCCACATAATATACAGAAAGATCTCATTTTCTATCAATCCACGCCCAGTTGAAAAATTCACCCTGTATATCCATGGTGGCTAGTAAGTAAAGATCGTTTATTTATTGTCATGTTCTACAATATATTATTTGTTGCAGGCTCGACCGAACACACAGCGTCTCATCGAACGTTTATCAGTGGCGCAGGCGCACCTGGATCGTTTGGACTAAACTTAATGATATTAATTAGTTGTAATATAAAGTTTCGTATCGAACCGTACATATTTGTGCACATTACTTAATACAAATCTGTGTGCTATATTTGACTGCCTTTTTAAGCTCCAGTTGTTTTAATTTAAGTCTTTATATCAGGAAGGAAAACATACCACTGTATCGCCTTGGAGGCTATGTCGTAGCATAGCTGGGCACCGTTAATCAAATAGTTAACTTCGTTAATCGCTTATCCGTTACTGAAAAAGTTAACTACGTTAACCCTTAATAGGGCCCGAGCCTGTGAGTGCTTTTTCTTCAAACTAACACTGGTTCCTGGCTAATAATAGGTCACAGATTTCATTTTTCTAAATATTTTTTATAGGGGTTGCATTTTAGGGGTAGTTTTTCCGGTGGTAAATAATATACCATTGCCCGTTTACAACTTCAAAATTTTGCGGAGTGGTGGTAAAATTGTTACCATTGCCCCTTCTGGCGCATTTTTATTTTAAGACTAGTGGTTTCACCTGTGTTTGTCATACATTTTTTGTTAAATAAATTTATGTAGCTACCTTATTATTTTATTTATTATTTTTTATTGTTATCTATACTAATATTGAAAACAAGTAAGATTTCTATTCATAGACTAAAAAAATATTCGTACTTTATGACTAGGTATATCCATCAACTTCTAAAGAAATTACGTAAACTATTTATGAAAGCTTTTTAGTAGTGAACTTTACACGAGTCCCGGCTTACCGTAACAAACAAACTGATTTTTATATATAGTTACCTACGGTTTTTAGTAAGTATAATCGGGCAATGGTAACTATTTTACCACTTAAAAACGATATCGAAAAATGTATTAAAAATCGTCCCTGAAAGCTGCTAATACGTAAAACGAAAGTAAATATACCCTATTTTATAAATTTGTATCGCAAAATCTCTTATAAGAATTATTGTAGAACAAATTTGCACAAAATCCGCACTCGACCACTAAAACATTCAATTTTTGCCACCAAAATTCGTTGGGTCAACTTTGACAGTACCGTAGATTGCTAAAATGACTTTGACAACTTATGAAGTGTTAAAAATATGATAGTAAACTTACTAAAAAAATATAATGAGATCAAGGAATAACATTTAATGTGTCCATTTTAAATATATCTCAAATTTTGTAGAAAAGCAGAAAGTGGTAATATATATACCCTTACCCTATTAAGGGTTAACAGTTAAAGCGCTACTTTTCAGGAAATTTAACGCAAGTTAACGTTAATCGTTAATCCGTTAACATATGTGATAAAAATTGTATCTATACACATAAAATGAATGACTGACTGACTGACGGATCAACGCACAACCTAAACCGCTGATTGTAGAAACCTGATACATAGAAAGGGTGTTCTTTGTATGACATAGGCATCCGATAAGAAAGAATCCGAAAAGAAATGGGGTCAAAAATGGGGGGCAAAGTTTGTATGGGAAAACGCATTTTTTGACCAACTTTTTTGATGGAACACCTAACGGGGTTAAAAAGACGTAGAAAGTTATTTTGCGTTTTTGATTTAAATTATATTTTATTTTCATTCATTTACATAAATATTCTTTAACCTTTATAATAAAGTCTAGATTTAATCCGACGGCACATACAAAAAAAATCGAAATTCAAATGAAATATCCCATATATATCGCAATAAAATGAATTTAATTTGATTTGATTTGAAATAGTTTTAAAGATAACTAGATTAGTTTAGTGAGATGAGCAACAGAATTAACGCTATTTTGTAAGTACAAATTGGCAAATCAAAGATTTGTTCTAAAGTGCTCCCTAACCGCGAGCATTCGCCTGTAATGTTAGGTATAGATTCGAACATTTGATATGTAGGTACATCAGCGAAGGAGGGTAGAGTGGAGATTAGAGGGGAGGGTAGGAGAGAGGAGTGGTGAGTGATGTGCAGAGTAGAAGGGAGGGGAGAAGAGAGTAGTAGTGAGTGATGTGGAGAGTGGAGAGGAGAGAACGGGAGGAGAGTGGAGTGGAGAGTGAAGTAAACTCCGTCACTTTAAAAAAGACTTTTGTTGCCGATAACCGACATCCACGCGGGCGGAAAGCTAGTCTCCCTTTAAAAACTGTTGGTTTTGGAAGTTGACAGGTTAGAAAAAAAAAAAGAGGGATAGGTATGTTGACAATATTTTTTCATTCATTTGGATGATTGACTAGTTGCGTTTTGGTCGAAACACTAATTAGTTATCAAACAAACTAATTTTAAGATGTTATTTTTAGGCCTTCGCGGTTTTGACTTCTATTTACGTAGTCTTCGGGATTTACACACGAATATTTGAACACTTACTTGGGTACTGACGTTTCGGTAGCGTTGCAGCAGTTGTCGAACGTACATCTTAGAATATGTTGGATTAACGATTAACGGACTTAGGGAAATTTAACGGAAGTTAACGAGTCCGTTAACATATTTTCAAGTTAACTTGAAAGTTAATCCGTTACTCGAAATGTTAACTTCGTTAATTAACGATTAACGGATTAACGAGTTAATGCCCAGCTATGTGTCGTAGTCTGATATAATAAGAAGATTTAGAGTATCGTTAAAACCATTTTAATAATATAATTACAAAATAATAAATTTATACTTAAACTGTTGATCTATAAATTAATTAAGAAATTCTGAAAATGTAGATATGCTGACATTATATTAAAAATACTAAACATACAGACAGAATCCATACAATAAATTAATACATTTATCTATTAAAGCTGTTGCGTGATAACACGTCCAGGGGCAGTGACATACAAACATTCTTCTTTCAATTAAATTATGTAAAATGTACAAATATGTTGAATCATGTGCATAGGTCTAAATGTAATGTTGATATACATCTAAAAGGCACTATGGAAATGTTTCTATTTTTGTAAATAAACTATGATTCAAGAATAACATGATGGCTTCTAATTTTTTTTGTCTTTTCCACCTAATTATTACTAAATAGACTAGACCCAAAATATAAAAATACATTTATCATAAATAGCAATTTGAAAGATTTAAGAGCTTTTAACCTTTGAACAAAAATATTCTAAGACATACTCATATAGCGCTATCTAGACTAAAAGTAAGCAAAACTTAACTATAGTGGAGTCAATTTAATAGGCCACATTTGACAATTCATCAAAATTCAACATCGCAACCTTTTACGCGACGCGCCGCGGTGGGCATCAAATTATATATTTTTCGTTTTGTTAGAACTGCACAATTGCTTAACTTTTTTCAATTACTATTACATATTTATTGTAATAATGACAGATACAAGTAATTTTACGTTTTGCTTTCACCAATAAACCATTCTAAACATAATAAACAATTTCTGATTTATAGAACTGAACGTCATTACCTTGTCAACGCCTTGTCATTACAATGTTGTGTCAGATAATCCTTTTTCTTTTTAAACATTAGGCATGTTACTCTAAAAATCGAAAGCTGATAAGTAGAATCGAATGCAATGATTACTTGTGAAGAAATATCATCATAAAATTAATAACCACGTTGTGAGAAAAAAAATTACTGATTGCATTTTTTGCATTAGTATCGATCACCAATCATCCCCCAATAGTTATTTTGTAAATATATTCAATGAACAGAATTGACCGGTTATTCCCGCTCGTCACCCCAAGCTTTGTCCCCTCCGGTGACAAGTGGGAATTATATTGAAAAAAAATCCCATATGTCACCCCCAGGTGACGAATGGGATTCCACTTAGAAATCATCCCAGTCGTCACCGCTAATAAAAGCTTGCTAAAACCATAGTTTTACATTGCGTATGGAAATTTGTTTTTGAACTAAATAATACAATAAAATTAGACAGCCAAAACTTTTTATTTGCTTTTATTTTCAAAATCAGGTTCTAAACGTTTTACATTCAACACAAAAGTATTCAGTAACTAACTACGAGTATAGTGAATGTAGCCTAGTCAATTATGTAAATAGTGTTGATCTGTGATAATAAGAATTATTTAAAGTTAGTATAGATACATTTTAAGATTTTTTTTATATTATTTTTTTTATATTTTGTAACGCTATGGTGATTACTTTCAAACTGAACCAATGAATGTAGCCTAGTCAATTATGTAAATAGTGTTGATCTGTGATAATAAGAATTATTTAAAGTTAGTATAGATACATTTTAAGATTTTTTTAATATTATTTTTTTTATATTTTGTAACGCTATGGTGATTACTTTCAAACTGAACCAATGAATGTAGCCTAGTCAATTATGTAAATTGTGTTGATTTGTGATAATATTATTTAAAGCCACCACTTTTGCGCCACTAAACGCAAAGACTGTTGTTAATACTTTTGTGTTGAATGTAAAACGTTTAGAACCTGATTTTGAAAATAAAAGCAAATAAAAAGTTTTGGCTGTCTAATTTTATTGTATTATTTAGTTCAAAAACAAATTTCCATTCGCAATGTAAAACTATGGTTTTAGCAAGCTTTTATTAGCGGTGACGACTGGGATGATTTCTAAGTGGAATCACATTCGTCACCTGGGGGGTGACATATGGGATTTTTTTTCAATATAATTCCCACTTGTCACCGGAGGGGACAAAGCTTGGGGTGACGAGCGGGAATAACCGGAATTGACCTGTCTACAGTTTTATTATAAGTATAGATCATGTACTTGTCTTATTTTGCTCCTTAAATTTACGAAAGAAAAAATAATAATGAGACAGGGATTCACCTGAGGATTTTAAAAATTCACATTATCTTTCAAGTCCGTATCGATTCATTCGTTTTAATCGACCTTTTTTAACAGGTCACCTCATTATGAATATAAAACTGACAAACGTCAAATGTGGCCTATTAAATTGACTCAACTATAGCTTGTATTATGGGTTCTAGAATGCAGATGTATGTATTAAATGCACTGACCGGGATTGAACCCCAACCTCTGATTTGCCAGTCGAAAGTTCTAGCGCTATGCCATTGATAAATCTAGGGTTAGATTAATTATAGATTTAGATTGGTTATATGCTCGATGGATTTAGATAAGCGTCTAAATCTTGCTATTTATTCATGGCACTAATTATTATTGATGTTGTGATCTACAAAAATACTTATCGGCTAGGCAACGTGGTATGCTTGTGTTACGAGCAGTGATGGGTTATTGCCCAGTATTAATCGGGTGGATTGAATAAATGCCCCATAATAACCCGAAGTGTCAGGGCCAGTCAGGGCATAATCCTATCACTACGACGACAAGCGACGACAAATAATTGCCTTTCCATGGCTGCACCAATTTCGTCATACTAAATACTTTTTAGAAAATATATCTACAAACTAGAAAAAAGTTCTCAAGAAATAAGCGGTGGTAATAATATTTTAAAGATATACCTGGCATCTTGCTTAAGTAGTTACATGCGTGTACGAAGGCCTATTAACAATTAAGAAAATGAATGAAATAAACTAAATTGCTGATAGAGTTAAACTATGACTACAATAGATATAGATGATGCATGAACTACTGATCTAAATCTTTACTGATTGTAACTAACAATACGTTCCGTCGAAGGCCGAAGTAGAATAAAGTAAGCCGGTAGAAACCGTGTTTTATGTATAGGTACTTTGCTACTGGTGTACCTTGAGGCAAAAATCTTGACCGTGTAGTCAAAAAGTTTGCGCATGTGCACTAACTGCTCAATCAACAAACCAACCAATGACGCGAGCCCTACAAGCCCGTGATTACTTTAATATTTCTATGATTGGTTCATTAGCGCGCCTCCGTCGTCGCGCCCCGCCCTTTTTTTTTCCGTGCGGAAATCCTCATGGATACCCACCCTGCGGCCAGAGGGGCAGGTTATGTCGGACTCTTACCGACTAAAACCGCACGCCGTCTAGGGTCTTCTGACGCCAGGGTGTAAGGTGGCCCAAAGAGCATTTCCCTCGCACCCCGGCTTGACCCGGGCAGTCGCGCCCCGCCCTTACGGTCAAAAAGATCAATAAATTCGTTACTGTGCATCTAGAGTACATTGTCAAGATTTTTGCCTCTATCTTTATATGTATGTGCATGAATGTGTATTTAATAGATAATTAGAATTACTTTGTTCAGTATTTACAATCCAGGTTCCCAAGTTTTCTGGGAGTGAAATAAGATAGGAAGACATCGTTGATATCATGCGTGTCCTTTAAAAATGAATAAAAACAATGATTAATGATACATGAACAGTGAGAGTTATGAGGAGTCTTCACCGAAGGGGTTCGTAGTTACCTGATGCCCTTGGTGATCGTCGTCAGGGTATGAGTACACTCCGCCGTGCTGACCGCCACTAATTGTGGGCAAACCTACGGTATTCATCGGCGAAATTATTACATTGTTGTATTGCTGCTTTGGGGGATCTCTCCCAGTCGAACTATTTCTTATGACTGTCGTATAAGTTGGCGTTGATTTAGTAGGCATGTCTTTTATCCTAGTCGCGGCTCGGTAAGTGCCGAACTCGTCGGGCGGAGGCGGCAACGAGAACCCGTCGGATGTTTGAGTTATTTCTGAAGTTTCATCGCTAAGCTCCTTCGCTAGCTTGTGGCGCATTTTTCTAGGCATAGTGTAGAACGTGTTCATCTGAAAGTGGTAAGATTCTAAAACTGAAATGGTGGTTATTATTCCAATCTAATTCAAATCGGCTGTGCAATTTCAAAACCTAGTAAAGGGTACAAGATAAATTTAATTAAAAATAAAATTAATAGTGTTTTTTTTTGCGTTTATCAGCATTTTTTTAAAGATCCTGCAACTAAGCCAAATGGCTTGTTTTCTTTGGTCGTGTAATGTAATGGTCCGGATTTGAACTTAAGACGTCTCGATCGTAACGTAGACTTGCTAAGTTTGGACGATATATTTGGACATTGGGAATATTCTCATAACATGCAAGATGCAAAAACAGTTTTTTTTCAGCAGGTATCCCTTACAAGGTTTTGTAACTGCACAGTCGAAAGATAGGTGATGTTTCTTACCGGTCGAGAAACATTATAATTCGTCTCGGGAGGTAGATGTAAGACTAGATGGTCACACATGGGGTCCATATCTCTCTTTCTATTGATGTTTTGAAGAGAGTGTACTCTGCAGTTATTGCTGTGGCGTGATATATCTTGTGGCTTGTTGTAGCTCTCCGGCTCGACCATGTCATTCATGTACCGCGCCGAATGGAACGAGCTGGTCCGCCTGACGTCGAAGTTCTTCGAGGGCTGTCGCGAGACTGCCTTGCGGAATGACCCAGTTCGTCGCACGTTGGACTCGCTTCCATCGTCACTGTCATGATAGGTTTCACAGTTGGACTCTGCGAATATTAAAAAGTGAATATAGTGTAACCGAGTAATCTATCTATTTACCTTTCTAACCTTTCCTTGTTCCGATTATGTGGGATCGACGGCGCCACACCTCATTCTCCTCCATTCATTCCAGTCAGATATCATCTTCTCTGTCACTCCCTTGGCATATCCTTCATCTATCTTTTCTTGGGACTACTCCTGCTTCTAAAGCCATCTACATTCATACTTTGAACCTTTTTGACAAGATTAGGTACTAGCATTGCATATCACGGCAGTCGCTCTCTATTTTTTTCATTCACTGGCGCAACTTACAAACTTCCTTTATTATAATCAATTCTTATTCGGTCCATAATCATCACACCACACATATATATCCATCTTAACATTCGCATCTGTGCTACATGCAGTTGTCTTATTTTTGTTTTAAGTTAAGCTTATTTTTGTTTTAAGCTGCTTAAGGGTAAATTGGGGATAGAAATCTTCGAAATTCGGCAAAAATCATTCAGGTTGTTATTTTGACGTCATAATAATAGGTAGGTAAGAGAGAAGTAGATACCTTCAGTATTGTATGCACAGAGAGGAGGGTCGGTTCGGTCGCGGTCGCGAGGCAGGTCGGCCCGTGTGGCCCGCTCGTAGGTGCACAGCACGAGGCTGCAGGCCGCCAGCGCCACGAGGGCCACGCCGCCGCACAGGGCCAGGGCCAGGGTCGTGATGTTTGCTACCGCGCCTCGCGGAGATGGCGGCTCCACTAAAATAGTACATGTTGATAATCTTTATGGATGAAATCTCATATGGATCACAAAGATTTAACCTAAAATATTGTAGGCGCCTACTGTGGTTCGCTCCTGAAGCACGGCGACGTGATCAAAGTAGACATTTTTTTATACAACGTAGGTGGCAGATAAGCACACGGCCCACCTGATGGGAAGCGGTCACCGTGGCCTTGGACGTGTCCAACACTAAGGGTGTCACACACGCGTTGCCTACCCTGGAGGAGGGCTAGGAAGGGGTGGGGAGGCTAGGAAGGGGTGGGGGAGGAGGGGTACAGTGAGCTCTGGCTACCCTACTTACCGGCGGGAACACAACACGATGGTTATTATGGCCGCGGTCTCCTGTAGGGCGGAGGTATTTACTACGCCAGTTGGACTGATCATTCCGGACGAGAAATACCGTCGTGTCCTACCTCCTTAAATTATAAGACTAAGTTACCAAAGCCGCGTCCAATATAAGCCCAATCTTGTTTAAGTCACTTCGGTTAAGTACACCAAAGTGCGTCACAGTGCATGTACCAATGTCAACCTCTCCAGCTGATTAACGAATAAGGCTCTGGCGCAGGCCTTCCTCTCGGAGTTGGTAGGTCCGACGGCAATCGCTCTCGCAAAAGCTAAGTTAAATCAAGAGTGGGGAGTGGACCCCCTAGGCTCCAAAGTAACGCTGTACTACTACAATCTCAATCTTGAAGTCATTTCGGGTAACTGCTCCACAGCGCGCCACACAGTATATAGATACCTAACGCCAGATTTACCTTTTGACTCATCGATAATGCTGTCTTTGTTTATTTCTACAGTCTGACTGTCGCCTTTCGCATTGAAAGCGATTATCGCAAATTTGTAGAATTCACCGGTAGGTTCCGGGATAATGAACTTTGGTTCTAAGTTTACTATCGACACCAACACTAAATGCTCATCGCTATCATCATCTGATTGTTTAACTATGAATTTGAATTTCTGAAACAAAAAGCACATTGACAAAACTAGATAGATATACATTGATAAAGAAACCTTCGAGATGTGAAATATTAAAACCAAATTGCTATCGTAAGTAGTACCTATTATATTTTTCATCGTCATACATCGTATTTTTATCGCCTCAACAATAGGTCCAATGAAATCGCAGAAAAAGTAGAGAGGTGATGTTTAAGTTAATTTTTTTTATACTACGTAGGTAGGACAAGCACACGGCCCACCTGATGGGAAGCGGTGACCTTGGCCTATGGATATGTGCAACACTAAGGGTGTTACACACGCGCTGCCTACCCTAAAGGGAAGGGGTGGGGAGGAGGAGGGCTACAGTGAGCTCTGGCTACCCTATTAATGGCGGTTGTACAACACAATGGTTATTATGGCCGCGGTCTTCTGTAGGGCGCAGGTACTTACTACCCCATTCGGACAGCTCATTTCGAACGAGAGGTACCGTCGTGTCCTACTTCCTTTATTTATTTTGACATTTTGGCCACGTGACAACTTTAACTGCGATTTCATTGGTTGAGAGAATGAAGATATATGTACTACGCACTACGCACGTCATGCTGAGGAGCTGTGGTGCCATACATACCTGTGGTAATCCCCCATCATGTCCTTTTTCACACGTCACTGTGATATCGTTATCAACGTTCTTCTTAGCTTGGCAGTTAGTAGGTGGCTGGGGAATAGTTTCGTCTGTCACCAGAAATGTACAAGCACTATGTAAATGCTTCTCAGTTGGCACCACATTCTGTCCCCAGCAGAATATAGTACCTGAAAAAAAATATTTTTTATAAATAGCGACATTAACTTCCACCAACGGTATCAAAGACGGTATATTACTGAACGGTAATCAAAGATTTAATAACCCGTTTTATCGAATTTTGTAATAATGTGGTTAATTCATTCTTGTGTACCTGCGTTAGGAGAAAAAGAGGATACATTTTGTAGCACTAGGACAATGTAGGTACATACTAGAGTTAAGACAGTGTCATCCAGATCCACGTTAATTATAGTTTTTATACTTATATACAATGTAACATCTGTAAGTGTATAGAATGCCTATGTATAATTAACTACTTAAGTTACATATACCTAAGTATGCCTATAGATAAGTACTTACTAAAAGCAGTTTCATTAGATTTCTCAAACAAATGCGTTGGTTCATCAGTCTCAATGATATTATGTGGCTGGCTTTTTAGACTCGTAATATTCGCACCGGCATCCGCTATAATCCATCGGTAGGAAAACGGCTCCGGATTGGCTTTTACATTGCACGTTATATTTATAGCGTCGTTTTCACCAAATCCATACTCTATTATATTGTTGTCTGTACAGTACGCTGGATCTGTAAATTCATGATGGTTCATGAATGTTCTTATTATAAACACACATCAATAGTAAGTATAGTGCACGGCACCTAACTTGGCAAGATTTTGGAGTAGTGTGGGCCCCACTACTCCAAAACCTTGCCTAGATAGATGCCGTACACTATACCTGTTTATATGCGACGCATTTTGCCATAAACAAGTATTACGGTATCTAACTTGGCAAGGTTTTGGAGTAGTGGGGCCCATACTACTCCAAAATTTTGCCAAGTTAGATGCCGAGCACTGTACTACGTATATATTATATTATTTGCATTGGTCTGGGTGTTTCTATTTATAATAACTTAATAAATATTTACAAAAAAAGTATACATATAAGTAAATTTATCTGCATTCTAGAACCCATAACACAAGCTAATTAAACTATGCTTACTTTGGGTCTAGAGTGTGCTTTGTAGAACGTCGTAGAATATTTATTTATTTATACCTACTTAATAAAATGTAGGGGGTTGTTATGACAAAGTTATTGATACAAGATTATTATAATATACATTATAAATTGTATAATGCCATAATCTTGTGCAGAAACTCTGATTATCACACCAGCTTGCCGATAACACGACATTTCATCTGCTTGACTGGGTACCTACATGTGGACCCCGCCATCTGTGTACAGTCCAGTCCATAATTATGTTGACCGTTGGCGGTCTGTAGCAGCCTGGGCCTCGATTCTGCTAAAGGCAAACCACTGTAAAACCACTGACACTCTTAAAATGCTATTTAATTTTAGACTTTACCGCTATACAATTTAAGTCTAAAATCAAATGAAAAGAATTCGTTTAACTTTTTCATTCGCTCTACAAAATATCATTTGACTTTAGACTTTAACCTGATAACAATAAAGTCTACAATTAAATGGCATTTTTTAGAGTGTCAGTGGTAAATCAGTGGTTTGTCTTTAGCAGAATCCAAGGCCTGGTCATCAGCTCCGAAATGACCTACAGATAGTGAACCTGGGAAATTCCAACCTATCAAGTGTGTCTGAGTACTTACAAGTAACATCGACAACCAAAGGCTCGCTGTATGTTGTGCCCTCGTTGTTGGTCGCGACACAGGCGTATTCGCCTGCGTCATCTTCCGACACATTATTAAGCTCCAATTTTTGTTGTATCGCATCCCTACTACTTTTATCCATCATGTCTTCCTAGAAAAAAATAAATCAAAAGTCCACAGGTTTGTCTTTATTTTGTAAAAAAGGGTGCGATTCGTAGACTGAGGACAATTCTGTCTACGGTGTGATTCGTTTTGCCATACATTGGGCAAACTATTCATCCCAATCAAAATTTGTTAAGAAAAACATTTTTACTGAAAATTAAATTCTCAACAAAGCTTCTGTAACTTTCATTTGTGGCACCAAAGATATCAGCAATCAGAATGCTTTTATTTGTGCGACGAATTTTTTTCCGATATAGCGTGAAAATCATTTACACCCCTTTTTACAAGGTGGCTGCCGCAGGACGAGTAACGAGCCCGCAAAATTGAAACTAACTTGACGCTACCCTGGCATTCAAAAGAGACCATAATGCAGCACTTTTAATGTAAACAAATGTTAATATTTACCTTGTGGAACCATACCACTTCATAAACAGAAGGATTTGCTTGGTATTTACAGGAAAGCGATACATTTGAACCTTTTACAATAGCCAGAGTGTTATTCTCCACGTCATTCTGCACGACTACTTCTAGTACGGGCGCATCTGAAATTATTGTAAGTATGTATGTTAATATTTTTCGAAAAAGTAAAAAAATACTTGCTTTTTCAAAAGCGGATTTAAAGTAAAAGTGGTACATCTAATTGCATTATGTATTATACGTTTTATCTTGAATGATTTGTGAGTACGTAAATATCTACTTATCTACATACTTCATGCCTAGATCTAATTAATTTCATCTAAGATATAGGTACTACAATAATATCTCTATACCTATGATACCTACAAGTAATAAATCAAAATGACAGAAATTAATCAATGTGGACATATTTTTTGTAGAGGACGGGAATTATAGATCTTTCTTTTCCATAATTCTTTTAATAATGATAATTCTTTTTCATAATACCTACAACATTTAGTACACACACGGCCACCTGAAAATAAGTGGTAACAAACTCTTCATTAAAAAACACACCTATTACCTAAGTAGTGAAAAGTAACGTTGATTGCGGTTTTCTGTGGGGCAAAGGTAGTTCAACATATTTCCCAGTCGAGCGACTTCAGATTCGAACCGGAAACCTCGTTATGTCTAAACTAAAATCCCAAATTTGTGTTCTCGTCCCAGTTAGAAATAAGGCGATTGAGGTAAAGAAATTGTGTTTGCTCTAAGGGTCTGACAACTTACATAAAACGGTGAGGGGTAGAGGCTGCGCACATACGAGACGTTCGTTGTTGCGCTGATTGGACGGCGCACAGCACGTGATCTGCGACTCGTCGTGATGTCGGTCTATCGTTAACTGAATCTCGCTAACTACAAGTCTTTGGGAAGGTTCCATCTAGAAAATAAAAAGCCACTTCAAAAATGCTTTATTATCTCTAGTGTTGGCACTAAAGTAGTGATCATGATAGTTTCAGTTTCTTAATAGGTAGGTACATTACTTTTCCAAGGTCGTTGGAGAGAAAAAAAGGAGTTTAATTTTCCGAAAATTTAAATTGATTCAAAATTAACGAAAATATCGGGAAGCACAAAAACCTACCCAGTGAGAAGAAATTTAAAGTATTCGTACCAGTACTATAGCTACTAAATTTTTTTGTATGACTTTAAACGAAATATAATTTGTGCCATTATGCTTAATAGCATTACGTAAGTAGCTGGGCACTTTTCTCGATAAACAGGGTATCCAAAATTCGAACCGGTATGTAGTTCGTGAGATTAGCGCGTTCAACCAAACATACAAGGCTTTCAGCTTTATAATATTAGATTAGTAGATATAGATAACGAAAGAAACGCTTCAAATAGTCATCAATAGGCACACCTGGTACACTCACAGTAATTTTCTGCTCCAAGTTGATCAGCAGATTATCGCCAAGTCTCCACGAGATGGGAGGCAAAGGGCGAGCGCCCAGCACACGGCACTGAAGCGACAGGGTCTCCCCAGCCCGCACACTCGCTTCAGAATCCGGACCATCGCTTCTAAGGGACACTAGATCTGGTGGTACTGTTAACAGAACACGGCATTTAGATTCTTATCACTTTAAAGCCAATAAGAGGCAGGGGTCATAAATAACTCTCTTTAATGTTTAATAATTCAAACCATAAATAACTCTTGAGGTGAAGTCATGTTGACGTGTCCATTATAAAAAAAAGAAAAATGTAACTACTCATGTCCTTAATAATTAAATTATAGTGTAAGTACAAGTATAATGGAATTTGTTAAAAAATTACATCACAGTATTGAGTTACGGTTATGTAAATTTGTGTGAATTATTTTGCATGAAACTGGCTTCAAATTTTCAAAATACAGTTACATTTTAGCAAGATTAAGATCTTTGTATTCTAAATTGTCTAGTATAATTTGATAGACTTATTTTATACTTATTAATAAATTAATTTAAAGAAATAACCAGACAGAAAAAAGAGTTTAGCTGTTTTTACTCACAGTACATATCTATCGTGACATCTATAGAAAGTGGTGTAGTTTTTTCGTTGTTTTTAGCGAAGCATGTGAAGACTCGCCCGTGGTCTTCTCGCTGTAGCGGGCCGTAGTTAAGGTCGCTGCGCACTCGGTGCTCTGAGAGCGGAGTCAGTGTGTTCTTGAGTAGCCGCTGTTCTGTCCACCATGCCAGCGATGCTAACGGTTTACCTACAATATGAGCTTTTCATTTATCGATTTTCGTGTTTTAGATTGACATTCACCACAAATTTAGTACTTACCTACCTAAGTACTTTAAGTGTTTTGTTATGATTCATTAACATGGCGCATATTGTAAGAAGCCTATGTCTAGCAGTGGATGTCGATAAGCTAATTGATTGATTGAAGAGTTATTGCTATAGGTACTTACCTGATTCTATTTGCGAACAATTTGCTTAACAAATCCTTTAAGAATGTAACTTTTGGTAGGTACCAAAAGTTAACACAATGGACGTGCCTACCTACCTAGTGGTAAATAGTTTATTACAAGGTAGGTACAGTACAGAGGTCAATTCGTTTGCAAATGAAACATTTGACTTATAAATATAATTATATGAATAATAAATAAAAAAATAAAAATAAAATAGAGATTTAGACATGACGTAGATAATATAAAAAAAATAGAGATAAATATATATATTCGGAGTAAAATAAATATTTATTTGTACTGTATCTACTTATTCTTCATTGTTACCTACATTGTTACAGTAGTCGGTTGTCGTTCTTTGTGTAATATTACGAGTAGATAATATACACGATTGAAAAAAGGGGTTACCTCCATAAGCGACGCATGCGAAATGTACAGAGTCTCCCACGTAGTAAGGCCCGACGTTTTGACTAGTGTTGACCCCAGCGCTGGCCTTCGCGACTTGGGTCCCATTTTCGTGCACCATCCACAAAACACGTGGCGGTTCTACATGGAAATAAAAAAGAGCAGTTATAAACGTACCTATAATTAGCCAATTTCAGTTAAGAAAGTTACTCTCAGAAGTAGCTTAACACACTACAAGTTACCGATTACCTTAGCTATAAAACCTTAAAACTAGGTATATTGAATTACTTATTGATGCACTTCAATGTAGTTCGATTGTAAAATTGTTAGTGTTCAGCAACTTTTCAGCGATTATTCGATTAGACGATGTACTTATTCATGAGAAGACCACGACTGACAGACAGGGAAGTAAGAAAGTGAGTGACTTTAACGTTGCGCCGAACCCTGATAGGTAGGTACACCTAGGTAATTGGGACAAGGACGAGCAAATGATGATAATTAAATCTATTCAAAGTTAAAATATACGTTAATATGTTGTACTTAGGTAAACCTTTTTCTTTTATCTGTGTGGAAAACTACGTGTAAAGTCTGCCCAGGGCACGATGAATCTCTATTTCTAATTATACTACTTAAGGTCGCATTGTATCTATGACATCAGAACTACTAGAGGGAGAGACAATGTTCTTAGATGTCTCTTGGGTACCTACATTAGGGAGAGCAAACTACCCTCGACATCATTCGTTGCTTTGTTAATCTGGTAGCGATCAATAAGGCTCTGACGCAGGCTATTCTTTCGAGGTAGGAGGCTTGGACGGTACGTACGATCGTTCACGTAAAAATATAGGTAAGATAATCAGGTAAGGAATTTGTCAGAAAGGGGTCCGCTTAGTGCACACTAAAGAATAAGAGTTAGATTTTTTATTTATTGTTCAAAACATTTGCATTATTGGAGATCTAGAATTTACAGAAGATTTTATTCATAAGTATGTACCTAGATAGGTACCTACCTTAGTACAAATTTATGATGTGATCATTGGATTTGAAGTATTTTGAGTTAGAAACTTGAACCAAAAATGGCTAGCGTCTTAGGAAAGTAAATTGATGCATCAATTTACTTGTCTTACTTTCATAATGTAATTCAACACACAAGAAAGTAATCTACATAATTAACACTTGCAGCTGTTGATTATTATCACGAATACATAAATAGGTAAGATATGACGATGAATTATAAGTTAGCATATAAAACTGTAAGTAATAGGTATAGAATGGAATGGCATAAGACGAAGATTCACGTCAGATTGCTTATTCTGCGAGCTATGTAGGTAACTTTAGTTCTTTGTTGTATGATTCTTTTGATTTTTTTGAATTTGACCCATATTAACAAACTAACAAACAACATAGCAAGTTAGTAAAAGCTTGTAAAAAACAAATTAAGAAGCCTATAATCACTATAATTCTCAGGGAGCGCTATCCTCAAAAACATTACCTATCTAATGTTAGTTAAGTTTTACCTAATATACCTATTATGTAGACATGTCTTGCTTAAAATAGTACAAAGTCAGTAACCCAGCTAATTATTATGCTATTAATGATGTAATGTTTACGTCGCCAATTGTTTAATAAATGAAGCGAATTGTTCCGGCGCTGTCAGCTTCCTCATTAACAGCGCACCAATTAACGGAGGCGGCCGCTATAGTGCCAGATAGGTAAATTTTAGTTCGCCTCGTTACTGCTTTGTTGATTTTGAATACTTTTAAAGAAAAATATTCCTATCGCTTTGAATAAAGCTTCAGCAAGTTTTTGTGTGAAAATATTATTGCAGTTTAGTTTCGATAGATAAAAAAGATTTATATGATTGTAGATAGTAAACCAAATTATCGCTCAAAGTTATCGTTTGCAACAGTAACAGACTCAAGTCTAAGACAACAGTCTGCAGTCAGTCAGCAATTCTGTTGTCAATATGCATTGGTCCAAACCTCACACGTCACAAGCATCCTCTACCGAGCACCTTAGACCTTTAATTCAAGCTCGGGTCTAAGGTGCAGTAGGTATAACATAGGGAGGTCAGTAGACCTTTTCAAAGCATCACTAATTTGCTCCATGTATTTTGTTCAAGGCCACAGAGCCCTAAAAGGTTCGTTAACTTTGTTTAAATACAGTTGAAGAGGCCAAAGGACAGTCGCTTCACGAAAAATATCATTTGATAATTAGGTAGACTGAAAGTCGTCCCCAACTTGGTTGGCAAAAGGCTAGGAGTGTGACATAAAAATAATGAAATAAATCTATGTTCATTATAGTGGTTCCATTGGCTAAATGAATCTTTTTTGTAAAGGCTTTTTCGCTTTACACCCACATCCTCGTGAAGACATACCTACCTATGTTTACAATTACACACAAATCGTCTACTTAACGTGATAAATCATTATAATCGTAGTGTTTGCAGTTTGTTCCGGTTGAATCCAACGCTCCAAATTTAGGTTATCTTGGATTTTACTGAAGCGACCGCCGTCTGACCCCCTCAACCTTGAAATGAAAGCCTGTGTCAGATTCTCGGCCGTGAATCAGCAAATGTGCCGACTAGCAGGTGAGTTTGACTTGGACCCTGAAGATATTGATGGGCCCAGCGTGATGAATATCTATACCAATAAAATATGCCAATAGTTATGACCCTTTATCGGTGACAAACAACGCAGCGACATGAGTCACCCGCTTATCTGACACATAAATCATCAACGTCAAACGTAGATCCTATAGCTGGTTAATGCATAAGCAATTTTACAATTACCTACATACCATCACGAATGACCGCTTTAGCCGCTCACACCGTTGGTCACGGCAATTCGCATCGTTTACCAGAATATGCAGTTCTCTATAAGTATACATTATTAACTACAGAATCCTCAGATAGCTAGGCAGGGTAAGTACCTATATACAGGGTTGGAGCCACTCCACAAGCCTGGGATGTGGGTCTTTTCATCTTCATTCGAGCGCTGAGCCCTGTAGCATCCAAAAGTTGGAGCCCGGAGTCCGTTTTCCCACTGATCATTCTTGTTTTCGTGGCACGGTAATCGCGGTATTCGAAGTTTGCACGTTGAAGCTACGGTGCCGCTCTTCTACGCTACGCTATTCTAGGCCACGTTATTCTATGCTACGTTCCGCTACGCTGTTCTACGCTATGCTATGTACACTCCGCTACGCGCTGCTACGCAACGCTACGCTATCCTACGCTGTGCTACGCTACATTATGCTATAGCTATAGTATCTTGGTTTTAGCTAGGTACAAGCCAAAATAAAAAGTGTGTAAGTAACAATGACTTCTATTTATACGCATAGCATGCTTTTTCACGATACCAATGTTTCTGTTTCCTACAAGTAGGTAAAGTACATGATTAGAAGTTAGTATTACAAAAACTCACCAATAACAATTAATTCAATGTAAGTCTTATGCGCAGGACTGGCAGCGAAATCAGCGAGGCATGTATAGAGCCCAGCGTCAGAGGGACGTACTTTTATGATTTGCAGCTTGTCCTGGTCGGCGCTCTCCGCCGTCACCAGCCGGTAACGACTATCTGAAGGCGTATTCAGCTCACCATCGCCACGTAAGTCGCGACTGCTGATACAAAATGCATGTTAATATTTTATTTACATGCCTAACTCTATAACTTAATATAGAAATAAAAACTTTTCTACTTTCCAACAGATAGGGACTTTACTAACGAGAAGGCGGTTTTATTTGTCTATACCTTTGGTCAATGTAGATTTAGACTGATTTAAGTAATGGTAGGTATGCGCGGGCTTAGAGGTGACGGGCAGGGCTTGACGTGATCCTAGCAAATGCAGGCCCGGGGTGGTGGCACGGCGTATGCTTTCAATCGTGCCTCTTTTCAGGGAAGGGGGTGGGGTTTAGATAAATTATTACCTGTAAAACGCAGTGGTAGACCCATTCCGATACCAAGCGAGGATATTGAGTTTGTCGTCTTCTTTCTCCGCTGTTACGTTACAAGGCAGCTCCGCGCTTTGCCCCGAGACAGCTTCCACTAATGGTCATCAAACAAATATTCGGTTAAACGGTACAGACGATTTTGCATCAGACCATCGATTTAGTGATTTTAACTATTATTCATGTGAAAATAACAGAAGCCTATTTTGAGATAAAGGAGCTGATAAACTTGAGCTTTCACTTGTATTTAATGAGTATTCTTGCGAATGTTATAGGTATTACAGAAAAATAAAAGAGAGCGTTTTGGAACATTCTATACAGCGTTCTAGCGAACATTGTAGCGATAGGACTACACTACTAGGACAGTAAAGTTTTGAGTTTATTGCCAACGCGAGCTTCTGCCATTGTTCCGTCGCCATGCAGCCCATAGGTATGTAACTTATGGGTTATATGACACCTTTGTATGCACACACGACCGTCAAGTCTGGCATGCTCGTGACGAATATGTTTTGACGAGTGGGTATCGACGAGCATTGCTCAGTTGATCAGTTCAAATGTTCAGTTGCTCGACTCGATGCTCTATTAATACAAGTAAATGCTCGAGTCTATATCAGCACCCTAATATTTTAAATTTCAAGAGGGGGGAGGGCCCCCTTGCGCCTCACTAAACCTATACTGTCATCTGTATTTTTTAGTCACAGGGTAATCCACACCTAGGCACGTACCTACGTACAATCGGCAGTAATCTATTTATCGATTTTGAAATCATAGGATTTTACTTAAAGTTGGACAATAATTTGTGAATTTGGTGAATTTACCACCAAATTCCCAAATTATTATCCAACAAACAACGTACCTAAGGAGAGCTTAGTTAATAAGGTAGGTTAAGTAGGTAGCTTAGTTAACCCACTTAGGTACTTTCAATATTGTTTCAAATTGGGTGTCTAAAAATATACTCCTATTGACTCGTTCGTGAGCTTAAAAATGTAAGCATGTAAGCTTGAATTGAACAAAAATAATATATCTAGGTACTTATTAACTATTTACTAACTAAGTACAGTCAACGACAAAAGTTGCCTAACAAATTCTAGTTAATTGAGCTCCAAAACTTAAAATGTATTAATTTTGTTCTCTGAAGATTATAAAACTATTAATGTATATTATTAGTAGGTAGGTAGGTACATGTATTCTAATAAAGAAAGGAGTTCATAAATTTATATTATATTTTTTCATTCAGTTCGTCAATTGACTTTACCCCGTTGGATGGTAAGAAGTCCAGAGGGTGAGGGTTGTTGACTGTATCTACTGACGAAGGTAACTGTAGAGCTCATGGACCTGTGAACCCATTCACAATTTAGTTGGGGTCAGCTTTCAGTCTAACTACGAAACGGCCGAACTTCGATAGCTATTTCTGTAGTGCTCATTGCTCATGGGTCCAAGTTTAATTCTTTTCGTGAACATTAAGAGTGTTCTACAAAATTTCATACAAATTAAATTATAGGTACTAGCAAAAATTATACTTTTAACTCATTATAGACCTACACTTATCTCGTATTCATAAGGGAAGCCAAGGAATCGTTTAATATGAACACTTCGGCATTGATGGGTTAACAAGGTAATGAACTCGGCATCGGTTTATTAGGTTCCTACAGTTGATTTAGAATAGAAATATAGATATATTTTTTAACTCTTGTTTGTTTGCTCGCGATTGACGCAAAAAGTACTGAACGGATTTCGGTGCGGTTTTGCGGACTTCAAATCTGTGGTATATGATTGCAAGTGGTTAGTAGGTACCTACCTAGTGGTAGTAGAGCCGGAGATATGACCAAAACACGATAACTGACCTTCGCGCTGGCATCAGTTAGTACTAGTAGGTAATAATAATAGCAACCCATTTATGTCCCACTGCTGGGCATGGGTCTCCTCTTCTCTAACGAGAGAGCTGAGAGGGTTTAGGCCTTAATCCACACACGCTGGCCTAATGCGGGTTGGTGGATCGGACATGTCCTGAGAATTTCTTCTAGAACAGGTGGGTTTCTTCACGATGTTTTCCTTCACCGTCAGCAGATGGTAAATCATGTGATTAGCACATATAAGTCCGGCCGGATTCGAACTCGGTACCTCTGAGTAGAGGCCGCGTCCTTATCCATTCAGCTACCATCGCTTTTTAACTAGTAATAATAATGAATTTAAATAAACTCATATTATATTAAAATTTAAATACACTTAATATATTGTACCTACATTATTTAAGTTAGCGAGTGATCGTGAGGTTCTAGACTCTATTCTCAGGTGGATAACAGACTGTTACTTATTGGGGCTTTCTAGTACGGACCCGGCAACCGGTAATAGCCTAGACCAATAATATAACACCTCTACCATTGGGGATATATACCTACGCTATAGCAGCTTGAAGTAAAAATTGATATTTCCAAAAGGTGTAGTAATAAAAATAAGTAAACTTACCTTTGTCGTAATTTTCTTGAGCATATAAACAATTCAATGTTAATAAAAAAATCACACTTAAACTCATAAAACAATTCATTTTTTTCACATAAATTATTTATTCCTGGATGCACATTGCAAAATTCGCTGTCCGAAATGTCCCAAGTCGGAGAGGGCACGTCTCGTTTAAGCGCAACGGACACGCGTTTCAATTGGCGCGTTCGGCCGCAATAAGCGATATCGCCGGTCCAGGGAGCGCGGGACTCCGCTACCGGCCGGTGTGCGCGGTCCCCGAATACTTCCGGAGCGCCTGTCCCCGCGCGTGACGTCACACCCGCCAGTCGTTCCATCATTTACCTTACACTTTTTAATTGGTGAGGTCAAAACAATTGGGTCATTTCATCTGGATTTATTTGTTTTATAAACTGGGAAATGTTTTATATTAGGTAGTTGTTACTTCCGTTCCGAACCCTTTGTTCGCCTTTATGTGCCGTTTTTATTGGATGAATGGCCATTATCAATTGTTTAGCATGAGTGTGTGTGCTAATCTAATAAATTATAAAACTATATAATAAACAAAAATGTTGGTGTTTACTTAAATTTTTGTTTTGTTTCTATCTCTGTTATTAATAAAACTAAAAAATATTTTATAAGTTTATTTATTACATAAAGTCTCTTAAACAAATAATAACAATAATGTAAGGGTAAGTAACAGTCTTAATTATACCGACACTAGTCCTATCAAGAGGTAGCAGGAGTTAGAGGTGAGTTTTGAACGCCTAATTAATTTCTTTTATAGAACGAATAAACAACACTGTTAAAAAAGCAATGACTGCACTGCCAACTGTACCTACTAGAATTTTCTTCTTCCTTGTATTTGTTGAATCTTGTCTAAGTTCCTGAAAGAATATTTGGTTTTTATGATTTACTTCCCAAAACAATATCATAAAATAAATATCATAAAATAGACATGAAATAGCATCCATTGCAGAAGGGAAAATTTATGAAAATGAATTGTAATCAAGACCTCAAGCCTTGTGCTTTATTTCATTGATAAATAAAAACATGTTTGATTTTATACATTCATATTATAAGCTGTATTAGCAAATTTTACTCAATAATTTTCATGGGTAACATTTAGTAAGTATTGTTTAATAGTCTTGATCCAATTTAACAAAGTATTACATATTTTTGTCTCTGGTAAACTTACTGTGTGATGAACATACATACCTTCAACTGTGTGTGCAGTGCAATGTCCATAGAGTTCAATATGTTAGTTATTTCACTTAATGTGGTCAATGCTATGTTAGAGGCATATTTATCTCTGTACAGTAAGCAATCTGATATTTTCTTTGTTTTCTTCAGGGCTAGAGTGTTTGCGATGATACTCAAATATATTCTATGTAGATGATTTGAACTATCACTAAGAATGTCTATAATTTCCATAGGGCCTACATTAGACCTAGATCTGTAAATTCGAAAAATGATTAAACTGGAATGAGTAATTTTATAGTTTATTAATCTTGTATACTTACCTAAAACTAATATTTTTGATAAATGTTTCTGTGCATACACAATTCAACTCATTGATAATTTAGAAATGTACTAGAAAACTAGCACACAATTCAACCTCTCTTTATATGTTAGTATAGATTATAATATGTCTGCTTGTCTCAATGGATACGAATAAAAATAATTTTAAACTACCTTTACGTATTAAATTAGGATAATTTCAAACCTTACATTTGCTTAGACTCTTCATAAATTGGTAGATTCTTGACTTCATCCAATAGCTTTATTCTAATTTCAACATCATCCACTCCTAATTGGATTAAATCCTCATTAGATAATTCAGCTAAGGTACACTGACCAATATTTTTCCTCCTAAAAGCAGAAAGTAGAGATATTCTTTAGCCAAACAGTGAAACATATTATTGTATTCTGAGAGCCAAGCAGGAAACGTTGTTAAGTGTATAAAACATCTCGGAATCCTGGGAAGGATCGTCATCCGAATGATCAGTTCAAAAATTACTTCAAGCAAAAAAGATAATTAAGCACTGGCTTGAACGCCTTACTTGAATAGATCAATATATTTTTCAGCTCCCAGACCGATTAATATAGCTGAAATTGTTACGTCGAACTCTGTAGGATCTATTTTGGTGGTGGACGGTGCTTTGTTTACTGAAAGATTCATTTTAAAATGTCCGAATTATCACATAAATTCCTTTTTCCAGTCCTACGCAATTACGGAGTTCCGAAAATATGGATTTGAAGAGGAAAGTAATATTTATTTGCAAAACCGAGCAACAAAGTACAAACAAATAAAACGGCAGTTTAGTTTATCAAGCAAACGTCATTTTGATTGACAGTTGACTTGACATTAGTTCGCAGAGCATGCTGTTGCTGTTGCCAGTCATGAACGGTCAGGTGCTAATGACCATTATAAGAAGCGTGCTCCCCGAATTTAATTCTGCTTTTGCGGTCCACAGAAGATATAATAATAATTATATGGTTAAAAATCCCAAGCTTACGATATCAATATCAGATATTTTTCGGCGTAATAGGGGTTGAAAGTTTACCTATAGGTATGAGAAT
This sequence comes from Lithosia quadra, assembly GCA_963576445.1. Taxonomy (NCBI): domain Eukaryota; kingdom Metazoa; phylum Arthropoda; class Insecta; order Lepidoptera; family Erebidae; genus Lithosia; species Lithosia quadra. The sequence goes on along the minus strand of OY754877.1, from coordinate 10,249,334 downwards.
TTCGAAGTTCGTCGCTCTTGAAGATAGAAGAGAAGCATGAAATTTCTGAAACGTAGGTAGGATACCTGTCTTCTCAGAAAATTTTATGGTTTTTAAAATTTCACAGGCAATAAACAGTCATAGATACCTATTGGTATTTATTTTAAAGGTAAGTAGCACAAAATTTGCTATAGCTGTTTCTGTACGAACATACATGCGTACAGACACATGTGTATTTTGTGTACTTATAGGCAATTTTCATAACTTAGGTACCAAGGGTGATGAGTGGTTGGAAGCCCATTATTTCGAAAGTGCTTGTTTTGAAGTAAGAAGCATGAAATTCAATGTTAAATAGTTTAAACGATATTTAATTTGTACAGTACTCGCTAGATGGCGCTGTTCTATTCTAAATCGCGATTGTGTTTTGTGTAGGTACTAAAACTTTTAAAAGTCGTGTTTTATCACAGAACAAAGAAAAATCCTTAGGACTAGAAATCGTATGGGGGCGTGTTTGTGTCGCCAAAAACCTAAGTGTAATTGCATTTACCTCACACATATACACTTGTGTATGTGCACAACGCAGGCTAAAATAATCAAAAAACAAGTTTATGCGATTGATTTTAAGATTTCTTTTCCTATAAGTTTTCACGAAATATTTACTTCAATATTCTAGAAATTTCTATACCTGTCCAATTCAGGATGCTAAATGATAATGTTGACAGTTCACGTCTATGAAGTATCGTATTTTTATATACAAAATAATACCTCTAAAATTATCGTAGCACATGGACAAGTACCGCCCACTTTTCGTAGTGAAGCGTCTTGCAAGAATTCAGCACAATTGACTATGACACAAAGGAATCGAATGAATCGAATAATAATAATGTTAGTATTTTTTATAATAATAATAATATTTATTTGTGAATATGGTTGTTACACAGATATAATAATAACATGAACTTAAATTAATTTATTGAAATTTTTAAGTACTTATCTACTACCATTTTTTGTAATATAATTACAAAAAATGTATAAGTAGGTACCTATAATGCAAAACATAATTACTGTACCATAAAACTTCTCTTTTATCATCCTGAAATAAGTTACCTAAAATAATAAAAAAATAAATGCTTATGTGTTTTTGTAACTATCGATTCCATATTCTACGGGAACGATAATCGAAAATCGATTAGATTCATTTTCGATTATACTTTATGGGGTACTCTACTTAGAGCTGTCAAAACTATCATTTTAGTTAAGTTTGTGAAAATGTACAACATAATCGACACCATGGGGGTCGATTCTAGTGTTCCCCGTATTTTGAGTTAAGTTAATTTCATCCTTACCACTATTATATTTAAGGACTGATTTGCGATACAATACAATTTTAGACATCTATTGGTGAAAAGCAAAACTATAATGTACATTGATTTTGCTATTGACCGCTAGATGGGGTATTATTGGGATAAATAAATGTGTGCTCTATTCCAACGTGGCTTAAACATAATTCTGTTGTATATTACGTTAAAATGGGGGCAGATTTGATGGTACTCTGTAAACATAATTGAAGTATACACCTTGTCAAAACGTACTTTAAATTCATTTTCAGTAAAATAAGGTGTGTAGTTCTGCTCTTCTTATATTTTAAGGTAAAATGTATGCAACCAATAAGACGTCCTATAAGTCTGTGTGAGTGTATTTTTTGGCGACAGCTATTCCTTTGTATTTTTACTTAATTACTACTTCTATGGTTTTTTAATGTTCTGTGTGTTTTATAGTCATTAATAGCATTTTTAAATGTCCATTGAAACCCAGGGATGGTTTTTAGGGCGCATTGGCGCGCCGCCTTGGCCTACTTCTGCTAGGGACTAATTTATTCCCTTGTGAAGTCGGATCCCGGGTCACTAGTAGGTATAATAGGTATAGGTTCTTATATCTAAGTAGGTACTGGTATAACTAATAGGAAGATTATTATCAGCCCACGGCCCGGCTTTGCGAGGGTATACCTAAATTCGTAAAAAAGCCAAATTGCAGCGCTATAACTATACTTACCGGGTACAATGGTAAATGTAAGAGAGATAATAGCATGCTGTAAAAAGCCTTAAAATTTCATGTCTTACAACATTTATATTTCAGAATAGAATATAATATATATTTAGTATGGGAAGTACCTAAGCGTGACGGTTTAAAAAAAATCATAGTCGGAACGTCGGAATTCATTTATTATTTTCTACTTTCCCAGATTATTATTATTTACCACAATTCATACAAAATGTAGGACATTAATCTAATATTAAGTTAATTTATTCGTTTGTACACTTGGACTACATGTTTAATCTACATAACTAGTAGGTACTTTATTATTCTTTAATTTATACCTAAATAAATAAATATAATTTACATACCTAATCTTAACATTAATTAGTGTGCCAATGGCAAAAGAGAAATAAACAATACTCACATTATTCATTATTATAGGTACCTACTTTACTTAAGCTAATGGCCTATTTTAATAATGTAAAACTTAATGTAGGTAAGGTATTACCTAGTTATAAATGCTGACTATCACATAAAGAAGAAAAATAGCAATTTTACAAACCCCTGAATGTGGATAATTTGTTAATAAAACACCAAACTTGCTTTACCAGAAGATAGGCACTATCTACTAATTTAGGATAAAGAGGATATGAAGATTATATTCTATAGTAGTTTTAATACAGTTTATTTTAGAAACCTTCACATAAAACCACAACATTAGGGATTGTCATGTAGGTACCTAGTTTTAAGAAATTCGCCATAAATTTTTTAATTGTGTAGTTAGTTTTTAAATAACTTTTTGAAATTAACTACACAATTAGGTATGGTGGTTGCGCAATTTGGGTTCGTTTGGTTACTCGGTAAGGACGCCGGACTTTTACAAATTACCAAAACCAATGACAATTTCCACTAATGTTGGTTATTCTCATAATTCTAAATTCAACAATGTTACTACTTAATCAATAAGTTTAGAATTATTATCAAATTGTTTGAATGTATGCAAAATCACGACCATCTACCAAAGAAGAATTTGCATAATCAGAAACTTTACATTATACTTAACGGTTTAAATAATATTTTAGGAACTACATACCTACCTAATTATGTTTTAAATGAAAATATTTTTTTAGAATGATTAACAATTAGATTCCCACTTAGGGTAAAATTATACTTATAAATAGGTACGAACAGAGCTTATAGGCTTGTAGGTAGGTACAGGTACCTAAATTTCTCAACGGGGTATGGATGGCCAGTGCCGAAACTGTGAGGAATAGCGAAACGAAATGCCTAAAGGAGTTTTGGGGTCCGATTTTGATGAAAACTAAAACTTTAGGTATCATTAAAATTTTTAAATAAAAAACACATCTCGTATTATTTCATTCGATAGTGCTACTACTAACGAACAAATCCTAGGATGTAATAATACACGAAATACTTAAGAAAAACCCATATTTTTGCATTAGAACTAGGTGTTAAGAAACTGTATTCGAGTCAAAAGCAGCAAGCATTCTTTGTGTATTGCAGGACACAGTGTCAGTTATACTATAGTCTCTATAGCCTCAAATGATTATACTATAGACTTTCTTTGACAAAAAGTTGAATATTGTTAAAGATCAAAGTCTCTTTAATATATCCTATTATTATTATTTTTGAATAGGTATAAAAGTAAGTACCTAGGTATCTAATATGCCAACTGATGCGTAGAAGCTAAGTTTTGAAAAAAATCGGGAGGAGGGCATTGAATTTTCTAACACGTCATAGGGTAGTTCTGCCAGTTCTCGGCCAATTAAGCGGAATTTCACCTTCTGATTCGTATATCTTTGCAACCAAACACAAGAAATAAAAAAAAATAATACCGTGGGAACGGAAATTTAATTATACTTTTATAGTGTCTAGAAATTATATCGCCATATATTTCTATTTATTTTAAATTATAAAAATATAGAAAAGTAGTAAATATGCTAGTTTTCGGCCATCTATATGAGTTATCGACCGCACTAGGTGCTAGTTGTCGGCCGCATAGTTATATTACAAAACTGACTAATTAACTAGTTAACATCACTTTTTTAATGAATAAAATAACAACAGTCTCAGCTCAGTCTTCGTGATCTTGGATAAACTTCAATTAGATATTCGGCCACTCAATTTACTCACAACATTTAGATGAGTTTGTGTTAAAAATCGAATGAATAAGAAGGTTAATGATTGAATAAGAGATGAAGCTGTTGATAAGGATTATTTTTAAAAAGTATTCAAGAAAATAATGAATAATTGTTGTGTGTGTTTTCCTATAGATATACTTAGGCCGAGAAAAGGATACGTGAATGCCTCTTTTCGGCCGCTAAAATTTACCAAATTAAAATACTTTTTTCTCCGTTTTTTTGTATGAGTCCTTGTGGCCGGAAACTGAAATTGGATCTCGATTTTGTTTATACTCTCTACATTAGAACTGACAAACAAGAAAAAAATACAGTTGTTGAAGATATGAATTAATGAAAACCTTGAAGGAACTGCAGATTGTCGGCCACCTGGCCGAGAATTAAAAATCTTGTTTAATACGCATTGAGTTAGCCGGCCACGTAAATTTTATAAGTAAATTTTATTTATTCTTAAAAAAATGTATCCTACTGAAACTTTAACAAACTGTTAACACAATAAAATCAAATAGTCACAGAAATACATATAACTGACCGTTTAACTTAACTTTGAACAAAACGCTGCGCACTATTTTTTTCGTTGATTCCCGCACACGTTTACACTCTTTAAACTTCAAGGGCACACTGATGCGACTAACAAGATTTTATTACCCTAAAATTTGGCAAGGTCGCGCGTAACTACCGTCTTAATAGTATAACATAGACTTTTCAAATTGGTGACGTGTATTTTTCTTATTCCTTTACAAAATATCCTTGATGGCCGAGAACTGGCAGTGGCCGGCAAACTGGCAGAACTACCCTAGGACATGTGCATTCAAAAAGTTTTACAAAATGAATTAACGAAAATCAGCTACCGTAAAACGGGGTGAATAGAATTCGCGGGGGGAATAGAAAAAAATGCTAGACATAATTTCAAACTATTTTTACGTCATGTTCAGTGACTCTTACAAAAAACCCGAAATTCTACCAAATTATTACGATATAGTTTTATTGTAAGGCAGCATTTTATCTTTGGCAACATCGATAAAAAATGTCAAAACTGAACGTCAAAGTTCAAAAGAAAACAAGCGGTTGAGGTGTAAAGAGATTTGAAGTCACGGGAACAGATAATTAGACGCTATTTTTGTGTAAATGTGGTTTTATATGATTGTTTGTGTTGTTATAAATATATTTTGCAGTATAAACTAAGGTAAGAACATGTTTTATTATGTTAAATTGCAAATTTTCTGCATACACTATTTCTTGTTAAAAAATTGGGGAGAATAGATACGCGACGGGGGTGATTAGACACGCCTGAGGGGATAATAGACACGCGAATATGGTTAATAGACACAGCAAAGGGGAGAATCGTCACGAGACTGGGGTGATTAGATAAGATTACAATAGGGCTGTCGCAAAGTTTAATCATCACTGTAGTTGATAATTTACAGTTCCAAGTTTGATATAGTGTTTTATACTACACCTACTCAGAAAGAAACCTACCGTAGTATTAAAAAAAAACAACTCCTTTTTTATCTGATCATGAAAGAAAGAGATGCAATTCGATTTTTCTACTCGGCTTAATTTGACAGGTGTTCACTATAATAAATCATCTGTCCTTTTCTATCTGATAATGAAAGAAACAGATGCAATTATAAAGTTTTAGAGAATTTTAAGTTTAGAGATGTAATAACAGAATTAGCAGCATTATCTTTATTATTTACTAGGTTTTTATGGCCTAGTAAATAATACCTACAGATTAATATCTGTATTATTTACTAGGATATAGATAATTCAATAACCAACACGTTCGACTTTTAATTCAATAAATGTTTCCTTTTCATTAAATTTGACTTTCATATTGGTATGCTCTCCATAATCCTAATCAAGGAATCTACAATGAGACAACCCTACGATATTTTACTATTCACCCCTAAGGCGTGTTTATTGTCCCCTGATGGAAGGTAAATAGAAATCACCTATATTTTGTTCTAAAATATTAATAAATTCAAACATATTTCAATAGAAATGCACAAAGTTCACTATTTTGACCCAAGACTCAATAAATAAATGCGAATAAAGTGGGGTATCGATTCGGCAACACTATGAAAATCGTTCCTAAAGATTGAAAACCTATCTATTCACCCCGTCTTACGGTACTAAAAGGAGAATGAGTCCTCATTTATCTCCTTAATATTTAGGAGTCAACACAAAATGCCTTTACATAATAATGAAATTAATTTTACTTTTCTGTGAAATTTATTGCATTAAACCCGACAGGTTTATTCAATACAATATAAGTATGTAGCAAGTCCAATAAGTGCCATAAATCAAAAATATAAAATAAAATTGGTAGCGGTAATAGACCAAAATAGCAAGATACATGTTAAGTTGTTTGGAAGTGCGACGGCACCTACCTATACCTACAATTCGGATGATTCAATTCAAAACTTCAAACGATTGCCTTACTCAGTTTCTAAGGCCATGCCTTTGTAATTTGCGGGATGTTCGTGTAGACACATCTCTATTTATCTATGTTCCTCTCTCTGGGGACAAATTATCAACTATAGCTTTGATGGCCTGCCAAGTTTCACGAGCGGTGGAGATTATTTGAGACCCTGGCAGTAGGAAGCCGTATGGGCCGAAGGAATCTCGCAGATCGACGTGGTAAGAAAATTTGATGCCAGCTCGTGCTTTCGCCCAATCGTGGGACATTCCAGATGCAGGTTGGCGGATTTGAGCCGCAGTACCAACCTGTAAGATAAATATTTCCTTTTTAATCAAAATGAATAAAATTCGAAATGCCATGTCTTACGTACGGTGGAAATTTAAAATTTCCGCTTAACACATGGCATTTTTCTTCCCTCTTGGCATCGTACTGATAATTTTTTTTAATAGTAGGTAAAATGTGTGCGTTTTTATATGTAATCATAATTTCCAATGTACCTGATATTTGGTGCCATATAAGTCGGCAAGTGCAGCTGTGGCCATCTTGCCCATCTCTGTGAGGACACCATCGTCGGCAAACTCCTCATGCGCATGAGAACTCGGCACTAACCACGCTTGCGAATACGCGTGCAGCGAAAGAAACAACTAAAACAATATAAAACACAATATGATTTAAACTTTGCAGATTTATTGCAATTAAATGGGTGGGTGGGCCACGGAATAGATATAAAGGTAGGGCGCGACACAGATCTTTGGGCTCCTATAATACAACTAACACCGTTATCCTTAGACTAATAATTCTATGCCTTTATCCATCAGCCACCACGAAGAAGTTTCATTCTCAGGTCAGGTCTATAATCAACTGTATACGTTTTAAATCATGTGTTATGTCCACAATAGTTCCTAAACATATCAATTCTGAATAAAGTGTTCGTTTTGAAAGTGTAGTCGAAAGTAGCATATACCCCATATAACGTGCACCATCACAATTTCCCGCTATAGACATGCGGTCTACGTTTACGGGTTTGAACCAATGAGAAATTGCTATACTTAAACGCAATGGTAACCATTTCTGTTTTCTATTTAGCAGTGGCGAAAGGTGCACTTGATGATGGAAGATGACTTTACGTCGTGGTGTAATCTCAAATTTATTTTTATGGTAATAAGAATTTTGATGTGAAGCATGACGGTCAGGGTCCACGCGGCTATTACACTATATCCATAGAGATAGCCTGTATCTTGGTTGGATAATCCTAGCCGGAATACCGTCGTCTAATGACTTCGAATAAAATTTAGTTGAACAGTTTATCGAACAAGATACATTTGTTATACGTAAACGGGAATTAACGCGATCACGTTAATTCCCGTTTACGTATAATAATCATGGAACGCGAAAGTTTAAAAGTTAAGATAGGTACATTTGGTTTTATAACATGTAACGAGCACTTCAAAGAATTGGTGTCAACATAAAGTGCAAACCGTAAACTGTCACTATTAAGATGAATAGCTAATGAATATGCCTTGAATATTCCTAAGATTACCTTTCAGGTAATATCCATGCAGATACAAATCATCATAATAAATGTGTGGCATCGTTTCTGTTATTCAGCCACTTACGAATATGACCAGGGTACCTACTCATATAGAAGCTTTTACCTTAGTGCTAATGTTAGTATACTGTAGTAATCTTAAGTTTATTTTACAGTTTTGCTTATACTGTACTTATTAAGATATGCAATAATTGCAATACAAGAGACTCATTTTATGATGAAGCATAGGTATTGCCATTCACAAAGTGTTATCTACACTTTAGTCATGAAAATAAATGTATGTAGATTTATACTAAGATGTATTCCAGCAACGGAACTAAGTATTACAAATTACCATCTTGCAGTTTTATTTGGTAAAATTTAGAATTGTGTTTTAAACTAAGTTATAAAAAATATCCGAGAAGTAATGATTAATCAGATTGAGAGAGAAAAATATAAACTCGTCTTTCCGCAGAAACGATAGAATGACTATAATTATTGTCATTCTATCATTCCACATTCCACAATGCTGTCGAAAGAATAAATCAATGTTTATGTCAAACCCAGAGCTGCGGTGAAGGATCATTTCTCTATGTTGAAGGGACTAACATCCAATTCCTCCGAAAGTTAGAATCCTAGTTAGAATATTAATAGTAATTAAGAAATCATTATGTTGCTAGAGATAGTCGTCTATATCATACAAATATGCCTACATACTTCTTAATGTTCTATAACACGACACTGTACCTTAGGCCTGATCATCATCATCACAACGTTTGCCCAGTTAAATTTAATCTTAAACAACGAAAATTAGAACAGCGGTCCCCTGGGTCCAAACCCCGGGGTCCGCTGTCCTACCAAAGGAAAGCAATACCTTAATTTATATGTAAGTAAAAGTATGTATGTTCAGGCGTTTGACCTTCGACTTTAATTTTAATAATTGCGCCTGTTTTGCGTGGGCGTATTTTATCAATCTGGCTAAGGTCACACATTTCCTCTAGAAAACCTAATAGATTTGTACCTAATGTTACAGACGAAAAAAATTAGCAAGTAATACTTACTACCGATTACCTAGTAGTAGGTACTGCTAGACTACTTACTCAGGAGGGTCGTCGATGGTTTGGTTTGTTTGTTGTTTTTTGGTTTAACAAAACCAAAAAACAACAAACATTTAAACGTAAATCTTAAGGTGATTGCGTCATTTAGCAAAAAGGGGCAATTGACAACATTTCATTTTTCTTTATCTGAATTTTTATCGTTGGATAAGAAAGTAGACAAAAAACTATACAATACGTATTTTTTATTTTGTACAAATGTATTTTTTTTACATTTTTATTTTAAAGATTAAAAGTTACTCGGTCAAAAAGAGCGTAAGTGCCAATAGTAGGCATTTTATAAGCATTACCTTAGCGTGCCTTAGCATAATAGAAAAAAAAGTTGCTTGATAAGATTGACACACGATTGACAGTTGACATTGAAGGGTAACTTATCCTAACGTATTACGATTACTTGAATAAATATTAATAATTCAGTGTTTATTTACTATAAGTATGTCAATTCGAAAGAAATACAAACAAGATGCTTTGTTCCACTTTGCAGTAACAAAGTTATTTCACACCCAGAAAAACTCTTTTCCAATACTGACGATATGTATATTGTTGAACAAAGTGGTTTTCTTGAGACTGTGCCAGATAACTGCACTGTTTTAGCTGACAGAGGCTTTAAACACCTAGAATCACATTTAATAAACAAAAATGTGTCTGTTTTGCGCCCACCTAGTGTGTCTAAAGATATAAAAATGACTAAGGCTGAGGTCTTGGAGACCAAGGTCATTGCGAGCCTGAGGATACACATAGAAAGGGTTATTAGAAGAGTTCGTTTATTTAAATTATTGAAGATGCATGCTGTTGTTAATAACAAGATTGTTAGTACTCTGGATGATGTCGTTATTGTAGCATGTGGACTGGGTGTATCCCATCTGCCCCGGTGCCGGGCCACATGGAAAAAAGTTTTAACTGGCCCGTTGGTATACTGATAAATTTGCAGTCACCATTTAATAAAGAGTTATTAAACTTAAAATATTAGTTTTCATTTCATCATACATACTGTTAATAAAATTATAATTACTTATTTATTTGTTAAACATGCCTGTTATTTTTTTTTCTACACAGCACCCTCTAGACCCAAAGTAAGCATAGTTTAACTAGCTTGTGTTATGGGTTCTAGAATGCTGATAAACATACTTATATACTTTTTTTTTGTAAATACATACTTATCATACATAGAAACACCCAGACCAATGCATATAGACATATTCATGCATACAAATATTTGCACTGAGCGGGAATCGAACCCGCGCCCCCTACGTAGCATTTTATATCATTATATGCATTAAAAATATTCACAAAAGACCGCTTGTATAGTTTGATTAGGATCTAGTTTCAAAGTACACTTGCATGTAAAACTGTAAGTATTCTGGACAGATATATATAGTCAGCTCACACGGAGATTGAGACGCTATGCTTTGCACACATTATTAAAGTAGCTCATTTACTTACAACATGAATGATATACTTTCATTATGATCATTGTTCAGTATACCAGTGTGTTAATTATTGAACTGGATTATGATGGAACTTGAACTAGCAGGAAAAAGAAAAGTATAAAATTTTATTCGAAATACTTTATTATTTATGGTTTATACACAAGAAAAAAAACTTAAATATTAACACTTTCTGTTATTTTAGGTAATACAAATTTCTCCCAAAATGCTTCTGTTTCGCTAATTAATTTGCTTACATATAAACGATCATAGAACAGCCAGTACTTTGTATATATTTTATTTTACTCAAACATCGGGTCTGCAACACAATACAAAGCCTTCTTTTTGCCAGTAGCATGCATTTGAAGTTGTGTTTGAGCTATACATTTTTGACATACCAACATATCTTTCCACAGAAGTATTACTCATGGGACATTTTGTCTCCACATAAAAATCATCACACAAGCCATCAGGTGAAGCACCGATAAATGGTGAAATCAAAATAAACCACATTTTTGCACTGGAACTGCTAGCTCAGCTTCAACTTCTTTTATAACTTTGCTTTCTAGCCTTTTACCTCTTTTAATAGCTTTAGTCTCAGGGACTTTGTAACCACCAAGAATAGTTTGCACTAATACACCGTCAGTCTTGCATATAGACACTTCATGTGTTTTTGAAGCTGTGATCCGACCTTGTTGCAATGTATGCCACAGTTTACTGTCAGCTGGACCTCTTGTTTGGGTTTCTATTTCTTTTGTTACCTCTGCAGTTAATAATTGCTCGGCATACAACTATTTATCTACACAATCTTCTCTGGACGACAAGAGAACTTTGGCACTTCGAATTTCTGCTTCGTTGAAGTTTTCACTGTCGCTCATGTGTTCTAAAAACATGATCATTTCAACTTTTGGCAAATTTCTACTATCTGCTTTATAAAAACCTTCGGAAATCTTCATTTCAAATGTACTTATTTAAATTTTGAAATTGAAAATAACGATGAACGATCAACAACAAACAATCCTATCTGTCATGTATGCCACTGTCAAGTCAAGTCAGTTCTTTTTTTTATTTTGAAATAAATGCAAAGGGTACAGTGATTTAAAATCCTAGCTTTCATCAAAATGTTGGTATTTTCGTTTTTTTACATTTATTACGAAAATAGTGAACAGAAAAATCTGAAAATAATATATGTTCTTTATGAACCTAATATCTCGAAATGGATTTCTTGTTTTACCTTATTATGGAAAATGAAATGTTGTCAATTGGGTAAGAATAGGAACAAACGCATCCCGTCAGACTCCGTTCATTGCTACAACTTAGGAATCTTAAAGTCAAAAGTGAACATTTAGGCAAACATGTTTCTTCATCGACCAATAAGTACACACTATGACAATACTGAAACGCTGATCTATCCATGTTAAAAAAAAGAGATCTTCAGACGGAAAAACGACGTATTATGTAAACGAGACAAAAGTGAAAACAAATCCTAAGAAGTAATTATACCCGTAATAATTGTGAGTAGAAATTACCCATTTACATGAGCGCTGTAAATGTTTAATAGGTATCTATAATTGTGCATAATAGTGTTGTTCGTCACGCGATAAGGTGTAGACGAGATAGAAACTATGATTGTTAAGGTCTTTATTAGTTCACCTGAGTCAGCGCTAAAACGTAGTCAATGAAATCCAATGCGAACAACAAAGTTGTCATGCACCGAAGAAAATAGGGCATTGGAGTGTGTCGACCGTTTATTGTTTAACACTTTCTGCGAAGATTTCATTGACATTTGACATTGATGTGTGTATAAGAAAGAAGAAAAGAAAAAAAGAATTTATTCACAGTGACGTTTCTACCGGGTGTCCCACGGCGATGCCACATGGAGGAGAAGTATCTTATATAATGTAGATAGACAATTTGACTAGATGAGACTTCGTTTTCATTTTAAAAATAAATTAAGTACATAAACTGCGTTTAAAGTTTATCGAAAATTCTCTTGCAACACTAGATAATCGAACCCGCTAAAATTCGAAAAAATTACGTAGATACCTACTTTTATAGAATATTTCTTCTTATCGATAAATAAATCATATTGGGACTTTTTTCCATGGTTATATCCGAGATAGATTCCCGTAACGCAATACCAGGCTAGCGATGAAATGGCTTCGTCTGAATCGAATCGACTGCAACAATTCGGAGTTCCGTCACGGGACCATGGCCGCATGGGTATACTGAAAGAACTAAGTCGTGAGGACTAAACGAATCTTTAAATATAATGTCTATATTGCGGATAGCGGAAGCGGTGGTAAACTTAGTATTAAGTAGTTTTTGACGTCAAAAAGGTGTAATTACGTTGCACTATTTTGAGAAATAAAGAAATTGAAATTGAAATTGAAATAGCAAGCCAACGTGCCATTTGTCCGATAGATACGGAAATACAGACCGTAACAAATAAATGCAGTTGGTTTTGAATACCTGACTTAATACATGTAACCAAAATAAGAATACATACTAAAATACCGATGGTAAAGTAAAGCATTCTAAGTTGAATTATGTAAAAAGTATAATCCGTACAAAAAGGTGATGACTTTTTCATTTTTGCGACCGTCGAATTTGAATACGACTTAACTCGTTTACCTAAGTCGTTCAGATGTTACATGATAACCTGCAGATACACCGATGATGATATTCTATTCTTAAGTTTCCAACATTAGTGACATAATTCTCCATGATACATTTTACGGTTTAACACGGTAGAAAGACGAGCGCCAGTTAAGTTCGGATTCCTTAAGTTTTAAAGAATGCCTTTGCTTCAGGCAACATATTATTATCTGTATTATAAATTACGCGCGAACTAGTAAAATTTACAGTACCTACCGTCGGAAAGTAACATCCCTAAGCCACAAACGGAATAATCAAAAATGGCTGTAAATATGCTATATGCCATGTAAATAGGGCAAGTGCTTAAATACTTTGTATTACTAAGAGCTTCAGTAAGTTCTCTTCTTAAACGAATATCGAAAGCGGCTATGGTAGGATCCAATCAACCTACTTCCTAAACCTACATCTGGGTCCTGGTCCCAATCACCGTTGCAGACTATGTAAACAGTTTTGCAGGACCAATAGATATACCTATTATGTAAAAGATGTACTTATGATTTATAAATAAAAAAATTAAAAAAGGCGTATACTACACGCGATTGACCTAGCACCTGTGCGCAGTGAATTCATGAAACCTAAGAAAAAGTGCCTTTTTAACTATTGTATGAAATTACCTTAATCTGCCCTTTATGTTCTGCTAGAAATTCTGAAACTGCTCGTGTCTCAGGTTCGCTGAAGGGATGTGGGCCTGCGTAGTTTTCAGAGCAAGGATCGACGGACGAATCCTTCTCACTCCAATGATAGTCCCAATTACGATCGGCATCTACGCCCACGCATTCAGTCTGACCCCAATTCCATGGAAACCTGTGGAAAAAGGATGAAAATAAATATTTTTATGTCATTACCAATGCCGGTCAATACAAAGTCACAGTTTTAAATCTGGCACTAAGCACAAATTCATGATGGTACCTACATAATCAATAGAAAAAATCGAAAATATCAAATCGCAATTTTCATAATCTTTTCTTAAGTATGTTGAAAATTAAATTATTAAAATTAGACTGTATTACAGTACTAATTTAGTAATGTTTAGTCCTAGTTTAATATTGAGTATTTTAGGTTAGCCACGTCAACATGACTTTACCTTGCCCGATGGTAAGCTAAAGGTAAAGTCTCAGGACCGGGGGGTCATATATACACAGATAGGGCTGCAGCGGCGGTTCTCAACTTGACGGCCTCATCAAACGCTTTTTCACGCCCCGCTTAAAGGACCCGGGACTGTAGGAGGAAGGAAACACATGCGCTGGTAAAGAGTTCCAAATCTTTATAGTGCAGCAGAGAAAAAGGCACCGAATCGCTTGGTTCTTGATGAAATTGATTCCACTATGTGAGGGTGATACCTCAGTCTTGCACGTGTAGTTCTGTATAGGAAAGGAGTATCGTAGAATCCCTACCGAAAATGAAGGTGAACTACATTAACTAAGTTGGTACTTACAGGATTCAGTAACAGACGACGACTGAAAAAATTTCGTAGTGTGTTCCAGCTACTTAATGGTAAATATTCCTTTCCATGCTAGACTTACGTAATATGATTTTTTTGTAACCATAATAATATATTGCAATGGTACAATAAAGTGAAATTATTATCGAGATGTTTGCGTGTGACTTGAATCATCGCGTGAGTTAAACCAGCTTGAAGATCTGGCTAATATACTTAATAATCATACTAGAAAAAATGGCCAGTGTTTTTAATTAGGTGTATCAAACGAGAGGTGAACACGCTGTATACCTACATTTTAACATAAGATACGTAATAGTTATGTATTGTGTTATTATCAATATCATAATACAGTCGTTACACTCAGTAGATCATTATGATTGTCACTTGTCGCATAAGTTTACATTGACAATTATTTTGTCGTTTGTAATCTGTACGGTGCGTAGATACCTACGTACATTAATAGTCTCCGTGATCGTTAGGACATAATAATACGATAGTAGAAAGTATTATTAGTCTTTATAATGATTGAACTACCACGTACTTTAGAAAATGTATGAACGGACGTGGAAACAATTGCTTAGAGACAAAAGTATATAAACAAGGCTGAGGTCTTATGGTAAGGGCTGAGGATCCTTTTTTTCGTATGGAAATCCCCGCGGATACCACCACAATTATGAAAAAAGAAAAACAAACTATCAATCACTTTTTGCACTTAAACTGAGTTATGTGTCAACTCGCCGAGCTGAAAACTCGACCATCGGCGAGTTTACAACTTAAAATTTCTTTGATGGTAATCTCGCCTTCATTTTTATAAATTTTTCGGCGAGATTACCATGCCTCTTAGTGACTATAGTAATTTCGACCAACATAACGAAAATATGGGTTATATAGCTTTCATGTAATAAAACGTAGGTATATTAGATTTTTTTAGACAATACTTTATTATTTAATAAATAATCATTAAAAATGAAAAAAAAAAAACAACCCATGATAACAAAATATGCCCGTCTGCCTCTAAGATCAAAGTGATGTAGGTACCTAAGTAATTGTCCAGGACCTGAAACTGTTAAAGAGAAAAAACTGAAATTAATAATGCTTCTCGAAAAAAACCTAAATTACAATTCAATATCAACAAGGCAAAATATAAACAAGAAAAACGTTAAGTACTTAAAAATCTAAATTAATAGCTTAAATCTGAACACAGAAAAAACGAACAAATACATCACAAATACACAAAGAGAACCGAACAAGCTAAATTGACACAAATAAAAATTTAAACAATTTTGCGGGAACTGGTCGATCAAGAGATCTCACTAGGACATTGTATCGAAAAGCTGGCGCAAATTTAAAATAGGTACCTACTAACTCGCAATAAAATAAAATTAATTTGTTAATTATGATGATAGCGTAAATGTGATCACAGAACGTAATATAAACGTTTTTTCTGTGTTCAGATTTAAGCTATTAATTTAGATTTTTAAGTACTTAACGTTTTTCTTGTTTAAAATTTGCCTTGTTGATATTGAATTGTAATTTAGGTTTTTTTCGAGAAGCATTATTAATTTCAGTTTTTTTCTCTTTAAAAGTTTCAGATCCTGGACAATTACTTACCTACATCACTTTGGCTGGTTTTATCGTCACGCCGCCGCTAGACGCGCTGTTGAGCAGCGCGCGTTTGAACAGCGGTGCACTATAAAACGAGATTAGTAGCACGCGTTCCGCTGCTGTGATACAGTCGTGTACAATATTATGAGGGTTAATGCGAGTCGAGTACCTACTGGCTATTTACTTATTATGGAAAAGAAGGCAACGGCAAAAAAAGGGTACTTGATCCTTATAACGCTACAAGGTTACTGAAAGGCGAACACATAACGTCTTTCTCCGATTTACGAGAAAATAGTAATAAATTTTATAAAATTTTTCGCCTATCAACAAGCAGTTCGCCACACAATTCCTTCCCAGGCTTTATTTTTTGCATCCTTATTTTTGTATAATTCATCGGCCGGGTCCCATAAACACCTTCTGGATCGAACTTCCTCGATTACTCGTCCCGTATCGATGTAATTCATTTCTCAACTATACCTACGGCGCGTCTCAACAGCGTCACACTAAAACGCACACTGGCCGTAGAAGCGAATGAGCAGCGCGCGTTTGGACAGCGCTGTCGAACATCGCGCGTTTATTAAACGGCGCAGCCCAAGCGCGCGACACAAAAACGCAACTTCTACGGCCATATGTCTCTGAACGCGCGCGCTCCAATGGCGCTGCCGAAACGCGTAACGATAAAACCAGCCTTTGATCTTAGAGGCAGACGGGCATATTTTGTTATCATGGGTTGTTTTTTTTTTTAATTTTTAATGATTATTTATTAAATAATAAAGTATTGTCTAAAAAAATCTAATATACCTACGTTTTATTACATGAAAGCTATATCCTACTAATATTATAAACGCGAAAGTTTGTAAGAATGTATGTCTGGATGTCTGGATGTCTGGATGTCTGGATGTCTGGATGTCTGGATGTATGTTTGTTACTCTGCCACACAAAAACAGCTTGATGGATCTGGCTAAAATTTGGTACAGAGATAGATTATAGTCTGGAATAACATATAGGCTACTTTTTATACAAGCTAATACCGCGGCTCCGCTCGCAGAGTCGATCGGTCGGGATTTCTAAATATATCTTTGTTACTCTTTCACGTAAAAACGGCTGAATAGATCTGACTGAAATTTGGTAACGAGATAGATTAAAGTGTGGAATAACATATAGGCTACTTTTTATACAAGCTTATACCCGCGACTCCGCTCACGGAGTCGATCAGTCGACCCACGGAGTAGATCAGTCGGGATATCTGGATGTATGTTTGTTACTCTTTCACGTAAAAACGGCTGAATAGATCAGGTTGAAATTTGGTACAGAGATAGATTATAGTCTGGAATAACATATAGGTTACTTTTTATACAAGCTAATACCGCGGCTCCGCTCGCAAAGTCAATCGGTCGGGATGTCCAAATATTATGTTTGTTGCTATTTCACGTAAAAACGGCTGAATGGATCTGGCTGAAATTTGGTACCGAGATAGAGTGTAGTGTGAAATAACATAATTATAGGCTAATTTTTATACAAGCTAATACCCGCGGCTTCGCCCATGGAGTTGATCAGTCAGGATATCTGGATGTATGTTTGTTACTCTTTCACGTAAAAACGGCTGAATAGATCGGATTGAAATTTGGTACGGAGATAGATTATAG